>OY282413.1:3431304-4631304 GCA_958295455.1 Coleophora deauratella
CAGGGGGGGGGGCAATGGGTGCAATTGCCCCCCCCCCCCCCGAAGCTTGACCCAAGTGGTAAAAATTCCATAAAATGCAAATAAATAGAGGCATTTCTTAACTATTCAAAAAACTTTCTATATTAATGGTCTAAAACCATCGACAACATCAGAAATACGGATACGAATACGGAACGAAATCCTGGATCCGCGCCTGGCTGTGCGGAGGTGCGTACTGGCTAGACTAAAGCAGGGATATGTACGTATTTGTGTACTAGCTAGAGCGGAGATGAGCTGCACGGAATCTCACTCGGTGCCGCACGACCATGCCTACCGCCCACATCTAATTCTGTCGTCGCCGCTGCGCCGCCTCGCCTGCTTGCGAGACACAGCACAGCCATAGCACAGCTCACATCTTTGTTCTGATCACGATAAAGACATCTTCTCTTCTCTCCGCTCAACCGAGAAAGAGACTAATGCTAAGTGGAGACGGAGCCATCTCCTCTCCTCTCCGCTTTGGTGGATTCCGTAACCGTTCAATCTGACAACAACATAACATAGGTATCCATCGCGGCCCAGGAGGAGCTTAGATGCTGTCAAAAAAGTCTCTATGATGCTGTAATGGAAGGATAGAAGTCAATGTTCTTGCGGATGGTGGCGTATCGGGAGCTGGGTCGTTCCCTTCCGTCAAATCCGTCGCCCATAGACACCCGCAACACCAGAGGAGTCACAAATGCGTTGCCGGCCTTTGATATGGGAGTACGCTCTTTTCTTGAAGGTTTGAATGTCGTATCGATCCAGAAATACCACAGACAGGCGACAATTCATTCCACAGTTTGGTTGTGCGAAGCAGAAAGTTTCTAGTGAAACACAAAGTTGTGGACTGCCAATGGAGATGAAAATGTTGTCGCGTAGAACGATGGCGCAAAGAAGCGGCTTTGACATGTCTTTCTTTTTTATCTTTTTATTTACAGATTTGACGTTATATAGTATAAATAAGTCATCTCTTGACTAGCATTAAGATGTAATAGAATATAAAAATTTTCAAAAAATGTTTTGGAGGAAGTTTCTTTGGGTCCGTCGTCGGCGTCGTCGTATCCTTTTCACTCCGCAAAAATCACAGAGTACCTACTTTTTATAGCAAATATTATACTTCCCGAAACTGCGGGTAGGTAGGTATACGAGTTCCGAGTGGTAGGAACCGGTAGATAAAAAAATGACGTTCGAAAAGTGTACACTGTCGCACAGCTATAAATATACTTCGAATCTACAATAGTTAAAATATTTTAATTTATAAATAATAATAATAATATCCGGGACAAATCGCACACGGTCATCTAGCCCCAAACTAGGATTCCCTGTATCTTGAGAACCAGAGAATGATAATTATACATACAAATATACATTTAAATTTAAATTTAAAAAGGTTGCCCTGTGTGGGGATCGAACCCACGACTCTCCTCTCGGTCAGGATCGCTAACCATTTAGCCACCGAGTCAGTCAAATAATAAATATCCGAGACAAACATAGCGAAATACTAGGTCTATGGAAACAAATCACACACGGTCATCTCAAAACTCAAAATGTTTTTTATTTAAGTAGGTAGATGCTTTACACATGCTTTTAAATCGTATTTTTTTTCTGGCCTCAAACTAGGATTCCCTGATTATGGGATGGGAACCAGAGACTGATATACATACATAGATAAGTTTAAATACCTACATAGATATATTATAGATATAATACACCCAGACACAGAGCAAACAAATCAGTTCATCACAGAAATGTTTGCCCTAGGTGGGCATCGAACCTCTCGGATCAGTAGTCAGGAGCGCTAACAACAGAGCCACCGAGTTAGTCATTTATCTGGTCAAGAATTTCATTATTTTTTTTGCCCTTGTTGGGCAGGCTATGGCTCCATGGCCATACCGCCTCGTCTTTAGTTGTTTTTTCTTTTTAACCGACTTCAAAAAAAAGGAGTAGGTTCTCAATTCGTCGGAATCTTTTTTTTTTAGTTTCAAAGTTTACGTCTTCAGTATTATTTTCTTCATTTTATCTTCATTTTATTTTCAAATTCTTACTCTTTGTTAGTCAACTACCCTATTCTTCAGCAAAATGATAGCACTTTTGATGAAGATTTCATGGACTTTTTGAGAGCACTCGAAACTCAGTCTACACCCTTTTATTTCATTATCCTACATATTAGACACTTAAATGGCACTTTATTGAACAATACACTATCAATATTATGCATTAAAAACCACGATATCTATTTTTTCGGATAATAAAACAAAACTGACAAACCCTTGCTACGAGTTCCCGCCAAAAAGCGTTCCGAGAGTACGCTCTGACAGCAACCGTTCACAACAGGCAGGATTGGTCAGGATAGGTTATCGAAATCCTTCGAGTGTAACTTTGTGAAAATAATAGGGTTTTTCACCATTTTTTTAAAAGTATCTCAAATTGATCATTAGGTGAGAAAAAGTAAAAAATATTTTTTTAAAAATTTTTTGAAACCTATAAGTACCCCAAAAATACATTTTAAATTACCATTGCCAATTAGCGCGCGAAAACGATAGCCGCCATGATGCTTAGGTCGTGACGTCATTTCAGGAGTAAACAAAACAGCTCTGTACTAAAATTTTGACACATATCGCGAACAAAATGTCATTGTTTACCACTATTGTGACGTCACCTGACAACCAGCATGGCGCTTGTCGTTTCAGACATTTGAATAACAGATTAAAAAACTTGATTTTTGTAAATCAAAAATAAAATGTTTTTTCTCATTTTATTGTATAGAAATCATATTAAATCGATTACGTATTACAAATACCACAGTAAATAAGCAGTTTTAGATTTTTTCTTGTATAGAGTAAAATACCCTATTTTGATGTAGGTATTTCACAAAACACTGTATTCTAAATCTAAAGCTTCTCTGCTGAATTTTAACTGATTTTCGCTCAAGAATTTAAAAAAAAAACAATAGAAAACGAAAAAAACGAGCTGTCACAGCGTAGACATGGAACATGCGCGGAACGCTGACGGTGACGTGGACTTTTTGGCGGGAACTCGCGGCAAGAGTTTGTCATTTTTGTTTTATTATCCGAAAAAATAGATATCGTGGTTTTTAATGTATAATATTGATAGCGTATTGTTCAATAAAGTGCCATTTAAGTGTCTAATATATAGGATAATGAAATAAAAGTGTGTAGACCGTGTTTCGAGTGCTCTCAAGAAGTCCATGAAATCTTCATCAAAAGTGCTATCATTTTGTTGAAGACTAGAGAAACAGTTAAAGACGACAGAAATTGATAAATGAGAACTCAAATGATACAGAAAAATATTTAGAGAAGAGCAAACTACGTAAGAATAGGCTGTATGGCCAGAGAAGCCTTTGCCTTTTCCTTGCAAAAGCAGGAAAGAACCAAACAAAAAAAAAAAAAAATGACGGTGACGTTTGACTTGACGTAAGTAAACATAAATACAAAAGAGGGTATAAATAAATAATCAATACTTATTTTACGTAATTAATAATGAATTCTAAAGTTAATAAGTGGTGTGGGGTCCTTCACTGCACTAATACATCTATAAAAACTCCAAATAAGTTATTTATTTACGTTCCACACGACGAATCAATGCGAAAAAAGTGGCTTAATCTTGCACGGCGGGATCCAGAGTCTATAAGTCCAAGTTCTCCAGTTTATTTCTGTGAAGATCATTTTGACGTAAGTTTTATTCCTTAGTTCTTAAAATGGTTTGAGGCCTTGCTTGAGATCGAATATACAGTTTATTATATTACATTCTTGAGGTTATATTTTTCTTTTGAAGTCTAGTTTTTATCATAATAGGTAATTGATTCATATTCCAGATGCCGAATGATATGGAAAATTTTATGCAGTATCATGTGATGGGGTCGGTGTCAAAGATCCGCATGAGACCTGGATGTATTCCGACAAAATTTGAATGGCAAACTGATGGAGAAAAACCCACTTCTAATACTATAAAACGACCAAATATTCTCAAGAAACCAAGGAAGAAATTAATTGATGAATGTGAAAAGGATGTAGTTGAAACAAATCTATCAAAGTATTTGGGGCTTGAGATTTTACCTGGAAGTCCAGGTACCTGTTTTTTTTTTTGCGAAATGCTGATGGGCTACCTAATGGAAAGTGGCATCCACTGCCTATGACTATCTATAATCCCAGCAGGGCTGTCAGTGCGAGGGCTAAGATGGTATGCCTCTAATGCTGGTAATTACGCTGGCTATATCGCTCCACCTGCCAGAACACAGCACACTGCTTGGCGGCTGCTTTAATGGCCAATATTTCGTAATTTATTTTGAACGCTTTTGTGGGTGTATTTGCAAAGTATTAACTTTTTTGAACTGTCAGAACTCTGAAGAGTGAGTACAGCAGATTGGTTGGAAATCAAAGCAGCGTATGCTTATTATTTCTTACCTTTAACACTGCTCTGTGACCTCATTCTAGTCGTAGAATAAGAGAGTTTTTCCAGCCCCTCCCCAAGAACTAATACAGTATGACATAATCCACTGGGCTAGTGTATGGTATACCATTTTTCAAGTTCTGCGTATCATATATCACTGATATTTCTAAACACAAATATTTCTGACACAACCAATCAAGGATTGGATGTGGTCTTTCCAGGTCATAAGGGAATCCATTTGGATTCCTAGATATAATAGTATAATAAAAATAAAGCAGTATGTATCTCCATACTGAATCATTTACGTTTCAGTTAATAAAATGTGTTAGTTTTGTTAGTATCAGACTCAAAGAGGTTAGTCCATTCTAATGGCAGAAGTTCTTTTACCTTATGTTGTAGATTCAGGCCCAGAAATTCTGCCAATGTTAACATTGAGGAAATAATATTAATTAATTGGTTGTTTTACTTCCAGAAGATAAAGTCCACACAGATGAAATAGTACAGACAGATGAATTCATAGTGAAGACTGAACATATCTGTGAAACTGACATGGATCAAGAAATGTATGATGGGGTCTGCGGTAAATATTCTAAATTCTTCGAAAAGTCAACCATATTTTTTCGCAAATTCTCAATGGGTTCCTTGGGAAAGTTGTTCAGTTTCCTGAGTAGAAGCTTGACTTGAAATATCTGTAGTGTCAGCTGATTCTTAATATGTAGTTTACAAACAAAATTAAATAGATTTTTTCCTTTCCAATTAATTTGCAAGTCCATGTTTTCTTACATTCATAAACTGAGAAATGAAATGTGTTGATTCCATTTTTTCTGGACTTTGACTCGAGGTAACTTTTCTAAATGTTGAGTGTACAAGATTCGCATGGTAGGAATTTATAGTAGGTAGAAAAAAATTACAATTTAAAAGAATATTTAACTTGTAACAGTAAATTGGCACCTTTCTCTATAAAGACCATAGAGATCTCAATAATATGATAAAGACTGAGTTTACATGTGCTTACTCTTAGTTTACTTTTCTATGGTCTCCATCTTGTCTTTGTCCGTTACCGAATATTAATAAAATTTAAAAAAACCTTACTCAGATGAGAAACAGTGTGCTGAGGATGTGAAGTGTATCGCCGAAGCGCAGACGGTCCCAGGTGAGTGGAAGATTTAAACTAAAAGAATAGAATTGACTGACTCGGTGGCTAAGTGGTTAGCGATCCTGACTTCTGATCCGAGAGTCGTGGGTTCGATCCCCACACAGGGCAAACTTTTCTGAGATGAGCAGAATTGTTTGCTCTGAGTCTGGGTGTATATGTATGTATTTAAAAGTGTATGTGAATATCAGTCTCTGGTTCCCAAGATACAGGGAATCCTAGTTTGGGGCCAGATGACGGTGTGTGATTTGTCCCAGATATATAATACATTATATAATAATATATATTATTATAATAGAAAAACTTTATTTATAGTAAGTGGTACATTGTATATTAACAACACCATTACAAAGAAAACTTATACATACACTATTTTAATCGTTATGCTGTTATCCGGTAAAGTATAAGAAAACTTCATATAATTTGCGGCCCTATTTCTTACGAGGCAGGAAACCCTATATCACAGTCCTGCAGGGCTGTAGCTAGAATAGAATTTGAGGTAGCAGTGATTACAGGTAGGGCTGGTGTATAAAAGGCCAATCGATTTTCGCCGTACTGGACTTGTGAGTGTTATCGATGTGTGAGTGTGAGTTAAATGTACTTAATTCGGACTGTTTAGATGTCACCATTATATGTTAATCATGTTGCATGATACTGAAAGACGAATCTTGGTTTTGAAGCTAGATTAAGTATACATTGAGCACTAAAATGAATTTGTTTCCCCCAGCCTAGCTGAATATGTATTGTCTAAATAATTTGTGTTTCTTTTTCAGATCTCTGGCACCCAGAAGAAATTCAAATAATACCGGAATCATCTTGCAATATTTGCAATGAACCCATGTCTGGGTAAGTATTCACAAAAATATCTTTAATACCTTTTTAAAACATCGAACTATATTGCTGGACCTAGAACATTACCTTGTAGAACTCCATAAAAAAGCTAGTATAGACAACGAAGTGAATGTAAGCGTCGGTGGCGCAGCGGCTAGTGACTCCGTCCTCCTAACCAGAGATCGTGGGCTCAAATCCTGGCCAGTGCACCAATGAGTTTTTTCAAAACTTACGTGCATTTTCACACCGACTACAATAACGGTAAGGACAAAACATCGTGAGGAAACCTGCACATCTGATTTCTAGATGTGTATGATGGTCGCGTTGTACACGTCCGTAGGTGTAAATCTAAATGCCCTACACTTGACCGCGGGTGATGCCAAGTGCAACATTAGGTAACCGCCGTCTGTAGAACGTAAAATGTGCCACACAATAAGAACATCAAAGGCTACAGTTATTGTACAAAATTTTTTTTCTCAAATTCGGCTAATGATTTCTTCGCTATGCTAGGCCAGACTAGTCCAGTCAATCTACGAATTTTTGTATGGAGTAGGTTACATTTAATGCACTTTGGGTGAAAATTTAGAATATGTTACTTAAATAATTGCAAAATGAAAATTCATGAAAATTCTCTTATGAGTATTTGATAATTTTTCGGTAATTAGCCCCTAAAGAAACAAAATTAAATTTAAATGTGAACAAAAAATAGAAAACTGGTGATTTTTTAGATGAGGGCTTCTTATAAGACGTTTTATTTATATTTATAATCGTCCCCGATCGAGATCAAAACATTGAGTAGATATTGAATATAATATATTTAAAAATTTATAACTTGAAAAGAAATACTGCAAGGTGAGTGATATTTTGTCTTAGGGGGTACATAACCACTGTCAATAACCATGAGAATTATCTCCAAGGTGACTTCGTTATTTATTTTTTTATTAAGTTTTATTCGATTTTAACCCTTGCACATTAAAGACACCACGAATATTTTCATGAAATCTAATAGTAATATTTTTTTTAAACTAAGACTAAGAAAAATCCCCGGTCAATCTGTTGCACAGTTTCTGTAATAATCTAATAACAATTATAATTCGCGAGCGGGCTGAGCGGGGGGCGCGGGCGGGGGAATGCGGCATGCGCGGCGCCCGCGCTACCCCGCGAGTTCTTTATTCAGCTAAGCTATAGCTGGGGATTTCATGCAACATCTTGTATGAGAACTGTTTTTAATTTTGGATCAATATCTCTCTCTCTCTTTCTTTTCTTTTCGTGTGGCACGTTTTTTTACTATTCACAAGATATAGATGGCAGTTGCCTGATGTTCCACTTAGTATCATCCGCGGTCACGTGTCTACCTATTGGGTTTTGTGTATGTTATCAAGGATTTAAACTTGGTATATCGTTGTTCTTTAGGTGGTCTTGAGTGTTAGCCCAGGAGGCATCGGGAGGCATTACAAAGGTGGCGAGGGAAAACGGGGAAAGTTTGATTAGGCCGCGCTCTTCTTTCGAGCTTATATCTCCATAACTATATGTTTGACTGACTCGGTGGCTAAGTGGTTAGCGATCCTGACCTCTTATCCGAGAGTCGTGGGTTCGATCCCCACACAGGGCAAACTTTTCTGTGATGAGCAGAATTGTTTGCTCTGAGTCTGGGTGTATTATATCTATATATGTATGTATTAAAAAGTATATGTGTATGTATATCAGTCTCTGGTTCCCAAGATACAGGGAATCCTAGTTTGGGGCCAAATGACCGTGTGTGATTTGTCCCAGATATTATTATTATTATGTTCTGGGGCAAGTGTGATAATTATCGGACAATTAAAGGAATACCAATTCATTTGGAACAAATAATTGCTTCCATCGCTAGAAAAAAAAATTGGCTATGGAGGGTACATGTAAGGAGATTTGTCTCTGTGTACAAAAGTGTCCGTCAAAACGCGTTAAGTAAGGGTGGTGTTATTGTATAAAAAGCGGTCAAGTGTGTGTCGGACCACGCGCAGTGTAGGGTTTCTTAGTACTTCGACAAACACTGCTTCAAGGGGAAAACCTCCCGTCTTACAAAACTGTCTACTACTCGTTAACTTGTAAAGCCTACTTAGCTGTGATAGTTTTCCTTTTAACTTCGTTAAATATACTACTGCCGTGAATTTTTTCACATTTCTAGAAATAACCATTTAGCTGTCGGGAGGGGGGGGGGGCACATAACTTTAACAAAAAATTGCACTTTAAAGCTTCATATTTCGAAAACGAATCCATGTCTCGAAAAATTCGCAAACCCACAATATTTTTGAAAGACCTATTCAACGATACCCCACACCCTGGGATAGTCGAGAGAAAAAAAATTCAAAAAGAGCTAGTAACTTTAGTTCTCCTACGTATCTCCTCATATCTGATTCAATCACGTAGGGAAACACCAAGCGTAGCACGTTCCATTGCCCTTTGAGTGACTGTAAGCCTTCTTATAAGGTCCATAGTAAGCGACCATGTCTCGGATCCATATGTCATCACTAGCAACACACACTGGTCATGGACTTTAGTCTTGAGACACTGCAGTATTTTGGACGTGAAGGTATTGCGAAGTTTCCCGAACGCTGCCCAGCCAAGTTGGATTCGACGGCTGATCTCTTTCTCAAAGCTGGACCTACCTAACTGGACTGTTTGTCCCAGGTATATACAGGGTGTAACAGAAGTGTGTGACAATACTTCAAGGTTGGCTTTTACCCATCAAACTGAACAACTTTCAACTTACAAATCGATCAGCTGGCGAACCAAGTTTGTATGAAAAGTCCAAAAATATTTTTGCGATTTCAACAAAGTTGTAGAACAAAAGTTGTTCAGTTTGATGGGTAAAAGTTAACCTTGAAGTATTGTCACACACTTCTGTTACACCCTGTATATTCGTCAACAACTTCGAGCGTAGAGTCTCCAACCTTCAGAGGAGTGGGCGTAACACGGATGTTTGACATGATTTTCGTCTTATCTATGTATCATTTTAAGACCCACTTGTTGGGAGAATCTACTTAGTCCTTTGAGCATTGCGCCTAGATCCTCCAAGGTCTCAGCCATGATCACGATATCGTCAGCAAATCGAAGGTGAGTGATGTACTCGCCATTGATGTTAATGCCGAGAAGCTTGAAAACATCTTCCAGTGCAGCGGTGAACAGTTTCGTATTTTCATACAAAAACTTCAAAACTTCGATGTATCGATAATCGATCTGGCACCGTTAGGAGAGATCGCAATACAGCCCAGGTCTCGATCGAATCAAAGGCTTTCTCATAGTCCACAAACGCCAAGCTTAGTGGTCGATTATACTCTTCGGTCTTCTGTATAATCTGCCGAAGCGTATGTATGTGGTCTATGGTACTGAAGCCTTTTCGGAAACCGGCTTGTTCGGGAGGCTGGAAGTATATAAGGATTAATATGCATATCCGTACGAAATTACAGCTCTGGAGTACTAATAGTCTCTGAGCTAAGCCGCGGACAGACAGACGGACATGGCGAAACTATAAGGGTTCCTCGTTGACTACGGAACCCTAAAAACGGTAAATTTTAAAGAAAGCGAGAAAAGTTATTAGAAACAGAGAAGAAAACAAGGAAAGAATCCGCTTTGTTATAACGCACTTTAAAACAAAAAAACATAAAATAAGAATTTTTTTTTTCCTATATTATTTTCATAATCCTTGTCTACATTAGCGCCACTCTGATGGATTCTTGAACTATTATTTACTGCTTACAGTTGGACACATTTTTAACTAATCCCTCCATATAAAACAGTCTTCCTTATACTATTGGCATCGAGAGGCATCACAAAAGTGGCGAGGAGAGGCAAGTAAAGTTTGATTCGGTCGCGCTCCTCTTTCGAGCTAATACGTCCATAACTTTATGTACTAGGTCAAGTGTGATAATATCATTTTCGGATAATTCAAGGAAGACTAATTCATTTCTGATTAAATAAAGGCTTCTTTCAAGTTCTTTTACTAAAAAAAAGATAACAAATTCATAAAATCCGAATAACGTGGACAACATATTTTAAAAAAAATGGTTATTTATCTAGTACAAAATAGTTTTTCTATCTAGCACAAAGTCCTTACCACGCAGAATTTGTACACTCAATGTTTCAGGAAATGTTTGCGAAGCGAGAAGAAACGTTGAGTCCAGACGAAACTCACTTCAGCACATATTTTTTTAACACTTAATTTCTATTAAAAATCATGTCAACAATAAAATTATGAGCTGTACGATCCATACACGGTTTGAGATATTTATTTCTCAAAAAGAATTACAAATTCACTTAACTTAAGAAATGCAATATAAGTGCTTAAATTATTTATAATCGTGAAGGAAAATATTATTTACATCGAAAACAAATAATCCGTCGGTACTTTGGAATACAAATCTGATCCATAAATGACTTGTTTCATAAAAGCAATGGATAGGATCTACTAAATTGCCATGATTGGGTATGACCAAAAGCTATGTTCAATAATATATTTAAGCAAATTTATGTTAATTTTAGTAAATATACTTTATATGAGAAGCGGTCGTGGCTCAGTGCGGCTTGCGTGGTCGCGTCGATCACGAAGGTTAACTGACTACAGACACGGTCATAACCTGGATGGGTATGACTGTTAGTGGCATTTATCTCGACCGTTTCCATGCTTCGCAAGGCACGTTAAGCCGTTGGTGCTGGCTGCTATCGCTAGATGGCAGTCGTTAAGCCACGTTGGAGTCCTTATAGGCGGCTTGAAATTTTCTGACACTGGGGTTGGCCACTAGCTACACAACCTCCACCAATCCAGACTTGGCCCCCGTGTGTGGAGTATGGCCTAACCTTCCCGAGTTATGGGAAGAGATCCGTGCCTCTGCAGTGGGGACGTAATGGGTTGTTAACATACTTTATGAGCCACACACATAACATCCCAAAAGGCATCTTTATACACTTCCGTAGTCCGTACTAACAATTGACGGTAAATTTTTCAACCTAGACCGAATGAAGGCATGTAACAAAGTTTTATGCCATTTAGTTACAGCAATAAGGTACGTGGACGACTTATGTTTTACAGCGGAATCCCCTAATATCTCTGCAAAAACTGATGACCAGTTTTGACGAGTCATTAAAAAAAAATTTGTACTGACAGTGTAAGTAAGATCGATGTTATGTATGTTGGGAGACAACTGAACAATCTAACTCTAAATGTATCTCGGTTAGAATGTCATGAAGCATGTGGAGAAGTTTAAGTATTTGGGAAGTGCAATAACATTCAAATGTGACCTCGACCCTGAGATCATTGGGATTGGTTCAGCTTTAGCAGTTTTTGGCAAACGTAGACCTACATTCTTCCGGTCGCATGATATTAGCTACTAAGATCTTGGTGTATATGTCCAAAGTAATTCCAAACCTCCTCAATTCGTGAGAGGCATAGTGTTTATATAAAGCTATGTCAGGTATAGATCGATGGATTCATTTTGGTACAGATATTACGAAATAGCCTGTCGTTTGTTTCGTCATAGCTATATCGGCCCCCCTCCCCCTTTCTTATGACTGGCTATTTGATGATCTACGAATCAAGACGAAAATATTGATAATTGTTGTAGCTATATAGGAGCCAGAGAAACAAACTCGGTAAATAGAGCACTTTTATTATTTTCGCCACCAGTCTAATAGGAAAGAAATACGCTGCCTCGATAGATTTCACATGCAGTGCCTCTGTCATATCATGAACATCGACTGGTCCAACCATATAAGATATACAAAGGTTCTACACCGTGCAAACGTATACGGAATTGAGGCGTACCTTAAGCGAAGAAAATTACGTTGGTGTGGTCTTGTGACTCGTATGCTGGGTTACGAAACGTGTCAGTTACTTTGAGCTTCAAGAGGGCAAGCGAAAGCAAAGTGGACAGCTATTGCGGTATAATAACGCCGCCACCGTGATGCCTCCCGATGCCTCCCGGGCTTATTTCACTTAAGACCACCTAAGGAACAACTATGCAAAGTTTGAGGTCTTGATTCTTGATCCAAAATTACGGTAAATCGCAACGACGATATGTCGCATCTAGTAGAAATTTAGCGTAAATACCTACCTACTTTTACTTCATAAGAACAGGCCCACTGGCATTGGAAGTGGGGTTGCTTTGGAAGGCTCATGGAAAGTCATGGAAAAATGGCGATGACACTCATGTCATGACAATATAATAATTATGTATAATTTTTGGAGTTAAATGTTCGGCGAATCGATAGGACAAAGTTTCTTCTTTTGAATTGAATTTACAGTAGGTATATCTATGTGGTAAATCAGTAGGACGGTAGTACTATGATCACGTTTGGATGCCCACAATCCAATGAGTATGACACAATTATTATTAAATAACTACTACCTACCTATCATATTGTGCATTTTATCACATTTGCGTTTCGCACTTTCCATCTAGCTATCCGCGCACTTGTCTTTTTCGCACCCAATAGCTCCGTCTCTGTCGCACACTGGCTATGCGTACGTGGCAGCTGCCGCACCTTCTCGGCGTTTGAAATATAATTATAATGTCTAATACATTTTAGTTAAAATGCGTTTTAAGAAGAAACTTCTTTGTTTGTACAAGGGACGATGATGATTTCCAATAGATAATATTAGTGTTACGGTACAGCCAAGAAAATATTTGTAGTGTCTTTAATGTGTACTACAGAAATCTTTAAAAAATCGTTTTTAACTGGGTTCTGAAATAGTCACCTAGGTGAAAACTTAACACATGTTCAAGCCTTACAATTAGACTTAAAAACATAAAAATCTCCGAAGGCTCCATTTTGTAAGTATTATTTTTCACGCAATAATATAAAAATATCGTTATATTAAGAATTTATTGCTTTAAACTAGAGACAACTTAAGTACCATATTTATAAGGTAACTATAGTTATAAATCTCAGTTTTCCCCAAAAGTGCATTTATTGTTTGGCGTATACAAGTCAAAAGGCGTCTTTAGGTATTTCTAAGGGTTGAACGCCCTTACAATCACAAAATTACCACGAATGCTTAGTAAAACACCAATTCTTTTATTTCCAAACCATTTTAGTCAGGTGTCTTTAATGCGACCTCAAATCTTTTATTTACTGGACTAAGACGCCTTTAGGATGAACTTGGCTTGTTTCGGACTTTTGGCCGAAGTGTAGTGTTCTGATCGAGAATTTGCCCACCACTGCCATCGAAGTAACATCGACACGATGTGCTAGATAGTGATTATTTAGTTATGTAGAGGTTTTTATGTTTAATCTGAGTATCCCCTTAAAATTTCATTAACACCCTCATATATTCTATTCAGGCCCTAAAATAAATGAATAAATAAATAAGATTCCCTTCCTCGCGCGCACAGGCTCCGGCACGCATGCGCGCAGTGCGGCTGCGAGCTGTGCGGTGCGAATTTCAAACGGTCTTTTTAACACCCTGAGGCTGCGGCCTGGACGCAAGCGACGGCGACAGCGACAGCGACAGCGACAACTGTTCACGACGCAAGCGACAAGGTCACTGGGTGTGCGGCGATGTAGTGACTTGACTCTGTCGATGTCTGTCGGTCGCGATGTCGATATTTTCATAATTATTCTTACTAATATAATAACACAACACTGACTCAGAGGTTTGCGCTCCTGGCTATTGATCCGAGAGTCGTGGGTTCTGTTTTTATAATATTACTACTAACTTGCTAAAGAAGACTTAGCTTGCGTCCAGGCCGCGGCCTAATGAGAGCGTTCATGAGCGCGCGTTGACGCTTCTACATGACGCTCTCATAGATTACCATATTTATACGCCGCGCAACCTAAACGAGGCCTTAAAATAAATGGATAGGCAAAAAATAACACTTCCCGTGTCCCGCGCAGGCTGCGGCACGCATGCGCGCAGTGCGGCTGCGCGCTGTGCGGCGCGTGCGCGGCGCGCGGACAGCACGCGCACCACTTCGTGCTCCGGATACCGCCGCACGCCACTCCCGTAAGTTAAGCGGACCACTATCAGTAATATTAACAATACAGCTCTCATAAGAAATAACGGAAACTCCATACCGAGGGTTCACGGGCGACTTGTATTAAGCGACATTTTTGGAAACACAGGTAACCTCTACTTTAAAAAAATTTTTCTTACAAAATACCTCACAAAAAATAACTTCTGAATAATATTTAAAATATTAAGAATATCGAGAATCTATATAATACTAAGAAGTTAAGTTTTAATGATTATTTTTCTAAGAAACATTTTTGAAATCAGTCTCCTGAACATTTCTAAAAATGTCGCTTAATACAAGTCGCCCGTGAACCCTCGATATATTTGCGGCTTTCTGTCTTCATCAATTGTATATTGTCAATCCATCGTTTCCTTACCGTCAGCCGTTCATTCCGATCACTACACCAGGGGTCACCAATTAGTTTCATTTGGGGTCCGTTTAAGGAAATAATATGATATGACCATCACGGTTCGTTCCTACTTTTTATTTTAACGTTGTTCTTTGTAAATTTTGACAACTCGATTTGCACAGTTTAAGAAAATAGCTATTTGTTACTGAAGGTAGAAAAATACGCACAAAATAGATCGGCGGTCCGGATCACGACCGCGGACCTCCACTTGGTGACCCCTGCACTACACTATCAATACTTAAAAATCAGGGGTCTATAGTATCAAAGGCAACAAACTCCACAAATGGGGAGGATGTCGCTGTATGTTTTTTGATTTTTATTTTTGTATGTCAGTGTGGTCTGTTTACTGTCAGGAAGGTGTCAAAGTCTTCCAAGAGCTTTTATCTGGTGTTGCACCTAGCCCCATTAAGCGACTCCATTGTGGAGTTTGTTGCCTTTGGTACTAGACCCCTGAAATATAGTCAATATTATTGATATTGTTCTGTCCGCTTTATGACGCCTGCACTGTATGCCAAGAACCCTTCGGATCGGACATATTGAGCTAAGCTTAGAGATCGATGCGTTTCGATATTCTAAATACCAGACAAAAACTCCCGAGTGTCAATTATTTCTAGTTTTTGAGAAAAAAAAACCAAAGTTGATCGATATGTTCTATTTAGATAATACAAAAAAATATTTTTTCCCGGAATAAACTATGCGTCCGTGAAGCTATTTACGTCAAATTATAGATCGTTTAAAACAACATTTATCGATATGTACCGCTAGTCGAAAACGCAAGCGTAACGTGAAAAAAGATTTTTTTTTCCTTTTAACGGCTTTTTTTAAATAATATTTGATGTTAGTAGCATCCAGAAATCTACTCACAATGTAGAGAATTAAGTTGTGCATCGTCACAAAAAAACGCAACTGTTAATACCGTGGGATAACGGAGATACTCGTTAATATGTTAAGTTTACTGAACATTTTGACTAGCAATATTTTAATTAAGTTTTTGCTATGAAGATTAAATTAGGCGCAGTAAACAATATCAAAAATAATACATTATTGAGCAATCAAATAGAAAATTAAATTACATACACATTAATTAAAAATAAATAAATTAATCAAAAATTTAATAATAAAACTACAATAAATTTTTAATAAATAATTTTGATTAGCAAGTGTAGGTATACAGGGCGTTAACAAAATTGGTATAGGTTACCAATTAACTGCGGATTCTACTCATCGTACTGAACAATTTTTGTTCTACGAGTTTGCTCAAATCGCAAAAAAAATGTGGAATCTCCATACATAAATGACAAAACAGTTGAATGAGGAGTCCAAAATTTTTTTTATGCTTTGAGTAACAAAACTTGTTTAGTACGATGAGTAGAATCCCTATTCCTACACCAATTTTGTTACTCCCTGTATAAAATTGGACGTAGAAGAAAAAACAATTACCTACTCAAGTTTATGCACATAACTCACACATAAACACCACTCTTTTATGCAGGCATTCGAAAATCAAAGACTTTGATTTTGTTTACTGCGCCTAATTGAATCTTCATA
Source organism: Coleophora deauratella (assembly GCA_958295455.1). Lineage (NCBI taxonomy): Eukaryota > Metazoa > Arthropoda > Insecta > Lepidoptera > Coleophoridae > Coleophora > Coleophora deauratella. The sequence goes on from OY282413.1 coordinate 3,447,662, forward strand.
GCAAAAACTTAATTAAAATATTGCTAGTCAAAACGGTCAGTCAACTTAACATATTAACGAGTATCTCCGTTATCCCACGGTATTAACAGTTGCGTTTTTTTGTGACGATGCACAACTTAATTCTCTACATTGTGAGTAGATTTCTGGATGCTACTAACATCAAATATTATTTTTGGAATTTCTTTTCTCAAAAACTAGAAATAATTGACACTCGGGAGTTTTTGTCTGGTATTTAGAATATCGAAACGCATCGATTTCTAAGCTTAGCTCAAAATGTCCGATCCGAAGGGTTCTTGGCATACAGTGGCCTGGCTTTATATAGAGTACCAGAAAGACCAAGCTTCGCGAGGACTGTTACGGGCTCACGGCAGGTCGCACGCCATCTTTTATCGAGTAGTGTTAATATGTAGCCGTCTATTTAAACTTTATCTGAAGGTGATATTGGCAAGCAGCAAAAGATGGCGCCGTAAGTTAAGGAATCTCAAATGTCCCTAAAATTAATGTGTCCTAAGGTTTATTTCCTCGGAAATCGATTTCTGGACCAATAAATCCATAACCCTAAATTTTCGTCGAAACGGTGAAAGCCGTTTTCGAGATCGTCGTCGCTTACAAGATAACTCGTTTCATAGTATAAGAACACTAGATGGCGTGCAATTAGCAATGGAGACATAGACGTAGACGTTCATGAATAATATATTATCTAATACTTTCGTTTACAGAAAGACACCCAGAGCGTGTTGACTGCGCTGCGGCAACTGCTAGAAAGCCTCCCTTTGGACGAAGATCCGTGCGCGGCGGTGTAAGTGTGAACCGAGTATTATTATTATTCTTATTGGGACCGAATTTTCTAACGTTCATCACATCATCATCGGCCAAAAGACGTGCACTGCTGGGCAAAGGCCTCCCCCAGTGATTTTAACAGCGATTGCCCGCATCCAGCGGCTTCCCGCAACCTTCACCAGGTCATCGGTCCACCGAGTGGAGGCCTGCTTACGCTGCATCTTCCGATGCGCGGTCGCCACTCGAGAACTTAAATGCCCTAACGGCCACCTGTTCTACGAGCTATGTGCCCCACCTACTGCCACTTTGGGTGATTTTTTATCCTTGTTAACAACCCAAATAGTACCCACTGCAGAGGCACGGGTCTCTTCCCATACTTCGGGAAGGTTAGGCCATACTTCACACAAAGCGGGCCAAGTCCGGAATGGTGGAGGTTGTGGGGCTAGTGGCCAACCCTTGTGTCAGAAGTTTTAAAGCCGCCTATAAGGCCTCCTTTCAATCCTTACTGGAAGCGAATAATGTAGCGCAAGTGAGTAAAGGAAATATCTCTGCAAACGAATTCACTACTACTAAGTAGAGTGACTAGGAAAGTGGGGCCTAGCTCAGGTCTGGATAGATAACGCTCCGTGTAAGAATTCCCATGGCGACCCGTCCACCCAAGTCCAAAAATTTTTTTGCGAATTGAGTATGAGGTTCCTTAAGGAAAGTTGTTCATTTTTATGAGTAGAAGCCACTGTAAAAAAAACAGGTATTTTAGAAGGACCCTATATACATTATAGGGTGACTTTAAATTACTTCTTGATACGAAAGGATATGCACATGCTCATAATAAAAACAACTTTCCCTCAGGACCCCATAGACAAATCGCAAACATTATTTTGGACTCCATACAAATCGGCAAAGAAAAATGAAATAAAATAAATCGATCAACTGACCGGCCAAATTAGTATGGAGAGTCCAAAATATATTTTAAGATTTAACTGTGGGTTTCTTAGGGAAAGTTGTTTGTTATCATAAGCACCTGCATAGCCTTTCGTATCAAGAACTAATTTAAACCTACCCTATATTTTCATTTCATTTCAGTATCAAAGAAGAGGTGAAGACCGAAGACCCGTTAAGCGATGACGGCGAATCTCAGGACCCGCTTGAAGTGTGCGGAAATACGACGGACTGCGGGCAAGGCGAAGCGGACACGGAGCCTCCTGTCTCGGCAGAACTTAGAGCGGTGAGACTGGTCACATTCAAATATTAACACATTCAAATATTAAATAAATCATCACCATCATCAGCCGAATGACGTCCACTGCTGGACAAAGGCCTCCCGCAAGGATTGCCACACAGACGGGTCCTGCGCTGCCCGCATCCAGCGGCTTCTCGCAACCTTTACCAGGCCATCGGTCCACCGAGTAGGAGGCCTGCCTAGACTGCCTAAATAAATATTCGGGACAAATCACACGGTCACCTGGCCCCAAACTAGAATTCCCTGTATTGTATGGGAACCAGAGACTGATATACATACATACACAGATACGTTTAAATACATACATATAGATACAATACAACCAGACACAGAGCAAACAATTCTGCTCATCACAGAAATATTTGCCCTGGGTGGGGATCGAACTCACGACTCACGGATCAGTAGTCAGGATCACTAACCATAACCAGTGAGCCACGAAGTGTATCAAGCGTTTCCACAATGAACATCGTAACCCCCGTTTTGCAATTTCCTTTGGAGAAGGTTTTCAAATTCATAAGTATAATAGCACTCATTTTCAGTAGTTTCAACTAATTTTGTTAAACCTTATACAAGCTGTAAATCTAATTTAATCAGTGCTTCTACTCCTGATTCTGATCAACTTTCCCCAAGGAACCCATAGAAAATCGCAAAAAAAAATTTGGGACTCTTCATACTAATTTGACCGCTCGGCTGATTGATTTAAAGCCTGTATTGTATCGAGCCTTTCCACGACATCATAATAAACACCGTTTTTCATTTTTCTTTGGAAAAGGTTGGAATGAGTAGCAGACTCATTTCAAAATAAAGTTTAAACAATTAGTTAAAACTATTTGAAATGAGTCTGCTACTCATTCCAAATAGTTTTAACTAATTGTTTAAACTTTATTTTATTGTGATGGTGAATAAACGGTGTCTCTTGTGCGTCATATCGTACTCGCATATCATGGCATGATCAAGAAGATTTATCTTAGTGTTGTACTGCCCTTTTATGTTACAGTTGTTTTGTTATGAAGCAAATTATATGGAAGTGGAAAGTGAAGCAAATGTAGCAACCTTTACACACAACAATTTTATATCAAATATACCGGCAGATACAATACTCGCTGATCTTCAGAATAGAAATCCTCATCGTACAGATGACAGTCACTCAATACCACAGAAAGTACAAAAACACAATAGAAAACAAAGCTTCCAGAAAAACATCCCCATAGAAACGGCAGAAGTTCCTAAGTTTGTATCAATTGCACCAAAAGGCAGTGAAGATACTGCACCAGCGAAGATAACATCAAGTGGTCGCTCAAAACCACTCAAATCATCAAAACAACGTGTAGATAGAAATGCTGTAAAAGCGCCACAAGAAACAAATAATGATTCGATAGCGCTAAATATAGAAACAATAGCACCACAAATAGAAGAAAACTGTGTCGTTTTGGATAAGAATACGGAAAATATAATTTTAATTCAATGTCCAACTGAATCAATATCAGTAGAAAAGATGTTGGAATTATCTTCCCTAGCTATGAACGCTGCGAATGAAATGCAGTATATCTACTTAGATGAACACGGGCGGCCTCTTCAAGTAATCGACTGTTCAAAAGAAGGTAAGTTAATTACAAATTGTGAATAACAAAAATTTGTTATTATTACATACTACCTTTTCTCAATTCAAAATAAATAAAAGGTTAAAAAATGTATGAAGACTGTTGAGTTACTTTTTATTGTAACATTTGTCAAAAACGAAATCGGCCCCCACTGCACCGCCAAGGTCGGCTCCAGCGACAAAAATGTATGAAAATCTCAAATCCTGGTGCATGTGGCAGGGAAACCGGTTGTAGCGACTGTGGCGGTCAAAAGGTTAACACGTAAATTCCGAACGAATCCATATAGAGTTACGTGTATGTTGTATACTAATAATAATAAATAAATATCCGGGACAAATCACACACGGTCATCTGGCCCCAAACTAGGATTCCCTGTATTATGTTGAGTGTACAAGTCCCGCGTGGTAGGGACTTTGTACTAGGTAAAAAAAAATATTGACGATTTAAAAGCATGTGTAAAGCATCTACTTAAACAAAAAAACATTTTGAGTTTGAGTTTGAGTATGGTAACCAGAGACTGATATACATACACATATTATACGTTTAAATACATACATATATAGATATAATACACCCAGACACGGCAAACAAATCTGCTCATCACAAAAATGTTTGCCCTGGGTGGGGATCGAACCCACGACTCTCGGATCAGTAGTCAGGAGCTCTAACCACTGAGCCACCGAGTCTGTCACTGTCCAGTAATACTTATAGTAAATGATATATTATATTTACAGTGCGCGTGAATATCACACGACTGACTGAAAATGAACTCCGAGACGCGACATGACTACGCAGAGAGAAAAAGAAACATGGAAAGTAATTGTATTGAACAATAACCTACCTTGGGCTCAACTGTTGAATGATGATAGTCACATAATATCGTACATATTACAGAGTATTTACAGATATTTTCGGATACAAATGCAGAGATAACATGGCTCTAGGAACTGGAGCTAGAAACCATACAAGTTTTGCTTGCATTTGGATGATCTGATTGCTTGTGTGAACCCAAGTGATTATGAATTTATTTAAATAAAATATATTGCTTATACGGGTGGTTTTACTCCTTGTAATAATTATAAATAAACAATTGTGATATACATATACAGATGATCTTTTATTTGCTAAAATGTAGGACAATGTATGTTTATGTAAGGACATCACGTTTCATATCGAAACGCTTTATTTTCTATACTTTTATTTAAACCGTCAGAAAAAAGTTCCATAAGTACTTTTTTTAACTACTTCTGCTTAATTTTAAACTGCTGTTTAACACTTCGGCGATGACGAAATCGCCAAAGGTATTGTGGCAAGGGAATTGAAAGACAACTATTTAACTAATAGTCCAGTCAATAAAAGACACGTGTTCGGGGTGCTTAGTACGTGAACATACTAAACCCCCCCCCCCCTCCCCCACGTGAGCTAGAGTGGGGAGGACATAAAGGTCTCACTTTTGAGTTTTTCGCTAATACCTCAAAAATGGTAAATATAATAAATTTTTCTACTAATTTAATTTTTACATACTTTTTTCTCTATTCCCAACCGTTTTCCAGCTAAACGTAGTAAAAATGTTCGAAAAACGATTCTTGTTAAATGCTCCTTCATAGCGTCTAAATTATAGATTATAATTAAATAAAATACTAGCTTTCGCCCGTTACTTCTTCTGCGTAGACTTCAGAATTGGGTCCACAGATATAGTAACTTTATGGTCCAGATAGAAATAAAATGTTAAGGCAGCGCTACCTAGTGGCGAAGTATAATTTTCAGTTTTTAGCCATTCGTCCAGGAACCCTCGAGCTCCGAGATAAAAAGTAGCCGAGTGCTTCATCTATCTACTTACCAAATTTTATCAAAATCCGTCCAGTAGTTTGTGTTCAAAAGTGAAACAAACAAACATCCATACTTTCGCATTTATATTATTGGAGATATTATAAATGCGAAAGTATGGATTACACAGATAGAAAATACCGATTTTTCTAAAATACTATCCTGTAATGATACACGACTACTAAAAGTATTCCTAGTAGAAAAATAATCATCAAGCCATGGATGACAACTGGTTTGCTTCGATTTGTTAAAAATCGAGACAATTTAAGAAAACAGGATCCACATAATGAAATCGTCAAACCACTTACCTACGCTACAAGAAGTTTAGTAATTACTTATTGAGCACGCATGCACGCACGCACGCAAACACACATACACGTTCTTGCTTTTTAAAAGAAACCACAACGAATTCAATGTACTTAATCATATTTATATTCTTCATTCACTCGCAATTATCATGACAAAAACAGTTTCATAACACCTTTGCTTAAATACCAAATTAGGGAACTACTCATAAAATATGTACAGTATCACAGTTCGATCATCAACACGAAGTAAAACACGTCTCTAAAAGTTTGTATGGGGGGCGGTATGGGTGACCGGAAGCCGGGATCAGTGGAGACCAATCATCAGCCCAGATCACCGCCCGGAATCACAATCGGACTCAGTATTTATGGACCTTGTGCTAAGCTGGCAGCTGCTACCTCTTGCCTCGTGCCGGTTGCGTCGCAGTAACTATTTCATCTTCACCGAGTTTCTTCAACTTCACAAACACTGAAAAAGAAAATGGAACATTATGTTTCAAATTCTCTAACTGTACATGGCACATGCGTAATTTATATTGACTATTAATTAGAAAAACTTCATTAATCGAAACTCTTTGCGTAAAAGTTAAAAAAAATATATCCTGAACGTCTGAAGTTTCCAAGGCACAGACCATGGTTGTTTTATTTTTATGATGGCATGGAATCTGCATCAAAATTATATACTTGATATTCCTTTGTGGATAAATGCAATTTTATTGATAGGTGCAATAAAATTATGATAAATGATGTGTAATGACAATAAGATAAAATCGATTGAAGCGGTTCCAAATCGAATAAGATACTCATTCACGCTTATATTCTTGGGGGAGGCCTTTGTCCAGCAGTGGATGTCTTTCGGCTGATGAATATTCACGCGATGTTACGGACTGAAAGTTTTTTCCTGATACATATTTCTATATGTCAAACAACTTGCCTTCTCTAGAGCTTCCAGCACCAAACAGTTCCAATAAAAATTGTGTATCACCCGTCACGTCTCTGTGCTCCTGTGAGGACTTGGTTGCACGTTTCAATCTATTCTCATTCGATGCCTGAACGGAACTAATTGTATCGTCGTCCACAAATGAACTGCCCTGTTCAATATTGGTTTCTTTTGATGTTGGTACAGAACTTTTTTGAGTTCTATGTCTGATATATGTACGTTTAATCGGTGAAATGCTCATGTCAGCGTTTTCTGTCATCTTCCTTTTCACTGGCGCAGTCGGCGCTATATAGTTTACGTTATCTGCATCTGTGTCTTCGGAAAAAAGTGAGTCGAGCTCAAGATACTCCTCTTCCATCTGTAACAATAAACCGATTATAAATGGGAGGTCTAAAAATGCACAACAATGATCTCGATGGCCGCAAAACTATAAGGTATATGTATCTATAAGGCCTTTAAAAAAAACCTGAAAAAAATTGACAATTCCTCCTACTCATTAAAACTAAACTATTTTCCCCTAACACCAGTAATCAATTCGCAAAAAAAACGGACTTCTTATACAAATCTGGAGAATCAGTTGATCAATTGGTATTGGAAGAAAAAGAAGATAAGGACTCTAAATTGGCTAGCCAGGCGAGTTTAGACATTCACACCCACACACCAAAACCAGACTGATAATCAAACCACAACCTCACAACACGTTTCATCGTGTTCCTTCGTCGGGGAACACTTAACATTTCAGGAAGTGTTAGCGAAGCTAGAAGAAACGTCGAGCCCAAAAGAAAGACGCTTCAACACATATTTTCAAGTCTTAATTTCTATTGCAATTGATGTCATCAACAGTGGACGTCTTCGAAATCTCATCTCACTAATATTATAAATGCGAAAGTATGGATGTTTTTTTATTTGCTTGCTTGTTCCACTTTCACGCCGAAACTACTGAACGGATTTGGATGAAATTTGGAAGGTAGACAGTCAAAGCACTCGGCTAACACATAGGATACTTTTTATTCCGGAAAATTTGAGGGATCCAGCAGGATGGCTAAATACTGAAATTTTTACTTTGTCACTAGATGGCGCTGCCTTAACATTTTATTTCTCTCTGGCCCCAATTCTGACGTCCACGCAGACGAAGTCGCGGGCGGAAGCTAGTATCATGATAAATTAAAATCTCACCTCCATGTCTTCGGAACCATCGACATCGTCCTGCCTGTCCTCGGAGCCGTCGACATCGCCCTGCATGTCTTCGGAACCATCGACATCGGCTTGCATGTACACCTCTGTCGAAGCCTCTACCTCTGCCAGAGGGTCCTCTATCTTCACCTCTTCTTTGACCCTGAAATATTGTATGTGTAGTCTAAATGACGCCTGATTTACAATACTAAAAGCATCATGGGGAAACCGCGTATCTTAAGTTTACTTCCGATTCCTTTGAGTATTAGTTGCAAACGTAATACATACAAAAAAGTATAAAATTTACTTATGATGACGCATATAAACGTAAGCAAAAATGCGGTCTTAGAACCGGACAAAGTTAACAACAGGACTCAGACTAAAATATAAATAGAAACTCACTCGGTCAGATGGGGCAGCGCGCTGTGGTCCGCGAGCGTCCGCCGCAGCGCCGCCACAACCGCCTGCGCCTCGCTCTGCGCACCACACACAAAACACATCAATAATATTAATACCAAGCACATCACACACACACACACACATCAATCAACAATCACATCTGATTTCCAGATGTGTATGATGGTCGTGTTGCACATGTCCGTAGGTGTAAATCTAAATAGCCTACACGTGACCGCGGGTGATGCTAAGTGCAACACTAGGCAACCGCCGCGCGCCGTCTATACCTTGTGGATAGAACAGTGAAATGTGCTACACACTTTAAAACTTCTGAAGTGTTACAAGTTGTGAATGCTCTAAGAAATAAGCAAGGCATTCAATTAAAGAATCGGCTAATCGACAGTCATGATGGGCATCAAACGGAACCACTATATAGCCCGAGATAAAATCTATGTGTACGGTGAGTTACAAGCCTTGTGTACGGTGACTTATCCATGTGTACGGTGAGTTAGAAGCCTTGTGTACGGTAACTTATCTGTGTGTACGATGAGTTAGAAGCCTTGTGTATGGTGACTTATCTATGTGTACGGTGAGTTAGAACCCTATGTAGAGTCTTATCTCTATGTGTATGGTGAGTTAGAAGCCTTGTGTATGGTGATTTATCTATGTGTATGGAGAGTTAGCAGCCACACTCACGTAAGTCTTGTTAAGTGGTATCCTGAGCACGTAGTGTGACGCGTGTTGGTCGCGCGCCTCGCACGCGCCGCATAGATCAAAGTCAGCGCATTGCACGCATGCGTACCGGTACCTGGTGGGATACAACAAACATACATACATTTCACTACACTCGGAAAGTGTCGTTCCAGTTTTTATTTTTGGTATTTTTTTTATGCCTCATTTATATAATGCCGCTAAACGCAGTTGTTTGTCACAACATTGCAGATGAGTAGACTGTGTGAAAAGTTTGATAATTTCTGCCCTACTAAGATAGGGAAGTGATTTCTCTGAGGGGGCTCTCAGAGGAATCACTGCACTAACACAGTACAGGCTTATTTTTGGACCCTCCACCAAAAGTTCACAGTGGCTTCTATTCATGAAACAGAACAACTTTTGCCAAGAACGACTAGTCAATTCGTAAAAAAAATTTGGGCATCTCCATACAACGGAGGCCGATCACGTGATCAAATTAGTATGAAAGGTCCAAAAAAATTTTGCGAATTCTCCATTTGTTCTTGGGAAAAGCTGTTCAGTCTCTTGAATAGAAGCCACTGTGAAGTTTTGGTGGAGAGGTCCAAAAATAAGCCTGTATATTTTTGACTGGGAATAGGAATAAATATAAAGGATTTAGAGGTTGACACAAAAGAGCCCTTGGGTCGAAGTGTCGCTGCTTACATAGCCCTAAGCAGTAAAAGAATAATAACATACGGCAATAAAGTTATTTAAAAATCAATCTCATCTGTGATACAATAGGTACATCTACGAACTGAGCCTACAACTAATAAACCAAACAGCTTGAAATAGGACAGAATAGACAATACAGTGGACCAGAATCTAACAAAAATACTTTAAAATACAAATAATTCACAATTTTATAAACCTATCAATGAAATCTGTAAAAAACAGTATGTTCACAATGTGAGCAGAATAAAAACTCCTTACTTGCATTTTTTAACTCTGTAGAAAAATCAATTTATCAATTTCAATCTACTGTATCTGGCAAATTAACTGACCCTGTGATGCGCGCCTGGCAGACATCGCACGACACCCATTCCCACCGCGTCGGACTTGCTGGCTGGCCGACATCTGCGAAAAAGGATTATTTTGTTGTCAAAACGAATACAGTCGCAACTTCAGGGCGTTTCATATCATGCCCCATTTATGCAGTTGGTAGTTACATCGGGCCTGTCCGGAAAATAGTATATAATCTTTGAACAGCTGATAGAATAACTCATGCTGGTTCCAAAAAACTAAAATTATGTTCTAGGTCCTCAATCTGTCGTTCAAATATTATCCACTATTTACCGGACAACCTGTATAGTGTGGACCAGGCATTGCGCAATTCATAAAACCAGGCAAAAGTACGAGCTGTAGAATCCTGCTTACAGCTGATTTGTTTTGGAGCAGTCGGGAGCATGCTACAATGGTCTCCATTCGGAGGAGACTTCGTACGAACTCGTTATTTTGGGGTCTGTCCAAATGGGTTTGCGAGGTGGGAGGCGGTGGTGTGGCGGTGTGTAGGTACTTAATCGAGAGTCTTAGAAATGGGTATTTGATACGGGACTGGGTTTCCGAGTGCCTTAGCCCACATCGAAGCAGCGGCAAGAGTGCTTCTGGGCTGTGGGGGAGTAAAATAAGGCCTAAAACCTCATATGATGAGTGGACGGCCTCTATAACAAAAATAAAACAGGAAATCAATAGTTGTAGCAATGAACTTTTAGCTCACCTGGTACCAACTGCGCTTTGCTGCAAAACGTGACATCATCATCGACCGGGTGCTCTTCATCTGAGGAACAAATAAGCACAACTTTATACAAATATACAAGATACATGACATAATATCAGTGGCGAAAGGTGGATTTTTCGATAAGGGTAGCCAGATCAATAAGTTCACCTGGAAAAATTACAAACTATAGTAAAGTTCACCCAGAAAAAAATCCAACAATCTACCTTTTAATAAAAAGCTCCGGAAACAATACTTTTTTGTGAACGTGTTTAAGAAACCCACCTTTCATCTGCATGTATGTTTTTGTAAAATTGCAATATTTTTCTAAATTACTGTACTTATTTATTTATTACTTTTTGTACTTCAAGAACTGAGCACTTACAAATCATTTGGTAAGTAACTGATAAAGACTCAATTATATTATAGCTTTTTCGTTGATTAAATATCATATCACAGTTTATTCTTATCTAATATTTTTATTTTATTAAAGAACAAACAGTCACTTGCTTATGTTATTACATATTTCTTATTAAAGGTAGACCTATAGTTCTCTTAGTGTTTAATACGAAATACAAAAATGTTATACAAAATACAATGGAAAATAATTACAAAATACAATACAATAGGGTATTTACTATTAATTAGTGATTAATTGTAAAATATTATTCACTAAACAGCATTTCTTCTATAAAATACCCTATCATAGCAACAATTTATTGAGATCGTAGAAGAATTAAGTTAAGCACAGCCAGAAAGCACTGCGAGAGCGTCCTTTTTGAAACGTGTAAGGCTACAATTAAATAAGTCTATATCATTTAATTCCTCATTATAAAGCTTGCAGGCTCTTCGAATGAAAGAGTTATTGGCATAAAAATTTTTACTGGTAGAAACATAGAAAAGATTTTTTTTTTCGACAGGACCGTTGTTGTCTGCGAAGGACTAGAAATGAAATTTTATTTAACAAGGGGGACGCATCTAAATAGTTATTTAATATTTTATACAGGAGAGCAGCATCAAGGCAATCGCGACGAGATTCAAGTGTTGGGATTTTGTGTATTTTTAACGAAGTTTCATAATTAGTATATTCCAGACCAGAACGAAAGTTAAGAGATTTAACAAATTTACGTTGCTGTCTTTCCAGTCTATCGATATGAACTCTAAAGTGGGGTTGCAACACTGCACAAGCAAATTCCAGACGACTACGAACATAACTGTTGTATAGTAGTTTGTATGTAAATACATTCTTGAAAGGCTTGCCTACCCGTAGTATAAAACCCATCTGTCTGTAAGACTTATCCAATATTTTATCTATATGCGGGACAAATGTTAATTTTGAGTCCATTTGAACCCCTAGATCCCTAATAGTATCAACTCTAGTTAGACTTTTACCACATTGAGTGTAATCAAAGCGGATTGTATTTGTTTTCCTAGAGAAACTAATAACAAAACATTTGTCAGGGTTAAGAAACAAACTACTACCACTACAAAATCTTTCAAATTTTGATAAGTCTTTTTGTAATAGTTCACAGTCAGTCACACTTGAAACTATTCTGAATATCTTGGTGTCATCCGCATACAACAGCGTATTAGAGTCAGATATGTCATTAGTTATGTCATTGACATAAAGAATAAACAAAAGTGGCCCTAAATGAGAGCCTTGAGGCACCCCAGAACTAATCGTTCTATATTGTGACATGAAGCCACGTAACACGACTGCCTGACTTCTATTGTCTATATATGATTTTATCCAACGCAGCAAATCACCATGTATAGCGAGTTGCAATAGCTTGTTTAAAAGTGTATTATGAGAAATTTTGTCAAATGCTTTTGCAAAATCGGTGTACACGGCGTCCACCTGACACTTATTATCCATAGCGTTAAGAATAAGATCAGTAAAATTTAATAAGTTGGTGTCTACACTACGACCAGCGCAAAAACCATGCTGGTTTGGAATAATGTGACGGCAAACTGCATCAAAAAGTTGTTTAGTGACAATTTTTTCTAATAATTTGCCAAACTGACACAGTTTAGATATAGGACGATACTTCTCTATATCGGGAGTAATTGGTCCTTTAGAAATTGGAGTTACCCAGGCTCGTTTCCATACGTTTGGGACAGTGCCTTCTTTTAACGATTTTTTAAAAATAATAGTTATGGGTATGGTCAAAGGTGAGGCACATTTACTAATTAACAAAGGATGCACTCCATCTGGACCAGCTCCTTTAGTTACGTTAATAAATTTAAGTTGTTTGAAGACAATTTCATGGTTTATTTCTCTATATCGGGAGTAACTGGTCCTTTAGGAATTGGAGTTACCCAGGCTCGTTTCCATACGTTTGGGACAGTGCCTTCTTTTAACGATTTTTTAAAAAATAATAGTTATGGGTATGGTCAAAGCTGAGGCACATTTACTAATTAACAAAGGATGCACTCCATCTGGACCAGCTCCTTTAGTTACGTTAATAAATTTAAGTTGTTTGAAGACAATTTCATGGTTTATTTCAATTGTATTTATATCAAAAACAGCTGAACCAGAAGGAGTCATACTATTTAAATCAGCACTATCAGCACTTGGAGACTCAAATACCGAATGAAAAATTCACATATATTCTCACCATCCGATTCTGTTTGGTCTCTATAAAACATTGTTTGAGGTAATTCATTATTCGAAAATATATTTTTTATATATGTCCAGAAATATTTAGTATTGGTTTTGATAGTCTCCTCAGCATAACGTATATAATTAAAATAACATTCACGCTCTATACGATTAGCACGTTTTCTTAGAATTTTAAAACTCTCATGGTCCAAGGGATTATGATATAATTTCCATAATTTATGAAATTTGCGCTTTTAATTTAATATTTTTATAAGCGATTTGCTATACCATTTGGGAGTGGAGTTGGATGATTTTACCATACGACGTGGGACAAATTTCGAGATCAAATCGTTTAAAATTTCATATAATATACGCGTGCAGTCTTCCACTACAGAATTACAAAATAAAGATTCCCAATCTATTTTTTCCAGCTCCAAAGAAATGCTATTAAAATCGGCTGCATAAAAGTTGTATACATAAGTGGGAGCAGATTTCAAAGGATATAGAATAGACGTCCCTTACTGGACAAATGCTTCCCCAAGGCTTTTCATTTCCCCACAAACATAGTAACACAATAATATTTAAAAACAGAAGGACAAATAATATTTATTTAAAAACGATATCCATTAGTGGAGGACAACGGAAGGATTTTTGTAGCGTTGTCCCCCACTGGTGAACGTTATCTCGATGGCCGCCAGCGGTGAACAAAAACCCGCTTTTTGTCCACCGCTGGAACAGACGGATGTGCTCTCTCTCTCTCATACTGTAAAAGTACGTTTTTCAATAAACCTGAGTGACTATGTACGTACCTAAAGTGTCTATGTTCTCGGTGACTTTCTGCCATGAAAACGGGCCTTCTTCTATGTGTTCTGTAAATAAAGATGACGTTGAATTAATGTTTTTTATTTATATTCTGCTCGTTTGCCACCTCTGCCATAAAAAAAAATAAAAAAATAAAAAAAAAATTAAACAGATGCTTTGATCCTATTAAGCGGAACTTATACACTCATCGTTACGATGTCACCATGTCTATTGCAAACTGGCATAGACATACGGGCAAATTGTACTATCATAATAGGGTTTTGCTTAAATAAGTACATAATAAGTAATCCGGGAGTTGCCTGCATGAAAAATAAATTACGAAATATTACTGACTAAATAGCTCTTCAATTGAAATTGTTGAACTTTCATTTTCGTTACATTTTCAATTTTTATTTTATAAGAATTTCCGAATTAGTATGCAAACTACTACTTTGAACAATGACGTCATCGTACAAAATTTCAACATTTTAGAACAAAATGCCGTTTTTGACATTTGATAAAAAGTAACTCGAATGACTAGCAGTCAACTACCGGATTCATGTAACTTTTTTTTCTAAAAAAAAATTGAATAATCCTACCTAATGTAACTTCAGGTTCTTCCGTGGATGATTCTGAAACAAATAAAATAAATTGCATTTGCAAAAATAAAATAAGCCGCTATCTACGTCATGCTCCCTGGCAGCACATGTAACGATTTTTTAATTTCTAGTCATAAGGAATAATTGTACTCAATTGGTACTCAATTAGTACTTGTTTGAAAAAAATAGTACCTCTGTAGTTTAAGAGTACAATTAGATTAAAAGTTGTGCTGCTGTAGAGCATACTCCCCAGCAGCACATATGAATATCTGCGATTCTACGCCTAGTAGGTACAAATTAATAGTATCAAAAAAATGTACTCGACAAAAGTAGTTGATTTTATGACAAATTATTTAAATATAGCCATGAAATAAGTAGATATAAGCACTAAGCAGTTTAAATTAAAGTACGTAAAAGCGCCTATGCAATTTATTTTCTAACGATTTTTTTATTTTCAGTTATAAGGAATAATTGTATTCAAATTGTACTCAATTAGTACTTCTTTGAAGATATCTCCGTAGTTTAAGAGTGCAATTAGATTCAAAGGAGTCCTGCTGTAAAGCAAGCACATATGAAAATCTACGATAGTAGAATCGTAGATATTCATATGTGCTGCTGGGGAGTATGCTCTACAGCAGCACAACTTTTAATCTAATTGTACTCTTAAACTACAGAGGTACTATTTTTTTCAAACAAGTACTAATTGAGTACCAATTGAGTACAATTATTCCTTATGACTAAAAATTTAAAAATTGTTACATGTGCTGCCAGGGAGCATGACGTTGCAATCTATACAGGTTGTTGTTTTGGTCGACAACGGCCTTCTAAGGGATGAAAGTATAAAAAATACTTGTTCTGAAAATACCTATATTTTTTTTATAAATTGATTCTACTGAAAAAATGACCTACAAATTTTCCTAAAATTATCAAAACGCATGTTCGCGCAGTCAGTCAATGACGGCCGGCTCATTCACGAATTTTCCTACAAAAAGGTCAATGACACTTACATGAACCTGTCGGGAGAAGTATTCCAAGATAGCTTCTTCCTTGAACTCTTGTCTACTTTGGGCTCTATCTCGAGCATGGGATGTTTTTTCGGTAGAACACGATTTGCGGAGTTTGTAAATAATGTTTTTATTGCGTAACACATTACGGCGGCGCGACGTCACTCCAAATAACTCCAAATCTCACACACTTGACTTGATTTACACCACACGAAAAACATTTCGATAGTCGTGAACTGAGCGATGTATTAACAACTACATCGCTCAGTTCACGACTATTGAATAAAGACTTGTTACTGATCATAGCCGTAGCGTAAGTTCACGCGCAGAGGCGCTTGCTCTCACTGAGAAAAAGGAACGCGGGTTCGGCGCGGAGGCATGCAGCAGACTGCCCGCACCGCCCGCGGCGCTGCCGCAGTCGGGGTCCCTCGCGCACCCCCGCACACCTCGCCTCGTTGCTAGGCAACCATTCATTGTTAAAATACGTTACGCACGGAAACAAGGATACCATAATTAATTATTTTCTAAGATTTACTTATGAAAATTTAAGGTGCCATTTTTATATTTTTTTTGGCATCAGTATCATGTATACTATCACCCCTGAAAAGCTCGTTGTCGACCAAAACAACACCCTGTATGCAGAGTGTAAGGGACAGGTTTTCGAAAACTTTAAGGGCTTGCTCAGTAGACGAAACTGAACAACTTTCCACAAGCAATTTATTCAGGAAACGAAAAAAAAAGCGGCCAAGTGCGAGTCGGACTCGCATAATATAAAATTTACGATTTATGACGTATTAAAAACAAACTACTAACTAGATCTCGTTCAAACCAATTTTCGGTGGAAGTTTGCATGGTAATGTACATCATATATTTTTTTTAGTTTTATCATTCTCTTATTTTAGAAGTTACCTCGGGGACACACACATTTTACATCTTTGGAAGTGTCTCTCGCGCAAACTATTCAGTTTAGAAAAAATATATATTAGAAACCTCAATATCATTTTTGAAGACCTATCCATAGATACCCCACACGTATGGGTTCGATGAAAAAAAAAATTGGAGTTTCAGTTCTTAGTATGGGGAACCCCCAAAATTTATTGTTTTTTTTCTATTTTTGTGTGAAAATCTTAATGCGGTTCACAGAATACATCTACTTACCAAGTTTCAACAGTATAAGTCTTATAGTTTCGGAAAAAAGTGGCTGTGACGTACGGACAGACAGACAGACAGACAGACAGACAGACGTGACGAATCCATAAGGGTTCCGTTTTTTGCCATTTGGCTACGGAACCCTAAAAATCGGCTTCTCCATACAAAACTATAAACTTGATTGGACAGTTTGTATGGAGAATTCGATTTTTTTTCGTTTCCTGAAAAAAATTCTTGTGGAAAGTTGTTCAGTTTCGTCTGCTGAGCAAGCCTTTAAAGTTTTCGGAAACCTGTCCCTTACACCCTGTATATTTAATGTTTTTTTTCTTAAAAATTTTACTAATCCTACCTAACGTAACATCAGGTTCTTCTGTGGGTAATTCTGAAACAAACAAAATGCATAAAAGTGGTCGTTCACTATTATAAATATTATGAATGAACTTATATTTAATGTTTTTTTTCTTAAAAAATTTATTAATCCTACCTAACGTAACATCAGGTTCTTCTGTGGGTAATTCTGAAACAAATAAATAAAATGCATAAAAGTGGTCGTTCGCTATTATAAATATTATGAATGAACTTTACTTAGTAGTGAGTATGGTAATTTATATATTTTTTTCTTTAAAATTTGAATGGTCCTACCTGGCGTAACTCCAGGTTCTTCCGTGGGTGGTTCTGAAACAAATAAAATAAAATAAAATAAATTGCATAAAAATGGCCGTTCCCTATAATTTTATGAATGATCTTACATAACAGTACTCATAACAGTACTAATCTATGTTTTTTTTTTCTTAAAAATTTGAATGGCCCTACCTAACGTAACTTCAGGTTCTTTCGGTTGCGATCCTGAAACAAATAAAATAAATTGCATAAATGACCTTACTTATTAAGACAACGTATAACCAAACTTCAACTCATGCACAGATCCAGTTTTTTTCTTTTTTTTTATGTGATATGTGGCAAACGAGCAGACGGATCACATCAGTTTTCCCAAGGAACCTATACTGCATTCGCAAAAACATTTTTGGTTTTTCTATACATTTGTGGATCGGTTATTCTATCAGTATGAGGAGACAAAAAAAATTTTTCAGTTTCAAAAGCAGAACCCACTGTACTTTTTTTTCAGATATTTTGGAAGAACCCTACATACAAGGTGTCAAAGAGAATACTGCGCTGAAGAGAATGAAAAAAAAAGATTCTGTTATAAAGCGAGCTGTGAGCTGTCAAAAACAGAGGTTCTCCATTTATCAATATAAATAAATTAGTAAAGGGTATAGATACCCGTTATATTTTTATATTAAAATAAAAATAAAACTACGACATTAAGTAGTATAATATATTTTATTATTAATGATGATATGTAGTTTATATGGTTCATTCCTATCAAAAAAAAGCAAAAGGTAAACAAAAATAGTATGCATCTGACATTGACATGTGTCATTTTCGTAGTAAGTTTGTTTACCTTTTGCTTTTTTTTATTGGAATGAACTATACAGACAATCATTCTCACTCATTACTGCATTCATAAGAAAGAAGGCCGCAAAGTACAATATACGAAGTTACCAGTTACCACAACCAGTTTCCTGCCAGCAAGCCAGTAAGGGACCATCCATAAATTACGTCACACGTTAAGGGTGAGGGAGGGGGTCAACGAACGAAGTGTGTTGTCACTGACTGGGTGCCAGAAGGCCGCAGACCAAGGCGGCAGACCAAGGCGGAGATGGCGGGATGAGTTGGACAGGTTTGACGACCAATGGAAGGAAGTGGCTCGGGATAGAGATGCGTGGCGAAATTTAGGGGAGGCCTTTGCTCAGCAGTGGGACAGTGGAGACTAGTAAAAAAATATATATATAATTTTGGAATTTCTGTCAAAAATCATGAAATTCGTGTTACGTAATTTATGGATGGCCCCTATGTATAAAATTCTTGATTGCTATATTTATAGAAATAATTCTTAATATACTATACATACAGATTTAGTATGGAAAACTGATAAAAGTGTAGATCGGATTTTTTTTTATATTGTTCCTGTATTATTCCTGATTTAATAATAATTTGAAATAATCAAATTAAATTTAAATTATACCGACAATTTCATATGCACCAACCCGAAATATCAACAACCAAGCAAGAGTCACTTACTTTGACCAACGAAAGTGCTTTCCATAAGGGAGGATAATGGTTCTTGCTCACTGATATTCATTGTCTCAAATACAGTTTCGGTGGTGTTTCCTATTGCACCTGTGAATTATAAATAAGTAACTGCTGTATCGAAAAAAACAACATTTTGATTTTATTAATTAATGCAAGTGCAAAGTGGAAGGGAGCAGACCACGGGGCCGCAGACCAGCACGATGGGCTGATCTCGTGAAGACATTATATAGTTTATTCCAATCAAAAAAAGCAAAAGGTAAACAAACTGACGTTGACATATGTCAGTTCCATAGTACATTTGTTTACCTTTTGTTTTTATTTTTGATTGGAATGAGCTATAGATGACGATCCACGAGGCATCGAATCTGGCGATAAACCGCGAGGCTGGGCGTATAGTATAGGGGAAAATCCTAATTGATGGGGTCACGATCCTCAGCACTGAGGGACCGACTAAGGAGGAGGAATTAATGCAAGAAAATTATTGAAACAAAATTATCTCGAGGGTTACCGTAGGATATGTAAAATAAAATAACCTTTACAATGCAATGTTGGGACAGCCAATCTCGACAGTCTATTTTTCGGGTAATGGTATATTTTTTCAAAGTGAAGATGACATATTTTTCGGTTTTTGAATATGCTTGTATAATCCTCTCCAGTCAGACCAACATTTGTGATCCATTTATAAAATCTTTCTGCATCTGAGGCAGGGTTTGGTGTTCTATATAAATATTTGCGTGTAGTAACATTAGTTCTAAGGAAGTTTTTTGGAATTACAGCTGGCAACTCAGAGAAATAAAAGATGTCATACAGAAAACATTTTGTTCGTATTATTTATTATAATTGAATATTAAACATGGTGTCAGGTGTAAAAACCCACAAATATATTGTTAAATAGAAAAGATTGAGAGTGACCTGCGCTGAAAAAATTGAATTCCTTAGTGGAAAAATCCTTAGTGGAAATATAAACAAGTGTTTATCAAGAACAAAGAACAAGATGGAGGGCGTGCATCCGCCAAGAGGGCTTGCGCTAACTGGAGAGTTATGCAATTGGAGAAAATTTAAACAGATGTTTGAAATTTATCTGCAAGCAGCAGGGCTATCGAATGCTTCGGAAAGCAGAAAAATTGCCATATTTTTAAACTGCGCTGGAGAGGAAGCCCTCGAGGTTTATAACACCATTAGTGAAGTGAAAACGCTAAAGGAATTAATCGCTGAGTTTGACAAATATGTCGAGCCTCGGAAAAACTTACTCATTAACACATACCAGTTTCTATGCATGCGTCAGGAAGAGCAGGAAACCGTCGAGCATTTTATTACCAAAATAAAAACCGCAGGAAAAAATTGTGAGTTTGATTGTTTAGAGGAAAGAATGGTTTCGATGATGATAATTGTGGGGTTGAGAGACCCCGTTCTGAAAGAATGCCTGTTGAGAGAAGACAAGATAGATTTAGAAAAGATAACAAATACATGTAGGGCTATGGAAGAAGGAAAACGACAAGTGAAAAAACTGAATAATAGAGAAGAGACGGTAAATGTTATAAAGAAGCAAGATGATAAGAAATATGAAAGAAGAGAAGACCAGTTGGTGAATTGTTACAAGTGTGGAAAAACTCATCCGAGAACCAATTGCCCAGCCTATGGAAAGAAGTGTGCAAAATGTCTGAATTTCAATCACTTTGCATCACAGTGTAGGAGCAGGGTGCAACAGCAGGATACGAGACAGCAGCAGAGGACAGGGCTAAGGCCAGGGCTCAAACCACAGCAACAGGGATATAGACCGAGGAACAGAGTGGACGTTGTTGAAGAGGACAGTGAACCCGAGTTTGAGCTGGACAGTATTTCTAAGACGCAGTGGAGAGAGGACATAAATGTAGAAGGTAAAAATATTAATTTTAAGTTAGATACTGGAGCAGACTGTAACACATTGCCGTTTACATTGTTTAAAAAAATAAATAGTAAAAATAACTTAAAACTGTGTGAATGTCAAACGGTATTAGTAGTTTATAATGGAGAAAAAATAAAGCCTGAGGGTTGTGTGGATATAAACTGTATAGTGAGAGGAAATGAACAAAAAATTAATTTTACTGTAATAAATCTACCAGTTCAACCGGTATTAGGGCTGGCTGATTGTGTGAGGTTTAACTTAATTAAAAGAATAGATAAGATAAGTAGTTGCATGGACAAAGAATTATTTATAGAGAAAAATAAGGACATATTTACAGGGTTAGGTGAGATAGGAACTTATAAAATACAGTTAAAAGAAAATGCACAACCAGTCATTAAACCAATTAGGAGAGTACCTCTTGCAATTAAAGATAGACTTAAGGAAACTTTAGATAGTTATGAGAAAAGAGGGGTTATAGAAAAAGTTGAAGGTCCTACCAAGTGGTGTAACAACTTAGTTATAGTGGAAAAACCAGATAAGTCATTAAGGTTATGTTTAGATCCAAAAGAATTGAACAATAATATAATGAGAGAAAATTTTCAAATCCCCTCTCCTGATGAGATATATAATAATTTAGCTGGTAAGGAAGTTTTCACAGTACTAGATTTAAAAGATGGTTTTTTTCAGATATTACTCGAGGATAATGAGAAATTATGTACGTTTGGCACACCCTTTGGCAGGTATAAGTTTAATAGAATGCCTTTTGGGATTTCATCAGCTCCAGAAATTATGCAAAGAATTAATATGAACATTTTTAGTGACATTCAAGGTGTGGAGCTATACTATGATGACATAATTATTGCAGGCAAAGATAAAGGTGAGCATGACATGATATTAAATAAAGTAGTAGAAAGAGCCAGACAGTATAAAGTAAAGTTTAATAGCAAGAAGTTGCAATATAAGAAAGATAGTGTAAAATATGTAGGCTTGATTATATCAAAAGAGGGTATTAAAGTGGACCCAGATCATGTCAAAGCTGTGTTAGAGTTAGATGAACCAAAAAATGTGAAGCAGTTACAAAAGTTCTTAGGAATGTGTAATTATTTAAGTAAATTTATTCCAAGTTATGCGAAATCTACTGAACCATTGAGGGATTTACTTAAAAAAGATGTAGAATGGGTTTGGGGTGTGAATCAATCCAATGCATTTAAAGAACTGAAAAATAAATTAAGTTGCACGCCAACCTTAGCTATATTAAGTAATGAAGGAACTTTAATTTTGCAAACAGACAGTTCTAAAAGTGGCATGGGGGCTTGCTTGTTACAAAAGGGCAGACCCATTTCTTTTTATTCAAGATCTTATACAGATTGTCAGACTAGGTGGGCTCCCATAGAAAAAGAACTCTTTGCAATTTGTGCTGCTATGGAAAAGTATCACCAGTTTGTTTATGGTCGTAAGATAATAGTAGAGACCGACCATAAACCTATTGTGGCTATAATGTCAAAAGATATAAACAAAATATCTGCAAGGCTACAGCGTATGGTTCTTAAACTTCTAAAATATGAGTTTGAAATTAGATATGTGCCAGGTAGTAAGATGTATATAGCTGACTATTTGTCAAGAAACTATATCTTAAATAATGCAAAAGTGGATCATGCTTTAAGAGAGCTTGTACATTCTGTAGAAACTGAATGTGTATTTGGCCTAGAAATAGACTTGTCAATATCAGATAGATTGTTACAAGAGTTACAGATTGAAACTAAGCAGGATGTTAATTTAGAAAAAATAATACAGTTTTACAGTGTGGGATGGCCTAGTAATGATAAAAAATTTAATAACAAAGAGCTGAAAATATTTTACAAATTAAGAAATCACATACATGTAATAAATAATATTGTATACTATAGAAACAGGATTGTAATACCTAAAAACAAAAGGAATGACATATTAATTGGCTTACATACAGGTCATGCAGGTGTAGTAAAATGTAAGAAACGAGCTAGAAAAATAATATACTGGCCAGGCATGTCATGCGAGATTGAAGCGTTTGTTTTAAAATGCCAAGCATGTGAAAAATATAGAGTTTCCAACACTAAACAACCTTTGATATCGCATGAGGTACCTGATTTACCGTTTATAAAAGTGGGAACAGATATTTGCACACTCGGTAAAAGAGATTATATTGTACTTGTAGATTATTATTCTAAGTGGATAGAAGTGAAAAAATTAAAAAATAAAACCGCTGAATGTACCATAAAAAACTTAGAAAAAATATTCTGTACACATGGCATTCCTAAATATATAGTTTGTGATAATATGCCATTTAACAGTTATGCCTTTAAAAAGTTTGCTGAAAGATTGGATATTACATTAATTCATTCAAGCCCAAATTATGCACAATCGAATGGGATGGTTGAAAAAGCAGTAGGAATAGTTAAAAAAATAATGAGAAAATGTTATGAAACTAATAGTAGCTTTAGTATGGCAATGTTACACTACAAAACCACACCACTGTCAGGGTTAGAGTATAGTCCCTCAGAGTTATTGATGTCTAGATTGTTAAGAACAAACTTACCTTGTACTGTCGAAGGGCTTAAACCTAAAATACCTGTCGATGTAAAAGAAAAAATGTTGTATAACCAGGAAAAATCTAGGAACAACTATAACAAAACGGCCAAGTCTAAAAAATCTTTGGAGCTGGGGAAGGATGTGGTTATTCAAAATTATCCGGATAGAATCTGGAGACCTGGGAAAATTGTTGATGTTGTTGGTCCTAGATCTTTTATGGTAAAAAATGAAAAAGGAAATTTGGTTAGAAGAAATGAAAAACATATCAGACCAAGTAGAAATAAGTTTGTTGAAAAGCCGGAACTGTATTGGGAAGGAAATAGGAATGAAAATGTTTATGTGAGGAGGAGAAGTTTGGCAGATAGTTCGAGAGAATGTGGTTTGAGTAGGGAAGGTGTGATAGAACAGAATAGAAGAGAAGTAACTGTTACAAGGTCGGGTAGAAGAGTTCTGCCTCCGTCATATTTAAAAGATTATGTAGTAGGCTAAGGAGTAGTAAGGAGAATTTTTATTATTGTACTTTTTAGTTGTAGGGTGAAAAGGGGGGATGTTCTATATAAATATTTGCGTGTAGTAACATTAGTTCTAAGGAAGTTTTTTGGAATTACAGCTGGCAACTCAGAGAAATAAAAGATGTCATACAGAAAACATTTTGTTCGTATTATTTATTATAATTGAATATTAAACATTTGGGAAGGCATGAAGAATTGCACCTATAACAAAAGTATGATCAAATTAATAGTGTAACAGAGTAGTTCTGGTTACTATGGAAGACAGAAAGATATTTAATAGAAATAGAATAATTTGGATAAAGTATCGGTGGACTTTATGGACCACTGAACTAGGCATTGGTAATTTTTTAGCAGAAAGGTCTACCTATAGAATCCTATGCAAAGTGTCGATTGCAGAATCTTAGTAGTTTTTTTAGAAAACTTTTTTACACTCCCCAACCTGCCCCCCTCCCCCCCCAAATTCAGAGGAACACAATGTTAATTTTTACCAATAATTTACCTGCAGATTGTGTGGAAGAACATGATGAAACACAACACTTTCTTTGAGGCATATTTGTGTCAATTTCTCACATTAAAAGCCATAAATTGAAATCACAGAGTCGCTATCTCGCAGTCACTCTCTTGCAGAGTCACTCTCTCAACAAAACAAAGTCGGAGGAGAATAATTCAACAAACTTTTTAAGGAAAGTGCACTCGAACCAAAATCTGTTGAAAAACATCAAAAAAAATATGTATTCCAAGAACAGTCAAGAGTGAATCGGTGGGACCACGAGTAAACAGTCAATTACTCGTTGACCCACCAGTGGGTCAACGCGGTGGGACCACGAGTAAACAGTCAATTACTCATCGACCTACCAGTGGGTCAACGCGGTGGGACCACGAGTCGAGAGCCATGTTAATACATGAGCATTTACTGGCCGATGCCCAAGGGTTCTTAGCAACTGTCCTCACTCGTGCGCTCAACTCGCCATTCCATATGGTAGGTATTATGAATAAATCCCAGCCAGATAAAGACAGCCAAAGAGTACAACATAAGCAAATAAGTTTTATATTGTCGCTCAGCGGGGTGTAAGTCTGTATACGTAAGTAGTAAGTGTACCTTGTTCCAATTACTTCCAATCAAGAAAAAGCAAAAAGTAAACAAACTTACAAGGGAATGTCTACTTCTTAAATCAGAGGTTAAAACTTAAAATACACAATCACAGATTCACAGAATACTGTCTAATGTCTACTATATAAAAAACTATTATGTTTACGAGACAGGAGTGCCTACAAAGTACAAAGAACAAGGAAATGTATTTGTATGAAACGTATAGGGAAAGTCTGTCCATACCAACATCATATCTGTAACAAATTTCACAATCATGACATAATGCCAACATAGGAAAGAAAAAATAGGGATGAAAGTTACTATTAAGACTATTTTATTAGTTGTTGTTAACAACCCATTACGTCCCAACTGCAGGGGCAGGGGCACGGGTCTCTTCCCATAATTTGGGAAGGTTTAGGCCATACTCCACACACGGGGGCCAAGTCCAGATTGGTGGAGGTTGTGGGGCTAGTGGCCAACCCTTGTGTCAGAAGTTTTCAAGCCGTCTTAAACTAATTATAACTTTACTTGATAGTTTCTGTTGTTGAAGTTAAGGTTCTGCAACAGATATAAATAACTATAACTGGTTATTCAAAATGCTGTTATAAGTAAAACCTCAGCAGGTATATGGAAAAGCTTACTGGAGTAATCATGATCTAGATTAGTATCATTTCTAGCAATGGAAAACTCTGTAACATGTCATCAGTCAATGGTTTAGCAGCAATGTCAATAGACGGAATAGCATATTTTCTCAATTGAGTTTTCTTTTTCTGAAAATCTTTTGCACGAAAATGCTTGCCACAAACATATTTCAATTGATGCAGTTTTTCTATAGGCACATAAATCAAGTCTTCATTTCCAGTTGCTGCTACCCATTTTTTACATATCTGAAGAAAAAAGAATAATTTGTGTGCATGTCGAGAAAGATAAATCTGTGCAGAGGGCGGTCAGAGTATATATAGCAAAGGGTGCAATTTTACTACCCTTTGGCTTGCAACTAAATATGCGCGCCTAAGCTCTGCTCATGAGCGTATAGGTATACAATGTAGGTATACGCATTCCGATTCAAAGGAGAAAGCTGTGGTGCAGTATCAATCGAAACTGACTTTAGGACGTCTTAAAATGTGTGGCAGAGTTTAGCACCTTGGGCAACCTACCATGTAGTATTTTCATTTAGAATAAAAAATATCGATACCTACCTGACAAACAGCGCGGCTAAAATGTACAATAATGGGCATCAAGTTCAGCGCTCAAATTTTTTTTGGTGAAAGGTCTATGCCTAAGTAACTCATATGCAAAATTACAAGTTGCGGAAATTTATAGTTTTTTAGAAATTAATTTTTAAATTTTCACAAATTTCATACATTTTTAGGTTAGGTTAGGTCACTTTGAGTATCAGATATGAACTGGAACACCCCGATTGAGATGGGTTAGGTCACTATGAGTATCAGATCCGATTCGGAGCACCCTAATGGAGTTTGGTTAGGTCACTACGAGTATCAGATCCGAATCGGAGCACCCCGATTGAGTTAGGTTAGGTTCACTTTGAGTAGCAGATCCGAATCGGAGCACCCCGATTCCACGTGGTCTTGTCTGTCACACAACTAGAGTGTTATTAAAAAGCGCGGAGCCAGAAGCTCGCGCAGGAGGTCCTGAGTGGAGCGAGCACTCGAGAGCGAGCGTAGCGAGGGGGGGAGATGGCGAGCGAAGCGAGCCGGCGACCTCCCGAGTGAAGCGATGGGCGAGAGTGCTAGCGGAGCGAAAGGGGCGACGTAGCGAGTCTTCTGGCGAAGCCCATTTGTTCCCCCTCCTATTCAAATAGTACATTGTGTATCAAATCCGATTTTTAAAAAAAATCTATTATCTCAAAAACCACCTCTTTTTGGTGTGCTATACTTATCAGGGGGAGGTTTCCCCCTACTTTCAAGTCTACCTACCTCCCCCCCCTCAATTAACCCCCTTCTTCCTCTTATTTGGCTTTATATAACCTCAAAAATGGTTTTGCATTTTTCTTGAAAAAGGGGGGTTCCGCGTTCCCCCTTAACAGGAAAGGTTCCCCCCTACCCCCCCTCCCCCTCACCCAAAAACCCCCCTTCCCCCCCCTCACCCAAAAACCCCCCTATCGAATGTACTTACCGATCTTCGTCTAGCGGAAATCTTGCCATGAAGTTTCTTTTACGCGACAAATTTCAGGTTCCTACTGGGTTCCTAAATACATCAAAAACAAAACATAGTAGAAAGCTTGTAATTATTTAAGTCAAAGAGTAAAGTAATTACAGATACCAAAAGGAAAAGAGTGGCAAGTCTATGGTTTAACCAATTCTATGGAAGGTGACGCCATCTGTAAATTCGTGTAAGAACTAAAAAATATATACATATAACTATTAACAAACAACCCTGTTTATACTTTGATTTGAAATAATTTGAAATGAAGATTGGTTTTCGACTTATATGTTCCACATTAATTGAGGAACCACAATTAATGGAACATATAAGTCGTAAACCAATCTATTAATGTACAGACGTAATAAAAAAACACATATTGTACACTACAATCGTTTATTACACAATATATTTACACTACAATCGTTTATTACATATATTTACAGTACAATCGTTTATTTATTACATATATTTTCTACAATCGTTTATTTTTATTACATATATTTACTCAGTTACACGACTTTTTTATGATACTCCTTTATTTACGCAATTTATATGACTTATGTTTATTGTAATTTTTTAAGCGGCTGTTTTAACAGCATCTTCACCTGCGTATGTTATTTTCCCACTAAGAATTCTGTTTACACTTCTGCACCAGCTACAAATAATAACATTTATTGTCATATTTATGAAGTAATCTTTAAGCTGTTTCTGGTGGACAAGACAATTCATGTATTCAAAATTAACAAATAAATTTACAAGACTTGAAATTCTATATTTTATACCTTTTTCGTGGCACTCCGAATTTAATAATGCTATTGCTATATTTTGAACGTCTTTAAACGATTTTACCACATGGGCAGATGGATAGCATAACCATTTTTTTTTATTGTACTCTTTTGCACGTAAATATCCACACGATACATCATTTCCACTCCCCAATAAGTTGTCTGCAAATTTTACATTGTTTTACAATATTATGATCCTGCGCATTGGCAAACCTTTTAAGCGCCCCTTTACTTATAAAATTCTCTATTTCGCTTATGTTAGGAGCATACTAGAGTTTAGAAGTATTATCTGGACTCTTCAATATCAGGTACATAAGGACCATATAGAGAGGATTCAGAATATATTTCTGAAATCGCTGTGTTATAGAATAGGTAATTTTTTCGACAATTCTGTCGAATCTGCGCGTCATTACAATATTCTATCACTAAAAGATAGAAGAACATATTTAGATATTATTTTCTTTTACAAAATTCGAAATAATATTATTAAATGTCCTAACTTACTACAAAATATACAATTTAAAATACCGCACCCCTCCGTTCGACCTCGCGATCTATTCCATGTCAGCTTTGCTCGCACAAATTACACGCAACATACATTTTTAGACGAGTTTCTAAATTCTATAATCACAATCTGAAAGATATCCTTCCTTCCAAAATTCACTGTGTATTTTCAAAAAACATGTATAAAAAAATTAGATTAACTACGAGAATTACTTTAATACTTAAGTACTTAAATAATTACCTTGTTAAAAATTATACATTTATTTGTTATTGTTCGTTAACCTCTCTTAAGTTATAAACTGAACTTAAGTGCTCTAAAAATGTTATATTTATATTTTAAGTTATGAACCTCCAGGTCTATTTGCATAAAAAAAAATATCATTGTTTGATTTAACAATTATGACTGTTTGTGTTTCTGTTCAATAAATAAATAAAAATAAGTATTACTGTCTTCCTCACAGTTGGCATGACTGGAATGGTTTGTGCTGAAATTATTTAATAATAATGTTTTAAATGCCCCTTCAAACCCCATGCAGTTGGGTGCTACGTTCCAGGCTCCTAATGAACGTATATTCCCAAAAAAAAATTCTAACGGGTCTTGATTAAAGTTCCGAGTTAGCATTGCGTCAAAACCAAACTTCTCATGCAATAACTTCCATAAATTTTCAAACCCATGAATTGTCCGTATTAGGTTATTTATAGATGGCACCGATTTTTGAACATTTTCACCGTCCTTATTAAGAATCACATATTTTACAGTTTTTAACATTTTCAGTGCATCTTGCTATAGTTTGTGATGTGGTGAATTTAACTTCACAGCTGCCCTGTACATTGTTTCCATTTTGTATACTAAAAGTCATTGAATTCAAAGAATCAAACAATTTGTCTATCAATAACACAAATGGTATTAGACCACGAAAATTTTCAGGAACATCGTCCATCCAACCATATGTTCAGTTGCTACGGCCATGCTGTGGCTTAGAAATTAAGCGGCCGTTTTGACTCGCATTTTCTTTATTTTGCTAGAGTCTATATGTTCTTCCGTTATTTTATGTAAATAGCGCAATTCACCATACGACTTATCTGCTTCATAAACCCGCTGAAAATGTTCCCATTTAATTTCGTGTTTATTGCCTTCAGTTTCGTAAGTCATCATTCTATTTATTAAATTATTTCTGATCCCTTTCAACAAATTGGGAACATCGAACAGTGAGATTATTTCATTTTTGTTTATCACTATAACATCTTTACGACATTCTTTATTATTTCTTAAAAATTCCCGCTTAGCATCATCTATGAGTCTATTTATTGCACTAACATTTGTTGCAGATTGGTCACAAACGGTCGCCACTATTTTCAAGCCGGTGGCCTGTACATTTGTAATTACATCAATAATAAATGACTTCAGTTTTGATGCCTTAGTACTTTGTGTGAAATAATAGGCCAGAAGGCCACGGGCTGTTTGAAATTTGATTTCACACCTTTAATCATGAAAACGAGCACGGCAAGTTTGCCAGACATTTCATTTCCATAATTTTCAAAACGACAAAATCGTCTGTGCTCTCATTATAGTGCAACTGTGGAGTTATCGACATTTCGTCAAAAACGAGTGAACATAGACGATCTTGTGGTAACATTTTTGAAACAGTGTGTTTCAATTCTTCGATGACATATTTGTGCCAGCAATGACTTTAACAGTTTTTTCGAAGGCAATACGAAATATTTCATCAATAATTTGTAAGCTTTGGGACTTCTCTTGTACATGCTTAATGCTAGAATCTTTTCTTCCATCGTGAATCTCCTAACTTTTATTTTCTTAATTGACTCTCGATAGGTATTGTAGTTTTGTAAAAATACTTGCTGGTTCCGGCACGGTTTCAAAAATTTTGTGTAGCCTTTTTTCTGGTGTTGTTGATAACTCCTTCAGAAATTTAGTTTTCTTTTGGAGTCTTCTTATTTTAGCCTTCAGTTGAAGATTTTATCTCCTTCCATTTCCATAATCACGTTTATGATGAGTTTCTGGAAATATAAGGTAACATAATTTTGATTGTGCCAGTTTTGTGACCTAGATATAAAAAAAATGAGTTTGCAAGACAAAGACTAACTGATATGCCTCACTTAATGTTTTGCTTTTTCAAAAAAATCTTTAATTCATCGCAAAAAACAACTTCTGTCTTAAGAGTATATTTGTAAGCGTAGGAACATCGATATGGGATATAGGAAGTACCAGAGACTGGACTGGTAAGCCCTTCACGGGTTTTAGAATGGGTTTCTACTAGGGGTTTGCTTACCAAACCCAGTAGGCGTCAAAAGTCAAAGTCAAAGTCAAAATATTTTTTAT
This sequence comes from Coleophora deauratella, assembly GCA_958295455.1. Lineage (NCBI taxonomy): Eukaryota > Metazoa > Arthropoda > Insecta > Lepidoptera > Coleophoridae > Coleophora > Coleophora deauratella. The sequence continues at coordinate 3,478,524 of OY282413.1, forward strand.
TTAAGTAGATGCTGTACGCATACTTTTAAATCGTCTTTTTTTTCTACCTAGTACAAAGTTCCTACCACGCGGAACTTGTACACTCAACGTTTCGGGTCAAAACCCTTTCGATCGGGTTTTTAAGCGGTATTTTTAAAGATAAACTAAACACTTTGGAACCACTTACCATAATGAAGGAGTAACCCTTTCAGTTTTTAGACAAATATAATCCTTACATTACAACCATACGAACCATTATAGAATGGGATATGCGATCCAGTCGGTCTGGGCGACTGTAAGCATTGCTTTGAATGAAGTTGCGTGATTGTTTGTTTACCTACTCAATGTCATTCGTTTATTGCGATCGGAAGCGTGCAAACCAAAGTGCTTAGTACCTCTACATAGAAAGTTGAAAAAAAAAACTCTTCTTGTTTTGCGAATTTTGAGACCATTAGGTAACTATCACCATTAAGGAATATGAACTTTATAGTCGGATACTTCTTGGTTGATACTGCCAGTTTTCTTCCACCATATTTCATGATTCAATATACTTTATTGTAATAAATAAACATATACAAAAGTGAAGTAGTGAGGTGATATTTAAAATGAACTTGAAACTGGCAATCTCAAAAATATGACGTGGTCGAAATTAGGAAAGAGAATAACAATGCTCCTGTTTTCGACCGTTTTATTCTAACAAACAAAACTAAGGTAATAGTTACAGAAAAAAATGCATGTGTTGTCTTTTGTGATATGAAAAATAGTCAATTTATATTATTTATTATTTATTTCCATAATATGAATGTAACATTACAGATTTATATCCAAGTCATTACATTATAATTAATATTTATCTATTAGCAATTCATAAGTTAAAATCAGAAAATAACATAATTAAATTAAAGTTTACATAGAATTACTTAAAATCAAAGTATTCGTCACATGCATTTGTCATTCTTACACTCACAATATCTTAAACATGCACTAAAAATCACCGGCCATTCATCAAAGAACAAGTCACAGAGCGGACGCGAGGCAACGAGTGCGTTAAGGTGGTGTAGCGCACGACACACAGGCGAATGGCGACGCGCCTCGGTGCGCGCGAACTCGGGTGCGAGCAGGCGCACGCTGCTGCTGCGGAGCCGGCAGCGCCTCTCGGGTACGAACAGATGACAAGAGGCCGCCGTCAAAGCGGGGACATCCAACTCACCCCTCGATATTCGACATATGATTGTCATTTGCAGATGAAGACGCCGAGTTTCCAAGGAGGTATACCCCAGCATACCTTGCAGAAACCGTGTTGGGTACATGAATGGGTACACCCCAAAAACTTTTTTGTAGAGAAAGCGCAAGAGACGCTTCTGAACCTTTTCTAACATAAGCGTGTAGACCGCCTCATGAGGGTTCCAAACACAGGCGCTAGATTCCAGCTTCGATCTGACCAAGGAAGTGTAAAGCAAGCTTATAACATTGAAGTGGGAAATGTCCTTGCTATTTCGCGTCACAAATCCAAGTCTTTTAAAGCTTTCGACAGTAAGCTCCATAATATAATCCCGAAACGTAAGGTTAGGGACGAATAATACACCCAGGTCCCTAATTGACTGAGTCCGGGTAATAACCTTAGAGCCAAGGTAATACTGTGCCAACACTCCACGAGCAGAACGTGTAAAACTCATTACGTTACATTTAGATATATTAAAATAAAGCTGATTGTCGCAACTCCACTGATGTAATGAGTCTAGATCCTCTTGCAATTTGTGACTGTCTTGTGCAGCTTCGACATCTATCCAAATTTTTAAATCGTCAGCATAGAGAAGGCACTTACACGAAGAAAGACAATCTGGAAGATCGTTGATCATTATTGCGAAGAGAAGCGGTCCCAACAATGATCCCTGGCTAACCCCCGATCTCGTATCGTATGACGCAGAATCATAGCAGCCCAGGCGAACAAATTGTTGACGACCCTTGAGATAATTTGCAAACAGATTTAGAAGTCTGGGTGCAAATCCAATAATGCTAAGCTTCTTCAACAGGATGTCGTTATTTACTTGATCAAAAGCTTTCCTGAAGTCCAAGTAAACGACATCCACTTGGGTACCCTTATCTAACCCTCGTGAAAGGTCATCAACAAGTGTCAAAAGATTGGTATTTACAGACCGACCCCTCCTGAAACCGTGCTGGGCGTCATGGAGATACGGCTCGAGCTGTTGATATATTTTTGAATGCAATATACTCTCGAACACCTTTGCAAGAGAAGACAGAACTGCAATAGGACGATAGTTTGTGACCTCCATTTTATCGCCAGCCTTAGGAATGGGAGTTACACGAGTAGTCTTCCATAGCAGCGGATAAACACCAGTATTCAGAGCCAAGTTGAAAATGTGTGTCAAAGGGACACAAAATTTGTGCTTAAAAGCCTTTATTACGTACGGAGGAACATTATCCGGACCTACAGAGCTTTTGTCCCTTAATTTGTCTATCGCCGAAATAACATCACTAGTCGTAATATTTCTGATATTTATGAGGCGATTATCGGCTACTGGCGATATGTAATCTGTATCTAAGGATGGAATATGCGGCAAAAATACACTGCTGAAATAGTCAGCGAAAGCTGCAGCAGCAGCTGATCCTGTCTGCTTTTGGCCCTTCGAATTTATGCAAGGCTCAAAACCTCCCCTCGATCGAAGTTTTGAAACATGGTCCCAGAATGCTTTCGGTTTGATCGTGAGTTTCTTTTGAATATCCTCGATATAATCATCATAAGCTTGAGCTACTCTGTGTTTTATATCTGCTCGGATAGCGTTAAACCAGCTGTACACGTATCTGTCATTAGAAGCCTTCCATATTTTGTGAAGGGTGGCTTTTAGCCTTAGATCACGAATAATATCTCCTCTAAACCATGTAGGATATCTCCTAGTGACCCTGTTATGCCTCACCTTTTTTGGTACGCAAGTATTGAAACAGTCATATAAAAGCATGTACAGCGTTTCCAACGCCTTATCCACATCAGATTGTTCTAATATTACGCTCCAATCATCATCATCCATCAACTCGTACATCGCAATAAAATCAGCCCTACCAAAATTCCAGTCTTTTTGGGTGTCAATGTTACTTGGTTCAAGAAAAGTGTCAATAGTGTAACTTTCAATTAAGATACCTATTTCTAGTGGGGGGTGGTAGCGGTCTACACGATCGACCAAACCGTCCGTTGCCCACACGCCGACCACTTGCACAGACTCACTTACTAGTACAACGTCAAGCTTGCTTCCACACTCATTCCAAATATCATTTCTTTCAATCAAGTAACAAAAACTCATAAAATAGCACATATAATTGTTTACATTTACAGAGGCACTGTTTAAATTTATATCTCCTAGTATTAGCATTTTATCGTTATACAACTTAGTAGACACATTTTCCTCTACATTACAGAACCATGACATGTATTTGCTATCATCAGCAGATGGATTTATATACACGACACAAATATAATAGGTGCGACCATGAAAAGCCACAGCTGCCCACAGGTCCTCACCCACAATTGTTTCAAGATCCATCCGACGAACCACCATTATTTCGGGGCGAACTGCGAGCAGCACTCCTCCGCCATTTGACCCACGGTCCCTTCTCAGTAGGCTCCAACCCGGTGGTGAAATTTCAGCATCATTGATATTTGAGTTCAAATTAGATTCTGTAACTGCTATGATATCACTGTTCAATACAGCAGTATTTTGACGCCAGCTCTTGAGCTTACTTCGGAGACCGCGAACATTTTGATACGAAACCACCAGTGGTTGAGTCTTCCTAGGTCTCGTTTGATCCACCCGCTTAAGATTTTTACTGGCCGGACGCGTGGCTTGGGCGGTCACGTGGGGCGCGTCCGGCTCGTCGAAACCACTCGGAAACTTGAGTACCCTCAGGCCATGTTTCTGAAGCCATGAATACTTTGAATTTGCTTTCCGGTACACTTAAAATAAAAGACGCGTAAAAGTTATGTTTCAGCTTCAACTTTTCTGCTTTTACATTGCAGTCACAAAATTGCTTCATGTATTTCTCGATTGTATCTGATGTTGTCTCTGATTTAAAAAAGCAAGCATGTATTTTTTTCGTTCTTTCGACAGTCTCCAGCAGTTCATGCTTTTTCCCACTTCCCTTCACAATAGCTCTCAGTGAGTTTTTCTGCTTTTTTGTTGTGACGACTTGCCATCCATTATCGGCCGAATCAGAAGTATAAGTGTCATCAACTGCAAGTACTTCTGGAGGAGTATTTAGTTTATTTTTGTTTTCACGTTGTTCCTTTTCTTTAATAGAGGACTTGGTAGTTGGAACATGTTTCTTCTTGGTCAATTTCGAAGTTGATGGTATAGGAGCTTTTGTGGCACTAGGGTCAACTATACGAGACAGTCCAGTTTGGCATGGAATGTTATTTGTCTTTTCTGTGTCAGAACCTGGAAAACTTGTCTCTTCTGAGCCGCGGTTCACAGGACTCTGAGAACTTGACGTGCGCCTTTGTTCAAGACATAAAGTAAGGCTTTCAAGATCTTTGATAGCTCTTGAGCTTTGTTCACAATTAACCCTCAATAAAACATGTTCCTCAGTTATAGACTCCACTTTTTTACATATGTTGTCAACATCCGTTCTTAAGGCACTGTATTTGTTAGTTAAATTCAACATGTTCGAATTTAATTGATTGATAAACTTCGCCAAATCATTAAAACGACCTTCTTGTTTTCCAAATTGCTCCTTTACATAACCCTTGAACTCCCTCAGTTCTTCAAGGATAAGCTCATTGGTCGACAGGGAAGAGACCGAATATGGCTGGTTATTCGAATTGAGTGAAGAATTCAGACAATTATCCGCAGCCAATAGTGGGTTTGAAATGTCCTCTTTTGGGCTTATCGGCAGGTGATCTTGAATAGGTGGGTTCTATTCTTTGACTGGTTTATTCAGGGTTGGTGTTATGGCGTGAGTTCGTACAGGAGTATGGTCATTTTTTGGAGCTCGTTTGGTAATAAGTGCACACTCCGGGCATGTCCAGTTTCGATCAAGTTCATGCTTGAGACGAAGAAAGATTTTGAAATATTCACACATATCAAATGGAACTTGCCCTTGCATTGACAGCACTCGATTAGTTCACCAATAGTGATATATTTATTACAAGCGTGACAGGTCCTCATTTTAGCAGATGAAGTTTGATTATTCTGCATGGGTGTCTCAGAGAGGCGTACGCTTTGTAGGCAGGAACCGTTTATAAGCGAGTGCTAAGTACTCTATGCTGCAATTGCTCGTACCGCGCCGTGAGTTGGTCTTCAGTTGACGGAACGCCGAAATGACCCGTCCGCTTTACACATTAAGCGGGAGATTCGCCTGCATAGATTGAGTCAGCCGGTCACGCACGTTATATACAGTTGGTAATTCGACGTGATCCTTCAAAGGGGTTATACTAGAGGTCATTTGCAATAAATTAAGTCCAGTTAACCAGTGGTCAAAAATGTATGGTTACTGAGATATTACGGTTTTTAGATTGTTTGAAATTTTCTGCCTTAATACCAAAAAAAAATAATTATGAAAAAACCATTACACTGTTAACATTAAACTGATACTTTTTTAAAAGCTGAGAAATGAGCGCTCACTTTGAAAAAATCCTTGCTCAAAACTCACATATACTCAAAAATAAATGGTCTTAAGTTACATAAAATTATTATTTTCTATATTTTTTTCGTAAGTAATTGAGTATTACTAGAAAAATGTAGTAAACTTGGCGTACAAATTGATGCCATAATTTCCTTGTTTCATAGAGTTTCTAAAAAAATTAAAAATGTTATCAACTTTTGCACGGGATCGAAAAAAAAATATAAAACAAACAAGTAACAGATTTTTTCCATACATATTCCGCACGGTGCCGCCCTCTCTTTTACACGTCTCGTGCGTGACTCGTGAGCTTAACATGATTCGATAATTTCCGGCAATCATCGCGACAGTTCGTGGATACGAACTCGCACAGTTTCCAACCGTAGTAGTACATATAAGATATATTTTCTATTAAACATTTTGCAGGGTGTTGTTTTAGTCGGTAGTGGCCTTCTAAGGGACGAAAGGACAAGCAATATTTGTTCTGAAAAGATCTATAATTTTTTTATATAATTTGATTCTTTTGAAAAAAAAAACATGCAAATTATCTTTTGTTTTTTGATAAAAAAAACAGAAAAATATTCAATGATACGAAATATTACAAAGTTGTTCATCATTTATTTATTATGATATTCAAAATCAAAATCAAAATTCTTTTTTATTTAAGTAGATGCTTTACACATACTTTTACACAAATCGTCATATTTTTTCTACCTAGTACAAAGTTCCTAGTACCACTCGGAACTTGTACATTCAACGTTTCGGGAAGTGTTAGCTGAGCGAGAAGAAACGTCGAGCCCAAAAGAAACTCGCCCCAACACATTTTTTTAATAACTATTACAATTGATGTTATTACTAAAGCTATGAGCTGGAGGATCTATACATGTTTATTATACAGTAATATCAGTCACTTTTGGCGACTTTTTACATTTTCGCAAATGTTATCAGCGTAGACTATTTGTGTTTAGAGAAAGCCGTGGAAAATTCCCTATTGTCAAACACAGGCCAGGGAGGCACAATCATCAGGTATGTAATTCACTTATATGACGAAAGATGGCGCTATTTGTCTCTAAAATACAAAGAGGTTAAAATATATTTTTTTATCACTCGTCTTTTTATTTATTTACATAATATTTACATAAGTTCACACAAAATAAAAAATAAAAAGACAAAAAAAATCTAAAAAGTCTCATGGGTGGGATTCGAATCCGGACCTAAAAGCAGCAAAACGTAAGTGGATTGCACCAAAACCGCATGTCCACCAAAGTACTTGTAAGTGACGGTTCAAAATAAGCATCATGTGCGTTCTTCTTTTATGTAATTTCGCTCATATCTCCCTTAAATGAATTTTTTCGAAGATAATTCCCTCATAGATCGATTTCTGGTGATTTTTAACCCCTAATCCTAGATTTTTGTCAAAAGGTTTCAAGCCGTTTTCGAAATCATCGGGACACTTAACTCGTTTAATAGTATAGGATAGGATTAATAGTATAGGATATCCTTCCTTCCTTCCTTATCCTTGTTGTTGTTCCGATATGGCTTAACGACTGCTATCTAATGATAGCGGCCGGTGCCAATAACTTAGCGTGCATTGCGAAGCACGGAAACGGTCGAGATAAATGCCACTAACAGTAAAAAGCCATCCAGGTTTTGACCGTGTGTGTAGTCAGTTAACCTGCGTGATCGATGAGACCACGCAAGCCAAGACCGCTTCTATGTTCGTGCTGCAGAGACGTCCCAAAACCACCCATATCAAAATTTAAAGTGTTTGAACGTAGTTTTAGTCAATTAACAAGGATATTAACTATTATTTAACGAATACTGTGAGTTTTCTGTACGCACGAACTAACCATCTGGTTGGAAACTGTGCGAGTTCATGTCCACGAATTGTCGCGGAGATTGCCAGAAATTATCGAATCATGTTAAGCTCACGAGTCAAGCACGACACGAGTAAAAGAGAGGTTGGCACCGTGCAGGATATGTATGGAAAAAATTTTTACTTGTTTGGTTTATTGGATTTTTTTCGGATCCCGTGCAACATTTGATAACATTTTTATCTTTTTAGAAAGCTTATGAAACAAGGAACTTATGTGATTAATGTTTGTACGCCAAGTTCACAATTTTTTTTTTCTAGTAATACTCAATTACTTATGGAAAAATTATAAAAGATAATAATTTTATGCAACTTATGACCGTTTAGTTTTGAGTCTATGTGAGTTTTGGGCAAGGATTTTTTTTTGAAAGTGAGCGCTAATTTCTCAGCTTTTAAAAAAGTATCAATTTAATGTTAACAGTGTAATTGTTTTTTCATAATGAATTGTTTTTGGTAATAAGGCAGAAAATTGTAAAAAATCTAAAAACTGTAATAACTCAGTAACCATACATTTTTGACCCCTGGTTAACTGGACTTAATTTGTTGCAAATGACCTCTAGTATAACCCCTTTGAAAGAACACGTCGAATTACCAATCACCCTATAATGTTCGATAGTAGCAGTAAAATTTTGGATTCTTTGTAAAAATCGATCTGCCGAGCGTCGGATACTTCTTAGTTGATTGATACTGCCAGTTTTCGTCCACCATATTTAAAATGTACATAAAACTAGCATGGCAAAAATATGGCGTGGTCGAAATCAGGAAAGAGAATAACAATGCTCCTGTTTTCGATTATTTTATTCTAACAAGCAAAACTAAGGTAGTAGTTACTGGAAATAAATGTATGTGTTGTTTTTGTCATGAAAAAAATAGATAATTTATATAATCTTCAATAGTAGTAGTAGTAAATTATTGGATTCTTCATAGAAATCGATCAGCCGCTCGACCAAATTAGTATGAGGAGTTTTTTTGCGATTTGACTATGTGCTCCTTGGAGAAAGTTGATCAGAATCAGGAGTAGAAGCACTGATTAAAATTTGACGCAAGACTATATTTACATTCCGTATACATACTTATAATTATTACTAAAGTATGTTTGGAGAAGTGATAATGTCATCAGACGTCAAGAAGATATGCTTGCTTTGTTATCCTTTCTTGTGCAGGGATTAGGCTTGTCTGATGGGTACAGGAAGGAACTCCAGAGGCGGATAGCTAGATGATTAAAGGCGTGAGCTTTGAAATTGTTACAGTAAGGAGGAATATGGAGACGGAGATTTTCGGAGGAACGAAGAGGATGATTGTGAGTGGAAGATAGAAAGTTGAAACGTTCTTTAAGGTACGCTGGGGATTTAGGAAAAAAAAAAGATAAAATAAAGATGTGACAGGATGTGAAGGTCGGTCGTCGAACGTTTCAATGATGCATGACAATAAAAGTGCCCTAATATCTGACCTTAAGGTGTCTACACAGGCTAGCAGCGTTCTTTCGCGTACTCTATAGTCACACTGCTTTCGCCAGCCCACCTGCCAAGTGTGGCAAATACGGTAAACAAACCCCATATTCAGGGTATTATTTATTTTGATAAATAATTACTTTGAATAGTTTAGATAACTACAAAAGCGGCTTTGGCCTTGGTCTAAGACAGGAAACCTTTTAGAACCAAAATGATACAAAAATCTGTACTCAATGTTAATTCTAAATGGCCGTAGTTACGCCATAACTATCCAACTGACTTTAAAATAAGTAAGGGATAATGTACTTTATATCACTGTCATAAAGCGCATTATACCTTGCTTACTTTAAAAAGTCAGTTGGATCGTTAAGCATAACTACGGCCAAATCCTATACCAGTTTTTTTCAACCTGGGGGTCGCGACCCCCCGGGGACATTAATATAATAACTAAATCATTGCCTAATTGAAGAAAATTATGCGCCAATATAAACGTAGTCTTTCAAATCACTAACATTTTGCATGTTTATGGCTCTAGGGCATCGCAAGAATGTTTTAACTTATACAGGAGTCGGGTATTAAAAAAGGTTGAAAAACACTGTCCTATACTATTAAACGAGTTAGGTCCCAACGATTTCAAAAACGGCTTGAAACCTTTCGACGAAAATCTAGGATAAGGGGTTAAAAATCACCAGAAATCGATCTATGAGGGAATTATCTTCGAAAATATTTATTTTAGGGAGATTTGAGCGAAATATACATAAAATATGCATGCATGATGCTTTCTTTTAATCATTGCTTAGAAGAGTACATACTGGCCTTGCGGTTTTGGTGCAGGTCACTTACGTTTTACTGCTAAAGGTTCGGATTCTTATCCCGCGAGACTTTCGTTGTTTTTTGTCTTTTTATTTTGTGTGAACTTGTGTAAATATGTGAATAAAAAGACTTACATAAGAGTGATATAAAAAATATTTTTTTCTACTAACACCAATACTTTTACATAAATACCTTCCTTCAGTCTCTGGTCTAAAACTGGACAAAGGTGGTCGAAAACTAGAACATCTGGTCGAACACTGGTAAAATCGGCATTTTGCACATTTTTACCGATTTATTCAAAAACGGTAAGAGCAAATAACAGTTTTTGTTTGTTTTATTGAAATTAAATGTATTTGCAATATATGGAGAGTTCATTTAACAACAGAATTGCTACATCAACACATGTTTTTTGCTTTCCAAACATGACAACTCTCAAAAACTGGCGGGATTGGTGTGATGGGTAAGTAGGGTACTTACCCATCACACCAATCTTTTATTTTAATTGTAATCCTTTTTTTTTTACTTCACTTCCTGCTTCACAGACCGCGGTGGTGCTAAACTGGAGTGAATTCCGGATGACTCTTCACCTACAAAAGTTTACCATCTTTCTTCCACCTCTCGTGTGCATAAATAAAGCATTATGTATGTCACATTGTACGACCTTGACAAGCGCCCAGCCCGAACCTCGTTTGAAAAAAGACACCCTTATAAACCCAGTTTTCACAAGCCTAATGAACGGGTTACTCCTTCAAAAGGGTTACCCAAATGAAACGGTTCCCATTACGATTGGTAACCTACACACTTGGGATATGCTATCGAAGGGGTTTTTTTTAAGCGCTTAATCATGGAAGGGGTTGTCACGTCCCTGGAAGTACAAATGACTTTGGGGGCATCCATTAATAATGTGAGACAATTTTGGGGATTTTAGTAACACCTTTATAAATCTGTAGATGTAGGATTTTGCTATATTTTAGTGAAAAAATTTAACTCAATTTATCTCAGTTTTTTTTGCAATATTATACAGTTTTTTTTGTGGAAAAAATTACATAAAAGGATAATGCTCAAAAACACCCAGAGGCGAACAGATTTTGTGGATTATTATTTATTTATTTATTTCTTATTGTTATTTGGTAATTTTGTTAATTTAATAAAAATTCAGTAACTACGTTGACGATATCTAAAACAGTGTTTTTCAACCTTTTTCAATACCCGACCACTGTAAAAGTTAAAAAGTTCCTGCGACCCTAGGGCCATAAAAATACAAAATATTAGTGATTTGAAAAACTGCATTTATAATTTTCTTCAATTACAAAATTATTTAGTTATGAATGTCTCCAAAATAGAACCGCGTTTTGACAAAATATTAAAAAATAAACAGGCCCAGCTTTTCACTGAAATTGTATTTTTCTTTGCAGTGTAGGACCACAAAATAGACAGAAGCGCCGCTCAATACAAACCACTGAAATCGTTAGCATATACATGCTTATAGAAATATACGGTCGTTTCGAGCAAGGTCACGATCGCACATAACGTGATCTTGCCTACAACGACCGTATAGGTCTATAAGCATGTATATGCTTAGGATTTTAGTGAGCGTATTGAGCGGCTCTTCTGTGTCTATGTGTTTTGTGGTAGGACCTACAAACATTAAAACTATGAGAAACTAACAATTTCTTTACTCACCGATTCTATTTGCCCATGTCGAAGCATGTGGTTTAAGTTCTTGGGGCACTATATTGCATGTAGCTGCAGAAGAACCACATGGCACAGGAGCTGGTGTTATATCACCACATTGTACTTTCACCACCGTGGCAGCAGATGTTCCAACAAAGCAGTAATTATGCTCCAACTCTAAAATAGTATTTTCTGACTGCCGCACAGCTGTAAATAATTATTATAATAAGTCATTTATTTCAGATATTAACCCTTTGACAGCCACGCATCTTCTTTCATGTCGTAAGCCCAAGGATTGAGGACTGAGATCATCATGAGGTCAAGCCAGTGAGAACTGTAGATTGGGGCAGAGTAAGGTACATCTGTTTCCATTTTCGCCACGCTACGCTATGAGAAAATGTGCAACTAAAATGTATGAAAACCTCAAATCCTTGACTGTGGCGGTCAAAGGGTTAACAAGTTTAATTATACAGGGTGTAACAGAAAGGTGTGATAGTACTTCAAGGTGGACTTTTACCCATCAAACTGAACAACTTTGTTCAAATTGCAAATTTTTTTTTGGACTTTTCATACAAATCGATCAGCTGGCGAACCAAGTTTGTATGAAAAGTCCAAAAAAAATTTTGTGATTTGAACAAAGTTGTAGAACAAAAGATGTTCAGTTTGATGGGTAAAAGCCCATCTTGAAGTATTATCACACCTTTCTGTTACACCCTATATAATAAAACTACTTTTATTCAAATACTAATAAACACTTGTAACATCATTAATGCTGAAAATGTTTGCTACAATATTGGATTAGTCATTAATAAACCAAAAGAATAGTTTACAGTGCTTAGATGCAAAATCTTTGTTAATATGTTGGTCTATCCATTTCAATTAAACATTTAATAGCAAACTGACCTACTAATAAGTAAAATAGGTACAAAATATTATAATTTATAACTCACCATGCAAGTTAATAGATGGAACAGCATTGTGCACCAAACGTCCAGCTCTAGCTTTTTGATCTTGGCTAAAGTGATGATCGCATACTCTTTTGTTCTTATATATTCTCATGGGAACAGTCTCATTTAAATGGTTTCCCACTGCAGACACCCAAGCATCAAAAAGTGCTGGTTGCTTGTTTGGATTTGGGAAAGAATGAAGGGCCACACCTCTTACAACTGCAAATAGTCAGAAATCGGTCAATGTAATCACAGAATACTTAGGGAGGGTATTTCATATCATCTATGCAAATACGGAAGTAGACACTCAATAGATAAAAGGAACTTACCGAGTAAATCACAGCCAAACACACATCGCCGGTTGGTTGTCTGTCGAAGATGAGACATTGTTTCTCGACCAGAAAACTTAACGAAATAAAACTTAACAATAACAGCAAAACAAAACAACAAAAACTATAAAATAACAACCACAAAAGAACAGAAGACAGCAGTAACCGAGAATTTCTAATCAAAGAAAATCCACAAATATCCGTCAAAGAGAATATAGGTAACCACTAATATCCTAATATCCGTTGTGCGACAGACAGAAAATTCTTACATCAACGGGGAGGCCGTAACGTGCGTCAAAAAATGTGAACCTGAAAACGTGCAACAAAAAACATGCGCCAAGTAATCTACAACAAAGTTTTTGTGAGTTCCTTGATGCGTATTTTCTGTTGCACGTTATTTGACATGCTTTACTGAAGCGCTTGTATAATAGAGAATTTTCCACGGCTTTCTCTAAACTCAACTAGATGGCGCTGATAACATTTGATATAAGAAAATCTCTAAAAAGTCACCAAAAAAACTGACTGATATTACTGACTAATATCATAATAAATGATGATCAACTTTCTTATATTACATATAATTGAATATTTTTCTGTTTTTTTTTTATTAAAAAAAAGGATAATTTGCATATATTTTTTTCTATAGAATCAAATTATAAAAAAATATTATAGATATTTACAGAACAAATATTGCTTGCCCTTTCCACTACCGACTAAAACAACACCCTGCAAAATGTTTCATAGAAAATATAGGGTGACTTTAAATTAGTTCTTGATACGAAAGGCGATGCATGTGCTCATGATAACGAATAACTTTCCCTAAGGAACCCATAGTCAAATCGCAAAAAAAAATTTTGGACTCTTCATACTAATTTGGCCGGTCAGTTCATCGATTTGTATGGAGAGTCAATAATTTTTTTTGCGATTTGAATATGAGTTTCTTAGGGAAAGTTGTTTGTTATCATGAGTACATTCATAGACTTTCGTATCAAGAACTAATTTAAAGTCACCCTATATATCTTCTATTCTATTTTTCTATTTGGCATTCCACATCTCATTCCGAGCGTGATTTTGCCAATGTCTAGTGAAAAATGGGAGAATCTTCAATAAAAAAAATGGCGAAACGCCAATGTCAAGTGAAAGTGACGGCTCTAAGGGTGATGGGCACTTAAAGACGCTCCACGTGGTGGTTTGTTGCTGGAACTCGGAAAACGGAGCTGTCTCCTGAGTTAATCCTCTTCTTATTATCGCTTATCTCAAATCGGGATCACAGCTATTTCTCCATCACAAAAATAACGTTGAAACTATTCTAAAACGGTAATAATTGTAAAATTAACTTAACAGACGTGTGCTCGGTACAAGTCCCGGCAACCAACCCCTATATATCTTATGTGTGCTACTAAACAAATTATCTTAGTTTATAAAAACCCCGATTGAACGAGCGACGGTCGGTCTCCCAGCTAGTATCAATTAATACAATGAAATCAATTACCACATGTATGACGAAACATCACTTGATAACGGCTCGACCAATTTGCCTTTTTTTTTGCCTTTGTTCGTATTGTCGGAGCAAAGTTTTTTATGCGGATCGTGCAATGATCACCCTCAACGTCACTCATAAAATAAAAAGGAGAACCACGCGGGCAGAGCCGCGGCCAAAAGCTAGTGAATGAATAAAAAAGTGTACGTACCTAGTTCTTGCAGTGACGCTTCATGCACTAATGCTTGTTTTTTCGTATAGCTGTGTTCTGCCCGCACATCTGTAGATAAAGTAGCATCTGTAAATTAGTACTGATATTGCTGCTTAAAGCCAAATTGTTTCAAGGTCGAATACGCCGAATGTTCGGCCGAATATTCGTATTCGGTATATTCGGCGACAGGGTGTCCACTCAAAATACTTCCCTGACTTTTCCGTGACTTTCCCTGACCATTTTCTAAAACTTCTCTCTGACCCCTAGTAGAACGTGTTTTTGGATATTTTTGGAGGATTTTGTTTGATTGCTGGTTTGTTTTTTATTTTTACTCTGGAAACAGCGCAAAAATGGTTCGCAATCTGCCATAATTGACTTCACAGCAGCCAAACTTACTTTTAACTACATAATTTTTATTGCAGCTTTTCAATTTTTTTAATATGGTTTTCTGGGACAGTCTCAAAAACTGGCTCACTTTATTAAAAAATAATCGACAACGCTGAAAGCGTCAAAAAACCGACTTCAATCGCGTAACATACGCGTCAAACTGAGAACCTCCTTTTTTTGATGTCCGTTAAAATACTAAAACCTTCTCCTAAATGTAACAAATACTTTTCTGAAAACTGCATTAAAATCGGTTCATCCAAACGCGAGATCATTGCGGACAAACATACATACAAACATACATACATACATACAGGTCAAACTGAAGACCCACTTGTTGGGAGGTTCTACTGAGTTCATCGAGCATTGTGCCTAGATCTTCCAAGGTCTCATCCACTTCCATGAACACAATATCTACTTCCGCAATGCCATCTAAAAATCTCTCTAGAGAAGGTGTTCCACAGTGGAATGCCTCGTTAGATATCTTATGGAAACTCGTACGTCATTTTGCGAAATCCATTTGATACCTTTGGGCTACTTTGATCAAAGATTCGTCACATTAATTCACTAAAAACTCACTTCAATTTTGACATAGAAAGGAATACTTAAAAACAGAGTTATCCAATCATGAGGACATTCATGATGTAGATCAATCGTAACTTGAATAAAATAGTTCAATAGTTGGGAATAAATATCAGCAAAGACAAGGAGATATGAGGCTAGAGCATGGATATTTACCTCACTCACATCATTGGGAAAAGCTCTAATATCCCGGACTTTTCCAGGTCACCAGGTCATTTCTGTGACTTTCCCTGAACACCAGAAGTTTCCCTGACTTCTGACTTTTCCAGAAAGTGGACACCCGGGGCGATTTTTAAATGTTCGTATTCGGCCGAATATTCTGTTAGAGCGCTTTTATAGTCACGCGGGTCTCTGCACGCATGTGCCCGCATGCGTGCCACCCGCAACCTATCGTTTCAGTAATTTTTTTAGGTTCCTTTTATTGTCATGCGTGTCACACGCATGCGGGTCGCTTTGGAAACGTCGCACGCATGCGGGCAGAAACCCGCGTGACTATAAAAGCGCTGTTAGTTTACCGAATAATTACCGAAAATTAAAACAGTATTATTTTGAGATAATCGTATGTTATAAAAACATATTTTGAGTAACGTAAAGCCCTTTTAAATGAAACAAATATAATGTAAAAATAACCTTGTGTTGTTGGGTTTTGATTTTGGTGGCCAAAAAATTTAAAAAAAAAAACTAAACAAAAAACACACATAGGTTTATAGCCAGGTTTTTTACGTTAGTAAACCTTGAAAAGTGCACTTCTACATAAGACATAATTATCGCTTACCATCAGGTGAGATATGCCAAGGCCTAACAAATTAATGTTTAAAAAAACGTGTGCGTTACCCCAGCCAGAAAATGTCGAATTTCGTCATTCGAGTGTAATAGATAATTAGTTGTCCAGCTTCTGTAATTGTTGCGCATATTTTTGAATTTGTTCTGCTGATAGTTTTTTAGTTATTTGCCAAAAACATATCTGGCTGCGGTAACGTTACCCCAGCCAGACTATTTTTGATTTTTTGGGTATATTAAAATAAAAATTAGCTAAATAATTAGTAGTCTAGACGAAGTAAATGTTGCGACTTAATTTGTGCTAATACGTTTAACGGTTGCGAAGTTATTCAAATTCCGGCTGGGGTAACGTTTGCAGGTTTGCTGGATCTCTGAAACGGTTAAGCGCACATTTATATTTTTTCGTATACCACTTCTTATGAATTAGTTCTAATTTGTTCATCAATAAAAAAACAACAATAATGTACCGTTTACAAGTTATATAAATAAATAGAATTTTCCTTTAAAAGGTCCTAGCACGACGAATAAGAGCTCTCAAGACTCACTCAAAACGTTATTTCGTAGCTTAAAGCTGGCATCAAATGTTTGTGAATTTTTATAAGTATACTGTAAGTAATTAATAAGTTATGATGAAATTTAATTCAGTTGGGGCCACGATACGCAGTGGAGTTGTTTGATCGCCGATTGACAGAGTTTCTTGTGGTTTTTTGAACTGAATGTTATGTCAACAATTAGTTGCCTAGTTCAATTTCGTAACTTTAAAATTTCAGCGTTCTACATTGAATAATTAACGAGATAATCGAAAAAGAGACATTGTGAAGTGCATGACCGTGGTAACCCGACCAAGTTAAGATGGTCACAGAAAAGCGGCCGCGCAGTACATTATGCTTACCTTTTAAAATGTGTAGTATTATAATCTTAGAAATGAGATACTGTAACAACCAACCTAGCCTAACCAATCCTAGATCGAATCTAACTATAACTAAAATAGAAAATCGATTATATTAACTATATTTTGGTAACCTGCAACAAATTGTTACAACCTACCCTACCTAGGTAAACGAAACTAAATATAAAAAGAACCTACCTAACAAAATAATAGCGGATCTTAAGTATATGTATATATGACTAAATAAAATAGCGGATCTTATAATATATGTATGGCCAGTGATCGCTAGTAGCGTGAACCCTAAGTTGTGATCGACTAGAAATAAGTAACCCTAATTCTTTTAGAATGGATTGAGATTGATGAAAAGTCAACTGAACAGAATTCCCTAAAAATAGAACCTTAAATCCCTGAACCATAAATTTAGAACCTAACAAGGAAAATACTCTTTATAAAGGACCCCTCCCCAAAGGGAGAGGGAATGTTGCCCCCTTAGCTTAGTATAATGCGTAACTAAAATTTAGTCGCGCATTATATTTGACGTATAAATGTAGCCAAAACGTGCAAAGGTTAATTAATCAGAGAACTGAACTCTGTTCAAACAAATAAGTTAAATTTAGGCGCTCCCGCAACGTTCCATGCACCTCAACCCTCCTAAGTTGGATAGTGCTCTGTCCCCATAATTTAGATCATATTTTTTTCATGCAAATATTGGAAACAGCGCTTGAAACAAGAATGCTTTCCACTCCTTTAGAGTAATAAATTATTCACCATAGGAAACAGCGTTGCTCCGCCTGGAATCATCTCACTGGACAACTGATTGGTCGATTACTCAAATCTCGCAGAAAGCTGAAGTTCTCTGTATGACGAGTTTGTAGAATATCGCCGTAGAATGTAGCTAACTAAATTCATCCAGGACTCAGGTCAATAATGCTGTCATAGCGTAGTACTTTTCAGGTTTCGCGACACCACTAAGAACCCAAGTGTAAACGCATAGGTTTGGAATGAATCTAGCGACGTTGACGAGTAAACATGTAGACATAGTAAAACTGCAGTTCTTTAATGCTTTAAAGCTTAGTACTTTTCAGGTTAGGCAGTAGCACCAAAGAACCAAACAATAACGCTTGGGTTATGAATGAAGATATTAATCAAAGGCAAATGCCGCAGTTCTTTAATGTTTTAAAGCTTAGTACTTTTCAGGTTCGGCAGTAACAACAAAGAACCGAAATTAGAACCCGGAGATTGTTTGCAGTAGATATCTGAGTAGCTTCAGCTCTCGACGATATAAAAGTTCCATAGAACTAAATAGCAGGATAAAATAGAATAGTTGTCAAGCATACTGCGTAGTAGAGATTTGTATCCAAGCAAAACAAAGATGTCACATTATAAAACACATGATAATAAACAAATAAAAGCATGTACCTAAGTTCAAACCGCATATTAAATAAAACTAGGTCCAAATAGGGAGACACCCCATAAACCCATGTAAATAATACACTTATTATTTCAAACCACCACTCGAACCATACGAAATCATAAAACCATGGCACTTCTAAGGAATCGCCCTAGAGTGAATACTTTACCGATTCGGCCACTTTCCTAACTAAACCTAATAAATTCACGATATCTATTTTGATGCAAACACTCATAA
The DNA here is from genome assembly GCA_958295455.1 of Coleophora deauratella. Lineage (NCBI taxonomy): Eukaryota > Metazoa > Arthropoda > Insecta > Lepidoptera > Coleophoridae > Coleophora > Coleophora deauratella. The sequence continues at coordinate 3,497,195 of OY282413.1, forward strand.
TCAATCCCGCAACCCATTTGTCTATCTAAATAAACTGAAATAAATTTCTCCACGTCAAATTTATAAACCTATACCGCTCTGGTTCAGGCTTGATTCCCCAGACCCCCACCTTAGTCCCCAAAAAACAATCCTTAGCACAGCTGAGCAGGAACTGTCAATCCTTTTCTTTTAATTTTTTTTTTTTTTTTGTTTGGTTCTTTCCTGCTTTTGCAAGGAAAAGGCAAAGGCTTCTCTGGCCATACAACCTATTCTTACGTAGTTTGCTCTTCTCTAAATATTTTTCTATTTCATTTGAGTTCTCATTTATCAATTTCTGTCGTCTTTAACTTTTTCTCTATTCTTCAACAAAATGATAGCACTTTTGATGAAGATTTCATGGACTTCTTGAGAGCACTCGAAACACAGTCTACACACTTTTATTTCATTATCCTACATATTAGACACTTAAATGGCACTTTATTGAACAATACACTATCAATATTATGCATTAAAAACCACGATATCTATTTTTTCGGATAATAAAACAAAAATGACAAACTCTTGCCGCGAGTTCCCGCCAAAAAGTCCCCTTTTCTTTTAATTTCATAAAGTGTAAAGGAGATGAAAATATTTATAAGATTATATTCCTGGAAATAACTCGCAAGAAGATTGAATGTGAAGCATTATTTCTATTATTCTTTAAATCTATTGAAATTCGTAAAAGTTTTATTAAATAATTGCATTTGTGAATATGTAACGTAGTTTGGTCCGTCACAATACAGACGCGTACATTACCGTTTGAGTGAAAAATAAACTCCTACCCCGAGCTATAATAAACATTCTATGATTTTAATTCTTTTTCTTTATGTATCTAATTGTTAAGCGGACCAGACACTTTCAAAAATACTGACAATGTTTTCAAGTGATGACAGTATATCACTACATAGTATAAAACAAACTCGCTTCCCGCTGTCTGTCTGTCCCTATGTATGCTTAGATCTTTAAAACTACGCAACGGATTTTGATGCTGTTTTTATTAATAGATAGAGTGATTCAAGAGGAAGGTTTATATGTATACAGGGGGTAACAGAAAGGTGTGATAATACTTCAAGGTGGGCTTTAACCCATCAAACTGAACAACTTTTGTTCTACAACTTTGTTCAAATCGCAATTTTTTTTGGACTTTTCATACAAACCGATCAGCTGGTAAACCAAGTTTGTATGAAAAGTCCAAAAAAAATTGCGATTGGAACAAAGTTGTAGAACAAAAGTTGTTCAGTTTGATGGGTAAAAGCCCACCTTGAAGTATTATCACACCTTTCTGTTACACCCTGTATAATACATGCATAATATTAGCATTCACCCGTGCGAAGCCGGGGCTGGTCACGAGTTGACAATACATATTAAGATACCGTCAAACACGGCATCTTTACCCTTCCATGTCATCTTTACCTACTACCGACTTGCATTAATAAAAATATTTTTTATTTACACTTGTGTACGCATCTGTATAGAACTTTTAACACTACCCTATAAATTACAAAATGCTAGAGTAATGTACTGCGCGGCCGCTTTTCTATGACCATCTTAAGTTGGTCGGGTTACCGCGGTCATGCACTTCACAATGTCTCTTTTTCGATTATCTCGTTAATTATTCAATGTAGAACGCTGAAATTTTAAAGTTACGAAATTGAACTAGGCAACTAATTGTTGACGTAACATTCAGTTTAAAAAACCACAAGAAACTCTGTCAATCGGCGATCAAACAACTCCACTGCATATCGTGGCCCCAACTGAATTAAATTTCATCATAACTTATTAATTACTTACAGTTAGGGATGGGTAAGTACTGCAGTATTTACTCATGCCAGAGTAAATACTCAGTAAAAACTATTATAAGTACTCTTTTTTTACTTTTTACTGAGTATTTATGTTTTACTAACAAAAACTTAATAAGCTATTATATTTTATCTAATATTTATCTGTATGACACTTTTTTACATTTTTCTAAGTTCTTTAAGTTTTCTAAGTTCTAAGTAGTCTGACGATATAACATTATCAACATTTTATTTAGGGGATTCCCATTAAAATCTTTATCAATAGAGTTGTTATTCGTAGTGCTACCAACTAAAAAAAATCACTTTAGGCTCCGCGCACACGGGAAACTTTTATGTACCACTAATGCGTGTAACTTGTTTTGTTTTTAGGGTTCCGTAGCCAAAATGGCAAAAAAGGGACCCGTATAATTTCGCCCTGTCCGTCCGTCCATCATAGCCATTTTACTCGGTGAGTATTGGCACTGTGGATGGTTTTTTTATGGAATGAAAGTCCACTCCCGCATAATAAATGCACAAGCATATCGCTTCGTGCGAATAGGTGGTATATCAACTACGAAGGGATGAAACGCCTCCCTGCGCCTAGTGAACCAAAGGTGGAATGGAGCTAGGGGAATGAGGTCATGAAGTTCTTGAGCACACTATCCGAAATGAATTCGATAAAAAACGATAAAGAGGCGGCTTTGCGGCGATGCTCAAGGCTTTGAAGCTTATTTAAAATAAACTCGTCATCACCTATTAGTCTCCTGACGCGTCGGTCGATAGCATCCAAGGCTTCAAGCTGGTAGCGGGCTTCTTACATTATATCAGGACTTGTGCCTGATATAATGTAAGAAGCTGTCCAGGTGTGAAGTACCGTCTCACCTTATATAGGATACGTAGGTCCATTGCAGCTACTTTAGCCTTGGACTCTATGTATTGTCCGAAATTCATGTTAGATGTTATAGTTAGTATTTTAGAGACATTGAACCTAACGAGGTTGTTGAAATGAAATGAAAATATTTTATTCGAAGTAGGTAGCAGTGTACACTTTTCGAGCGTCATTCTTTTATCTACCTAATACGAGGTTCCTACCACTCGGAACTCGTATACCCACCGTTTCGGGAAGTGTTTGCGGAGTGAGAAGAAACGGTGGGCCCTAAAGGCTCTCCCCCCGCAAACCGCGCCTCACCTCCGCATCACACTCCTCCCCCCGCACCTCGCGCCTCCCCCCCCCCGCACGCCGCGTCTCCCCCCGCACCCCACTCCTCACCGTCCCCCGCACCCCGCTCCTGTCCTCTGCAATCCGCGCCTCAACCCCGCACCCTGCTCCTCCCCCCCGCACCCCGCTCCTCCCCTCGCACCCGGATCCCCCCGCTCCCCGCGCCTTCCGCCCGCACCCACCCATCCTTCCCTACACCCCGCGCCTCCCCCCGTACCCTTTTCTCCCACCATCCGTACCCCGCGTCTCCCCCCGCAAACCGCGCCATAACCCCGCAACCCGCGCCTCACCCCCGCACCCTGCTCCTCCTATCGCACCCCGCAACTCACCCTCCCCCGCACCCCGCTCCTCCCCCACCTGCACCTCGCACCTCCCCCTGAATCCCGCTCATCGCCTTTTTGTTTTGTTTGTATAAATCTACGTCCTCTTTAGCAAATTAGTAGTATAATATTAAAAAACAGAAATATTTGCCCTGGGTGGGGATCGAACCCACGACTCTCGGATCAATAGTCAGAAGCGGAAACCGCTGAGTCAGTGTTAGGTGTTATTAGTAAGAATAATTATGAAAATATCGAAATATCGACATCGCGACAGACAGACATCGACAGAGTCACGTCACTACGTCGCCGCAAACCCAGTGACCTTGTCGCTTGCGTCGTGAACAGTCATCGCTGTCGCTGTCGTTGTTGCTGTCGCTGTTGGTGTCGCTGTCACTGTCACCGTCGCTTGCGTCCAGGCCACGGCCTTATATGTAGCAGGAATAGAGTTGCACAAAGAACCGAACCCTGAGGTACCCCGGCATCGATAGCCAATAGGTCAGACAAGCAGCCATCAACGACTACCCGAATCGACCGTTCCCTCAGGAAATTGGATACTCAGTTGCACAAGCTCACAGGGAGCCCGTAAGATGGAAGCTTGCCAATAAGGCTGGCGTGCCAGACCCTATCAAAAGCCTTTGAGATGTCGAGAGACACAACGAGTGCTTCACCATGTTTCTCAATGGCCTCGCCCCAAACATGCGTAGCATACACAGGAAGATCTCCTCGGCGAAACCCGTATTGTCGATCGCTAAGAAGGTCATTGTCTTCGAGATATGCAAGAATGAGGTTGTTCAGTACACGTTCCATAATCTTGGATTGTGGAAGTGATTGCTATGGGGCGGTAGTTGGCAGAATCCACACGGCTACCTTTTTTGGGCACAGGTTGCTCGTTGGCAAGCTTCCAGGACTTTGGGACTACACCTGTCTTAAGAGAGAGACGGTACAGACGTGTCAGAACAGGAGACAACTCAGGAGCGCAGTTCTTGAGAACTATGGCTGGTATACCATCAGGTACACTGGCTTTGTTCACGTCTAGATTGTGAAGTGTATTAGGAACCTTTTGGCGGATACAGATTGGAGTCATTGTAGTACCGCAAGGAGGTAAGTGGGGTGGTGTACTATTCGTAGAATCCAAACGCGAATATTTTCAGCAACAAGTTTGCCTTATCAGTTGCTATGTGAGCCAGTGCTCCATCAGGTTTCAGCAGTGGAGGCAGAGACGGCACGACAGAAATTCGCCTCGACCGATTTAGCCAGAGACCAAAAAGCCTTACTCCCAGAGGGATAGGAGGGAAGTTGTGATCCGATGCGGCGTATGTGGTCGAGGCGTGCCCTGCGTAGCGACTTTTTGTAGGACTTTGCGGCTCTATTAAAGGTTCTTTTCTTATCTTGCGTACCCGGAGCTTTGCGACTGCGAGCATCAGCCCAAGCTTAGTACGCCGAATGTTTTACTGCCTCGGAAGCTGAGTATTCGGCTTTGAACCACGGGCGAGCTTGATTCTCAAGAGGAATGTCAGAGAACGGGATGTAATATTCCATTGCCTGACAGATTACCTCTGAGATTGATGCCGCACAGCTAGACGGGTCTCAAGAAGAAAAAAAATTGCCCAGTTAGTGGTTGAAGAATTTAAACATATTCAACCATGAGTGCGCACAAGATGCTTTGAAGCGATATTCAAATATGGAAGGCAAGCGAAAGGTTAAAATAAACTCCAACACGGAGACCCAAAAAAAAAATTCGCATGTTTTTTTTAATATATATTTTCCTCACATTGCATTGGTCTTGATTTTATTATATGTATACCATGATTACCATGTCATGCAAAAATAACCGATAAAAAGTTTTTACTGTCTCTAGAGAGTAAATACTCAGTTAATATAGTAAATACTCAGTATTTACTCAAACTCAGTATTTACTCTGACTGAGTTTTTACTCCCTTACCCATCCCTACTTACAGTATACTTATAAAAAATCACAAACATTTGAAGCCAGCTTTAAGCTACGAAATAACGTTTTGAGTGAGTCTTGAGAGCTCTTTCTTATTCGTCGTGCTAGGACCTTTTAAAGGAAAATTCTATTTATTTATATAACTTTTAAACGGTACATTATTGTTGTTTTTTTATTGATGAACAAATTAGAACTAATTCATAAGAAGTGGTATACGAAAAATTATAAATGTGCGCTTAACCATTTCAGAGATCCAGCAAACCTGCAAACGTTACCCCAGCCGGAATTTGAATAACTTCGCAACCGTAAAATGTATCAGTACAAATTAAGTCGCAACATTTACTTCGTCTAGGCTACTAATTATTTAGCAAATTTTTATTTTAATATACCCAAAAAATCAAAAATAGTCTGGCTGGGGTAACGTTACCGCAGCCAGATATGTTTTTGTCAAATAACTAAAAAACTATCAGCAGAACAAATTCAAAAATATGCGCAACAATTACAGAAGCTGGACAACTAATTATCTATTACACTCGAATGAGGAAATTCCACATTTTCTGCCTGGGGTAACGGACACTAAAAAAACATATTACAGATCTGTTTCAGATTTACGTTAATTTTAAAACAATAATTGCTAAATATTTGTTCGTTGCTGAAATCAAGAAGTTCTGTAATGTATTTTTTTCTTTTAATTATAAATACGAAAATTCTGGCTTAAATAGGAATCTATGATACTATAATATGGCCACTTTATTTTTTTAAAGCATAGCTGGCAAACGAGCAGACGGATCACCTGATGGTAAGCTATTAACGCCGCCCATAGACATCCGCAACACCAGAGGAGCGGCCTTTGAAATGGGGGTACGTTCTTTTCTTGAGGCTTGAATGTCATATCGGTCAGGAAATACCGCAGGCGACAATTCATTCCACAGTTTGGTTGTGCGAGGCAGAAAGTTTCTTGTGAAACGCACAGTTGTGGACTGCCAACCATCTAAATGATGGGGATGAAAATATTGTCGCGTAGAACGATGGCGAGAAGAGGCGGCAGGGATCATTCCGAACAATTGCTTGGAGCACTCCCCAATGCGATAGAGAATGCAGAGCGAGGATACATCTCTACGCAGCGCCAAGGGGTCAAGCCGATCTGAAATATCCTGGCAGCCGACGATTCGAGTTGCTCTCTGTTGAATGCGGTCCAGAGGGAGAAGCTGGTACTGGTCCTGCCCAGAGATGAGAACAGAATTGCATATGAGCCCGAACCTGCGCTTCATAAAGTTGCAGGCGATGGGCCGCAGTGAAATACTGTCTCGATCTATTGAGCATACCAAGCTTCTTCGAGGCTGATTTAGCCTTACCCTCTAGATGGCCACGTAACTGGACTTCATTCGATATGTCGACACCAAGGATTCCGATACTGGCTGAGGTATTTAAGGGAGTGTTCTCAAAACGAGATGATACGACAAATGGCGATTTTTTGGCGGTGAACGCGCAAACCTGCGTCTTGGATTCTGAAACTTTCTTTGAGGAAGCTTCAATTTGAGACACAATTTTGTTTCGGCTATCGATGACGTTTTCCCAAGAAATGTTGGCACGGCCTGTATAGAAGGCATCACTCGTGCTGTCGTCCGCATAACAATGAATGCTGCTGATTTGCAGCATATCATAGATATGCAGAAGGAACAGTGTAAGTGAAATCACACAGCCTTGAGAAACACCAGCATTCAGCCATTGAGTCTGAGCATGCACCGTCGACTATGACCTTTATGCTTCTGTCTGCCAGAAAACTAGTGATCCATTTGCATAATTTCTCGGAAAGCCCGTAACAAAGACGCTTCGTAAGAAGTGCTTTGTGCCAGACCCAATCAAAGGCCTTCGTTATGCCCAAACTAACCGCCAATACTTCCTCCTTAGTCTTGGTCGCCTGTGTCCAACGGTATATACATATGTACATATTAGTATAATATATTTGTGCTCCTGAACGTTTATCGGGATCCGGGTCGCTCTCTTCCCTCAAATATGGTTGAGGGGAGCGATGGCTGACTCTCGCGCTATACTCGTAATCGGGTGCTGTCCGTGGGAACTGGCCTATTCTTGTCATTGGTGTTTGTCTAGTCATTAATAATTAGTATGTACCTGTGTATTTTGCCGATCCTTTACATTTTCTTATAATTGTATGCAACTACATATAAATTGTATGCAACTACATATATGTAGAAATAGAAAATATAGATTTTAACACCGGAAAAATTCAATACATAAGATCAGAAAAGACCGACATACATAATTCAATTCCACAAGGCACTGTACTTGGTTGTATTTTGTTTCTAATTTATATTAACGATCTGCCCAAAATTTTAAATGAACACTGTACTTTATTCGCAGACGACATTTCTGTTATATTCTCATGCAAAGACGCTCATGAAATAAAAATTAAATTAGACACGACTCTTGATAAGATTCAAAACTGGCTGGAAGTACACAACCTCCAGTTAAATCTTAAAAAGACCAAAATTATAGAATTTAGACCTTTCCAAAAACAATCACTAAACCTTCAGTATGCTTACAACAACATTAATATATCTACAGATAATACGGCTACCTTACTAGGAATTGATATTGACACTAGCTTAAACTGGAAATCCCATATCCATAAACTTACAAAACAACTGTCCTCCCTCACTTATATGTTAATTCAACTAAAAAAAACAACCGATTTTAAGACTTCCCTCACAGCATATTATGCGTATATCCATTCCAGACTTACTTACGGGATTATATTATGGGGAAATTGTACAAATATCCAGGAGATCTTCGTTTTACAAAAGAAAGCCATCAGAATTCTGACTAATATAAAACAAACTGATTTATGTAAACCCTTTTTTATTAAACACAAAATATTAACATTAACGTCCATATACATACTAGAGTGTTGTAAATTCGTAAAACAAAATTATCATCTCTACTCTCCAATAAAAGCAATAAAAAGAAACAATAGATATTTAAATAAACTAAAACTTCCAGCAACTACTCTTTCTTTATATAGATCAGGCCCACACTCAATGGCAATTCAAATCTACAATAGCATTCCAAACTGCATAAAAAACCATGAAAAATTACATATCTTTAACAGCCACCTAAAAAAGTATTTATTAAATAAAGCTTTTTATAATCTAGAAGAATTATTTAACGATAAGTCTGACTGAGTGCCATGTAGTAAGTATTATATAATTTTAGTATAAATGCCTCTTTGTGTTATATAATTATTAATTATCGTATAATACATAAAAAGTACTTAAAGTCCTATAATATGTTATCATGTTAGTTAAAGAGTTTAATTTTGAATATAGTTTTCTACATATATCTTAAGTTTTGTACTTAGTTTAAGACGACGTACTGAAGATTTTGGTGGCAGGGATCTCGATTTTACTCAGCAATAACGAAACGTACGAAAGTTATATTTTGTAACCTGATTCTTCAGTTTTCTGACTTCATTTTGTCTGTTGCGTTACACGATTGATTAACTTTCATAACAGAGAAAAAAATATTAAAGATACCCCTTTTAAAAAAGAGATTTGCATTTTACGCTCAAATGGAATTGATTTAAGGCTCAAAGTTTTGTACGTACATTAATCTTCAAGCTTACTTGAAAATGCCTGTTCAGTTTTTCTAAATTAATTGTAGTTTTTAAGTTAAACGAAATAAACTGTTTTGTCGCATACGACCTTATGAAATGAGCTAGGGCGCGCGCGGTCTCAGTATGCAATCAGTGCCCTCTCCAGCCCGCTCAGTCCGCCACTGACCATTGTCAGCGACAGGTCTGTCCCAGTTGAACTATCGCACATCATCGAACGCAAATATAAGTGAGGGATATTTTATTATTAAAAATGGGGAAAACGTGCCATATTTTCGAAAAGGAAAAGGAAAGCCTGTTTAACAGAGCATTGTAGGAATATAACTAAGAAAAGGTGAGTAATTGCCACAATTTAAACAGTTTTAATAAATTACATGTTTCTACTAATAAGCAGTCCAGTGTTTTTATAAACATATTGCATTTCAGTAAGCAGTAAGTAACCCGATAAAATTATATTTCAGGAAAAAAACTTTAGAACAGAGTTCGGAGAATAAAGGCATGGAGTCGCCTCATAACTATACTTCACCGACATATGCACAGTTACAAAATGTGTTCCCCGTGTAAGATGACAATTGATTAGTTATCGTATAATAATTAATCATGGTTTCAAATTCATTAATAAATACACTTATTTTAGGACTGCAGATAAGAATAATAAAGACCTTCCATGTAACGTTGAATTACAATCCGTTATACTGTTTCACGAATACTGATGGCAAAATCCTGGCTGAAATACTTGTGTAACTTTATTTATTAACTACAATTAGTTGTAAATACGTAAAAAAATTTATGCTGTAAACATATCTACACTAATATTATAAAGAGGAAAGATTTGTATTTTTGTATGTTTGTAACGAATAAACTCAAAAACTACTGGACCGATTTGAAAAATTCTTTCACCATTAGAATGCTACATTACCCTGAGTAACATAGACTATGTTTATTACTAGAAAAAATTAGGGATCCCTACTAAAACTTCAATAATGTAACCCAAGGTGTAAAAAAAAATGCCATAAAATGTCTTTCATCGCATGCGCTGCGAAAACTATTGATGATAGAACAAAAAATGTTCTACAATATTAAAGAACATATCAAAATCTACAAAAAACATTCGCGATACCATACGTCCAACTATTGTAGTTATGTTACTATAACAGCTTTTTTGCATTTTAAAAGTTGATAGAAATGCCGACCAAAATCAGACCATATTATTTATACCTTTGTATTAATTCTTATCCAAATAAATTATTTTATCTTCAATACTGTCTCAATACCAGTAGATTGCTTTTTGAATTATTCAAATCGGACATTCCATTCAAAAGGTATTACGAGTTTAAAAATGTCAGTCCAAGAAAAATTGTGTGTGTGTGCACTGAGTGACCACTCTCTGAATAATTCTGAAAAAATTCCAGTATTTAGTAAAAGTCATAGGACAATTGTAAAACGAATCTCGCTATTTGTAAAAAGATAAAACAAAAGTTACGCCACTTTAAGTGTGGTCACTCAATCCTCACAAAGAGTCTGCCAGATTTATGAAAGTATTAAGTTTACAAAACAGATACGTATACTAGGAATTAGTAAAAACCTATTCCAACTTGGATGTCAAATTTCAGATCGCTTAGTGCAATACTTCAAAATTTACAAATGATTTTTAATGGTCACTCAGTCCACACGTTTGGAAAACATCGAAATTCCCATAATTTAAGTACGCAGTAATATGAAGCTTTATTTTTAGCTTTAGTAAATGATATGAAGCAATTTGTAAAATAGAAAATAAAGCACCACAGCGGTACGTTTTTTAATAATAAATTTTTTAAGTGGTCACTCAATCCTCACATTTCTAGCAAAAAATTTTCTTCTAAATCTCTAGATTTATAAGGGTTACAAAACCTTTATAGGGTTCAAGTTCTAGTAAAAATATTTACTAAATATCTGTCATTTCATATTTTCAATTTATTGCTTGTTTCAAAAGATATTACTATTTGAAAGTTTCTATGAAAACTCACCAAGTAGGGTGACCACACGAACTACGTTATTATATTTTTGAGATCGAAATAAACAACGAATATACAATTTTTGTGTGTAGTAAAATAAATGGAATAACTAATTTGATTTTGATGTTAACTACGTACCATTTACATATTTTACATCATATTAAAATTTGTCTCTAAAAAAATCCACCATTGCTTGGACCTTGATAAGATAAAAGTTTATTCGATTAAACATGGTAATTTGGCATCATGTCACCTAGTGTTGGTGATGGTGATGATGAAGTTGAATCCCGCTGGGAATTGAACCCCCTGATGGGAAGCGAGCGGTTCACATCAGGTGGACTACGGAGACTGTTTAGACTGAAACTACTGCTTGGTTGTGGACTCGTGGAAGGAAATAAAAGATACTGCTTGTGTCCGATCGTCGCGGTGGTGTATTTCGATGGAAATAGTTTACAAAGGTAAGGTAATGCCCGTATTTATTAAGCCTGGGCGCCATCTATAAAACTAATATTATGTAAAGCTAATACTAGCGCCATCTATTTGGAAGGTATTGAACTAAGTATTAAGAAGCCTACTTTTCAATTAACTATCATAGAGATTTACAATCTTTGCTTAGTACATTATCGAGTAATCTATTCAGTTTATACCAACGAGAATAGATGTCGCTATTAATAGAGGCAGTTAAATTAAGCTACTTCATGAGGTCAACCATCGATGTCTCAGATCAGAAATTCAGAACCAATTATATATGCTTACTCGCTCTGTTTGTTTCGGAACCAGCGTTGACGACTTGCGGGGGCTGAAGGCAGGTGAAGGGGGAAGGCATGTATTTAAACAAATATCACCTTTACGTAATAAGCATAAAGCTGATGTATCATATGTTATCTAACAGCGACATCTAGCAGCGTGTAGCATTACTACAATGTCATATGTTTTTCACTCATTTCTTGGAAATCGAAATGTTGGTGTTAGTTCTGATCTTTCATTTTTAGGATTCCGTACCCGAAGGGTAAAAACGGGACCCTATTACTAAGACTTCGCTGTCCGTCCGTCCGTCTTTCACCAGACTGTATCTCAAGAACCGTGATAGTTAGACAGTTGAAATTTTCACAGATGATGTATTTCTGTTGCCGCTATAACAACAAATACTAAAAAGCAGAATAAAATAAATATTTAAGGGGCCTCCCATACAACAAACGTGTTTTTATTAAATAATGGTACGGAACCCTTCGTGCGTGAGTCCGACTGAGGTCAACTATAACAAACATAGATTATAATTCTAAAGTGCATGCATTTGATATGGCGTCCATAAAAAACCGGCCAAGTGCGAGTCGGACTCGCACACGAAGGGTTCCGTACCATTTGAGCAAAAACGAGCAAAAAAATCACGTATGTTGTATGAGAGCCCCCTTAAATATTTATTTTATTCTACTTTTTAGTATTTGTTGTTATAGCGGCAACAGAAATACATCATCTGTGAAATTTTCAACTGTCTTGAGATACAGTCTGGTGAAAGACGGACGGACGGACAGCGAAGTCTTAGTAATAGGGTCCCGTTTTTACCCTTCGGGTACGGAATCCTAAAAATGAAAGATCAGAACTAACACCAACATTTCGATTTCCAAGAAATGAGTGAAAAACATATGACATTGTAGTAATGCTACACGCTGCTAGATGTCGCTGTTAGATAACATATGATACATCAGCTTTATGCTTATTACGTAAAGGTGATATTTGTTTAAATACATGCCTTCCCCCTTCACCTGCCTTCAGCCCCCGCAAGTCGTCAACGCTGGTTCCGAAACAAACAGAGCGAGTAAGCATATCTAATTGGTTCTGAATTTCTGATCTGAGACATCGATGGTTGACCTCATGAAGTAGCTTAATTTAACTGCCTCTATTAATAGCGATATCTATTCTCGTTGGTATAAACTGAATAGATTACTCGATAATGTACTAAGCAAAGATTGTAAATCTCTATGATAGTTAATTGAAAAGTAGGCTTCTTAATACTTAGTTCAATACCTTCCAAATAGATGGCGCTAGTATTAGCTTTACATAATATTAGTTTTATAGATGGCGCCCAGGCTTAATAAATACGGGCATTACCTTACCTTTGTAAACTATTTCCATCGAAATACACCACCGCGACGATCGGACACAAGCAGTATCTTTTATTTCCTTCCACGAGTCCACAACCAAGCAGTAGTTTCAGTCTAAACAGTCTCCGTAGTCCACCTGATGTGAACCGCTCGCTTCCCATCAGGGGGTTCAATTCCCAGCGGGATTCAACTTCATCATCACCATCACCAACACTAGGTGACATGATGCCAAATTACCATGTTTAATCGAATAAACTTTTATCTTATCAAGGTCCAAGCAATGGTGGATTTTTTTAGAGACAAATTTTAATATGATGTAAAATATGTAAATGGTACGTAGTTAACATCAAAATCAAATTAGTTATTCCATTTATTTTACTACACACAAAAATTGTATATTCGTTGTTTATTTCGATCTCAAAAATATAATAACGTAGTTCGTGTGGTCACCCTACTTGGTGAGTTTTCATAGAAACTTTCAAATAGTAATATCTTTTGAAACAAGCAATAAATTGAAAATATGAAATGACAGATATTTAGTAAATATTTTTACTAGAACTTGAACCCTGTAAAGGTTTTGTAACCCTTATAAATCTAGAGATTTAGAAGAAAATTGTTTGCTAGAAATGTGAGGATTGAGTGACCACTTATAAAAATTTATTATTAAAAAACGTACCGCTGTGGTGCTTTATTTTCTATTTTACAAATTGCTTCATATCATTTACTAAAGCTAGAAATAAAGCTACATATTACTGCGTACTTAAATTATGGGAATTTCGATGTTTTCCAAACGTGTGGACTGAGTGACCATTAAAAATCATTTGTAAATTTTGAAGTATTGCACTAAGCGATCTGAAATTTGACATCCAAGTTGGAATAGGTTTTTACTAATTCCTAGTATACGTATCTGTTTTGTAAACTTAATACTTTCATAAATCTGGCAGACTCTTTGTGAGGATTGAGTGACCACACTTAAAGTGGCGTAACTTTTGTTTTATCTTTTTACAAATAGCGAGATTCGTTTTACAATTGTCCTATGACTTTTACTAAATACTGGAATTTTTTCAGAATTATTCAGAGAGTGGTCACTCAGTGCACACACACACAGAAAAATTAACGCCGCCGCGCTGTAGCCGGGTGCAGCGGGCAGCGCGGCGAGGGAGGGGAGTGCACATCTAGGAAATAGGCTCCCTACATGCTCCCTGAAGCGGTCGTGGCTCAGTGCGGGTTGCGTGGTCGCGTCGATCACGCAGGTTAACTGACTACAGACAGACACGGTCATAACCTGGATGGCTTTGACTGTTAGTGGCATTTATCTCGACCATTTCCGTGCTTCGCAAGGCACGTTAAGACGTTGGTGCCGGCTGCTATCATTAGATGGCAGTCGTTAAGCCATGCCGGAGGCCTTTCAGGCGGCTTCCGACACTGGGGTTGGCCACTAGCCCCACAACCTCCACCAATCCGGACTTGGCCCCCGTGTGTGGAGTATGGGCTAACCTTTCCGAGTTATGGGAAGAGACTCGTGCCCCTACAGTGGGGACGTTATGGGTTGTTGACGACATGCTCCCTACATGCTTTTGACTTGATTGATTAAATAAAATGTAAAAATAAAATAAAAACCTTTGAGAATAACAATTTTTTATGGTTAAAACTAAGCATAAAGATACGTTTACTCCGCGTTTATTCCAAAATGATCAAAAAATGTATGTCCACCCGAGCGAAGCCGGGGCGGGCCGCTAGTAAAGTATAAATAATTAAAATGTAAATTTGAATTATTTTTCTGGTAAAAATTACATACATACACACAAACATGCATAGCCTCTTAAAATCATAACCCTCCTTTTGACTTTCCCGTAGTCGGGTGAAGTATACATTAGTACAATACATTTATGAAAAGAAATGAAAATTAAAAGTAAAACAAATAATATTAAAGGCAACTCTACGACGTCTGTGTTCTAGCGCTCGGTCGATCGCGATTCCCGAGTCGCGTAAAACTGTCGAGGTGCGCGCGGGTTGCGGGGCGCAAACGCCCCATTTTAAAATAATTGTTTATGAGTGCGTCACCTTAAGTTTAATAAGTAGTGCTCTCTCGTTTGCGGTGCCCCAACGGGGTGTCATATGTTATGTACTTATACCTTTGTAACATCTTTTATTTACCATGTGACATGCAAATAAAGAATATGAATATGAATATGATCAGACTTTTTCACAAATTATGTAATAGAAGCCTTTTATTGAAAAAATGTGTTGGAGGGAGTTTCTTTGGGCCCGACTTTCTTCTCTCTCCGTAAACACTTCCCGAAATGTTGGGTATACGATTTCCAAGTGCTAGGAGCTTCGTATAAGGTAGAAAAAAATATGACCTACGAAAAGTGGAGTGAGCTTTGATTTTGATTTTTTACAAATCTGTGCTTTAGTTCTGTTTCTAATTTCCGTTGCATTTCATTAACATTTGGACACGCCTGTTTAGTTTCCGGTTCGTATAAATATTTAGTGGAACAAGGGGACTTAAGCCTGTGGGTGGACTATTTACTGCGTAAAAAAATGAACCGAATAATTCGGTCGAATGTCGATTCGGTACATTACCGAATATTCGTATTTGGTTGAAACCATATTCAGCGCATCTTTAATAAAAAAAAAACAAAAGGTGAATAAAAATATCAAAAGGTAAAGGCAACTTAAACAATTAGGGACTTACCAGATCCAGATAGCACAACCTGAATAGTGTTCTCTTTATTTTCCACAGTGGAGGTTCGATCTGAAAATAAATTTCTTTTAGAATGTGTGACATACTTTATTTAATACTATGTCTTTGATATAGTCAATAATGATATCTCACTAAAGTATGTATGTTCCAGTTTCACATAGAAACTACTGAACATGTCTGGTAGGTAGATAGATAGCGTACTGGATACATAGGTTACTTTTATTCCGAAAAATACCTGGTTCCCGTAGGATACCTAGGTACATAAACACAGGAAAACGAAAATGTGTTTCTAATTCTTTCATCAGATTTTTTCAGGGATTCACGCCTTGAATTCTAAAATAATGCATGTGTTTATGTGTATGTGAGTATCTAGGGCTGCTTAGGCTAAGGCTTGTTGGTCATCTCCCCCCCGTCGTGCTGCCACCTTGTCGTTGGTGGGGGGGGGGGGCTTGCGTGTCCTTATGACCTTCAAGGCTATGCCGGATAGGGTTACCCATACCGGACAGGCTTGAAGCGAGGGAACAGACAAAGCGCAGCACAGGAGGGGGCGCTTGAGACTATCCTTAGAGATGTCTCGCGCCACCTGCGACCCTTGCTGAAGGGTCCAATCAAGGAATGCTCGGGGGCGTCGATTTTATCGATGCCCCAGGGGGGTGCCGCCAGAGATGTCATCTTTGCGCGGCGTCGGTTGGCGGCGGAGCCTTTCATCTTATCCGCCGCAGGGGGTCGGGTCTCCTGGCCCCCATCGCTTCCAGACAGTAGACCGGGGGATCTGCTGTCCACTTTGAGGAAGCAGTTGGAGGGTGCGCTCTGCGTCCGATGCGCCCTACAAACGCGGGTGGATCTGCCCTTTACGCAGCCGGGCCGCCTTCGGCTGGCAGTCGCCGGTGGGGGACTGGAGTAGGGATGTTACAGAGGTTCGATTCCGATTCCGATAAGTCGGAACTTCCGACTGAAATTTGACATCCGATTTCGATTCCGGTTCCGACAGTTTTAAATCGGAGGTTAAAACGAAGGTCGAGGCTCACGGGCGGTGGGGAAGAGGCGCGGGAAGGGGCCGCCCCGCGATGGCCGGTTGCTGCCAGGCGTAAATTGTCCTAAAAATATCTCTCTTCTGCCTCGAGTTCCACCGCGGACTTCGATTCCGGTTCTGGTTTCGGTTCCGATTTCGGTTCCGATTCCGGTTCCGATTCCGATAAGTCAAATTTCAAAACTCCGATTCCGACTTCGGTTCCGGTAAACCCACCTCCGTTACATCCCTAGACTGGAGGTAAAGGCTCTGCCGATTTCCCAGACCCCTACCATACGGCGAAGCGGGAACGCCGTTGGGTTTTAGCAGGTAGGTGTCCGGCACAACCCGGTTGCTGCCCCCGCAGTGAATCCATGATGGATTTCCCAACATAAAAAAAAGGCTTGTTGGTCATACCGCCTTGTCGTAGGTTACACCTTTTTTTTGTTATGTTGACGTCTTTAGTAGAGTGCGTTTCAACAAATAGTTCGTATGCGGTTATGTTGGTAGCAATGTTTTCCACACACACTACATAGAACTCAGACACACACTACATAGAACGCAGACACACACTAACAAAATCTTGATGTTGTTGATAGACAGGGGAGCCAACATAACGGCATAGGAACTATTTGTTGAAACGCACTTTAATTGATATTTCCGAAAAAACAGAATTTTTAATGACAGATAAGAACATAATCGACAGACTTTCACAATAGACATTTTTAATGAAGTGAGACAAGGCTGTATTACCTCTCTCCTTATGTAAATAAAATTGTCTTTGGTTTGCTAATCTCTTAACAACTAGCTGGTCACTTAGGGGCTCACTTAGGAGCCACACAGGCAGGTGAGGTAACCTTCAGAGAGCAGCAGAGAGTACACACAATACATAACATACATATTTTATGTTCTTTTAAAAAATATATGATTATAAGATGAAAACATAATTACTCCATGTTATTTGTGGGAAATGTGCCAGTTGATTTTCAGTCAGTAGTGGGATTGGTAAATCGTGAGACGGTACAGCATGTCTTCTCAACCGATTTACAGATCTATTGAAGTCACTTCTCTTAAAATGCATTGAACAGACACGCTTCAGCTTACACAGTTTTTCATGCGGTAAATGAACCAGTTCTTCATTACCCACTATTCTCAACCACTCCCGGCAACTGAAAATAAGAACCGCTCAATTGGTAAATGTTGTGCTTTGTGGCATGCACCAAATTATGTATCTAGGAATACAGTGTATTTTTAAATGTAATTTTTGATGTAAACTTTTTTAACGTTTTTTTTTTCGAAAGATTAATGTATTACAAGAAATTAATTTGAATTTTTCTTTATTTTGTACTGTCGTTGCCACTACGCTACGGAGGCGGCTACCTTTTTTAGGGTTCCGTAGCCAAATGGCAAAAAACGGAACCCTTATGGATTCGTCATGTCTGTCTGTCTGTCTGTCTGTCTGTCTGTCTGTCCGTATGTCACAGACACTTTTTTTCCGAAACTATAAGAACTATACTGTTGAAACTTGGTAAGTAGATGTATTCTGTGAACCGCATTAAGATTTTCGCACAAAAATAGAAAAAAACAATAAATTTTGGGGGCTCCCCATACTTAGAACTGAAACTCAAAAATTTTTTTTTCATCAAACCCATACGTGTGGGGTATTTATGGATAGGTCTTCAAAAATGATATTGAGGTTTCTAATATCATTTTCTTCTAAACTGAATAGTTTGCGCGAGAGACACTTCCAAAGTTGTAAAATGTGTGTCCCCCCCCCCCGTAACTTCTAAAATAAGAGAATGATAAAACTAAAAAAAATATATGATGTACATTACCATGCAAACTTCCACCGAAAATTGGTTTGAACGATATCTAGTAAGTAGTTTTTATTTAATACGTCATAAATCGTAAACCGCAATTTACCTTTCATTCAAGTTACAACGAACTACAAAAACTTTTATATTATGTTACTTGCTGCTACGGAACCCTTCATGGGCGAGTCCGACTCGCACTTGGCCGCTTTTTATTTTTTCACATATGGCTCGATAAAATTTTAATCGTCTTTGGTATTAGCATGAAAAAAAAATATTCTGAAAGCCCAGCTTCTAAGAATTATAAAAATATAAATTTCATTACAATAGCATAATAAACTCTGTCTGTTACTGATTGGGAAGAGCAAGCAACACAAAGGCCGGAGTGGCGAAAGTAAATCAAAACCAGAATTAAAATGTTTGAAAGTAAGCGCCTAGAAGACCTTGACGCTAAACGCCAATTACGAAAAACCCGGCCAAAGCAAACGTACCAATACACATACAATGTCAGCGAGCAATTGCACTGCGAGCCCTGTAATAAAATATTTAAGACCAAGTTTGGTTTCGCCAGCCACCTTTGTGCCGTGCGCACTCCAGGAGGTAAAGCCGTGGCCGTGGTGTCGCCGTCGATGGATACGTCGTGGAGGACATCATAAACAGGTACATAATATTATTTTTTAAATATTTCTCGCACGCACAAAATATTTATCACGTAAAACAAAAAATATGTTTTCCGTATAAAACGTATTTGAGAAAATCCGCAAAACGTATCTAACTATTTCTCATACTAATTATGGTGGTTTACTATCTAACTTGCGTTGTATTATGGTGGTCTACTATATAACTTGCGTGGTCACGTTGATCACCCAGGTAAACTGACTTCAGAGAAGGTCATACATAACCATAATGAATTTGATTCTTATTGGCGCATTAATCGCGTAACCGTTTCCGTGATTCGCAAGCCACGTCAAATTATTTTCATGACAACTGATGAAGCTTTGACCAGCGCTTATACAACCCCAAAACCCCGAAAGCTTTCAGCTCGAGTTGCACAACCTCTTCGAATGCCTAGGAGAATATGAAAATGTGGACGAATACAACGACAGGTTTGTGGAAATTGTCCAAACGGCTGGGAATAAGGCCTTCAAAACAAGACGTTCAAAAAAAAAACATATCGGATCTCGGACCTTACCAGTAAGCTCATGGAGGAAAAACGGAGCCTGATTCTGAAATCCTCTGAAGATGCTTGTCAATATCGGTGACTAAACAGACAGATCTTCAAGTCCTTGACCAGCGATATACGCCAGTTTAATACCAATCGTATTAAAGAGGCTATCGAGCGTAATAAAAGGTCAAAAGTAGTGGCAAGGGATCTGTGTGCTGGTCAAAGCCAACTGACAAAGCTGAAGACTGAGGATGGCAGAGTCGTGTCGTCCAAGCCAGAGCTGTTGGAAGAGGTTGAGAAGTTCTACGGACAATTATACACGACTACATGCTTACCTGTCAGTTATCCGTCTGTAGCGTGGGGTGAAAAGGGAGACGTTATATCTCCAAAACTGTTCACCGCTGCACTAGAAGACGTTTTCAAGCTTCTGGACTGGAGAGGACTCGGCATCAACATCAATGGCGAGTACATCACTCACCTTCGATTTGCTGACGATATCGTGATCATGGTTGAGACCTTGGAGGACCTAGGCGCAATGCTCGATGGACTTATCCAACAAGTGGGTCTTCCAATCCATCCAAAATGAACATGGATAAGACGAAAATCATGTCATAAGTCCATGTTATACCCACTCCTCTGAAGTTTGGAGACTCTACATTCGAAGTTTTTGACGAACATGTACACCTGGGACATACAATCCAGTTAGGTAGGCCCAACTTCGAGAAAAAGATTAATCGTCGAATCCAACTCGTCTGGGCAGCGTTCGGGAAGCCCCGAAATATCTTCACGTCCAAAATACCGCAGTGTCTCAAGACTAAAGTCTTTGGCCAGTGTGTTGCCAGTGATGAAACGACATATGAATCCGAGACATGGTCGCTTACTATAGGCCTCATAAGAAGGCTCAAGGTCACCCAAAGGGCGATGGAGCGTGCTATGCTTGGTGTTACCCTACGTGATCGAATCAGAAATGAGGAGATACGAAGGAGAACTAAAGTTACCGACACATCGTAGCTCTCAGAATCGCTAGACTCAAGCGGCAGTGGGCAGGGCGACTCGCGACTCCGTGGACCGACGACCTGGTGAAGGTTGCGGGAAGCCTCTTGATGCGAGCCGCACAGGACCGGTCGGACAGGATAGATAGTAAACCACCATAATTCGCATGAGAAATAGTCGCATTTTTCGGATTTTCTCATATACAGGGTGTACCAGAAATGTGTGACAGTACTTCAAGGTTGGCTTTTACCCGTCAAACTGAACAACTTTTGTTCTACAACTTTGTTCAAATCGCAAAATTTTTTTTGGACTTTTCATACAAATTGATCAGCTGGCGAACCAAGTTTGTATGAAAAGTCCAAAAATTATTTTGCGATTTCAACAAAAGTTCTTCAGTTTGACGGGTAAAAGCCAACCTTGAAGTATTGTCACACATTTCTGTTACACCCTGTATATGTTTTTAAGGAAATAATTTTTTGTTCTACGTGACAAATATTTTGTGCGTGCGAGAAATATAAACAATAATATTATGTACCTATTTATATATGTTACTTAACAGTAATTGTTGGGCGCTTGATGATTCATTTTATTTACTTACGAAAAACAGATACTAAAACCGCGCGTTTTATGCTACTCTGCCGAGCATCAAATTATATTTTTTTTCACTAAGTATTTATTATGCTATTCTAAAAAAAAAAAATTTTATAATCCTAGGAAATCTGGCTTTCAGAATATATTTTTTTCATGCTAATATCCTAGACCATTAAAAATGAATCGACACATATGTGAAAAAATCCACCCATACTACATTATCTACTTGTTGGGTCGCGCTTCTTTTGGGGCTTATTGCTCCATAACTTTAGGTAGTAGGGTGAGTCCGATATCATTTTCGGATATTTCAAGGAAGACAAATTCATTTCTGCAACAAAAAAAAAATACTTTTCATAAAAAAAAATAAGAAATATATCAACTGCTGAAATATAGAACCGCGCGGACCGCGCGTTTTATGCCACGCTGCACGTATTGAATTCTATTTTTTTTACTAAGTATTTATTATGCTATTCTAATGAAATTTATATTTTTTAAATTCTAGGAAGTGTGGCTTTCAGAATATATATCTTTTAATGGTCTAAGATATGCTAATATCTTAGACCATTAAAAATTAATCGACACGTATGCGGAAAAAAGGTAGTCATGTTTTATACGTTTTATCAAATATTTTTTTTTTATATGTGGAGTCATTTTTTTGTTACAGAAATGAATTCCTTATCCTTGAATCATATGAAAATGATATCTCACTTTCCCTAGTAGGTAGGTACCAATAGTTTTGGAGTTAAGCCCACAAATGGAGCGCGGCAGAAACAAACTTCCCCCCCTCCCCCTGCCAAACGGGGGATGGCTCCCGATGGCTCCCGGGCTTAATCCACTCAGAACAGCCTCAGGGACAACTATGCCAAGTTTGAGCGCCAGATCCAAAATAAAACGGTTCATCGCACTAAATCCCCGACTAGTAGCCCAGTTTAATGAGTAGAAGCCACTGTTAAATTTTTTCAGGTATTTTAGAAGAGAATGATTTTTTTAAATATTTTTTTTAGACGATAAAATTGAGCCTTATTTCAGCCCCTTTCATATGTGCACTTTATAAAGAGGTCACACTGTATGTATATACTTATTTTGATATCCTCCTGGGACCGATCCAGTAGAACTAATCTTAAATACCTCTTACGACCAGTAGCATAAAGTTGATATTTGAGCAGGTTAGGCACTTCCGTTTTGATTTAAAAGTAGATATCTTATGTTATACAGTACAAAGTTGATTTATGACGAAAAAAATAGTTCTTCCTGTTGGACTCCCAGTTGTATTTACTTGAAACCTTGTAGAAAGCTTTAAATAGCCTCATTTTGTTCTTGAAATATCAGTGACTACATTACAATAAATCAAATTAATAAAAAATTATGAGTAAAAGGTTACGTCTAAAACTATAAAAATACATAATAACAAACTACTCACTACAACCAAAAGTCTTTTGCAAACAACTATTTATTTTCATGTCATGTTTTTGTTTAGGAAAATGAGTGTTGAAACAAAGTAATTTAAAGCCATCCATTGTATAAAATTTATATTGTAAAAGGCCGAACGCGGCGGTAATTCGGGAACGCACCTTCCTCCGCCCGCGCTCTTACCCCGGGCAAATGTCAGTTGTCGTTAGATTTTCGCTCCCGAGCCCATTCACCGGTGGCCATTTCTACGTATGATCCAAGCTCCTAGAGAGTTTTTGAGTATACGAGGCTTTAGTGCCGTTTAAAAGATGTCCTATGATCATATTCCGCTCATTTGTGCCGCTACGGTTGGAGAAATATTCGATGGAGACGGTGGTACAGACAGGGAAATGCTTTTGACATCCTAACCTAAAAATTTTCGAAACCAGGCAGCGAAGGCCTCGTTTTCCTTGAAATAACTTTTGTGACGGAGAAAAAAATAAGATCCAACAAATGTCTGACGTAAAATTTGCAGTAGTTTTGATACAACTTGACTCAGATGGTGGTACAGAGGATTTCGTCGGGCCCACCTGAGATCAGGACAATGAGCCTGTGCAGACACAAACTGATTAGTGGAACACTGTCACAAATCGCAAACGATCATTTGTAACGCATTCGCAACATTTGTGACGCAACAGAAAAAAATATATAAGCGATCGAAACTTTCGAGGCATTTCCCCGTCTGGCCCACCAATACACCTCAATATCTCCGCAAGTTTGGCGTTACAAACGTAGTGAGTTAGCTCCAGGTGAATGTTTTCTCCGTCACTAAAACATAGTAAACAACAAAAGCATTCTATGCATTAGATACAGAGATATCAATACCTCAATTTGTATGGAGATATTGACTAGGGTGTGTTAAGTTTCTCTTTTTGTAGGACAACTCACTTTATAGCAGATCATAAAAAAGAAGTAGATTTGATTAAAAATGTTTAATATACTAATATGTAACATTAAATAACTTTTAATAAATACTAAATAACTATTTTAGAATAAACATAATGTCAGAAACAGTTTATGGACGAATAAAAAACTTACATCTATTTTTTTATATAGGGTCCTTCTGAAATACCTGAAAAAAAATTAACCTTGACTTCTACTCATGAAACTGAACAACTTTCCACAAGGAACCTATACTCAATTTGCAAAAAAATTTTTGGACTTCCCATACAAAATTCGCGGTTCAGTTGATCAATTAGTATGAGGATTCCAAAAAAAATTTTTGCGAATTGAGTTTAGCTTCCATGGGGAAAGTTGTTCAGTTTCATGAGTAAAACCCGTGGTAATTTTTTTTTCTGGTATTATAAGGACCCTATATAATTATTCTGTAGTTTAGCATTATTTTCACAGTAATTTCAGTTATTGTATTTTTTTATTATTTATGTATTCCTATCAAAGTTGAATCAAATAAACGCTATAATAAAATTCACATCGTATTCTAATATAATGAGTTCAGTAATTGAAATAAGTGTTATCAGTCCTTGTTCCCGAAATACTAACTTTACTTATTAGATTTATTTTTCAATTGTTTTATATACGTATGTATTGTAGCTTAGTTATCAGTATAAAAACATGGGTACTTGAAACACATAATATTATGAAACTATACTACTGTTCTACTGATATGGGTGTTTTTTCATAGAAAAATAGGAAACTTACAAAATAATATAATAATCTGATCTTGAAAATTCAAATGTAATTTTTACTTTTAATTACGTCCAAGTTTCGACAAATAAACCTGGGCAATAAAGTGTTATAATGTTAATATTATTCCATATCGTCCACACTGCAGGGGTACGGGTAGATATGTAAAAAAAATAATTCTGAGGTGAAAAAAAAGGCGCAGGTTTTTTCCAAGTGTACAAAAATAAAAATATCCTTAAGGTGTTATCGTTAAATAACTGTTACATATTTACTTTATCTTTATTTCCAACTATATCCTTATTTTTTTGCAAATTCCTTTTTCTTTCCTTTTTGTAACCTGACCAAAGATATTTCCTATACCTTTAGAATGTCTATGGCAAATTAGGAAGTAGAAGCCAAAAAACTAGGATACTTACATCAATGTTTTTTTTTTTTTTTAAATGTTATGTTTGATGTTTACTGAGGCATAGGATTTCCCCAATCCTTGTATGATTTATATTTTGGTTAAGATTTTTGTAAATATAATTTGATTGACTTTATCAATTACAATTAGAAGGAAACATTATTTTTTAATGTTTAATTCCATTTCAGTTGTTTTCGCTTATTTATATTAAGTACATTAATTACTAGGCTTGATAGAAGATGCAATTTTTCACACTTAAAATCTATATAAGAGAGAAGGCACTCTTATACGGGACTTGACCGCATGAAAAATAAATTACGAAATATTATTGACTAAATAGCTCTTTAATTGAAATTGATGAAAAACTTAATCACTTTAATTTTCATTACATTTTCAATTTATAAGAATTTCCTAATTTGTATGCAAACTACTATTTTGAACAATGACGACATCGTTCCAAATTTCAAACATTTTTAGAACAAAATGCCGTTTTTGACATTTGATAAAAAGTAACCAAAATGACTAGCAGACAACTACCGGAAAGTAATATTATGGTAAATTCACTAAGAAATATATAATTATTGAAATTTTTTTAAGATTAGTTTTCTCTACAAGAACAATATTACGAATTATAGTAGAGTAGGTTTTAATATACTAAAAACATAATTTTATATTATAAAGTCATTTTAAAACTGTAGTCGTACAAAAATAGAAATGAAATACACCCTACTTTTAATATCTCCATACAAACTGGGGTATTGATATCTCTGTATCTAATGCATAGAATACTTTTGATTGCTAACTATATTTTTGTGACAGAAAAAACATTCACCTGGAACTAACTCACTACGTTTGTGACGCCAAACTAACGGAGAAATTGAGGTGTATTGGTGGGCCAGACGGGGAAATGCCTCGAAAGTTTCGATCGCTTATATTTTTTTTTCTGTTGCGTCACAAATGTTGCGAATGCGTTACAAATGATCGTTTGCGATTTGTGACAGTGTTCCACTAATCAGTTTGTGTCTGCACAGGCTCATTGTCCTGATCTCAGGTGGGCCCGACGAAATCCTCTGTACCACCATCTGAGTCAAATTGTATCAAAACTACTGCAAATTTTACGTCGGACATTTGTTGGATCTTATTTTTTTCTCCGTCACAAAAGTTATTTCAAGGAAAACGAGGCCTTCGCTGCCTGGTTTCGAAAATTTTTAGGTTAGGATGTCAAAAGCATTTCCCTGTCTGTACCACCGTCTCCATCGAATATTTCTCCAACCGTAGCGGCACAAATGAGCGGAATATGATCATAGGACATCTTTTAAACGGCACTAAAGCCTCGTATACTCAAAAACTCTCTAGGAGCTTGGATCATACGTAGAAATGGCCACCATTCACCGCGCAAACTGGTTTATAAAGACTGTTTCCTCTGTTTTACCAGTGTTTTGTAATCTCTGATAGTGATATTAAACTGCTATTGTGATATTGTGCAAATGAACCTTATGTTTAATATTACCCCTGAGATAATAGACACCGTTAGAATATTAATTTATACTATAAATCATTAATACATATTTCAACATAATTCTGCATTTTTTAAAAAAATATTTAAGCCTCTTTATTTCCTCAACTTATAAACATTGAAAATTAAGCAAAGAATTTGGTTAGTTTTTTAGTTAGTTTAATAAAAAAAATGTGTTATTTATTACTTTGGTTGGTTTTTGTTTATTTATTTTCTAGGTTAAGGACCCCTTCTTGGGTATAGGCCTCTTCCAACTTCTTCCATTCATCTCTATTTTTTGTTAGATATTGCCAATCGTTTCTCGCTGTTTGTCTTACGTCGTCACTCCATCTTTTCGTTGGTCTTCCTATTTTTCTTTTTCCTGCTGGCCCCTTCCATCCAGTAACCTTTACTGTCCATATTTCGTCTCTTCATCTGGATATATGACCTGCCCATTTCCACTTCAGTTCTAGTAGTGGTCGAGCTACGATAAAAAAAAACGCAAATCGATGTACAGGACTGCCGTTTGGTACACAGGTACTTTAGGTTAATACAATCATTTTGAGCAGTAGTTCTTAAAAATCCCCCCTTTGTAAAATATACGCCAAATGTCTCTTAATATACTCATATCAAATCTCAAAAAAGCGATATTAAAAAAATATTAACATTTACTTTTTTTATTAAAAGTTTGTGATTCAGAATTTTTTGAAACTTATCGAACTTTACCATACTGTTATTGTGTTTTATGGTATTATCTATGCTCAATTGATGCTCACACGCTTCCTATTCCCAAAACGTCCCATCCCCCCACTCTTCACCCTGCACCTGAGTGGATTTGATACTCGGCCGGCTCGCGTATGTGAGGCAGGGTGAGGAGTGGGGGGGGGGTAGGACGTTTTGGGAATAGGAAGCGTGTGAGCATCAATTTAGCATAGATAATAAATACCATAAGGCTATTTATGAATCTAGGAAAAACAAAAATTATGACAAACAACAGGAAAAACAAAATCTGCCTAGAAGGTGTGGAGTTAGAATATGTAAATTGCTACGTCTATCTGGGAAAACAGGTATCCTTTAATGCAACAAATACTGAGGAAGAGATTGAAAGAATAATATCTATAAGTTGGAATAAATTTTGGGGCCAGAAGGAAATACTAAAAGGACCATACCCAACAAACCTAAAACAAATAATACTAGACACAAATATCTTACCTTGCCTTACATATGGCAGCAAACATAGGTAGGTATACACTCAAAAGGTAAAAAATAAGATTAGAACGTGCCAAACAGCAATGGAAAGGAGTATTCTTAAAATTCGAAAAATTGAAAAAATTAGAAGTGAAGACATCAGAAAAGCAACAAAAGTAAGTAAGTAAGTAAGTAAGTAAAGACTTTATTGCTTTTAAACAAGGTATGTACATAAAATGTGATCTTAATAAGTTTAATATAGAATCACTTGTTTAGCCATAAATATAGCATGCAAATCATATTACAGTGAATGTGGCCAGACAGTTTATGTAGTTGTCTTGTGGTTTAAAAATTCATCAATAGAGTAAAACGTGTTTTGAAGAAGCCATTCATGTAAGCACTTCTTAAATCTGTTAAAAGGAAGATCTTTTATTGATTGTGGTATTTTATTATAGATTACGTGACCCATCCAGTAGCAATTTTTTTTATAATAGGTTGTCTTAGGAATATCGCTCATAACCAGCCTATTTCGATTTCTTTTTACTCTGGCATTTACTTCCCACGCTTCTTTGTAAAACAATTTCTTGTAAATTTTAACAAATTTAGCCATCTCGAATATATAAATGCATGGTAGTGGCAAGATTTTTAGACTCTTAAATAGTGGCCTACACGATACGTCTTGTGCTACTCCGAAAATTGCGCGTATGCATTTCTTCTGGGCAATAAAGACACTTTTGATATAAGCACCATTGCCCCAGATTATTATCCCATAGCGAAGGATGGATTCGACATGAGCATAATAGGCCGTGATTGCCGTGTTTCGGGATGCAACTTTTGTCAGTTTATAGATCGCAAAAGAAAAGCTGGTAATTTTTGCGCAGGTTTTATCTATTTGGTCTTTCCAATTAAATTTATCATCAATTGTTAGGCCTAGGAATTTAACAGTTAATGCAGTATGTAGAGTTTGTCCTTTGTAACCTATAGTTAAGTTATTTTTATTATTGTAATTAATGTATGTCGATTTGTTAAGATTTATTCGCAAATTATTGTTTTCTAACCACTCAATTATTGATTCTATTGTATTATTAATGTCAAATTCGTGATGATTAACCGATGTCAAACTATTATTATATATCAAATTATTATTAAATGTCAAGGAATTATTGGAAATCAGATTTGTATTGCCTATTATGTTATTTTTAGATGTTACAATTACTGAAATGTCGTCTGCGAATAGAATAGTTCTATGTCTTGTTACGTCAGGTAAATCGTTTATATAAATTAGAAATAATAATGGACCGAGCACACTACCTTGTGGTACACCATAAGCATTTGTTTTATATTCAGATCTGTATGCACGTTTTACATTTCTATCGTCTAATTTAGTTATTTCTACGCACTGTGTTCTTTCCGAGAGATATGTTCGTAGCCATGAAAGTGCAGGTCCTCGAATTCCATTATTTTCAAGTTTTTGCAATAACTGATTATGTGATACAAAGTCAAAAGCTTTCGACATATCGAAGAAAAGAGCAGTCGTGAGTGATTTGGAGTTTGTACTCTGCAGAAGGTCTTTAATTAAGTTAAATATTGCTAGTGTGGTTGATTTTCCTTTCTGAAACCCAAATTGATCATTTTTGATTATGTCATGTTTTACAAAGAAACTCATTAGCTGCGTGTGTATTGCTTTTTCGAAGATTTTCGAGAAAATGGGTATAAGAGTGATTGGTCGGTAGTTTTCCATAACCTCTCTTGGGCCTTTTTTGTATACAGGTTTTACAATGGAAACTTTTAGCTTACTTGGGAAGATTCCTGTTTCCATAGACAAATTTATGAGATAAACCAAGACAGTCTTTATCTGATCTTTACACGACTTAACAATTTTGGTACATATATTATCGTAACCTTCAGAGGTGGTTCGATTTAAGGACAAAATGATTCTGCTTAAACAAGTTTCGTCAATAGGAGCAAGGAAGATCGAGTTATTTTGTACATATTTATTACCTGTGTGTTTAGTGTTATGTGTCGTTTTGTTTGTTAAATTTATATAGTAATTATTAAACGCTTCAGCTATTTGTGTAGGGTTACTTAAAGTGTTTCCATTATCGTTAATCATGTCAATATATTGTTCAGAATTTAGTTTTCCAGTTTCATTATTTATAACGTCCCATGTTGATTTGCCAATATTCTTACTCTGTAATACATAATTATTGTTTGTGTGTCTTTTTGCGTTATCGATGCATTTTCTCAAAAGTTTATTGTAGTCGTTATATTTTTTCCTATTGTCTTCGTTTTTATGTGTATAGTATTGAAAACGAAGATTTTTCTTGGTAATACAACACTTCCGTAAACCCTTTGTTATCCAGTTTAAGAAAGGTTTACTTTTAGTTTTTATTTTTATGATAGGAAAGCAAAGGTCATAAAGAAGCTGAAATAGTTCAAGTGAAGGATGCTCTTAAACATGCCCTAGAACTGAAGTGGAAATGGGCAGGGCATATATCCAGATGCAGAGACGAAAGATGGTCAGTAAAGGTGACTGGATGGAAGGGGCCAGAAGGAAAAAGAAAAATAGGAAGACCAAGGAAAAGATGGAATGACGACATAAGAAAAACAGCGGGAAACAATTGGCAACATCTAGCAAAAAATAGAGATGAGTGGAAGAAGTTGGAGGAGGCCTATACCCAAGAAGGGGTCCTTAACCTAGAAAATAAAGAAACAAAAACTAACCAAAGTATTTTTTTTTTATTAAACTTTAACTAACAAAACTAACCAAATTCTTTACTTAAATTTCAATGTTTATAAGTTGAGGAAATAAAGAGGCTTAAATAAATAAATACCATAACACACAATGCTAGTACAGTATATTTCTGAAAATTCTGAATCTCAAACTTTTTTATAAAGAAAAAAATTAAAAAAACAGTAAATAATCATATTTTCAAAATCGCTTTTTGAGATTTGATATGAGTATATTAAGAGATATTTGGCGTATGTTTTACAAAAATTTACTAAGCCATCTACTACCTGGAGGAGTCCAAACTTGGTATGTTTTGAAAATATTTATGGTTTTTTTTAGAAAACAGGTGGTCGAAAGGTAATGGTGTAGTATATTTTTAGAACCGTCTAATAAAGGCCTTTCATTCGATATCACACACCACAGACTTGCACCCACCTCCCCGTAGCGACGATATAAAACTTCTTTGCCACACACAATTGGTTTAAAAAAAAATCAAATGCCATACAAAAAATTTATGACGTCTTAACTCCCCCTCCTAAGGGAGGGATTTTTAAGAACTACTGCTCAAAATGATTGTTTTAACCTAAAGTACCTGTGTACCAAACGGCAGTCCTGTACATCGATTTGCAGTTTTTCGGTCGAATTGGCATTGGAGGCGGTCCACATATAGTGGACCGCATCCAATGCCATTTACGAGCATCCTTCACTTTTGTTGATTTTCTGATGTCTTCACTTCAGATTTTTTCAATTTTTCGAATACTCCTTTCCATTGCTCTTTGGCACATTCTAATCTTATTTTTTACCTTTTGAGTGTATACCCATGTTTGGCTGCCATACGTAAGGCAAGGTAAGAAGTTTGTGTCTAGTATTATTTGTTTAAGGTTTGTTGGGTATGTAATATATAATAACAATAATAATATAATAATAATAATAAACATAATTTTTGTTTTTCCTAGATTCATAAATAGCCCAACCTTACGGCTTTCTTCATTAAGAGTGTTGATAATTTTTTTCTAGTGTTTTGCTAGTGTTAGAGAAGACAACCACATCATCTGCAAATCTTAAGTGGCTTAGCTTTTTGTTCTCAATTCTTATCCCTTCTTGTTCCCAATTCAATCTATTGAATAGTACTTGTAGGACTGCAATAAATAGTTTTGGTGACATGGGGTCTCCCTGCCGCATTCCTCTTTCTATTGGGAAATCTTTTCTGCTTGTTTCTAGTCTAATTTTGCTCTTACTGTTTTTATATATTTTTTTTAAGACGTTCAACTACATTTCGTGCACTTTGCATTCTTCTAGTGCTGTCCAGATAGAACTGTGAAATATGCTGTCGAATGCTTTCGTGTAATTCTGCGTACTACAACCGAACTACTTAATTTTTAAATATAAAAATAATTCCTTATCAATACCACTTGACGCAGCCATGGTGTCTCTCTTTTGATCATATCTGCAGCTGTCAATCTCATGAGCGAATTACAGAGTAGTCATTGACAAAATTCACGTTTGCGTGACCACTTAAGAAAAGATAAACTACCAGACACAGATTATTTTTTATGGATATCAAACTTTGAATATTTGATACTAGGTATATGTCCACCATCAACAAGTATTCATGATAAATTATAGTCCAGTTGCAACAGAGTATAGAATGAGTTCTTCTAAAAGGTCTTGCGGTCCCAGGAGGTTAAATCAAATGCCTAGTTATCTTACCGATTTACATCACGAGGAAACTGTGCAAAATGAATACTGTCGTCAGGTAAATGAGCTTCTCGTATGCCACAAATTTCACATTTACGGCGAGCACGCCGTTTAGGTTTAGTACTCATTGTACAATGGAATTTATAGCTTTATTAGAAATAAAAACACTATTATGGAGTCCTGTCTCGATAAAAATATATTTAAATAGGTAATCATAAGTCACTATCTCGAAATTATCACAAAAAGAGTCTGTTTCTCCACTATATTTGCATAAATCTAGATGTGACGGAGGAAGATTTTAATCATTCAATATCCGAAACACAGTTTTATCTGGTTTTATCAAAATAAGTACCTAGTAAACAAATTAACTTCGTTCGCGTTCTATTGACCACAAATGACATAAACGACATTGACATTTATATTGACATTTATGATTTGACCAGTGTTGCTAGACCGGATTTTAAAAAAACAGGAGGCGTTACAGGAAAAAAACAGTAGATGTATAGAACGAGCTGCACTGCTGCAGGAAAAAACAGGAGATTTTTTTTAAATAAAATCACGGCTTTTAAATTATTTATATATTTTACTATTGTGTTCACATGCTGTTTACAATCCGACACTTATGAGTCTTTTAGAAGTTTAGCTTTAGTACTAGAGGACTCGAAAGTAAATAAATATCTCGGGACAAATCGCACACGGCGGTCATCAATCATCATTAAATGGCCAATGGCAAAGAGTAAAGTAACTATACCAAAGCCAATGGTCAATGCCTCAATGGAGCCCCGTGTGACGTGTTTTACGTTCCATTTCTTTCCACATCTTTCCATACTTTAATTTCAAAGAAAATCAGGAGATTCATGTAAAAAAACAGAAGAACAGGAGATATTTGAGAAAAACAGGAAATCTCCTTTAAAATCGGGAGATCTGGCAACACTGGATTTGACACTTTCTAGGGTTGGGCTCCATATACCATGATGACCAAAGAGGTTTATATACAAGAGCCGCAATCACCTATAACGCTTCCATGACAACGTGGAGTAAAGTAACAAAAACTAGGACGTAGCTTTGAAACATGAACTTATGTGAAAGTGACACTATATTTGTCTCACTCTTACTAAGCGAATCTATACAACTAAACGTCAAGTAAGAAAAAGAGGGCGATATGTTTTCAATGACACTTGAACAATGTTGCCAGTAGTAGTATCATATTCCCCCAATGAATGAATGAACGAATGAATGATAGATCTATATTTTTGTAACTGTAATGTAACACCGAGTGGATAATATCGTATTATCTAATTACTAGTAATAATTTAAAAGCAAAAGTGAATAGGCGTAATGAAGCTTACAAAGGTTTTTAAATTAATAGAAACTTATGAAAATATTTATTCAGTCAGAGTGTAATAAAATGTTAATGATGAAACAATAACAATTAATTGTAATTGGCAATTATTGGCATTTTAACACTTAATTGTAATGAGAGGTTTTTAAGAAAAAAAAGTTGCCGAATCTCTTCAATAGGTGGCGTTGATGGAAAGTTAGGTATTAAATTAAACAGCTGGCAACCCGTACTCGGCCTATATTTCCATGGGAACTTTGTATGGAGTACACAATTTTTTTACAAAGATGTGGGACAAAAGTTTTTCAGTTTGATAAATATTATAGAATCTCTAAATCGCCCCTCAAAAAGCAACTAGTTCTAATTTTCTTAATACTCTGTATAAGGCTGCCGACCATTTTAATGGTATGAATATGTGCGTGTTGTATTTAATAATCTTCTTTAAATGTCCAATAAAGAATTGTAATTACCTATAAAAAGAATTACGTACAAACATGAAATCTCATAATTATTTATGACATTAACGCTCGACTTCGGTGCAGCGCCATCTATTGTCACTGTTGAAAATCACTAAATTGCTTGAAAATGAAAACCCCTTATTGTTACGTTTACTGAAATGATTTAAAAATTACTATTTCAACTTTTTAGTCAAATACTTGTTAGTAAAACATTCAGATGTGACTTCCGAAAGACTTTTCTCAATAGCAGGATTAATAAAAACTGAAAAATGAAAGAAAACCTAAAGAGCTGTTTTTTTAATGTTAAACGACATAAATCATATAACTTTTAGGTTTGACGGGTCATTTTGTGTCGTGTTTGAGAACTCGTACTTTAATTTTTAATTGATAGTCTTTTAAAAATCCAGGAACTTTTATTGAAATTATCAGAACTCACTCGTAAATATTATCAGAACCAATTTTAAATTCAATTATTAGGTTGTTCCAAAATAAAACACAAAATATGGCTATTTCACAAAAAAGGACTCTCTTACATTTGAATTTACTGCATACGATGTCACCTTAGCGGAGATTTATTTTTCGATAGCTTGTGAAAGAATCAAGCTTCTGAGCTACCGAAAAAAGGCAATAAAGTATTTTGAAAGTTTTAAGGCTAAGGATTTTCTTTCAAATTTTGCTAATATAAAAGTATTCAGTATTTTATTTTGGAACAGCCGAATTGTAATTGTAATCGGCATTTACTTCAAGCAATAACTGTAATTAATATAAAATACGAGTATTTAGTTTTATCAACTATTGTATTTATTGTCACGAGCTTTCGCCCGCGACTTTTATTATTTATCACTATTTTTTTCTCCTCACGGGATCTTTGCGAATCCTAGTTTACGTTTTAAATTAATATAAAATACAAACAACATTTTTATTTATTGTTTCTTCTCTCTCTCTCTCGCTCTTATCGTTTATTTATAGTAGGTGTTAAAAAAGTGCGTTTTGGGGTTATTCAGAATCAAGTACAGAACAGAATACAGGAAAAAATATTGAATAAGTCCACAATATATTTTTTTCAGTTTCTAATACTGAATCTGAATAATTAATTAAGAATTAGTGTGGAAAACTACAAAAAAGTTGTATATTGGATTTTTTAAATATTTTTTCCTGTATTCTATACTTGATTCTGAATAACCCTTTAAAATTTCATGCGCGCTTTTTTAACACCCTGTATATATTTTATACAAAAAATATACAGTTACAGTAGTTTTACAATTTAAACAGTTATCGATAGACACACGTAATACGTCCTCATCATTCATTCATTTAAATTCCCCCAAATTAGGGTATTTAGTATTTTTATTTTTAAGCAACACTGAACGATGGAAAATGGCGACAATTTGTGATGAATTTTTACGAAGTTATTTTTATTCAAAATCTTAACAAAATACTTATTGACCTGTGAAATGTGATACCGGTGTTCTTGTTATCTCTGGCGGAATGAGATTTACACGATTTTACTACGCAATTCGGCATATTTTTGTGTAACAAGGAGTGAGTACGGAGGACACGTTGTCGTGACCGTAGCTTGATACAGACTGAGTAACTCATAAGACTTTTAGCCTTATATGCCGTTGGGGCATGTTTGCGATATAGAATAGTGTTCTGGAGATATGACATTTCACTGATGATGACCATTTCACAGCCTCATCATGGTTTCAGAAAAACTACAGCGAATTTCGAAACCAAGCTAATGTCAAAAGTCTGTTTAAAATCTAAATAGTGTCTTCCGATACAACACAATCCAGAACTCTATATAGGCTGCTTCTAAAATATATGCCACGGCTGAAATGGGAGAAAGTATCATGTATAGTGATCACGAAAATGAGACATTCATGTCCGGAAACTATTCTTTTTTTTTCCATACAAAAAAATAACAATCATAAAAATAAATTGCTTTACTTTATTAAGCCATCCCGTATTGTGTTGAATGAAACCAGGCGCGCGAAAACATGCTTAAACGCTCCGACGTTGCGGCTAGACATCAAACAAATTCGGCACTTGTGTCATGCTGCAAAAGGCTTTGATCTGTCCGCACCCTTTCGCATACTCACTCGGGAGCGGAGCGCGACCGGCGGGCGAGGGCGGTTGGCGCCCGCGCGCCCTGCGTACAGGTCAGAGGTCAGTTCGCTATGCGCAGCGGTGACGCGCAGGCGTGACGCGAACGTTCTGCACCGCCTGCGCCCGCCCCCATATGCGAGTGAGATAACCATGTCACCCAGACGTACATACGAATCAAGAGTATCTTGAAATGATACTCTGCTACCGCGATACCCTCTGATCGCGAGTGCAATAACATCCCTGCGCATGCCGTAAACCTGTATGAGCAAAGTTTTGGTGTAAGAGTCAGCCACCAGTGTTGTGTTGTGTCATCATCATCAACCGAAAAACGTCCACTGCTGGACTAAGGCCTCAAGGCCTCCCCCAAGGATTTCCACACCGACCGGTTCTGTGCGGCTCGCATCCAGCGGCTTCCCGCAACCTTCACCAGGTCTTCGTCGGTCCACCGAGTCGGGGGCCTGCCCACACTGCGTATTCCAGTGCGCGGTCACCACTCGAGAACTTTACTGTGTTGTAAAACTGATGTAAAACTTTGTTGTGTTGTGAAATAGCTTGTAAATAAGGTGATCGACACTCTACTATCGCGAGTGCAAATAACATCCCTGCGTTTGCCGTAAACCCGTATGAACAGAGGTTTGGTGTGAGTCAGCCAGCCACCAGTGTTGTGTTGTGCAAATCCTTGTAAATAAGGTGATGAACTTAGAAACACGCCAAGTTACTTACAGTAATACGCGTTCTTTTTAATTTTACGCATCTACTCTTGAGTAGATGCCTTACCTACCTAAACTTTTTATTAACAGATACTTTTCAGTACGTAATTTAACAGTCCAAAGCCTGTCAAAGTGCGATGGTAAGTTTATCACCTTGTTACGTGAATAAGCCGTTTTAATAACAGGTAAGTTTGTTTATTCTGCTCTACATTTAATTTAAAGACAATCAGCTGTTCACTAAATTAACCTGTAAAAAGAGAAACGAGCGTGCGTTGCTTTTATTCAGTGAAATGACATCGAGTTCATTCATGACTTCATGTCGGAGTGTACGTACTTGACGGACCGTGTTGTGCGAAATTGAATCAAAGTAAAAAAAAAATTGTTTAGTCTCCCAAATCAATTTAACGACTCCGGGGCACGAATTTTTTTTACTATTGTAATCTATATGCATGACTCTTACTCCCATTGCAGCGGTGGCATATATTTTGGAAGCACCTTATATATTGTTATTTAGAACATACAATTTGCGGTTTGTAATTGCTTAAAGAAACTTAAAATTAAATTCTGAATAAATATTTTTGCTTTAGTGCAGGTATGGAACAAGTCTTTCTGCTATTTTAAAATAATAATCATTCGAAATCATATGATGGTGTTTTTAACTAACTTCAGGGACATTTTAATTGATTCTCAACTATAACAAAACACCAATCAATAACAATCTATAGAGTTTCGGATTGCATTGTATCGGAAGGCACCATTTAAGCAGAGCTTTTTGACAGTAGTTCTTCTGGACTGAAACCATGATGATCTTCATCACCAACCTACCGTTATATCTCGTGTTTTACTGAAGCATTTATTTTGAACGTGCTATTTCAGAAGCAATAGGTTAGTACAGTAATACACATTTAATAAGGCTTGCCGATGTACCTGTGCAGTAGACAATGTTTTAATTACGCGGGAAACTGATGGTCCAATCAAGTAGCTTCATTGTCACCCGCTCTTACCCGTTCCGAAAATCTCTGCCGCTATTGGCTGATTGATTTCGCGCCTGATTCAATTAAATTGTCAGCTGTCAGAGAGCTGTCACCGGGCGTTGATTGTTTCGGGTGTTTCCGTCGATGTTTTGTTCTTGTCTGCGCGAACGAAGATTACCGACGCGCCTTATTTTTTGTGTACTACTTGTACAGCTTAGTAAATTTGATACTTTATTCTTGTTTACAACCATTTTATCGTTGTTATGATAATGATCCCTAATAATACGGTATTATACGATATTGAATACGGTACTTTTTCGCACAAATTATAGTTTCCCTTTAGGGTGCGTTCTGATACAAGTAAGATTTTATATTTGCGTTTTACAGATGTATTGGTTAGTAGATCCATGAAATAATCAGTTACTTTTAGTAGGAAACTCACTCCTTTCAAACACATCTCTAATTGTGTGTATTACGCCAGCGGAATGTTATAGCTAAGAAGGATGTGAGTATAATAGAAAATTAGAGCATCATAAGGACTAAATTGTGCGCCAGCAGCGGAATTTGTGCGTCTTACAATTTCGGAGATATTCATAAAAACCGATTCTGCCACAGTAACGTTCCCTCAGCGGCATAATTTTGAAAAATACGGTCTAGCTCATAACAAAGTACATGACTGAGTAGCTTTCGTCGTGTCATAAATGTGAGCAAATAGCAGAATTTGTGCATCTTACGGTTTTCGATTTATTCAAGATTCCGCTGCAGTAACGTTTTTGTGTTTTCTGTAGCTCGAAAACGGCTGATAGGAGAAATTAAAAAAAAACACTAGTACACCTTAATTTGTGCGTAATTTGAGCAATGTTAGTTTTTTGAAAGTTATGATATTTTTTTACTAATTAATTAGTTCAGAAAATCAGGAAATTCTAATTTACAAGGAAACGAGTGAAGTTGCAATCGAATAAAGAGCACTCAAATATTCCTCTAGTAGACCCTAATAATGTCTGCAATTGTGGATTGTATTATCCGATCAATTAGTGAGATATACCATTTAATTACGAAATTAAGTTACCGAAATTTTAAAGATTGAATTCAGTGCTCCCATAAGACTATGTAACATGAAATTTTACATAAAATTAGAGCGTCCTGTTAGCAAGCTTTCCTGTAAGTTTCAGCTTTGAATAACGTTGATTTAAAAAGATTTACCCAAAAGAAGAAAGAACGAACATTTTCCCTATAACCCGACCAAATTCTTAAATGAAAGGTGTATTGAAGGAACCTTTGTAAGTACAGTTGCGTGCAAATGTTTTATTGACGATTGTTTTCTTAGTACCTACGTACTCATATAGCGGCAGGGACGAAGCTATTATAAAATATACTTGTAATACGATTTTTAGATATAATAGTAAGTATCTTATTGCCGCCAAACATAAATGTTAAGAACACGGATGTGTTCCGCCATGAAGATAGCCAATTCCCCATTGCGTTGGGGATTCTTTGATAAGCCCGCTTCCATCTTCGGCGTCATCATTACTTACCATCAGGTAAGATGATACCAAGGGCATACCAATAGAGGATTAAAAAATGCAACATTAAGTAGTGTTTAGTTTCTAGCATACTGATTAATAGTTCGAGAAGGTTAAAATAAAAATTAAAAAGAAGAATGAAACAATGAGTTCTGAGAGAAGAAAGAAGAGATTTGCTAAAATCTGCCACACTACGTGGAACCCCGATATTATGGATAATTATGTATATGGTTTACCTACTTGAAAATTAATAAACGGGAAATTCCCATACTACTTTGCCTAATTAAAAATAATAAAATTAAAAATATTTTCTAGCAAGCAAATCATAAAAAAAATTATAAATTTTCTATTGCTATTTAAAAAAAAAAAGTATTTCCTTGAAAACTGCCAAATTCTGGCACTTTTTTAAATCGTCAGCTTATTCTGCCAGAGTTAAAATTTTGTAGCCAAATCTGCCCAAATGGCAGAAATCTGCCACAAATGGTCACACTGCGGGGCGGACGGGTTTCGAAAACACGGGAACTCGCGCGACGCGACGGGGGGAGCTCATTAGACATGGGCGTTATCAGTTATTTTGGAAAACGGGATTGTAACCGATATGAAGTTCTCATATCGATATCACCGTTTTCAGATATCGATATGGGTAGCACGATATTAATCGCTTTTCAAACGTAACTTATCTATTTGTTTAGAAAACGAACGGAAACACAAACTCACGCGTTATCAAGTCTAAACTAAACCGTATTGCAATAACCATAATGGTCAATTCGCCTATCATCCGCTGATATCCGTCCCAGTTCAATATTCGCTTCATTTCTTTCGCACTAATGAAATGTATTTTTGTTAGAAAGAGAGAAAGAGAGAAAGCGAATATATCCATACATTTGATATCATATGCTTGGGTTGCGGGAGTTTGTATTTCGCGGGTTACTTAGCCTATATACAGTTTTACTAATATCCGATATTAAAAACTGCCATATCGATATGTTATGATATGATCCTCATATCCGGTTTTAGTTATGTTTTGATATATCGGGCTCATGCCTAGAGCTCATTCCCTGTGCCCGTGCCCCAGGGGCTACCTGTGCGAGGAGCGCAGCTCAATTCAAAGCGATAAGATAAACACTGATCAGAAATTAACAAAGCATTGATTTGATTATATCTGCTTTGCTAGAAATATACCTCAAAACATAGAGGTAATATAGTACTGATTACTTCTATGCTATTCTATGGTATGGTATTTGTTCTATGATACTAGGCAGAAAAAAAATATTGACGATTTAAAAGCATGTGTAAAGCATCTACTTAAACATTTTAAGTTTTATGCCGATACATCAAAAAGTTTGTTGTTCAACTTGTCGATGTTACCCGATTTTAGTTAATTTAAATAAGACGCCAAATAACAAAACATTTATAAACATCATAACAAACATTTTTCTGCTTAATTGTCCAATTAGTTCTGGTTGTATGCTACCAATTTAGGAAGGTTACCTTTTTGTATGGCGCGGCCGCTTTCTCGTATACATTCTAATTTGGTCGGGTTATAGGGAAAATGTTCGTTCTTTCTTCTTTTGGGTAAATCTTTTTAAATCAACGTTATTCAAAGCTGAAACTTACAGGAAAGCTTGCTAGCAGGACGCTCTAATTTTATGTACAATTTCATGTTACATAGTCTTATAGGAGCACTGAATTCGATCTTTAAAATTTCGCTAACTTAATTTCGTAATTAAATGGTATATCTCACTAATTGATCGAATAATACAATCCACAATTGCAGACATTATTAGGGTCTACTAGAGGGATATTTGAGTGCTCTTTATTCGATTGCAACTTCACTCGTTTCCTTGTAAATTATGTTAAGTTCAGTGTGTGATTACCGTAATTATCTATGGTCTAGATATTCTATGTTGTCTTTGTCTACTAATAAGCTAGCACGCAAGATGGCTGCTGCGCTGTGTGATTTGTACTCTGTGAAAATTATTAAATAAATAGTGTCCATTACGCCAGCGGAATGTTGTAGCTAAGAAGAATGTGAGTATAATAGGGAATTAGAGCATCATTAGGACTAATTGTGCGCCAGCAGCGGAATTTGTGCGTCTTATAATTTCGGAGATATTCATTAAAAACCGATTTCGCCAGGGTCACGTTCCCCCAGCGGCATGATTTGGAAAAAGACGGTCTAGCTCATAACAAAGTACATGACTGAGTAGCTTTCGTCGTGTTATAAATGTGCGCAAATAGCGGAATTTGTGCATCTTACGGTTTTCGAATTATTCAAGATTCCGCTGCAGTAACGTTTTTGGGTTTTCTGTATCTCAAAAACGGCTGATAGAAGAAATTTAAAAAAAAAACCACTAGTACACCTTAATTTGTGCGTAATTTGAGCAATGTTAGTTTTTTGAAAATTATGATATTTTTTTAGTAATTAATTTGTTTAGAAAATCAGGAAATTCTGATTTACAAGGAAACGAGTGAAGTTGCAATCGAATAAAGAGCACTCAAATATTCCTCTAGTAGACCCTAACAATATCTGCTATTGTGGATTGTATTATCCAGTCAATTAGTGAGATATACCATTTAATTACGAAATAAAGTTAGCGAAATTTTAAAGATTGAATTTAGTGCTCCCATAAGACTATAAAACATGAAATTTTACATAAAATTAGAGCGTCCTGCTAGCAAGCTTTCCTGTAAGTTTCAGCTTTGAATAACGTTGATTTAAAAAGATTTACCCAAAAGAAGAAAGAACGAACATTTTCCCTATAACCCGACCAAATTAGAATGTATACGAGAAAGCGGCCGCGCCATACAAAAGGATAACCTTCTTAAATGAAAGGTATATTGAAGGAAGCTTTGTAAGTACAGTTGCGTGCAAATGTTTTATTGACGATTGTTTTCTTAGTACCTACGTGCTCGTATAGCGGCCGGGACGAAGTTATTATAAAAGATACTTGTAATAAGATTTCTAGATAGTAAGTATCTTATCTAAGTCTTGCCGCCAAACATAAATGTTAACAGCACGGATGTGTTCCGGCATGAAGATAGCCAGTTCCCCATTGCGTTGGAGATTCTTTGGTAAACCCGCTTCCATCATCGGCGTCATCATTACTCAGGTGAGATGATGCCAAGGGCTAAAAACAGAGGATTAAAAAAATCAACATTAAGTAGTTTTTAATTTGTAGCATACTGATTAATAGTTCGAGAAGGTTAAAATAAAAATTAAAAAGAAGAATGAGACAATGAAGAGTTCTGAGAGAAGAAAGAAGAGATCTGCTAAAATCTGCCACACTACGTGGAACCCTGATATTATGGATAATTATGTATATGGTTCACCTACATAAAATTAATAAACGGGAAATTCCCGTACTACCTTCCATGAAACAAAAGTTGCTAGCTCAGAACCTAATTAAAATTATTTTCTAGTTAGCAAGTCATAAAAAAAAAGATATAACTTTTCTATTGCTATTTAAAAAAAAAATTCTTGAAAACTGCCAAAAACTTTTTTAAATCGTCAGCTTATTCTGCCTGAGTTAAAATTTAGTAGCCAAATCTGCCCAAATGGCAGAAATCTGCCACATGGACGGGTGCACATCTGGACGGGTTTCAAAAACACGGGAACTCGCGCGACGGGGGGAGCTCATCACCTGTACCCGTGCCCCGGGGGCTACCTGTGTGAGAAGCGCAGCTCAGTTCAAAGCGATAAGATAAACACTTTGATCAGAAATTAACAAAGCATTGATTTGATTATATCTGCTTTGCGAGAAATATACCTCAACACATAGAGGTGATAAAGTACTGATTACTTCTATGGTATGGTATTTGTTTTATGGTACTAGGTAGAAAAAAAATATTGACGATTTAAAAGCATGTGCAAAGCATCTACTTAAACATTTTGAGTTTTATGCCTATACATCAAAAAGTTTGTTGTTCAAATTGTCGATGTTACCCGATTTTAGTTAATTTAAATACGACGCCAAATAATAAAACATATATTAACATCATATCAAAAAAATTTCTGCTTAATTGTCCAATTAGTTCTGGTTGTATGCTACCAATTTAGGAAGGTTATCCTTTTGTATGGCGCTGCCGCTTTCTCGTATACATTCTAATTTGGTCCGGTTATAGGGAAAATGTTCGTTCTTTCTTCTTTTGGGTAAATCAACGTTATTCAAAGCTGAAACTTACAGGAAAGCTTGCTAGCAGGACGCTCTAATTTTATGTAAAATTTCATGTTTTATAGTCTTATGGGAGCACTAAATTCAATCTTTAAAATTTCGCTAACTTTATTTCGTAATTAAATGGTATATCTCACTAATTGACTGGATAATACAATCCACAATTGCAGATATTGTTAGGGTCTACTAGAGGAATATTTGAGTGCTCTTTATTCGATTGCAACTTCACTCGTTTCCTTGTAAATTAGAATTTCCTGATTTTCTAAACAAATTAATTACTAAAAAAATATCATAATTTTCAAAAAACTAACATTGCTTAAATTACGCACAAATTAAGGTATACTAGTGGTTTTTTTTTGAAATTTCTTCTATCAGCCGTTTTTGAGATACAAAAAACCCAAAAACGTTATTGCAGCGGAATCTTGAATAATTCGAAAACCGTAAGATGCACAAATTCCGCTATTTGCGCACATTTATAACACGACGAAAGCTACTTAGTCATGTACTTTGTTATGAGCTAGACCGTCTTTTTCCAAATCATGCCGCTGGGGGAACGTGACCCTGGCGGAATCGGTATTTAATGAATATCTCCGAAATTATAAGACGCACAAATTCCGCTGCTGGCGCACAATTAGTCCTAATGATGCTCTAATTCCCTATTATACTCACATTCTTCTTAGCTACAACATTCCGCTGGCGTAATGGACACGAAAAAAAAGACCACATAAAAGTACCATTTCAAACCTGGACAGTTTTGACATTGCCGCAACAAGAAACAAAATAAATGAGTTTTACTGTGTCCGAAAGCAAGTACCCACATTGCGCAGTTTGCTAGTGGATTTAAGGGGATCGATTGGGTTTACTGGATGTAAAGAAACGCTAAGAAAAATTCTTCTTGAAAATGGTTATGAGTTTAAAAAAACAAAATGAAAGATCATTGCTTATA
This sequence comes from Coleophora deauratella, assembly GCA_958295455.1. NCBI lineage: Eukaryota > Metazoa > Arthropoda > Insecta > Lepidoptera > Coleophoridae > Coleophora > Coleophora deauratella. Next base: position 3,541,323 of record OY282413.1, read on the forward strand.
GAAAGATATGACATATCAGCTCGTCGTCATAAATTTCTCAGAGAAATAACAGCAAGAAGGCGGCAAAACAAACAAAAATTGTTTATCTAGATGAAACATCTATCTATCTATCTATCAGACGAAAGACGTCCACTGCTGGACAAAGGCCTCCCCCAAGGATTTCCACACCGACCGGTCCTGTGCGGCTCGCATCCAGCGGCTTCCTGCAACCTTATGAAACATATGTTCATCAAAACTATAAACCGAAGCTATCTTGGCAGGGTCCGTCAACAAGTGGCCTAGTAGATAAGATTTCTCCTGGGAAGCGGCACATAATTGTACACGCTGGGACAAAAGACGGATTTGTACCTAATGCTCTTTTGAGCTTTAGTACTAAATCAAAAATGGCAGACTATGATCATGATATGAATGCAGATAATTTTAAACAATGGTTAAATAAAAAATTGATACCTGGTTTGAAAGAACTAAGTGTAATTATCATGGATAATGCAAGTTATGGTTCATTCCAATCAAAAAAAAGCAAAACGTAAACAAACTTACTATGGATCTGACACATGTCAATGTCATCTGCATACTATGTTTGTTTACCTTTTGCTTTTTTTTGATTGGAATGAAGTATACCACTCTTGCCAAATTAATAAGCCGCCAACAACCCAAACCAGAAAGGAAGCTTTGTTTTCATATTTTTGTATATTTGTTTGTTTGTATTTCTTTTTCTGTCAAATAAATGTATTTTCTTTCTTTCTTTCTTTCTTTCAAAGGCGGAAATACAAAACTGGCTAAGGCAATAAAATGTCTTATATGAAGAGTTTCAGACTAAAGCTGAACTTTTGTGTTTGGTTAACCAACACAAGCCAGAACCAATATTTGAAGTGGATGAAATTATTAAGCGGAATGGGCATGAGGTGCTTAGACTACCTCCATATCATTGCGATCTAAATGCCATAGAAATGATATGGAGTTTAGCAAAGAGAAAAATCGCCAGTAAAATTGTGAGCTTATCTTCTGCCGAGATGGAAAAAGTAATTAAAGAATCTTTCGAAAGCTTAACTGATTCTGAATGGAAAAAATGTGTAGACCATGTTATATACATGTGGAAAATGATTACATGGAAAGAGACAGGATATGTGAAGAGGATCTGGAAAGCTTTGTAATAAACGTTCGAGAAAGTGATAGTGATATAAGCGATGAATCATTTGAAATTGAATTTTTGGAGTCTGATTTTGATTATGACTCATAATATTATAAAATAAAAAAAACTTCAAGTAAACTTACATCTTTATTTTTATTATCAAAAAAATTAAAAACCTAATCTCATAAGAAACCAAATAAAATAAATTGTCATATCTTCCAGGGTCGAGAGAACAATGGAAAAACTTCCTTAGTTTGATAAATATTATTTCTTTTTTTTTTTCTTTCATTTATATAAGGTTCACCAGTCAATCACTTTCAAATATTATAGTCTGATTCAGGGATGTTGCGAATATCCGCATCCGCAATATTCAATGCGGATTTTCATACGGATCTAGGGCAGCATAGCTAATAATTGTAATATTAAGTTTTTAAGGAATTGAAATTTGTACATTGTAGGTATAAGAATTAATTACAAAAAACCGGCCAAGCGCGAGTCGCACTGCGCATGCAGGGTTCCGTACCATCGCACAAGAAACTCCAAAAACACGTATTATTTTATTTTTTAGCGACTATAGCAATACAATCTCTGTGAGCATTTCATCTGTGTACCTATTACGGTTCATGAGATACAGCCCGACATACGGACGGACAGCGGAGGCTTAGTAATAGGGTCCCGTTGGCCTTTGGATAGGAAGAAGATCGCTAAGAAAAACAATAATAAAATAAAAGGGGGTCCCCATACAAAAGACGTGTTTTTAGATGGTACGAAATCCTTCATGCAAGAGTCCGACTTGCACTTGGCTGGTTTTTCATTTATTTATGTGCACCCATACAAAGTTTCTAAAAAAAATCTAAACATCCGCATTCGCATCCGGGGATATGAGCTTTAAATATCCGCATTCGCATCCGGGGATATGAGCTTTAAATATCCGCATCCGCATACGCGGATCTAAAAAAATCGGCATCCGCAACAACCCTGGTCTGATTATATTTTCTTAAATATATTTTTTAAAATCAATATTTATTTATAGAGGGTTGTTTTTACAAAAAATGCCACCCTCATCATGGCTTACTTAATCTACTAAATCTAATCTGTTCTATTTTTCTTAAATAATTGACAACGCTAAAGATTTTAAAAACAACCGCCTTCAATCGTGACTAGGGCCTGCAATCGAATATTCGAATATTCGAATAATTCGAATATTCGCCTCATTTTAATATTCGAATAATGTTTACGAATATTCGAATATTCGATTATTTTTAAAGACATTTGAACTGACTAGTAAACGAATTTTATACAATATTTGATCTATAGTGGTAACGAGTTTATTTATTTCATCACATTAAATAATAAAAGACAGCATTACAATTATTTTAAAAAAAATCTAAAAAAATGTTTTTAACATATTTCATCAAACGCATCTTGCGTGAACGCACCCAAAAGAAGGATCGTGCGATTCCTGCGTGAGCGCTCGCCGTTATTCGGAAAGAAGAATGGCAAACTGCCATATATTAATTTACCTGGATTAAATTTGTTAAAGTATTTCCATTTGTTATATTTTCCAATAAGGACTATTTTTATGCATGTGATCTCAGAGAGTGATTGTTTCTATTTAGGTTACTGCCAAGTTAACAGAAATTGTTTAATTTTGTTTTCATTACTTTATTTTAGATAATCAATGATAATTGATGATCTCATTTATGATAGGTTTATTATCTATCTATCTATCAGCCGAAAGACGTCCACTGCTGGACAAAGGCCTTCCCCAAGGATTTCCACACTGACCGGTCCTGTGCGGCTCGCATCCAGCGGCATCCCACAACCTTCACCAGGTCGTCGGTCCACCGAGTCGGAGGCCTGCCCACACTGCGTCTTCCGGTGCGCGGTCGCCACTCGAGAACTTTACTGCCCCAACGGCCATCTGTTCTACGAGCTATGTGCCCTGCCCACTGCCACTTAAGTCTAGCGATTCTGAGAGCTATGTCGGTAACTTTAGTTTTCTGACGTATCTCCTCATTTCTGATTCGATCACGTAGAGAAACACCAAGCATAGCGCGCTCCATCACCCTTTGGGTGACTTTGAGCCTTATGAGCCCCATAGTAAGCGACCATGTCTCGGATTCATATGTCATCACTGGCAACACACACTGGTCAAAGACTTTAGTCTTGAGACACTGCGGTATTTTGGACGTGACGATATTGCGAAGCTTCCCGAACGCTGCCCAGCCGAGTTGGATTCGGCGATTGATCTCTTTCTCGAAGTTGGACCTACCTAACTGGACTGTTTGTCCCAGGTATACATACTCGTCAACAACTTCAAGTGTAGAGTCTCCAACCTTCAGAGGAGTGGGTGTAACACGGACGTTTAACATGATTTTCGTCTTATCTATGTTCATTTTAAGACCCACTTGTTGGGAGGCTTTACTGAGTCCTTCGAGCATCGCGCCTAGGTCCTCCAAGGTCTCAGCCATGATCACGATATCGTCAGCAAATCGCAGGTAAGTGATGTACTCGCCATTGATGTTAATGCCGAGTCCTCTCCAGTCCAGAAGCTTGAAAACATCTTCCAGTACAGCGGTGAACAGTTTCGGAGATATAACATCTCCTTGTCTCACCCCACGCTGCAGCCGGATAGGTTTTGAATTCTGATCCTGGAGGTGGACCGACATGGTGGCGTTTTCATACAAACACTTCAATACTTCGATGTATCGATAATCGATTTGGCACCGTTGGAGAGACTGCAACGCAGCCCAGGTCTCGATCGAATCAAAGGCTTTCTCATAGTCCACAAACGCCAAGCATAGTGGCCGATTATACTCTTCGGTCTTCTGTATAATCTGCCACAGCGTATGTATGTGGTCTATGGTACTGTAGCCTTTTCGGAAACCGGCTTGTTCGGGAGGCTGGAAGTCGTCAAACCTGTGTGCGAGACGATTTGTAATGACTCTCGAAAACAGCTTGTAGACATGGCTCAGGAGTGAGATGGGTCTGTAATTGTTCAGCAGAGTCTTATCACCCTTCTTGAAGAAGAGCACCACCACACTCCTGTGCCATGCTGTAGGCGTTCGTCCCTCGAGCATGATGGAATTGAATAGCTTCTGAAGAGCCATAAGTACCGGTTCTCCACCTGCTTTCAGAAGCTCAGCTGTAATTCCATCATCACCCGGTGCCTTGTTGTTCTTAAGTTGTTTGAGAGTCATTCTTATCTCGCACAGGCTGACATCTGGGATATCTTCGGTATAGTGTCGGGTCAATCTGGCTCTCGGGTCTTCAGCTTGATTACTGACACGTAAGCGTGTAGTCGTGTATAATTGTCCGTAGGACTTCTCAACCTCTTCAAACAGCTGGGGCTTGGACGACACGACTCTTCCATCCTCGGTCTTCAGCTTTGTCAGTTGGCTTTGACCAGCAGACAGATCCCTTGCGAATACTTTTGACCCTTTATTACGCTCGATAGCCTCTTTAATACGATTTGTATTAAATTGATGTATATCGCGGGTCAAGGACTTGGGGATCTGTCTGTTTAGTCGCGGATACTGACAAGCATCTTCAGAGGATTTTAGAATAAGATAAGATAAGATAAATATACAGAATCAGAATCAGGCTTCGTCTTTCCTCCATGAGCTTGCTGGTGGGATTTGAGATACGAGATGTTATTTTTGAACGTCTGGTTTTGAAAGCTTTATTCTCGGCCGTTTGGACAATTTCCACGAACTTGTCGTTGATATTGTCCACATTTTCGCATTCTCCTAGGCATTCGAAGCGGTTGTGCAACTCGAGCTGAAAGCTTTCGGCGTTTTGGAGTTGGGTAGGCGCTGGTCGGAGCGTGGACTTCATCAGTCGACATCTTTCCAGCTTTGTTTTTAGGTTCAATGTGCCTCTTACCATTCGGTGATCGCTTCCTGTCTTCAGCGAGTTGATCACAGAGACATCATTGAATATTTGCCTTTTTGTCGACAAGATGAAGTCAATCTCATTTTTTACTACATCATTAGGATGCAGCCATGTCCACTTGGCCTGTTTTGGCTTTTCAAAGAAAGAGTTCATCATAAAGAGGCCCTCCTTCTCCATAAAGCCGGCCAGCAGCTGACTCCGCGCATTCCTTTCTCCGTATCCAAATTTCCCCACTCTCAGCTCGTTGTCACTTCGTTTGCCTAGTTTCGCGTTGAATTCCCCCATCACAACGGTGTAATGGGTCCTGGAGCTATGTATGGCTCTGGAGATATCCTCATACATAGCCTCCACCTTGTCGTCGGGGTGTTCCGCGGTCGGTGCTTATACCTGTATGACCTTCAGCGAATACCGTTTGGTGATTCTGAGTATAAGGTACGCTACCCTCGTCGAAACACTCTCGACCTGGACCACGTTATTAACGAGGGACTTGTGGACAATAAACCCGACACCACCCTGGGACAGATGGTCGCCCTCCCGGAAATAGAGCAGGTTTCCGGACTTAAGGATCATGGTGTCCTCTCCCTCTCTTCGGACTTCACATAATCCTACAATGTCCCACCGTAGCCCGCTCAATTCCTCCTCCAGTTCAGCGAGTTTCTCGTCTGTTCGCAGTGTGTGCGTGTTGTATGTTGCCAGGGCCAAAGGTCTTAGTTTTTGGAAGCCTGGCCTCTGCCGGAGATTCTTCGCACCCCATACCCCGCCGTTACCGTGACCGCTACCGGAGTCAGGAATAGCGGGGCTGCCGGGGACTAGTTACATTGTTACTTGGCAAATAAAGAATTGAAATTGAAATTGAAATAGGGGCCGTTTTTTAGGGTTTATATCCATGGGGGGGAGTTGCCGTAATCGCCACGCTTGGCATGCGGGTTGGCGATCGCAGTGTAGCGTGAGCCGAGATGGTATGCGGAAAAGACGCTGCTGCCCATCTTCCGGTTCATGGATCCCTTAGTCGCCTTTTACGACACCCACGGGAAGAGATGGGATTTATTAATTTAAAACTAATTACCTTGTTTCTTTTATTTGAAGTAGGTAGTTGTTTGATTTTATAATTTTTTAACATGTTGTCGCAAATAAATATGATTGATTTTAGAAATTTTAATGAGTCTATTTTATCTAATTGCAAAATAGTGTCCTACCACGTAAAACCCTATTTTATTTGACTTTATAACTTTTCGAATAATATTCGAATATTCGAATATCTCAGGCAAAAATATTCGAATATTCGAATACCAAAATTTTCGAATATTTGCATGCCCTAATCGTGACACCTGTACTTTTCTCATCTGTATAGGATTTTTTTTTTCTTTTTGTTGATTTTTTCAAAAAATGCTTATAATTGGCGGAGTACTCGCGTAACAAACACAAAAAACACAGTCGAATTGAGAACCTCCACCTTTTTGAAGTCAGTTAATAAAGAGGTAAGGTTTTTTAAACATTCTAACATTAAATTACAAATATCTAAACCACTTTCGCGGGTGGTAGGACCTTGTGCGAGGTCCGTCCGGATCGCTACCACCATCTTACTCGCTAATCCTGCCACTAAGCAGCAGTGCTTGCACTGTTGTGTTCCGGTGTGGAGAGTAAGACAGCCGAGGAAATTACAGGCACAAGAGGCATTTCATCTTAGCCCTCTAGGTTGGCAACGCATCTGCAATCCCCTCCGGGGTTGCAGGTGTCTATGGGCAGTGGTGATCACTTACCATCAGGTGACCCACTTGCTCGTTTGCCTTCCTTATCACATAAAAAAAAAAAAAAAAAAAACCAATTTTCCTGACTATTATTAGGGTTAACCATCGCTGGATTTTTAAATTTGCCGCGGTTTTTCATTATCATGTTTCATTAGCCAAACTCTACAAGTTACAACTCTCTTGGCGGCTAAAAGAAGTAAGACGATTGTGCTGTCGCCTGTATGTTTTTCTTTGAACTATAAACTATGATAAAGTCTGGCAAACGAAAGCGTAACCTGAGAAAGCGCGGAAAATTCAAAAAATCTTAATGTGGTATCACCAACCTATAGCAGGAAATAATATATTTAATACTTTAGTGGGGATCGAACCCACACAGACCTTATACTGACCTTATCACTTTTGCACTGACATAGTAGTATAAATAACTGAATAACCAATCTGAAGTTTTTTTTTTAATAATAATAGCTTTAAAGATTTTAATAAAACTTTGTACCTAACTATACCTTTATACAGCCTAATATACTAGATCTATTAATGCATATCTAGATAATGTTGGCAAAACTGAGTAAATATCAGATAATAAATAACAGATTCAAGGATCAGACACAAATTGTTTATACAGGATTATTTTTTTGGACCCCTCCAAAACATCAGTAGCTTCTATGAAACTTAGCAACATTCCCCAATAACCAATGGTCAGTTCGCAAAACAACTTTGGACATCTCCATAGAAAGTAGGCCGATCATGTAATCAAATTAGTAGGTATGAAAAGTCCAAAAATTCTCAAAATATCATTGTAAGCTTTTGCTATTTGAACATGACGAAGAAATCAATGTCCACCTGGAAAACTTTTTGAAGTGTTTTTAAAAAATACTGTATTATTTACTTATTACTTAAGTTTTTATTTTGTTCCTAGTTTTTCTTACCTCCTGATGATCCAAATGTAGTAGATGGAATGTTTTCCAAACTGTGTCTGATTATTAATTGTCTTTGCTCCTTATCAGTAAATGTAGGAAGTGTTGTAGGCCCAAAAAGATGAAATATTTTTAACTGACTTCAAAAAAGGAGGAGGTTCTCAATTCGACTGTATGTTGTTGTTTTTTTGTATGTGTGTTACGCGATTACTCCGCCAATTTTGGATCGATTTTGATGATTCTTTTTTTGTTTGGTAGGAAATACTTCAGAGGTGGTCTCACATAAATTTTGTCAAAATTGACAGAGCGCTTTTTGAAAAAATCAACGAAAACAAAAAAAAATAGCAAAAGTGTAGTTGTTACGATTGAAGTTGGTTTTTTAACATTGTTCAGCGTGGTCAATAATATTATAGGCTGTTAAATAACTGCAACCTCAGTTGGAATCACACTCCTGGTGTAAATGGTGCACTTCTTTAAAGTTTAATCACAATGTTTATTTCTGTATAGAACAAAGTTCCTACCAACAATGGAACTGTTAGCTTCTTATTTTCATTTTTATTATTTTTGGATGACTTTGTGGTGGGTGGCACAATTAGATACAAAAAGAATCTCTATTATAGCTTACCTGGTATTTTCAATGTTGGCACTGCTATTTTACTCAATCTTTCAAAGCGACAGCAATGTTCTATTTTGAAATGAGCATGACATACACTCCGGTTTTTACGGATATCTTTGTTATCCATTCCGATTATATCACCACCAATTGATAGAACCCATGCGGTAAAACGCTCTCTTTCCTTTTCTGGGTTAGGAAATGAGTGTAATTTTTTATGAGACCCTGTAAAAAAAATGAGGATAACTTATGAGTTTGCACCTACTGATGCAGTCCCTGAACCTGGTCATCTCACTAATCGACTAACTTACCACCACTCTCTATACACCCAGGAACACAACATTTACTTTTCGACATAGACATTCTGTCCAATATTCGTTCAGAGTATGTACTTACACAAAAAAATAATTCTAATGTAATTTCGTACCACTATTCGAGTGGATAACACGGAACAAAGAGTAACAATTACGAAAAATAAGAACACCGGAGTCCTATCTCAGTTCGTACCACTATTAAAGTGGAGCACGTAGAATATAAAAACAAACGACAAATAGTCACGAAAAACATAAACACTAGAGTCCTATATATCGGTTGAGGTGTACATTGGAGGGCTGCCTTATAGGACTGCTCAACTCAACTAAGAAAACAAAAAACACAGAAATCAGAAAAGTAGAAAAAAACATAATCGCATACCACCCTCAGTCCACTACCACAGCCCGGACACTTCATACAAATTTCGCGCCATTTTTACTACATAGAAATTTGACACTTCTTCATGTCTGTACACGTGTTTATGCATGTGTGACTGTCTAGGGCTGCCTCACGGGCTGCCTATTGCATACACTAAGGCTGCTTGGACATACAGCCTTGTCTTGAAGGATTTGTCTTTGGCAGGATTTTACTTTATGGATCTGGCCGGGTATCCGATAATAAAATAGTGCCGGATAATTTAGTGGACAGAAATAATAACAAATACCATTGGAAGAAAATGTTTAAGCAAATTAAAGAAAGATTAACTGAATAATTAAAATTTTAAAAACGGTAAATTCTGATGGAAAAAAAAACATTTTTTCTGTCCGATTGGCATCAAGGCGATTCTTTCAGAGAGTTCTGTACCACAAAAAAGTAAAAGGATCACTCGTGGGTCTGTCTGTCCGTCCGTCTCGGTCACAGCCAATTTGCTGTGAATCTATCGGATCGATTGAATAAATTGAAACTTAGTACACAATGAATAGATTAACCTAAACACGGATGTGTAACATAAATAAATTCCGAGGGCGGGCGGTTTATCGATCAAAGATTTATGGAAATGAAAGAATTTTCTTTTAATATGATTTTTTTAACTTATCCATGAACATGACCCAATCAGTTGATACATTTTGGAAAGTCATATTGCAAATGAATATGCCCTTGAGGAAATTATTATCAGTTTCACCTGCTACTTACCACTATTTAGGTATGTATGTCGAAATGTAGGTACAAAATAACCTGTTAAAATCTCCATAATCGTCACGTATTTTATGTAAAATAAAAAACCGCGTAAATATATTCCATATTGATACCGTTGTCCCTATATTTTTTTGTATATTGATATTGTAATTAATTTATTGAAAAACAAAATGTGTGATAAAATATACATTACAAAAATGGCTAATACATTAAATATTAGCCAAATCTTGAAGTCATTGTTTATAAATAAAGGATTATTTGTTGTTTTGATCAAGTTATGTGAAGATTATGAAGATATTTACAGATAGTTTTGAAATGCCATTTTATTTATCTAGTTGAAATCTAATAGGGAGTTTTCAGATGTCGTATGTCATACCGTTCATAAGATTCTCAATAGATGGCGTTTCTGAGCTTTAGCAATGTATTTTTAAAAGCAGCGTAGAATTAACGGTATCAAAATAGATTTAATATGGTTGAAAATATATAAAAAGCCACATGAACATAGATTCTTATTAATTGAATTAACTGAAACGATAAATTTACATCTTTGTCAAGTATGGATGACCTGGGTGCATTCCAGTTTCTCTGATATAGGTAATTTCTTCTTCCGAACCAAAAATAAATAGATTTCAATAAATTTTTATGATTAAAATGCAATTTAGAACTCGGTATCATGTTAGACTTCTTTTAAGAAATACAAAAACAATACTGACGAGCTTTGTGCATCAAACATTATGAAAAGTATTTTTTGGATCAATATACAAAAAAAATTACAATAAATAAAAAGCTTTTTTTTTTTTTTTTTTTTATGTGATTGGTGGCAAACGAGCAGACGGATCACCTGATGGTAAGCGATTATCGCCGCCCATAGACACCCGCAACACCAGAGGAGTCACAAGTGCGTTGCCGACCTTTGAAAAGGGATGGGAGATAGGGTAATTGGGGGGGGGGGGGAGGTTGGGCGTCCGGTACCCTCACTCACTCGGCGAAACACAACGCAAGCGTTGCTTCACGCCGGTTTTCTGTGAGGCCGTGGTATCACTCCGGTCGAGCCGGCCCATTCGTGCCGAAGCATGGCTCTCCCACGGTAAAAATTCTTAAAATTCTTTTCATCATTATTATAATAATAATCAGTAATATCAATCAGTTTTGACGATTTTTTAGAGATATTCTTATTTCCAATGTTGATCAGCGCCATCTAGTTGAGTTTAGAGAAAGCCGTGGAAAATTCTCTATCATTTAGTATGTAATATGTCCATGAGGAAATTATTCTCAGTTTCACCTGCTACTTACCACTATTTAGGTATTTCGAAATGTATTTAGGTACAAAATAATCTGTTAAAATCTCCATAATCGTCACGTATTTTGTCAAAATAAAAGAAAACCGTGTAAATATATTCCATATTGATACCGTTGTACCTATGTTTTTTTTTTTGTATTTTCAATAAGCCATTGATATTATAAGTAATTTATTGAAAACAAATGTGTGATAAAATATACATTACAAAAATGGCTAATATATTAAATATTAGCAAAATCTTAAAGTTATTGTATATAAATAAAGGAAATATGTAATGATTATAAAGATGTTTACAGATTGTTTTGAAATGCCATTTTATTTATGTAGTTACGCCTTCACTGGTACTGCAGATGTGCTGTTCTTGGAATATTTCCAAAAGACTATAATTATATCGCAGTCTTTTTGACAGACGTGAATAATAAATGAGAGACTTTTAGTAAATACATTTTAAATGAAGACAAGGCTGTATGTGCATAGAAGCCTTTACGTCGTTCCAAGGTTGCACTGTGACAGCAATCGTTTTGTACCTTCTCTTTCACACTTAAGCGATTTATATTATGCTATGCTATCCTGTTGTCAAAGTGAACGGTTGCGGTCAGACCGTACTCTCGGAACGCACACCACAAATAAATGTCTTTAGTTTTGCCAACCGTGTGCCAACCCTTGACTATTAGGTCACACACACATCATCGGTCACACAGGTGTGCACAGGTGGGGTGAGGTCGCCTTCTCAGAGAGCGGCAGGGAGTGTCCATACTGTATAAATATCCTTATACTGTGCCCACTACATGACAGGCTGACAGCCACAGCTGGGCTGCGTTCAGAACCTGCACTCTGACAGCAACCGTTAATGATTATACTACCAGATTTATTTTAAAAATTCATCCACATTTTAATACTTGTTTCCCGTCACATTTTATTGGTATACCTATTATAAATAAATGTCATAATAAAATACATAATTATAAAAACATTTTTTATTACTAAAGCAGAAGAAATACATCACGCACGACGTGATCACGACAAGCCAATATAACAAAAAAACATTTTCAATAAAGTGGTATAGAGCGTTTCAACAAATAGTCTGTAGAAGCGTCTTCGCGTGTTGATGTCGTTGATAGACAGGGGAGCCAACATAACGGCATAGGAACTATTTAAGGTGCTTCCAAAATATATGCCACCGCTACAATGGGAGTAAGAGTCATGCATATAGGGTGCTTCTAAAATATATGCCACGTCACGTCACACTCTAAAATGTATGCTATGTCGGTGTGGAAATCCTTGGGGGAGGCCTTAGTCCAGCAGTGGACGTTTTTCGGTTGATGATGATGACACAACACAACACTGGTGGCTGACTCTTACACAAAAACTTTGCTCATACAGGTTTACGGCATGCGCAGGGATGTTATTGCACTCGCGATCAGAGGGTATCGCGGTAGCAGAATATCATTTCAAGATACTCTTGATTCGTATGTACGTCTGGGTGACATCGTTATCTCACTCGCGGATGGGGGCGCAGGCGGTGCAAAACGTTCGCGTCACGCTTGCGCGTTACCGCTGCGCATAGCGAACTGACCTCTGACCTGTACGAAGGGCGCGCGGGCGCCAACCGCCCCGGCCCGCCGGGTCGCGCCCCGCTCCCGAGTGAGTATGCGAAAGGGTGCGGACAGATCAAAGCCTTTTGCAGCATGACACAAGTGCCGAATTTGTTTGATGTCTAGCCGAAACGTCGGAGCGTTTAAGCAAGTTTTCGCGCGCCTGGTTTCATTCAACACAATACGGGATGGCTTAATAAAGTAAAGCAATTTATTTTTATGATTGTTATTTTTTTGTATGGAAAAAAAAGAATAGTTTCCGGACATGAATGTCTCATTTTCGTGATCACTATACATGATACTTTCTCCCATTTCAGCCGTGGCATATATTTTAGAAGCACCCTATTTGTTGAAACGCTCTATACCTATCATGGTAGTCTCTTACACAAACTGGCCATAGTTATACCATAATGATCCAACTGATTTAAAGTAAGTAAGGGATAATGTACTTTATGTCATTACATACAATAAATACATCCTATCCTATACTACATATTAAACGATTTAAGTGTCCCGACGATTTCGAAAACGGCTTGAAACCTTTTGACGAAAATCTAGGAAAAATCACCAGAAATCGATCTATAAGGGAATTATCTTCGAAAAAAGTCATTTAAGGAAGATATGAGCGAAATTAAATAAAAGGAGAACGCATATAATGCTTATTTTAACCATCGCTTGCAAGTACTTTGGTAGACTAGCTAGCGGTTTTGGTGCGAGCCACTTACATTTTGCTGCTTTTAGGTCCGGATTCGAATCCCACCCATGAGACTTTATAGTTTTTTGTCTTTTTATTCTTTATTTTGTTGAACTTATGTAAATATTATGTAAATAAATAAAAAGACTTAAGAGGGATAAAAAAATATATTTTTTAACCTTTATATTTTAGAAACAAATAGCGCCATCTTTCGCAATATAAGTGAATTACATACCTGATGATTGTGCTGCCCTGCCCCGTGTTTGACAATAGGGAAATTTCGACGGCTTTCACTAAACTCAACTAGATGGCGCTGATAACATTTGCAATAGGAAAATCTCGTAAAAAGTTGCCAAAACTGATTGATGTTACTAACTAATACATATCATAATAAATGATGAACAACTTTCTAATATTACGTATCATTGAATATTTTTCTCTTTTTTTTATAAAAAAAAAGGAGAATTTGCATGTATTTTTTTCAATAGAATCAAATTATAAAAAAAATATGATACTCGTAAGTAGATATTTTTACAACAAATATTGCTTGTCCTTTCGTCTCTTAGAAGGCCACTACCGACTAAAAGAACACCCTGCAAAATGTTTCATAGAAAATATATCTTATATGTACTACTTAACAAGTTATCTTAGTTTATAAAAACTCCGATTGAACGAGCGACGCTCGGTCTCCCGGCTAGTTATAATAATTACATTAAATACATACGTTAGTATGGTTCATTCCAATCAAAAAAAAGCAAAAGGTAAACAAACATAGTATGCAGATGACATTGACATGTGTCAGTTCCATAGTAAGTTTGTTTACGTTTTGCTTTTTTTTGATTGGAATGAAGTATAGGTACATTATGCCTGATGTACTTTATTAAGAGATTTATTAAGGGATAATGTACTTTATGTCATGTCACTGACATAAAGTACATTATCCCTCGCTTACTTTAAATCAGTTGGATCTTTATGGCATAACTACGGCCAACTGTCTATTGATTTTTTACGGTTTATCTATCTACAGTAGCGACCTCTGCAAGAAAGCCACGGAACAACGCTTTTTATAATACTTGTATCTGAAAATATAATAGGGAATTTTCCACGGCTCTCTCTTAACTCAATTAGATGGCGCTGATCAACATTGGAAATAATAAAATCTCAAAAAAAAAACGTCAAAACTGATTGATATTACAAACTAATATCATAATAATGATGAATAGCTTTCCAAGATTACTTTTGCAAGCTGTCAGCATTGTTTTTGTATTTCTTAAAAAAAATCTTACATGATACCGAGTTATAAATGGCATTTACGGATTCACGGAACTTCATACTAAGGAACGTTAAGGAAAGTATGAAATTCCTTCCCAACCAACAGAAAAATTAAAAACCAAAATTTTAAAAATAATGTACCGAAATGACCCTATGAAAGCTGTGTGAAATTAGATTGGTAGAAACAGAAATAATCCCTTTCATTATTTGCTTGACATTTTTTTTTTTAAATATATAAATAAGCACGATTATTTTAAATTCACGCTTTTATGTAACTTTATAATATAAAGTAAACAATTTTGCTTGAAGTATCTTTGTTGAAATAGCAATATTGTTTATAAAAGTTCATTTTTATACATTCCAAATACTAAAATTAAGCCAACATAATATTGATGGCATACAAGACAATCATACTAAGTGCTTTTAAGTGTAAATTAAGAACACAGTAAGTAACAGATTTGGTTAGATTGATTTTGAACCTTATTCGAAACTCAATACGGTTTACTTCAATTCCCGCCAAATCTGTCACTTACTGTGTTCTTAATTTGCACTTAAAAGCACTTAGTATGATTGTCTTCTATGCCATCGATATGTTGTCTGCGAATGGGACATTTCGAGAACGGAAAATTTTGCGAAAAGGTAACGTTTTTAGGAGCGGAACATTTTGCGAATGGGACGTTACCGTCCGAATCCATACCTTCTATTTTAGTACCTATTTGAAATGTATACAAATGAACTTTATAAATAATAGTTCCTACTTTAATCAACTTTGTAGGCCTCCATTTGGTTAGTGATAGGGCAATTTTGAGACCACTAAGCTAGCTACCACCATCTTATCTAACCGTCAAACACCCCACCGACATTCAGCATCATCGTCACTTACCATGAGCTGAGATAGTGCCATAATAGATGCTCTTCGTTATACTGATCAACGACCTCCCAGATGTGGTGTGTGAGTCATCGGTATACCTATTCGCTGACGACGTGAAGCTGGTGAAAGCGTGCAGGACGCGGGAGGACTGCGAGGCGCTCCAGCGCGACGTCGACGCCGTCTACGCGTGGAGCCTACGCAATAATCTCCACTTCAACCCGAGCAAATGTGAAACCATGACGTTCACGCGCTTCGCCGCCCCGCTGCAGCACCAGTACGCGGTGGGCGGCGCGGCGGTGGCGCGCGTGCAGCGGGTGCGCGACCTCGGCGTGCTGTTCGAGCCGCGGCTCACGTTCCGCGCGCACGTGCAGCATGTCGCGGCCGCCGCCCGCAAGAGACTCGGTTTCGTCATGCGTAACGCGTCTCCGCTCTCTGCCCCTGCCACACGCGTCCTATACGGTGCACTCGTTCGTAGCGTTATAGAGACCGCGACCGTAATATGGAGCCCTCACGAAGACAAATACATCTTATTACTTGAAAAAGTACAAAAGCGGTTTCTCAGAGCTCTATATAAAAAAGAAAGGAATTATTACCCCTACATGTATCCCACTCTGTACCTTCTAGGTCAGCTAGAATATCAGTCCCTGGAAGTGAGAAGGTCGCTCTCCTTAGTCGGACTTGTACTCAACATATTGAGGAACAAGCTGGACTGTCCGGCCCTGGTTGAAGTGTTTGCCCGGCTATCTGTGCCCAAAATTGAGAGCGTATGCCGCCTACGCCCCCGCCATCGGCCACTGCTTACCGCGCCCCCCGCGCGCACCGTGTCGCGCCAGCAGGCGCCGGCCGGCCGCGCCCGCTCCCTGCTCGACTCCGCGCTCGCCTCAGCACCAGAGTGTGACCTGTTCACATCTGGGATGGGATGCCTGATGTCGGTGTGTACGAGAATGATTGAGATGAATGCAAGAAGTAGTGTATTGTAAATTTCTGACACAACATAAATTATTTTTTATATAATTACGACGTTAATCGTGACATAATATAAATTATTTTTATACAATTATATTGTAAATCTTGACTTATTATTATATGTTATTTAGATATAATATAAATAATTAATTAATAGACATAATTTGAATAGTGTAACGATTTGGTATACTGATACTGTAATGTTCCTATTTTGACAAAGAATAAACAAATAAACAAATAGAGTGGTCTTAAATATCTGTCATTTTTAAATGTATGGAAGAGTTCACCTACATCATATACTATTAAACGAGTTAAGTGTCCCGACGATTTCGAAAACGGCTTGAAACCTTTTGACGAAAATCTAGGATTAGGGGTTAAAAATCACCAGAAATCGATCTATGGGAGAATTATCTTCGAAAAAATTAATTTAAGGGAGATAATATGAGCGAAAATACATAAAAGCAGAACGCATATAATGCTTATTTTTAACATAGTACTCAAGCTTGAACTGGCGTAACGGTTTAGTGCTAGCTTTATTTTATGTAGGTCTGGGTTCGAATCCCACGAGACTTCATTGATTTTTTGACTTTTTTTTTGTGTAATTTTTATTTTTTTATTATGTAAATAAAAAGACTTAAAAGCGATAAAAAAAATACCATGCACGCGGGATGCGAAGTGCGTCGAAAATAGTTTAAGTTTTATTCAGCAATTTTACTTATCGCGTACATATGATTTATTTATTCTACATTTTAAGGTTTTAATAATAATATTTACAGGTTGTATCGCGTAGTTGCCATAGCTGGTACAACCTAGGTACTTACATTTTGTCAAACGAGACCATAGATGAAGTAGAATATGAACGAGACAATCGTAATTTTGAATGGAAATCCATTGCTAAACAAAATTATCAAAGAAGTTGACATTGTATTTACTGTTATTTACTAAAGGTGGCGTTGTATGTATTTATGATATTTCACAGTTTTTTTTAATGAAATTACAGAAAATACATAAGTTAACTTTTAGATTTGACAGATAAAATCAAAAAGTTTATTGTGTGAATTTGTATAGTTTTGTTTTGACCCAAGTAAATGAAATGCAGTGACTGAGCTTCTACTTTATTCAAAGACTCTGACTCGGATCTTTTGAAATTTGCAGTAATTTATACATATACATGAACGCAAATTACAATAAAATTATACGTGCCATATAAAAGATTTCAACGCGAGCTGCATTAACAAGTTTTCATATAAAAGACATCAACGAGTGCTACAATGTTTATGTACAGGTTGTAACAAGAGTAGCTAAGGGAAGAAGCTAAGGGTTGAAGCTAGGGGGGCGGCGGCACTCCAAAGGAGAGATAAATGACCGAACCCGATGAGTGCTAAACGTATACTAATTTATTATATCCACAAAATTGATGAATTTACAAAATGCATCGAACGATACATAACGCGAACGTGGCTATTTTAAATATGTATAATAAAGTAAAGATATAATGTATGTTAGAATGTACATCTTGTACATCTTGCACACCCAAAGGCTTAAAATAAAGATATTAATATAACACATAATAACTACATATTTAAGGTTCATATTGTTTTTTTTACATAGTTCTAAATCACTCACTAAACGCTACTTGGCCTTCGATCGGCCGCACTATTTCACCAAGAGATGTAGTGGGAATCGGAATAGACACTGATCGCGGAGGTTTAGGAGGCGCGACGCCTTTATCTACACTTAAAATGCCCATGCTTACTGCTTTTCGCAACTCACTATTAGGGTCACTCTCACTTGGCACAACACATTCACTAGACACGCACAGACGACGGGCGGCCGCGCAGCCCTGGCTCCCCTCGCGCGGGGGCGCGGCGGGGGCGGCGGGGGCGGCAGGCCTCGCACTCCCTGGCTCCTCGCGAGGCATCCTCCTCCTCCGGACTCGAACAAATATCGCAACAGCTGCTGCCAACACGATTATGGCAAGGGTGACATAGCTCACGCTGTAATGGTGTATGTCATGGACATTCAGCTCTGTTGAAGGTTCCTGTTTTAATTTTTTTATTTCGTTCATGATCTGATTGTAGCTCTTCTCGTGATTCTCAGTAGTGAAATCATACCTTGGAATGGAAGTGTTGATTACGCTATTCAAAATAGATACCTCTGGGGCTTCGAATGTAGGTTGAATATTTAAATTTCTTGAGAAATAGCTATGAGAATGAATTGTAAACGATTCCCCTTTAAGAGTACACCCTTGACCTATCTCAAGAAGGCCGGTGCCGGATAAAGCATTTAAAGTCATACCAGCTGGGCAAAAGGTACGTATCTTGCATTCTTCACAACATGAGTAAAGCCAGACATTTTGCCGATGTAACCTGATCCATCTATTTGCACAAGGTACTTGTTTGTAGATACAGGGCGATGTATTTTTATCTGCGTTGAGCAAAGTTAAGTTGCAAATATTTTGCTGAATATCTAGATTATAGGTAGGTTTGTTCAATGCGCACATTACTTTTTCTTCCGAAGCATGAAGGCAAGCTTGTAGATCGTGATCATTTAAAAATACTGCCATGTCTTTTGGCAGATTGAACGCTAGGTACGGGTAGGTAGGTATAGTCAGATGTGTCCCAGCTCTGTCATTTTGAGGGACGCTTACAATTTTGTCGAGTTCATAGATTTCGTTACTCACCAGTGGGACTTTTATTTCTATAATAAAATAGTGTTTGTAGACTTTAGCGAAAACTTTGAGTAACTTGTACAAGTTTTGAATCTTTTCTGTGGGTATTTTCAGTTCACCCTGTAAATGCGCTGATATGAAGTTCATTTGTTCTGCCAGTTGTTCGCTCGCGATTAGATGTGTATCAATGCGGCCATGCCTGATGTCAGTTAGGGCGTCTATGAGGGTGTCTTGCATGCGTCTCAAGTTTTTGAGAGTTAAGCTGGCTGACAAGGCTGATGATACAATGTAGAGGCCGTGGTCGACATCTGAACGAATTTTGTTTAATTCTGTCGATACGCTCCTCAGATGTTCACTAATTTGGGCGAAATGCTTATTCATAATTTGCTCATTGCGCTGTATAATGTTAGAGTCTGCCTCAATCACTAATGTTTGATTTCTTATCAGCTCTTTGAGATGGTGTTCATTGTAGCTTATTTTCTCAATATCCTTAGCGTATTGCTGGGCGAAATTGTCATCTAGAACGCCAAATAAATAGTTTGCCAAGCTCCCAACACCGTTCACTAAGCCTCTTTTGTGTCGTCTGCCAGGACTTTCTAATAGCCTATTGTAGTGCTCAATCTCAGTTAGCTCATGTGCTAGCTGATCAGTTATCCCCTTGAATTGCGATTTATCTTTCAAAGTTAAGCCTTTTAAGTGCCTTAGATATATTTCCATATCTGTTATTGCCTGCCAGTAACCTGTGAGATTGTAATAAACTACTAATTTCCATTCGTCTCGAATGAATTGTAGGTTTGAAATCATATCAAAGTAGAGTGCTCTGTGATCATTTAATGCAGTGATATTGCTGGGTGTGACGTTTTCTTGTGTAGATATGGGGATCATCATAGTAAATAATAATAAAAATGCCATCGTTAGAAAACCTTTTGGATTTACAGCTTTCCTTTTAGGATTAGCTTTTGTCCAGTTGTTTGATGCAGTTGAAGTTTGCTGCAGTGTTTCATTTTTAGTGGTGTTACCGTTGTTTTCTGTTTCGATAGGAAGGACTACGAGCTTACTAATCGGTCGTTTTAAAACGTTGTTTTCGGTTTTAATTGAAACAACTCTGACATATCCATCCTTTCCAGGGTGTAGCTCCTGCACTCTAGCAAGCGCCCATTTACCAGGGGGTAAGTTGTCCTCCTTGACTAGCACAATATCATTTACGCTCAAGTTTTTCATAGGAATTCTCCATTTCGAACGTAGCTGAAGCTGTTGTAGATAATCAGACGACCAAAGCTTCCAAAAATGTTTATTCATGGTTTGTACGAGTTGCCATCTTGTGGGTAAGTTGACATTGTCTGGATCACACTGTGGTCGTGACAGTAAGGAGTCACCTATGAGGAAGTGACCTGGAGTGAGATAGGAGTCTTCGGGATTTTCTGTCAGAGAGAAGAGTGGGCGCGAATTAAGGCATGCCTCTATCTGATGCAGTAGGGTGGTAAATTCTTCGTAGGTGAGCTTCTGTTCACCAAGGACACGTTTTAGATGTCGCTTGAAGCTTTTTACAGCTGCCTCAAACAGACCATTTGCGCTAGGCCATGCTGGGGCTGTGAAAGACCATTCGATGTTCATATCGTTGATGTTACTGAAGAATTCCTGGTTGATTATCTGCAAGATCTGTCGGTACTCTCTGTCCAAAACTCTCTTTGCTCCGACAAAATTAGTTCCGTTGTCACAGTGCATTCTAAGGGGAGTACCTCTTCGAGCGCAAAAACGGCGGAAAGCAGCTAGAAAAGCTGGTGTGCTAAGATCTGAGACCAACTCAAGGTGTATAGCCTTGGTAGCGAAGCAGATGAATACGGCCACGTAACCTTTGTATGTCCTCACCCCCCTACCTTTGCTTAATTTTAAATCAATGTGTCCAGTAAAGTCTACACCTGTGTATGTGAACGGTCGGGAAGGCGTGACCCGGGCTGGAGGAAGATCTGCCATAATTTGTTGCTGCCTTTCTGTCTCACTGTCTCAGCCTATGCTTTACTGTTCTCATCCCACTCAGAATCCAATAATTTTCCCTTATGTACGACAACGTAAGTCGTGGTCCACCATGCAAAGTTATAATATGCGCTCGATCTATTATCAGGTCAGTGAAATGACAGTGATTAGGTAAGATAACCGGGTGTTTAGCTGAGCTGTTCAGGCATGAGTGACGTAGGCGGCCACCGACTCTCAAGATTCCGCTCTCATCTAAGTAAGGATGGAGACTCGCTAGTTTGCTGTTAGATTTAACATAAGTTTTGCTTTTCAGATCTTCCAAATCGCTTTTAAAATTCTCAGCTTGTATGTGTTTTATAACTATCGTATAAGCCTTGTTTATTTCATCAGGTGATAGGTAAGTTTCATTTTTCCTTGGCTTACGTCGCAGCGCTGCAGTGAAACGCGACACCCATGCTATTGTCTTTACAACGCGCGTGATAGAGCTACTATTTTGTAATAATTCATTTATTAATGAAGTGGAGTTTGGTAGTTGTAAAGCTGCGTTTACATGGACATTTTTCGCCTCTAATACGGGTGCTTCATATTTATTACTTTGGATGTTTTTGGGATTAAAACTTGCGAGGCTCTCTGGTCCGCTCCACCAAAGTGGGTGGTTCTGAAGCTTGGCCATAGTGGTACCTCTGGAAGCACAGTCAGCTGGATTTTGTTCCGATCGCACGTGATTCCAATTGGAAGCTGGTACTATTTCTATAATCTGCTGAACTCGATTCGCAACGAACTGCTTCCATCGAGTTATATCGCCATGAATCCATCCCAGCACCACTTCAGAGTCAGTCCAAGCGTAAACATCAAAATCACTTTTTGATAAGGATGCTATCACAGTCCTCATTAGTTGAGCTAATAACAACGCTCCACACAATTCGAGTCTTGGTAGAGAAATCTTTTTATTTAATGGCGCTAATTTCGTTTTAGCTACAACGAATCTCGATGTAAACTCGCCTTTATCGTTGCGCGCTACTAAATAAATTACACCGCTGTATGCCTTTTCCGACGCATCGCTATAGCCATGCAATTGAAACGCCCTTTGAACTTCGCCTATATATCTAGGTATATTAAACTTACTTACACATCTCAGGTCATTTCGTAGCTGAACCCATTCCTTTTTAATCTCTTCAGGTACCTCGTCATCCCATCCAAGGTCACATGACCATGTTTTTTGAAAAAGAATCTTTGCTCTGACGGTCAGGGGGGACAGCCAGCCTAGGGGATCAAATATCTTAGATATTTCTGAAAGCAGTTGTCGTTTCGTATTACAATTTTGGGCGTGCTCTATCTTATTTGTAAATATAAATGAGTCAGACGAGGGTATCCATTGGAGACCTAGAGTTTTTCGTGATTCTGAACATTTAAAATCAATGGGCTTATCGAGTTGTTCTAATTCCAAATCCTTTAGAAGCTCGGGATTATTAGCTGACCATTTTCTTAAGTTCATCCCCGCGCCTTTGAATATTTCAATTAATTGTCGCTGTAGCTCTTTTGTTTCCTCTAACGAGTTCTCTCCGCTGAGGAGATCGTCCATATAAAAATGATTTTGTAAAGCCGTGGCAGCTAGAGGATAGTATAAGGCATCATGCTTAGCTAGCTGTCTCAGCGTGCGCATCGCTAAATATGGAGCAGCTTTTGTACCGTACGTGACGGTAGTGAGGAGGTATTCTTGGAGTGGCTCATTTGGTGACTCTCTCCAGATGATGGATTGAAGATGTTGATCACTTTCTCGTATTAATATCTGTCGGAACATTTTTTCTATATCCGCAGTGATGACGTATTTAAACTGTCTCCATGTCAATAACAAAGTTTGTAGGTCATTCTGTAGGTTTGGACCACATTCCATTACGTCATTGAGGCTGAGACCCGAGCTTGTCTTAGACGATGCGTTAAACACCACACGTAGCTTAGTAGTGGTGGAATCTAATTTCATTACCCCATGGTGAGGTAAGTAGCATTTTGTGAAGGCCTTATAAACTACATAAAAAGAAGTACAAATAAAATTAGAGCAACCTGGGGTCTAATTAAACAACACACTACCGAAACCAATGAAATCCGTACAACTGTAACAAATATACAGCATGCTGGTGGCAATATATCAAGCCCTGCAGAAATAAGTGAAATATTTAATGAATTCTACATAAATCAAAACATACCTAAAGATTACCAAGACACATATAAGCCAAGATCTAGTATAGTAGCGCATAGTATATACTTAAAACCAGCTTCGGAAATTGAAATATTAAATATAATTAAGAGGCTTAAGAACAAAAAGAGTTGTGGAATAGATGGTATACCAGTGCAAGTTGTTAAATCTACATCGCCGTATATTGTAAAACCATTGGTACATATAATAAATTGTATGTTAGAAACTGGCTGCTTTCCGGAGAATTTAAAGCTAGCACTAATTAAGCCGTTACACAAAAAGGGGCCCAAACACGATACAAATAACTACAGGCCGATTGCTCTTCTCACAAGTTTCTCTAAAATTTTCGAAAAAGTCATTTATGCGCGTTTGGTGGATTTTATGGAAAAACATAAACTATTACACAGTAATCAATTCGGATTTCGTAAAGGCAAATCCACAAGCCTAGCTATTTACACTTTTCTGGAAAAACTTTGGGACGCCATAGACAAAAAAAAGGACGCCTCGGCGCTTTTCATTGATATGTCCAGAGCTTTTGACTGCGTCATACATTCCATTCTATGCAAACAACTTGACAGTTTTGGTATACGTGGCATAGCTTTAGATTTAATTAAATCTTATCTTAAAGACAGGTCCCAAGCTGTAAGGTTAACGGCATTCGATAAAGGTACAAAAACAGTAAAAGAAGTGACTTCATCTCATAAATTCACCAAAGTTGGTGTTCCCCAGGGGAGCATATTAGGTCCTTTACTCTTCTTAGTGTACATAAATGAGCTTCCAAATGTTACTAAACACTCTCTAGTGATGTTCGCAGATGATGCAACAGTTCTTTTCATAAATGAAAAAACCAATAAGGAAATATATGAATTAGAAATAGTACACACTCTGGGCATCCTAAGCTCATGGTTGAAGGCTTTGAATTTAAATGTTAACTTAAGTAAAACAACACTAATGCAATTTAGGAACTACAAAAAGCAGGTTATAGATTTGGACATTAAACTTAAAGAGACAACAATTACTCAAGTAAATAGTATGACATTCTTAGGTGTAAATTTAGATATAAATTTAAATTGGAAATCCCATATTGAAAAATTGAATAATAAAATATCAAGCTACTGCTATGCATTGTCAATACTAATCGAAGTATCATCAATAGAAGTGGCTGTTCAGTCATACTATGGAAATGTGTTTCCGCTATTGATGTATGGTATTATCTTCTGGGGCAATTCTGTAAATGTTTTAAGTACATTTAGATTGCAAAAACGATGTCTAAGAACCATCTATAGAATACCTCGTGAGGAAACATTACGAAGTGTATTTAAAGAGAGGGGTTTTCTTACTGTCACCGGAATATATATATTAGAGCTATGTATTTTTGTAAGAAACCAAACCAACTTTTTTAAAAAGATCTCTGATACACACTCAAGAACAACAAGACACAGAAATAATTTAAGAATGCCTCAGATACATTCTGACATATTCTACAGAAGCACACAGATTAATGCCATTAAAGTATACAATGCCTTACCGACAGACGTAAAATCACTACATAACAAACAATTTAAGACTACTTTAAAAAAATGGTTGATCTCGAATGTATTTTATGATTTAAATGAATATTATGTAAAATGTAAAATGACCAAAAATATTATTAATGTAAAATATAATTAATTAATTTATACTTTTACTGACAAAACTAATTTATTGTAATTCTTATACTTTGAAATAATTTAATTCAATGATATTATGATGAAACGATTTAGGTAATTTTGTTGATTATTTATATGTTGATTTATATTCTGTGTAAAATTAACGCACTATTATTTATTGTATGCCAGAAATTGGTAAAGCTATTAATGAACTACAATGTAATTAGTATAATACCACCTGTACTGCCTACTGATAGCGACAATAAAAATTATTCTGATTCTGATTCCTTCTTATCATCAGCTGGGCGCATGTGTTTCAGTTGTATATATTCGCCTATGAACTGCTTGTAACTTTCTGAAAATGCTTTGTTTCTTGCCATTTTGTTCTCAAACTGCTTAAATTGTGCTGTTGCCTTTGATTTAGAAAATCCTAGTCTTTCTTTGTAGTTATTTTTCATAGGTAGGGCTACCTCATACCTACCGTTTTCGAGACGTCTTGTAGTGGCTATATAGTGTTCTTCACAAAACTGCTCTTCTTTGGTAAGATCAGAAGCTATGTTTGGGATCTCTTCCATTTCCCAATATTTGGCTATGTCTTCTAAGTTATTAATAACTACATTGCAGCTAAATGTTTTGACATTACCAGACAAGATCCATCCCAATTTCGTTTGTTGAGCTATTGGTGCATTTTGAGGTCCCTTAACTAGACCACTCATTATAACGTCCGAATAAATGCTTGCATCTAACAAGATATCTATAGGTTTTGAGATATTGTACTCAGGATCTGCTAGGCTCATGTGTTGGATATGGGGCCAAGATCTTTTGGAAAAGGATGTATTAGGAAGATTATTTATGACTTTATTTATTACTAGAGCCTCTGTCTGAAAACTGAAATCTTCATAGACAGATTGGCAGTCTAGTGTCACCAGACTTCTGCTTTGTTTTGAGCTGATACCTACGCCAGATACCGATGCACTAAACTTGCGGCGTGGCAGCCCTAGCAACTGAGCGGCGTTCTCAGACACGAGTGTAATCTGAGACCCCTGGTCAAGTAGCGCCCGTAGAGTGACGGAATTACCGTCGCTTGCTTTTATTTTTAATAAAACCGTGGCTAATAAAACTTCCTCATCGTTGCCTGCCACATAGTTTGCAGAGTAGGGCTTGCTGGCTGGATCGGTTGACTGTGTTATAGTTACCGCAACGGGCACGAGCGGCTTCTGTTCGGCCACAGGCGTGACGGGCACAGTTGTCGGTGGGGGTGATGACCCCGTGCATGCGTCATGTAGGCATGTATGATGCTCATTATTGCATTCCTTGCATCTTTTTATTGAAGTGCATATTTCACTGGAATGTTTGAATAAACAATTCATACATAGTTTAAGTTTCGCAACTGTCCTTAATTTTGTTTCCGCTGGCATATTAAGGAATTTATAACATTTATAGAGTTCGTGATCACAATTACATAGAGGGCATTTACACGAAGATGTGACATGAGCGGCTTGGTACCCTTTTGAAGAAAACTTACTGTTGTTGTAGTTGTAGCTATGTTTATAATAAGGCTTATGCTGCAGGGCGGGAGCTGGCTTAGCTGGAGAAGGGCTTTCCTCTTCTTTCTGTATCGGCTCTAAGGCTATAAATTTACTTTCAAGAAAAACCATGAGTTCATCTAGCGATGGGAGATCCCGGGGATGCTTACGTGCCTCTTGATACGTACCTTTTGTATGAGCTGTAGGTCTCGCTGTCCAGTTTTTTCGATATAAGATGTACCAGTATAGGGTCCCAGGTCGAGGTATCTACACCTAGGTTGTGAATGGCATGGATACATTCAGTGCTAGTGTCGTAGAGTCGCTTGATCTCGTGAGACGATTGTTTACTAATAGTGGGCTGGCTCAAAAATGTCTCTATATGAGTAGTGAACAATACCTGCGGATTATTATAGCGGTGAGTCAATATCTCCCAAGCTATGTCATAGTTCTGAGCAGAGATGTTTAGATGCTGGATTAGACGCTCTGCCTCTCCTTTTACCTTTCCTTTCAGATGCTGCAACTTTTGGGCCTTTGATAGAGAGGTGTTGTTGTGAATAGCTTCGGTAAAAAGGTCAAAGAATGTAGGCCAATTACTGTACTTGCCTGTAAATGTAGGTATCTCTAAGGTAGGAGTCGCATGGTGAATATGACATGTGGCAGAAAGTTTATTATTAAGCGATCTTTTGGTGGTCTTAAACAACTGCTCTATTTCCGTAAATAGATCTTCGTAATCCTCATCCCTACCTTCGAGAATATTGTCTATTTGTAGATGTAAGGTGTCGATGGCACTCCACCTGGATTGTATACTGCGGAGCTCATCTTCTAACTCCCACTTTTCGCTAATCTCACTCACATCAATGCTCGAAACGAGGCGCTTGAAAGCGCGAAAGTTGGTTCTCTGAAGGGACATAAGCTCATCTATTTTGCTAAGTTCACTTTTTTCGTTAACCTTACCCGGTTTCTCCTCTGTATACGGCGGAAAGGAAGCTATTTTCTCACGAATATCAGTATAGTAAGACTGCGTTTTTTGATAGATGTTTTCCTGAAAGTACCTTTGCGTTTTGGCTTCTACAGCTTGTAATAAATTATGATTGCTACTGAACTCTCCCCAGAGGCTATCTAAGGCATTTAGTCGAGCCTGTAGATAGGTAGAGGTTTTCCGGTGCGCAGGATCTTTGCCAAAGTTAGCGCCAAGGCGCTGGATTTCAGCGACGATTTCACCTTGGCGAATAAATAAGTCATCGAAATTAGCCATTCTAGCTGCTACTAAAGTAAATATGAACGCTCTTACTTGAAAGTCGTTGGTTTGCGACTGTCGAGAGCCGAGAAGCTGATGCTGCGTGAGTCACCTGACCCACAAAGACGAGGAGCTGGAGCTGAGTGGGTCTCCTGACCCACCAAGACGAGGAGCTGAAGCTGAGTGGGTCTCCTGACTCACTAAGAAGACGTGTGTTTGGACCTTGCCAGTCACTTTAAACTCAGGTTCAAAAGTTACAGATATGTTAGGTACACGCACACACCATTTTTTCTTAAAACTGTCACAATACAAAGACAATGCTAAAAGTTTGCGAGGACAGTGTAAACGGCCACGACGGCACAACGTGACACCGTTTCCGGTCACACTCCGTGCGCTAGTTCATCGTATAACAGCACCTTCCACTCGCGAAAGGTCCCGCTTATACGGAAGCTCGAAGGACCAATGTACAGGTTGTAACAAGAGTAGCTAAGGGAAGAAGCTAAGGGTTGAAGCTAGGGGGGCGGCGGCACTCCAAAGGAGAGATAAATGACCGAACCCGATGAGTGCTAAACGTATACTAATTTATTATATCCACAAAATTGATGAATTTACAAAATGCATCGAACGATACATAACGCGAACGTGGCTATTTTAAATATGTATAATAAAGTAAAGATATAATGTATGTTAGAATGTACATCTTGTACAGTTTATGTTTCGAATTTACTGTGCATTACATTTGTTTCTTTTATATCTTTGTCGAAAACGATTCTAACAATAAGATCTACAATAAATCTGTGAGAGTCTAAACCTAAACTTATTCTAGAAAAAAGAGGAATTCATTTTGATAGTACCTACGTAATTTTTGTACACACTAATGTATTTCACTAATGGCGCCATCTTTTGTCGAGTAGGTGAATTACCAGTGAATTACATTACTTGGAGCCCTTTGTTGCCAACATTGACTTTTAAAGCACGTTCCGCGCTACTCAACAACAGATGGCGTGCAGTTCTTGAAGGAATGAGGCTCAGGAATAACAACATGCATTGATATTTTCGAGTATTTTTCTGCCATTTTTCATGTCTCCAGTTTTTTTTTGTATTAAGTGAATTAGTTTATAAACGCTCCCATTGAACGTGCGAAGCTCGGTCAACCAGGTAGTAGAAAGTTATTGGCTTTCTGCCAACGAGTGCTGCAGGTCCTATAAAGGCCCGCAGCAGTGAAGCTAAGTCAGTTCAAAGGTTATTATCCCTTACAAAAGGAGGAAGGTAGTTCGAGTAAC
This sequence comes from Coleophora deauratella, assembly GCA_958295455.1. NCBI lineage: Eukaryota > Metazoa > Arthropoda > Insecta > Lepidoptera > Coleophoridae > Coleophora > Coleophora deauratella. The sequence continues at coordinate 3,570,308 of OY282413.1, forward strand.
TTCTTATTATTAAGTTCAAAAACAACAATTTGTTCTAAAATGTTTGAAATTGTTAACTGTGACATCACTTTGCAATCTAGTAGTTAAAGTAGTTTGCCTACTAATTACGTTTTTTTTTAAAATTAAAAATTGTACATGTAAGTTTTTCTGCAATTTCAGTAATATTTAGTGAACAATATTTCATAATTTACCTTTGATGCAGTCAACTACCCTATTACGTAGTAGTTTAATATTTCACGCACTGTTTTGTTTGTATTTGCCTGTGTAGGCTTTGAATGAATGCGTATACCTATCTGTATTAGCTGCTTTTAAAAATCCCTGTATACCCAAATAACAGTAGGGCATGACAGGCACTTACCAGTTACAGATTGTTCGGCTTGCCTGCTTGTCGAAGGCTCTGCGCCAGGGTTCTTTACTATAAAAATAAAAATATGTTTATACATTTTTTAAGTATGAAAGAGTTCACTTACAAATTAAGTTACTCGCAAATTCCTTTTGAACTTACTGTTTTTCTATAACTACACAGTGTATCTTACGAATATTCAATTGTGTAGTAGATTAAGACTGAAAGCATCACAAACAAATCCATTTTTTATTAATAATCCATATCAAAGGTAGCATTACTTGTTTGATTTAAATACTTACCATTTCTATTTTTCCACATGCGTTGAGGGAAATCAATCAATTGAGCATCAGTGAGTGGGCTTGCAGTCAAATTCAACATAGGAATCGCACGTTTTTTTAAGCGATTTCCTTTTTTATTGAAATCTTTTCGTTGGAAATGATTTCCACATACATGTCGCAGTTGGTGCAATTTTTCTATTGGTAATTGGACGAGCTCCCCGTTGCCAACAGCTCTTAGCCATGCTTTACAACTAGAAGTGCAGAGAAAAATATCATTGTACACATTTACAAAATACTTAAATAGTTTACCAAATCAGAATTATCTCAATTTGGAATCCTAATTTTGGATCACATGACTGTGCGTGACTGCGTCCCTGGGGTAGAAGTGCACTTAATAAGGCAAATCCCTTAAGTGCATCCCAACCCATACCTGGATATTTTTTAATAGCAGGTTGGGGTATAACGCAGCTCTATGGGACTTAGTATTTTACGAACTTTAAAATATTATGAGTAGATTTGGTCAAAGGGTACCCTTGATTAAATCAAATCAAGTTGATTTGTTTTACTCACCGACTTTCATCAATGGGGAATTGTGAAAACAACAGAGAATCGCTTGTTTTTCGCTCTTTAGTACCACAAATTGCACAAGTTCTGTGGCTGCCTTTGCCACCTTTGCCCCCCATATCGAATATAGGCTGGGTAGTTATGCACAGAGTCACTATCTCAAGAGATACATATAGTCAATAATCTCAAATACAGCAAACAAATAGTTTATAGAATAGTTAATAGTCAGTATGTCACACACACATCACATATTATCACACGAACAAAACAGTGAATTTCGTCAGCAATCGGAGGAGCAGACGCTGTAATCGACGATACACAGAGAATATCACAATTTTGTGAATCAAAAGGAATAAAATCCAATAAAATGCAATTCCGATTAGCAGAAAACAAAAGAATTTTTTTCATTATTCTTTTTGTTTTTCAATGACACTTCCAGTGTTGCCAGTACGTGATAGCTATTTCCAACCATTACTTAATTTAGGCTTGCGGAATATTATCAGGTTTTACAAGATATAAACTTGTGTTATTGTTTTCAATCAAAATAATCTAAATCACTTCTAAAACACTGTTTTGAATCCATAAAAAATTGAGAAAATATTGTTTTCTCAAATATTTAATGTACCATGAATATTATCGTTAAAACTAATGGCAACTTTTCGTTTATGCCTGAATGTTGCCACGAGGGGGGAACGAATAACATTTTATTTTTATCTTTGAAGTTTCACTCTGTTTTTCTGCTCTGTGCTCAAAATGGTACTCCTCTTTGATCAAAGACAAAGAGTAGGTAAATATCATGTTAATATACTGCAATTTTAATAACTTTGCCCATATACAGGTTGTCCCAAAACTAATGCGACAAATTTTGGCTGGTGATAGCCTTGATGAAGACCTATCAAAATAACGAAACATTTGTTCAGCAAAAGTTTATGGTTTTCGGGATATACCAGATTTAAAAAAAAAAAAACACTACCTTACGGTAGTCTTTTGAGCTTTTGTTATTAAAAAAACACTTAATTTGTAATTTTTTGCACTCAAATATTTTCGATTAGTGTTTCTACCCGAATCTACTATTTATTCTACAACAAATTAAAGATGCCATCAGAAATACATTCAAGAAAAATCTTTAAAAATATCCGATAATGAAACTTTAAACATTGGCGACGTAAAAAAATGCACTGAATAATTTTGTCTAATATGCTATAAAAATCCTTGTTTCATGCCCATTTTAGAAATGTATAATACTTGGACATTTTCCTTGCAAACATTGAGTTAATTGCTAATTGTTAATTGACCTCAAGGTGCTGATTTAAAAAAAATCTTATATTGAAGGTTTTTCAAATAAAATTAATTAGATTGATTAAAAATAGAAAGGAGACCATGTATATGTTCTACAAAGTTACCGTAACCAAGTGCGAGTCGGACTCGCGCATGAAGGGTTCCATACCATTGTACAAGAAACTCCAAAAACACGTCTCTTGTATGGGGACCCCTGGGGATATCTGGTTTTTCGCGGGAACACACGTCTAGAGCACTACGACTTCTTAGGCCTGGACTTAGGATTCTAGTCAGAACTCTAACTGGCCACTGCAAGCTTAACACTTCTCTATCAAATGAAGCTTGCAGATACGGACGAGTGCCGATTCTGCCTCGAGGAAGAGGAAACTCCTCTTCATATACTCTGCGAGTGCGAGGCACTGGTCCAAGTCAGAAGCCGATCTCTATAGTCTATTCAGGGAGACGAGCTAGTACCGACGAAATTAACTTTTCTGTCATTGGCCGGAGTAACGTCGCTAGGGCTCTGTTCACAGTACACAACTTTTAGTCTGTTCGTGCGACTCGTGCTATTCAGACGTCTCCACAGATCGATGTATTATTTCGGATTTTGTCATTACTTTGGACTGTTTCTTCTATTACTGTGTGACCTGGCTTGTGTATTGGATTGCGAGATTGATTGCATTATCGACGACTTGGCGAGTTTATACCGGACGTGTACTTCGTTTATCCATTACTCAGTGGTAAGTTATATTAAATATTAATTTATATATATTTTTATGTCGGATCTGATTAAGTTAAATTAACTACCTAAGATGGCAAATAAGGAGTAGGTAATTATAGTAAGCAGGAACAGTTTTTTGAATGACCGATATGATATTTTCATTTGGAGGCGCAATTACCTTGGAGAAATTAAAAAAGCGAGAGAAAATAATAGACAAATTTATTACATGGCTGAAACCCAGGTAAACGAAGGCCATACCACATCCAAGACTTGGATTGACACTACTGTAGGTAACGCAAGAAACGCATTTATCAGAGGTTTATCTACGGGCCTTAAAAACCCTTCCGGTACGTTTACTAACTTATCTTATTTTCTTTTGAATTATGTATTCTTTTGTTTAATTTTGGCGAGCCGGCCGCTTTGCCGGCATACTTTGACTCGCAACGTCATGCACGTGCGCAATCTATTTGTTTGTTATCAGGTTCGGTTCATTTTTGTATTATGTACAAAACTAATGTTTATATATTGTTATAGGAAAGGGGAAGCGGCTAATAATAACTCACATTGGAAGTGAAGACGGCTTTGTGAATGGCGGCCTATTGATGTTTGAATCAAAAAAACAAGGAGATTACCATAAGGATATGAACGCCCAGTGTTTGAAAATTGGTTTTCCAATATTTTGGACAAATTGGAAGACAATAGTGTTGTTGTGATGGACAATGCCTCGTATCACTCTCGGAAATTTGAACAAGTCCCCACAGCTAAAAATAGAAAAGAAGAAATCATCGACTGGCTTAAAGAAAAAAACATCACTTTCCTGGAAGATATGTTAAAAAGGGAATTATAAACATTGTTAAAAGGTACCGAGACCAATACGAGGCACGTGTAGTTGACGAAATTTGATAATAAATGTAAAAAGCGACAGTAGCAGCAGTGATACAACAGGGAAAAATGAATATTTTGTTTCAATTGTTGTTATTTTATCCAAAAAAATGGTGCATAGTTTAATAAGTTTAAATAAATATCGACATAATTTACCCAAATCTTCTTTATATTTCCTCTGAATGTATAAGTTTATAATTACTATATAAAAGCTTATACCTACTTTTAATTTAAGTATATCAAATGGGTATCGAAATTTATAGTAATAAAAATAAAAACGTTTCTATTACAAAATTAAAGTTCAAAGAATATAAAAGAAGCGCGAGTTATGTGAACGCGTCTTTAGCTTCGAAGCAAAAGTTGACGCCTCCTTTCTCGTGTGACGCAGTTTTCCATCCCTGTCTTTTGTATGCAATTGTGTGATAGAGACAGCGCTCCACTAGTTCGTCTCCCTGAATGAACTATAGGTGGACCGATGGTAACTCTAGAGGTCATTAGGGAACTCGATCCCAAGTGCATCCTACAGTTCATTAGAACTATTGGCCTTGAGGATATAATTTAACAGGGGCAGTGATCACAATAGATCTACCCAGGTCGCAGTGATCCAATAGGGCCCTCCTGGTCCTATACCCCTTTACCCCCAAATAATAATAATAATGGGGACCCCTTTAATTTTAAAATATAATTTTATTTTACTATATTTTTTAGCGACTATAGTGATACAAACTCTGTGAGCATTTCATTTAAATTGCAAGAGTGAAAGAGCAGCGGCGACACTGTGCCACAAAAGTACTCTAATCGGAGACAACCGTACTATTAGATTTTGAATAAACCCAAGCTACTGTTTGGCAGACTGCCTGGCCTAAGTAGACAAGACGAAGACGTTGTTTTGGAAGAAAGACAAAAAAGTGGCGGCAAAATGTTTCTTTTTTTGGGTTCAAAGTTTAAAGGCCAACGGGACCCTATTATTGTACTAAGGCTCCGCTGTCCGTCCGTCCACCCGCCTGTCTGTCTGTCAGCGGGCTGTATCTAATGAACCGTAATAGGTAGACGATTGAAATTTTACAGAGTGTGTATTTCTGTTGCCGCTATAACAAAAAATGATAAAAATAAATTCAAAATTAAAGGGAGCTCCCTTACTAGAAACGTGTTTTTTTAGTGGGTTTGGCTCGATTTTAATAATAGCAAGAGGTAGACGCTTGATTGCAGTGTTGGCCCAAAGTTAATCTGATTAACGATTAAAAAATTATGATTAAAAATCATAATCAAAAAATATGATTAAGATTAATTAATCATAATCAAATTTAAAATGATTAACATTATTAATCTTAATCATTAATCGTTAATTTTATTAATTTTGATTTTCTGATTAACTATGTCCAAATGAAGCGGCCATGGCTTAGTACGGATTGCGTGGTCGCGTCGATCACACAAGTTAACTGACTATAGACACGGTTATAACCTAGATCGGCATTTATCTTATTATACATAGGGTCAATATATAGGGTGACTTTAAATTAGTTCTTGATACGAAAGGCTACGAATGTGCTCATGATAACAAACAACTTTCCCTAAGAAACACATAGTCATTTCGCAAAAAAAAATTTTGACTCTCCATACAAATCAATTAACTGACCGGCCAAATTAGTATGAAGAGTCCAAAATTTTTTTTGCGATTTGACTATGGGTTCTTTAGGGAAAGTTGCTCGTTATCATGAGCACATGCATAGCCTTTCGTATCAAGAACTAATTTAAAGTCATCCTATATAGGTCGACATCCGGACGGTTGCCCCAGGTGCCCAGGTATCAATGGGGCGATGTGGTGAACGCGGATCTGCGCGAGCTTGAAGCTAGCGATTGGCGAGAAATCGCACAAGACCGAGACATGTGGCGACTTCTAATATCGGAGACCAAGACACACTTTGGATCGCTGAGTCGCCACATGTCTCGGTCTTGTGCGATTTCTCGCCAATCGCTAGCTTCAAGCTCGCGCAGATCCGCGTTCACCACATCGCCCCATTGATACCTGGGCACCTGGGGCAACCGTCCGGATGTCGACCTATATAGGATGACTTTAAATTAGTTCTTGATACGAAAGGCTACGAATGTGCTCATGATAACAAACAACTTTCCCTAAGAAACACATAGTCATTTCGCAAAAAAAAATTTTGACTCTCCATACAAATCAATTAACTGACCGGCCAAATTAGTATGAAGAGTCCAAAATTTTTTTTGCGATTTGACTATGGGTTCTTTAGGGAAAGTTGCTCGTTATCATGAGCACATGCATAGCCTTTCGTATCAAGAACTAATTTAAAGTCATCCTATATAGGTCGACATCCGGACGGTTGCCCCAGGTGCCCAGGTATCAATGGGGCGATGTGGTGAACGCGGATCTGCGCGAGCTTGAAGCTAGCGATTGGCGAGAAATCGCACAAGACCGAGACATGTGGCGACTTCTAATATCGGAGACCAAGACACACTTTGGATCGCTGAGTCAGCGGAGCAAGTATAATACATACATAAAATAATAGGAAGACAAAATGAGCATACATCTTTAGGCTGATTTTGCAAGCAGGTTGAGGATATCACCTCGTTCTCGGTATAACTTTTATCTTCTTTTGAATGTAACCGCGTTGGTAGGAAAATATAAATATAAATGACAAATATACGATTTCTGTGGGTTTGACAGTATATGGTATTTTGAATATATTTTCTATAAGTAAGACCATTTCCGTGCTTCGCATGGTGCCGCCGGTTTCTATCACTAGACGGCAATCGTTAAGACGGAAAACACACTGGTCCGAAAATCGGACGGGAGTCCGAAGCGACGAAATTCGCATGCGACAGCGTTCCGCAACAACGGACGGTTTTCGTCCGAATTTCGTCCGAAGCTGCGGTGCACGTAGAAGGCACGGATTTCGAATTCGAACCATCGGACGATTTTCGTCCGAATTACGTCCGAAGCGTCAATTTTCGTCATACGTTCATTCAGTATTCGAACGTGTATGTATATACTCGTATGTATGTTTTTAACTCAGATACTTCTTGTTTTTGTTTGTAACAAGGGTCATATCGTAAATCCCCCGCGCCACGCATGCCGCAACACTCCCGCGCGCCATTTGTAGCAGTGTGGCATACCCAGGGCTTGAAATACCGGTACTTTTGAGAACTGGTACCATTGACTTTGATAAGGTACCGGTACTATGGGAACCGGCTGAATGTACACACGTGCAGTGCACATCAGTGTAAAATAGTGTGCATTAGTGTTCATTAGTGTGTGTACAATAGTGTACAACAATGAACAACAGTATACAACAATGTACAAGGATGTACAACAGCCAGCGTACAACCGTGTAGATCAGTGTACAGCAGGGTACAAGAATGTACAACAGTGTGCAACAATGTACAATAGTGCACAACAATGAACAATAGCGTAAACAACAGTGTGCAACAGTGTGAAACCGTGTGCAACAGTGTGCAACAGTGTGAAACCGTGTGCAACAGTGTGAAAACGTGTGCCACAGTGTGCAACAGTGTGAAACCGTGTGCAACAGTGTGAAACTGTGTGCAACAGTGTGCAACAGTGTACAGCAGTGTGCAGCAGTGTGCAGCAGTGTGCAACAGTGCGCAACAGTGTGCAACAGCGTGCAGCAGTGTGCAACAGTGCGCAACAGTGCGCAACAGTGTGCAACAGCGTGCAACAGTGTGTAACACTATGCAACAGTGTGAAACACTATGCAACAGTGTGCAACAGTGTGCAACAGTGTGAAACAGTGTGCAACAGTGTACAGCCGTGTACAACAGTGTACAACCGTGTAAAAAAGTGTACAACAGTGCACAGCAGTGTACAACCGTGTAAAACAGTGTACAACAGTGTACAGCAGTGTACAGCAGTTTACAACCGTGTACAACAGTGTACAGCAGTGTACAACCGTGTACAACAGTGTACAACATCGAACATATTGTATTGTACGTGCGAGAACTGCACGAAATAGCAACATTAACGGGTACCGATATTTGGTACTGGTACTTTTTAGGTTCTGGTACCGGTACTCCGGTATAGACATGGGCGCCGACCTCATATTTGCCGGTGGCGGCGTGCCGGTCCAAATTGGTCGGCGTGGTAGCGCCACGCCGCGGCGCGGCATAATTTTTTATTTTTGAGATTGGTAATAAGACAGACACATTTTTCTACGTATATTAATAAATAAAAATTTTAATTGCGAACTGAAAAGGTATATAAAAATAATAATTCATCTTCAGCAAAAGAATTCTACAGTTTGATATAGAATTACCCTAGATATTCACGCCAACCAGTCTTGCGCTGCCTGTATCCTGCGGCCCGCAACCTTTACAAGTTATCACGACGGTCTACCGAGTGACAGGTCTTCCTATGCTGTGTCTTCCGGTGTGTGGCCGCCATTCGAGAACTTTGATAACCCTTCATCATCATTATCAGCCGAAAGACGTCCACTGTTGGACAAAGGCCACCCCCAAAAGAATTTCCACACCGACCGGTCCTGTGCTGCTCGCAACCACCGACTTCTCGCAACCTTCACCAGGTCGTCGGTCCACCGAGTTGGAGGCCTGCCCACACTGCGTCTTCTGGTGCGTGGTCGCTACTCGAGAACTTTACTGCCCCAACGGCCGTCAGTTCTACGAGCTATGTACCTCGCCCACTGTCACTTAAGTGAAGCGATTCTGTGAGCTATGTCGGTAACTTTAGTTCTCCTACGTATCTTCTCATTTCTGATTCGATCACGTAGGGAAACACCAAGCATAGCACGCTCCATCGCCCTTTGGGTGACCTTGAGCCTTCTTATGAGGCCCATAGTAAGCGAACATGTCTCGGATCCATATCTCACCACTGGCAATACACACTGGTCAAAGACTTTAGTCTTGAGACACTGCGGTAGGTTGGACGTGAAGATATTGTGGAGCTTCGCGAACGCTGCCCAGCCGAGTTGGATTCGACGATTGACCTGTTTGTCGAAGTTGGACCTACCTAGCTGGACTGTTTGTCTTAGGTATGCATATTCGTCAACAGCTTCAAGTGAAGAATATCCAACCTTCAAAGGAGTGGGTGTAATACGGACGTTTAACATAATTTTCGTCTAGTTCATGTTCATTTTAAGACCCACTTGTTGGGAGACTCTACTGAGTCCATCGAGCATTGCGCCTCCAAGGTCCTCCAAGGTCTCAGCCATGATCACGATATTGTCAGGAAATCTAAGGTGGGTGATGTACTCGCCATTGATGTTAATGCCAAGTCCTCTCCTCTCTCTAACCCTTACAGTCATCTGTTAAAGTTATGTGTTCTGCCTACTGCACTGCCACTTCAGTTTATCAATTCTATGAGCTGTGTCCGTTAATTTAGCTCTCCTCCGTATCTCTTCATTTCTGATTTGATCACGTACCATTTCCGACCAAAGCACGCGTCATCGTCATTTGGGTGACCTTGACCTTGAGCCTTCTTATGAGGCTCATAGTAAGCGACTATGTCTCAGTTCCAAATGTTATTCAATGGAACTCTGGTTAACTTACCGACAATTTGGTCTTGAAACACTGCAGTATTTCGGGTGTTTCGGACCTGAAGATATTGCAGACCTTCCCAAACGTGGCCTAGCCGAGATGGATTTGACGATTGATATCTTTCTCGAAGTTGGGCCTATCCACCGTTGGTTTTATCTATGGTTGAGTTTGTCCCAGGAATATATGTGTCGGAGAATGAGAAATAGACAATATTTTCTACTGCAGGCGCCATCTATCAAAACAGTATTGAACTACTTCAAACGCTGACATAGTGCCTGTCTGAACGAGACCTGTTCCTGAACGAGAGTGAGCGAATGGGAAGTTTCATTCTTTATTTCATTCATTGAGTCAGTAGTTCGGACCGGGCGATTTGTCAACGACACTTGACGTTCGACGGCCGACCGCGCCGGGTGTGTGCACTGATTCTTGCTGTAAACCAAAATGGCTGACGATGATGGCTCACAGAGCGAAGAAAATCGAGTTCAATCTCTAACATATCGAGCCCTAATAGGCAGAACATCGTAAACGCCAAAATACAAACTTTTCAGGAGGCGTTTTTTTGTTTTTCTCATTAGCTACAACAGCTTTCGCATCCATTTCAAGACACATAAATTAATTTTAATTATCCTTCCTTGTCTTCTAGATTTAATTGGTTAACATGTAGTAGTCCTCGTCTACGTTTGACCCACTCGCACGTAGTTTAGCGCCATAAGAGAAAAAGAGACAGCTTGGTAGTCTCCCACCTCGGCGCCATTGCACGGTCCAAGCCTCATTCGTTTTCGTGCGCGCACGGCTACCGCACGTAGTGAAAAATATTTCTTAAAAAGTTCGTTAATTATTTGAATTTAACAAGTGTGCAAAAATGTGCCTAGAAGAAAATAAATCCTTACGTTACTTTTAAATAAGGAGGTTATGTGGAAATGAAATATGAAAATCATTTAAAAAAAAAACAAAAATAACAAGTGCAGTGAAAATTATCTTTATTTTAACATGATGGGAGAATTAGCTTCGAGTCAACGCGAGACGTTGACCAATAGCCATTTTTGCTTCGAGTCAATGCGGGACATTGACCAATAGCCATTTTTGCTTCGAGTCAATGCGGGACATTGACCAATAGCCATTTTTGCTTCGAGTCAATGCGAGACATTGACCAATAGCTACTATTAGAGTTAATGCGAGACATTAACCACACTATAATATTCCTGTTTCGTATGAACTGGAATCATCAGCTTTCTAATGCTTATGCGGCTGCTCCATCAACCCTCGCTCGCCGCCACAGGTGAAGCGTTAGCAGCATCGTGGCTCATATCACTGCACTGCCACCACAGCCACCGCTGCTTATGCAGCCGACAACGATGCAGAAAAAGCGGCAATGACGACGGATGGATTGCCTCCCGAAACCTCCTGAAACAGCGCTGCTATAACCGCCGCGCCGTCCACCAAAACCGCCGCCGGCGCCGCCACCACCAACTGCCATCCCCTACAGGTGATATATTGTATCACAACAATTATAAGCATTTGACGTCTGATTAATTTTCCGGCACATATCCACCGCCATCGTGCGTTTGGACTGATGCCTACTATCCGCAGTGAATGAAGGTTCCTTCTAGTGTTTCCAAATGCGTGTGTTATTATTTCAAAACCATTCTCGAGAAGGACGGTCTATTTAAAAATAAAAACAATTTTCTTGAGTTTGTCATCTGATAATAACTCCAGAAGTTGTGGCGATGCTAACAATGAATCTAAGATAGAGACAAAAACACAGATTTTGTTGTGTATTAGCTATTTTGCTTACGTTACGGTTATGTCCAATACCGCTAACCGGATTTATTGAAACTACGGACATCCCGTCATTTCAGTTTAATTGATTTAATGAATGAAAGAACTATCCGACCGATTTCGGTCATGTCGACCACTTCGACTCCTAGTCGACTTGTTGGCTGCGGGGCGCCCGAAAATAGCTAATATACTCAATGCAAACCTGTGCATAGTGCAGTTTAATTAAGTAATATATCAGCCTTTTATTTATTTCTTCATCATAAAATAAAATACTTATACACTGGAATCAAAAGGGAGACACTCATTTATTACGTGTTGTGTTTGATTGTTTTATGAAGATGTCATAGGGCATGCAGAAAGCTAACGAGTCGAGTTGCATCGGATAGCGAGCAGGGACATATTTATGTATGTATGTGCAACTGCCGCTTAGCCAGCCCAAGCGCAACCCGTCGCATCGCCGCGCCGCGCCGCGCCTCGCCGGCCTATTACTGCGAAGCGCACCCGCCGCCGCGCAGCCGCATTTTAAGGTAGCGGGTAGATGGAAAAATTTTATGGAAATATTTTATGGAGGCATTAAAAAGGTTTTTTGGTATAACTAGACCGTTATACACAAGATATAGAAATAAAGAATCTCAGTCTCCCAAATGACACATTAACCTTCTTGGCCTCTGGCCAAGTCCTTGCCAAAATATGGTATATTTTTTGTCAAAATTGTAAAAGTTAATGCAGCATTCCTTTGAAAAACTCTTTGCTTCGAGTATTATTTTTATAATCCGTAAAAGTGAAGATAAGGTTAATTTATACTGGAACTAAAATGTTCATCAAATATTGTTGTACATTTTGAATATTGATAACTTTAAATCTATTTTATCGTAGTTGCCCAGGGCAGTTACATGGTAAAAGTAATAAAATCGGCCGATTTCCTCGTGCTCATGCATGATTGTATCATACTTAAAACACTTTTTCTATATACTTGTGTTTAACCTTTCAGCCTGTGCTCAACCTTTATAGGACTCTAGTGCTACGAACACTATAGTGCTCATTAGCTTAATAAACAGATACAGGAGTATTTTCAATCGGTTTTTACTATACTATTCTATGTTATTCTTCTTTTCGTGTCGATAACAAGCCTAGATGGCCTTAGTCCGGGATTCAGCCACACGAATCGCACTGCCCGTGGTGGCACTCGATCTTCCTGCGTGCAGTTGTTTGGGCACGCAGGACACGACCTACACTCCAATTTGAAACCGTCTGAGAATGTTACCACCATTATGAAATAAGGTTTTTTGTACCTTATATTTTAAATTGTCTTTTTTTATGCCTAGCTTCTACTACTTACACGAAACTTGCATGACAGCGTTTCGGGAAGTATTAATTATAACAAATACATATACCCACGTTACAGGTATACGTTTTATTATGAAGCTATGCCTGTTTTTTAAGTTTAATGCAAGTTAAGTCTAGAAGCTACCGCAATCACCAGATAAGAATAAACAATAATGATTTATGGGCGAAATCTGTGAATATTTATATGGTGCACAATCAAAATGTTGACCTTTGCATAAGCAAAATTTTCGTTAATGCCTGTCTCCACAGTACACTGGAGATGTCCTTGTGAAGGTAATAATGAGGATGGTTAAAATTATTTATTGATACTGTTTAAGATTGCCTATAATCGAAATACACATTAAAAATATTTATATGATGAATTAAAAATAAAACATGTGAACATCAGCGAATTTCGCGAAAACGAAATTATTATAAGCCATACCTTACGTGAAACTTCTGGTATATTTGGAACATACATTATTTACAATTAAGCGACATCATTTCGTGGGTATATAAAATTACAGCAACTTTTTGTCTGTATTAACCGAAACACACAACGAAAGAGCGAGAAAATAAAGTGTTTAAAAGTTGGGACAATAGAATACTATTTCTGATGTGCTTAATAATAAATATATTTATATTTGCATCACACATATACATATAAAACTTTCTAAAGTTACTGTTATCAATACAGTCTAGATAAATCTACTAAACATTTATAAAACAAGAATGTTTCCTACTGCATTCCAAAACTTATTAATAAGCTTATTCAGCCTAAAATAATAATTTTAACTAAAAGGATAAATACAAAATGTAATTAATACCAAAATGCATTTTACTGAACAGACCTCAAAACCCTTTTTCGGTTAATTATCTGTGTAACTCTATTCAACGGTTCCCACCTTTTCCAATTATTATGAACTTCAAATTATTATTTTGAAATTATGACTTATTATGTACTAAACAATAACTAATAAGTTAAAAAAAAAAAACACCTGCTGATCAAGATACCAAAGATCCGTTTTCATACCTGACGTAGGGTCTGTTATGGAATCATAATTCATGTATTTCTTATAAGTGAATCTGAAACTTAATATTCAAATATTTTCTAAAATATTTACTTATTCAATTCGTATAGCGAACAAACAAATGCATATCGTCAGCACTGTGCTGGACATGAAATCCCTATTACTGGTCGATAACACCAAGTTTCAGTTCACGTCTGGCTTTAAACAGTGGGGGAATATTATCAATCGAGAGTATAGATTCGTTGGTTTGTTCAATGCTCATCCCCATTGCGGATATATTATATAGTTATTCGGGTTTATTTTGTGTTATTATATTTTTGCCAAATTGCCTAAAAATGAATTTCTGATGTTCAAGGTGAATTATTCAAGCAGTACATGAAAGATTTACAGGTTAAAACCATATTTGTTAAAATACGATACATAGTGTAATTAAGGTACCCGAATATCGTATAAGTTTACCATTTTAGCAGTTCTTTGTACTTAGAACAGATTTTCCAAATAGCTAAAAGGATGGAAATGTCAAACAAGTTCCCGTATGAAATTTTCAAGTATATGTCAATAGATTATTCATTTATTACTAGAGTAATTCATATCAGGTTATGTAAGGCGTCTAGAAAAAGCATACTTAAACGACGCTGCATATACCTTTCATCTATCGCTACACTTATGCTAAGTGTAACCTCCTCACTCAGAACCTAACGTCAAGTTCAACTAACAATCAGACTAACAACCACATTCATAAAATTGAACAAGATTTAATTTTATTTTCATATTGTTTATTTGATAACCTTCTAGGAAGTGTTATTTTTAATAATTTATTGTGAACACAAAATGGGCATAATATAAAAGCTTACAATCAGATATACGCAAGGGGTTTGAATATTTAAACCAGTGAGTTTACCTTATCTTTAAAAAATAAAAAAAGAACTATCACAAGTATTTAATAAACTTCTTTAGCAAATATTATAATAGGTATTAAATTCAAACAGGTAAACAAAAATAAACTTAAAAATAAAGGCAACCATTTTGCAAGTGCCGTCAAAACAAATTTAGATTACTAGGTATCAATATTTAAACCAGTGAGTTTACTTTTCTGAGGAGGGTAGAATTCTATCGTTCAAGCCTGAACTGCTGGAAGAGGCCGAGAAGTATCCATTGGTAAGCCCTTGGCATCATCTCACCTGGTGGCAAGTGACGATGAAACTGAAGATGGAAGTTGGTTTATCAAGATTCCCCAACGTAATACGGAACTGGCTATCTACGGGCAATCATACACGACCATACGCTTATTTGTCAGTAGTTTGGCCAAAGACCCGAGAACCAGATTGACCCGACACTATAATGAAGATATCCCGGATAAAAATCAACTTGTACGATATTAGAATGGCTCTCAAATAGCTTCAGAAGCTTCTAGAGAAGAGACTTGGCATGAACATCAACGGCGAGTACATACCAACTTTACTACCAACCTTCGATTCACTAACGTTATCGTGGTCATGGCTGAGCTGAGACCTTGGAAGACTAAGGCACAATGCTCGATGGACTTAGCAGGGCCTCTCAACAAGTTGGTTTTAACATAGACAAGACGAATTATGTCACTACTCCTCTGGTTGGTTGAGGTTGGAGACTACACTTGATATTTTTGACGGATATGTCTGCCTGGATATGTTTTCCTGGGACAAACAGTCCAGCTAGGTAGATCCATCTTCGAGAAGGAGATCAACTTTCGTCGAATCGAATTCTCAACCGTCAAATAAAACTCTGCTGGGCAGCGGCGTTCAGGAAGCTCCGCAATATCTTTACGTCCAAAATACAGCAATGTCACAAGACTAAGGCTTCCATTAAATCATGCATGAATTGTGTGATAGTTGATACTGATGATTAATATTGCAACTTCTCAAACAGCTTAAGCACAAAAAGCAAATAAACCTTTTCTTAAACAAAACTCTGAATGTAATTCTTGTAAATTTTGAATTTCCTTTTTTTTCTTTTGGAAAATTGCAAGATGTAGGAGGCCTAAATTGTACGGTATTTAAAAATAAAATTTGTAAAGCGATAAAAAAACTTACTTTAAAAACCGGTTTACCCGAAAACCGGGGTTTTTATTATGAAAACCGAAAAAAAACCGGGTTTTATTTTCGGCCGGGTTTGCATTCCCTAAACAGCATGTATTATTCACAAAATCAACAATTTACTATTTTAACCTCTACCTCTAACCTCCTTGCGAGAAAACAGCTGTTGATGACAAAAGATATCAGATATACGACTTTCTTTTTTTTTCTGGGTTTGGCGCAAAGTGTTTTGAGCATTCATCACATACAATATGCATACAATGCTTGCTGGTTAAGCGGGAAATCGAAGACGAAACAACAGACCTATACCTGTTTCATTTTATCGCAAGTCTAATGCTTTCTACCTGTCTCTTTCGCTTATGTTACTTACGATGTAAAAAAATCACAATTTTGTATCGTAACCGCCATGAGTTGTTGCTTACGATGACAGAATAATTGTTGCTTACGATGTTTTTTTGTGAAAATGTCAGGTAACGATGAAAAACAAAAATGACTCTTATGTTTGCAGAAAATAAGGTTCACTTTCGATAATTTTTGAGCATACGATAGACATCATGACCTTGCGTTTACGATAAAAAAAGGTTTTGAAGATTTTTGGCGCTTACGATGTTCTGCCTATTAGGGCTCGATATGTTTATAAATATTCATTAACAACTTCGAGTGCAAAGCCTCTAACCTTCAGAGAAATGGGTGTGAAACGATATTGATACTGATGTTCTCTAATTAAGATGATCTGCTGAGGCCATTGAGAATTCTGCATAGGTCTTCCAAGATATCAGCTTATCGATGGTGGTTAATGTACGCCATAGATGTTGAGTCCTCTCCAGTCCATAAGCTAGGAAACACTTACTTCCAGGGTACTGGTGAACAATTTTGGATATATAACGTCTCTCTCATTCCTGGTGTCACTCCTCACTGCAGCCATATACTTTTCTAATTCTGATCCTGGAGGCGGACCGATATAGTGACGTTTTACTAAAACTTCAATAACTTCGTAGTTAATTTGTCACTGTTGGAGAGACTGTAACACAGTCCAAGGTCTCGAATGAATGAAAGGTTTTCTCATGGTTCACATTCTACAAACGCGAAGCATAGTGGCCGATTATGCCTTTATTTTTTTTGTGTTGTTTGCTTCAATGTAGAAATGAGGTCTGTGGTACTGAAATGTTTTCAGAAACCCTGGAAATTCATAAAACAAGCGTCCAGACGATTTGTGATGACTTTCAAAAACTAAAAACAGTGATGTGGATCTGTAGGGTCTCAGCTCAGCTGGGTCGTTATCAATTTTCAAGAACTTCACCACCCAGCACACTTTTGTGCTATGTTTTTTTTATGGCAAACGAGCAGTCGGATCATCTGATGGTAAGCGATTACCGCCGCCCATAGAAACCCGCAACACCAGAGGAGTCACAAGTGCGTTGCCGGCCCTTGATATGGTAGTACGCTCTTTTCTTGAAGGTTTTCATTCCACAGTTTGGTTGTGCGAGGCAGAAAGTTTCTAGTGAAACGCACAGTTGTGGACTGCCAACCATCTATGTGATGGGGATGCATATATTGTCGCGTAGAACGATGGTGAAAAGAGGCAGCAGGGATCAATCCGAACAATTCCTCGGAGCACTCCCCATTGTACATGCGATAGAGAATGCAGAGCGAGGCTACATCTCTACGCAGCGCCAAGGAGTCAAGCCGATCTGAAATATCCTGGCAGCCGACGATTCGAGTTGCTCCCCGTTGAATGCGGTCCAGAGGGAGAAGCTGGTACTGGGGTGCCCCTGCCCAGAAATGAGAACGGTATTCCATGTGAGGCCGAACCTGCGCCTTATAAAGTTGCAGGCGATGGGCCGCAGTGAAATACCGTCTCGATCTATTGAGCACACCAAGCTTCTTCGAGGCTTATTTAGCCTTACCCTCTAGATGACCACGGATGTGGTATGTGGTAGGCGTTCGTAATGAAATCAAGCAACTTCTGAAGAGCTTCAAGTACCAATTTTCGACTGAGGATGGATTCTGATCCTCCATCACCCAGTGCCTTATTGATCTTAAGCTGTTTTTTTTATGTGATAGGTGGCAAACGAGCAGACAGATCACCTGATGGTAAGCGATTTTAAGCTGTTGAATCTCGTTTAAGCGGACGTCCGAGATATCTTTGTTATAGTGTCGATGTCGGATCGATTTGGATTAAAGTTAACTTAATCTTTGAAATCGGGTGATGCAAGGTATATCCAAAATTGTTGTGTAAAATAAGGGCAATTAAAATTTACATACTCGTTGATGCGGTCTGACAAAAGCCACACGAGTTGTGTTTTGTATCTCCATGCA
The DNA here is from genome assembly GCA_958295455.1 of Coleophora deauratella. Classification (NCBI taxonomy): domain Eukaryota; kingdom Metazoa; phylum Arthropoda; class Insecta; order Lepidoptera; family Coleophoridae; genus Coleophora; species Coleophora deauratella. Next base: position 3,588,439 of record OY282413.1, read on the forward strand.
TGAATCGATTTCTTTTTCTTTCTCTGCATCTGTAATCTGCTCTAAATGATATGAGGTGCGGTACCGTACCGCATGTTGAAAAAAACTGCATTTAATTTAACCAAATTTGCTTGTTGCTTGGCATGGTCGGCGCGAATTTTGAAAGAGTCGGCGGCGGCGGCGGCGCAAACAAATCGGCGCGGCCGCGCCGCGCCGGCGCGGCGCCCATGTCTACTCCGGTACCGAAATGGCAAGATGGTACCGGTTCCATGCCCTGGGCATACCGTGCGAACCGCATCGCATCTTCGTTCGTAAGCATGATTTCGTCGTGCGAATCGCACCTTCGGACGAAGATGCGATTTCAGTGTGGCATACAACCCCGCTCCCTGCGCCTCACTCCCCTAGCCCGCTCCCCACGGCCTCACCCTCCACCCGTATCCCTGCCCCACCCTTCACTTCCCCCCGCACCCGCTCTTCACCCCTGCACCCCTCTATATGCGCTTCACCCCCCGCGCCTCACCCCCCGCACGCCTCACCTTGCCGCCGTACTTCACACCCACTCCACACTCCCCGTGCCTCCCCCCCGGACACCGCATTTCGCACACGTTCCTCGCTCCCCCTACTCCCCGCGCCTCACCTAAAAATATTTTGCACCAATTTTAACGATAAAAGAATTATATTTTAAAGTAAAACTTATTGTTTTGACTTTTTGATCACTTAATAAAAATATTTTAAGAATTCTGCGTCATTATTTTCCATTGCTTCTTTTACGTAGACTTGATAACATTAATGGATGTACATATTAGTTTACAATCAAGTTAGGCTCGATTTATATTGAGCGGCGCAGCCGCTCTGGCGCCGAATTATACGGAACTGTATGGAACGATTTATACTCACAGCGGCGCAGCCGCTCGCGCAAGCGGCTTGGCTGCGGCGGCCCGGTCACCGTGGCAATTTTCAACGTGTTCATATGTATCAATGCAGTTATAGCGGCCGCGCCGCTCTGTATCATAGAGTGAAAGGAAGTTGTCAGTTGTTGTCAAAGGAAGGATTTATAACGATTCTTGAAGTAAATAATCATGTGCAGGGGCTGAGGAGCGGGGTGCAGGGTGTGGTGAGGTGCGAGACTGCGCCGCGGGGTGCGGGGGGTGAGGTGCGGGGTGTGAAGGGTGAGGCGCGGGGTGCGGGGGGTGAGGAGCGGCTCAGCTGCTGAATATCAATTGATAAGCATCGCGGCCGCGATCGCTCAAAACAACGGCCGCGCCGCTGAGATTATAAATCGACCCTTAATCAAGTTCATCAAATTAATCAATTAATGATTATTGATTAATGATTAACGCCAGTAATCATGATTAAGATTATTTTTTTAATCATGATTATTTTAATCAAGATTATATTTAATCTGATTAAAATTAATCAAATTAACTAATTGATTAAAAAAATAATTGATTAATGCCAACACTGCTTGATTGAAATCCTCACAAAGTGTGTATTACTATAGTCGCTAAAAAATATAATAAAACAAAATTAAATTTAAAAATTAAAGGGGGTCACCATACAAGAGACGTGTTTTTGGAGTTTCTATACGATGGTACGGAACCCTTCACTTGGCCGTTTTTTTCTTTTTTTTATCTCATGTAGTAAGTCACGGTGAGGTGACCTTGTAGAACACACACATGATCTCCTTTCTATTTTAAATTAATCTAATAAATATTTGAAAAACCTCGAATAAAAGATTTTTTTTAAATCAGCACCTTGAGGTCAAAAATAGCATTTAACTCAATGTTTGCAAGGAAAATATTCAAGTATTATACATTTCTAAAATGGGCATGAAATAAGGATTTTTTATAGCACATGAGACAAAATCATTCAATACATTTTTTTTACGTCGCCGATGTTTAAATTTTCATTATCGAATATGTTTAAAGATTTTTCTTGAATTGATGATGTATTTCTGATGGCATCTTTAATTTTTTTGCAGAATAAATAGTAGATTCGGATAGAGACACTAATCAACAATATTTGAGTGCAAAAAAAATACAAATTAAGTGGTTTTATATAACAAAAACTCAAAAGACCCACCGCATGGTAGTAATTTTCATTTCTTTTAAATCTCGTGTAACTCGAAAACCATAAACTTTTGCTGAACATATGTTTCGTTATTTTGATAGGTCTTGATAAAAGCTATCACCGGCCAAAATTTGTCGCATTAGTTTTGGGACACCCTGTATATCTGTATCAGTATAAATCAACAGATTTAATGAGAACTAAAATAATTGGTACATACCTTCTTTGTTGTAACTGCAGAGGAGCTCAAAGCTCAAAGGAGATAAAAGCTATCACCGGCCAAAATTTGTCGCATTAGTTTTGGGACACCCTGTATATCTGTATCAGTATAAATCAACAGATTTAATGAGAACTAAAATAATTGGTACATACCTTCTTTGTTGTAACTGCAGAGGAGCTCAGTTGTAACTGTCTGCTACAGTTTTCATCACATTTCGAACCAAATCCATAACTCCCTGGCATACAATAGTTATGTTCAAGTTGAGTTGATACAGTAGCACACTTAAATACTCCTGTAATTTTTAGTTTAAAGGTAATTTGAATAATCAAAATACTTGGGTATCCACTAAAATATAACTGAGCCAAAACTTGTACCCACAGTATAAGGATATTTATACAGTATGGACACTCCCTGCCACCCGATGTGTGACCGATGTGTGACCTAATAGTCAAGGGTTGGCACACGGTTGGCAAACTAAAGACAGAATGGCCAAGTTCTAGATGTCCCTAAGTCCATTTAGGGACTTTATGCACTGGCAACACTGTTGGAACAGCAGTTCATTGTCTATGGTTTGGTATATAAACGACATTTGTGAGTGTTCTTCCCTAGTATGTTTTTTTCCATACACATATTAGCCTATGTCCAGTGATTCGAGTTCAAAAATCCCTTAGTCCATGATTTTTTACTATAATGTCACTAAGTTGACAGAAACCGTCATTTTTCAAAAAGAAAATTTTCTGTGAAAATTTTGTAGTGTTTTTATTAGGTTTTACTTGAATTTTTCGTTATGAGGAATAGTAGGTAGGAGGATAAGAGTATGAAGAAAATAAGGTTTAAGTTTTTAATTAATTTTAGCTTGTAAGAGAACAGTGAAAAAGTAAGAGATTGTAATAGTGTCGATTTAATAATAAAAATATACAGGGTGTAAAAAGACCTCTCCCGGAAACTTCACGGGGTTTATGTACGACCTATATGAAGTTTAATCACCATGTACGTTTTTAAAAAAAACCTTTTTTTAGACATGTGATCATTTTTAAGCAAGCAATGTACGTGCAAAAATTCAATGTCGCATGCCGCCGCAAGCGTGTGAGTGTGCCCGTCGTTGTACGTACCTACTAAGCTAGGCAACGTTTTTGCATCTCGTAGTCGTCGTTGCGACCGTTCGCCCCCACCCCCGCCCGCCCCGCGGTTTGTTTTTGTGATCAGCTGTTGCACTTCGCAAGTTGGTAAATAACACAATGTTAACTTATCGAAAAATCCAGACCCAGCTCCCAACACCTTTGTTGGTATAAGATACGATACAATCAGTCTCTTTGGAGTGTACCCTTAGGGATCCTATGGGCCAGGGACCCTATGGGCCAGGGACCCTATGGGCCAGGGACTTGGCCATCTATCGCATATCCATCATCAGAACAGGGGGTCATCTTGGCTAAATCCCTAAGTGCCCCTAAGTCTACTTTTAGTGGAGTTTTGGATTTTGGTTGCATTTTTGTTTTTCAAAAACGGTGCATCCTACATAAATAGGTCACATGACCAAAGTTATTTTCCCTGGTAGCCCCTAGACGATGCAACAGTAAAAAGGCGGGGTTGGAAACAAAAAACAATCGACGAAAATTTCCTGAGCCCAAAAAAAGCATTTTGGTTGGGGTGCACATAGGAGGGCTCAGTCAGAGAGAAGCTTATTACTACTAGCTAGCCTACAATGTTGTTAGTAAAACCTTACCTGGAGTACCTGGTAGACTGACTGGAATACCTGGAAGACTGTTGTGGACTCTGTAGTGCTATGTATCTGCAAGTACAACACCACCTCTCACTAATCCAACACTCATCGTGCACACTATTCACAATTTTCATTACCACGAACACTAAGCCGATGTAATTATTTGGCGTAGTAAAATTAATAAAACACACACAAAACTATTTACGAAAAACGAAATTATCGAAACAAAATACGATCACCGAAAGGGGGACGCGGGGGGACGCGCGATTGCGCGGCAACATCATGCGTATTACCCGCACGGCTCGCGAGCCGCGACTGTGGAGCGACGGAGGCGCCGCTGTCGAGCGCGGAAACATGGCAACGTTGCCTACTGGCCTGGCCGTAGCAGGGGTGCCCAATCGAGGCGGTACACGGGCCGCAGGCCCAAAGTTGTGCCGCATGTTTTTATTTTTTAATAATTATTAACTTTTTAGATACGATATGTTATTGTTATTTAGAATAAATTGTACAGCCACACACAGCACACTTTCTCGCGAATCCCTTTTTACCATCGGACATACACAGGATTGTCATAATTATCTCAACATAAATCAACAATAAACATTGATAATTAGTAGCAAGTGGTAGGGGTGGGGGTGATGTAGAGTAGACTTCACTTAACAAAATAATGTGGTTTTGTATGGGAAGTACCTTATTTCAATACTGACCGGTTTATTGTCATGTCAGATGTGAAAGCCGCTCCCTTCTGGTACGCTGTGAGTGTAAGCACGCGGTTCTAGCAGAGTAGAGAGAGTAGGTGATCTGCTCGCCGGTAGTAGACTATAATACTTATGTATATGGTGTTGTTGATCAAACACGCAGGGTTGTGCCTCACTGTAAAGTGTATGTACTTACCTATTCCGGGTGATACAAAATGACCGACAAAGTTTTAACTGTGGCTTCTAATCATGAATTTAGATAAATTTCCCTAAAAAACACCTATAAATACCAAAAAATCACTTCCCATACAAAATTCGTTAATCAGCTTACCAATTTTTATGAGATGGCAATTTTTTTTGGGATTTGACTATGAGCTTATTATCGGGCAAGGTTTTAGGAGTAGAATACCTGCATAAAGTGCTACTTTATTAGTGCCCAATATTTTAGCGAGATTCAAAATCAGAAGTAAAAGTGCTTACTAAAATATCGGCTACTAATAATGTTAGTACCTTATACCTATTAATAATTATGTAATTTCATTAAAAAAAAAACTGACTGACTCAATGGCTAGCGCTCTGTTGATCCGAGGGTCGTAGGTTCGATTCCCACCTTGGCACACATGTGTTTGCACTGTGTCTGGGTGTATTTTAATGATATAATATTTACGTTGGTATTTAAAACGCATTAGTGTATATATGTATGTATGTTTATATAAAAAAAATGCCTGGAATAAAATAGTATTTTATTTTATTCATACAATAATTATCGACCAAAAGTGAAACCCACTATATTATGTCTTATAACTAATTAAAATTGAATCACATAGGTACATCATAGGTATCAAAGAGAACTACGAAGCCGTGTATTTATTAGTAACTTACTAAACGCTCTTAGATCAGTGATCTCTGAGAATAACTATCGTCACAGAATACCCAATAGTACAAGTACTATAGTAAACTACGACAGACCGAGTAATAGAATATTTTTACCGTGTAACGTATTTCATACGATTTCTTATAGATAACATATAAATAGGTACGGTAAAATATAACAAGCGAGAAATCGTGTCGTCGCGACGTCGTTGGTGCGGCCGACGGCGTCGCAGCGGACAGCGTGCGGTACGGCCGGCAGATACTCATGTGACTAAGCTGAGCGGCGGCGCGGCGTTGCAGCAGCTCTCGGTCGGCACACGGCGCATGCGCGGCGCGGCCCGCGGCCGTCTGCGTGATTCTAGATGCGTCATGTAGACCGAGAGCTTACTGCATTTTATCAGTCACACACATCATTGCGTATTTGTATTGTATTTTGTATGGTACTAATCATTATAATAATTAACTGATTGTTAAACAGCAGATACATACAAATACATAAAGATATAGGTCATTTCAATCAAATGGTACCTAAATAAACTTAGTAGGCAACTGAAGTTGACATGTGTCAGTTCCATAGTAAGTTTGATTTTACCTTTTGCTTTTTCTTGATTGGCACAAGGTATATCAAGGCTATTTATTAGTCGGGTCTAACGTGACAACTTTTGTTGTAACACTTTTTAAATAAATGATACAAAAATTGACTTGTAGGTCAAATCAGAAAAAAGAAACGTGGTAGGTAACCCAAAAATAGCAAATCCGAGAATAATGAGCGGTACCACCGCACGAAGGAAAGGAACGACAGGCTTAGAAAAAGTTTGTGAAAATAATCAGAATAAGAGCGGTTCAATTAAAAGGAGCTAGTATTTAAATTATATTATTATTATTGCGCAGTGGCGATTTGATAGCAATAAAAATATCTTAAGTTCAGACTGTATTTATATTAAATGAAAAATTAAAGCCCCCTGGCTCCTGGTCTATAATCATTGTAAAATTACCTCGATAAAGCCCATCAATTAAAAGTTTAAACACAGTGATAAATTGATAATAGTGATCAAAAATATACAGGTGACTGCCACATACCCAAATGCTAACCTCTTAACTGGTGATTTTACTTATGAACTGAACAACTTTTGTTCTAGAACTTTGCTTAAATTGCATAATCTTTTTGGTTTCTTATTATGAAGTACGCTCAATAAGCTGATCGATTTGTATGAAAAGCATAGAAAAAAATGTCATTTGTCCAAAGTTATATAGAACAAGTTTTTCAGTTTCAAGAGTGGAATCACCAGTTAAGAGATGTGCAGTTATTACTAATCACTTGTAGGTATAATGTAAATGTTCCTCCGTGAGTTACCAAAGAATGGAATAAGTGGCTTTAATATTATGTTTTTTCAATATCATATCAGTCGGTATCTTGAATAACGACAATTCTGGATTTGAATTCCAGAAACACAACAATATTTTCGCTTTGTAGATGCAGTCATTTTTTTTACACGCGATGGCGTCGATGTCGTGTCGTGTCAAGAGACCGCAAGTGACTAACACGTCACGTCACTCAGCCGCGGTGCAGCCCCAACAGTTTCACCTCGGTCACCTCGGCATTTTCTGCTTTTGTGTGCGTAGACGGCGGTGCCTACTGGCGCGCACACATACAAGCCGCGCGATGTACCATTGTATGAAGATAACCTACTATTTATACTATGGTTCTAGTTTCTACTCACCCAAACGTGGACTTTGCCAGACTGTTCCCGACTTATTTACAGTGCCATTCTTCACATCTCGGCAGCGGCAGTCTCCAGTCACGTGGTACGCAGCGCAGTACTTAATTTAATTTTAAAGCGAAATTTTATTAAAAGCGGGCGTAAAAGTTGACAACCCCTGACTGGCAAGTCATGTTGCGTGTGTTAAAACTCGGCTTGCGCTTGATGTTTGGTCTTCTCTTTTCTGCTACCGTGCTTGAATATCATTCTATCCTGTTCTTTCGCGCACACAAAAGCGGGCCGCTCTTTTTGATGTTTTTATAAAAAAACATTGTTTGTAACAGTAATTAGGTAGTTTGTGGATCGTTCTGCTCCGAGCTAGACCTGTGCTCTCAGTAACTAATTCCCGTCGCGCACGTTTCCTTTGTTTTTTCTGTAGGCTTTAAAGTTTTTTGTACCTAAATAACTTCGTTCTGATTATGATTAGGTATTTGTTATGATTATAACTTTTTTGCTTAAATCGCTGAGTGTTTCTGGTGTTTTTAGTTGTGTAGTTTTTTGTGACTTATTTGGTTTTGATTTTTGTTTATTTTTTGTAAAATGGCTAACCGCCCGCGTCGTCGTGAGTTTGTTAATTATCACTACAGCGCTCAGGAGTACGCAGAAATGGTTTTGTGTTATGGCATGACAGAAGGAAATGCTGCTGATGCTGCTTTAGAACTCTATCGAGAGAGATACCCTACGCGACATCATCCATCGGATTCCAGCATGACGGTGCTCCTCCTCATGTTTTACTGTCAGTGCGTCGGAGATTAGATGAGATGTTCCATGGACTTTGGATCGGAAGATTTGGTGAAACGCCTTGGCCTCCGCGGTCTCCTGACTTAACCCCGTTTAACAGGCCCTGCGACAGTGCAGAAGAAATAAAAGGAGAATACGAAAGGTATTTGATAGGCTGAGAGAGGACTGCGCCGAAGACCCAACGCTGATGCCTCGCCTTTATGAGGAGACGGTGCGTACAGCTCCCTCTGTCTTGAGATGGGGGGCGCTCAGTTTGAGCCGTACCTCATAAGATCTGAAAGAAGACGTAGCTAAGATGGTAAGTTTTGGTTTTTTTCCGAACGAGCGGCAGCCATGTGTGTTGTGTTGTTGACCCGCGCGCGCCCCGCTTGTCTGTGTGTGTCGTTGAATCGCGTGTCCCCGCTTGATACTGCCGCTTGTGTGCGTTTCTGGAGAGTTTACAGTGTTTCTCTTTGGTTTTCATTGCGGATTTTTGCTATTTTATTCATTTTTAATTTTTATTTAAAAAAATAAATTGTATTCGGTTTCTCATGTCGTTTAGAGGTAATTAAAAATAATAAAAAAATACTTTTTTTTTTCAAAAATGACATCAAATTTTGCTGTTTTTTTTTACATAAACGTATTCAGTAGCGTGCCTAGAACCCCCCCTTTAAGTTTCCGGGAGTGGTCTTTTTACACCCTGTATACCTATATCGTACTTATCTCACAATATTATTTTATTTTATAATACACCTTTAGTCCAAAATGTTATGTATTAAAGTCCATAAGTCCAGTTGGAAATCCCTAAGTCCAGTTTAAAAATCCCTAAGTCCAAAACCTAAGGAACTTAGGCCAAACAATTTATATCGCTTTACTCTATTACTGATCATTTAATTTACTGTTACAAAAGTTCACAATTAAGAGACACCCAAGATATATTTCTTGACCGTGATTCATGTTATAAAGTATAATGGTGTCGTTTTAAAGACAAATGTAATGCTTTACTGGGCGCTATCTGTAACCTAAGAAACAGGACTTAGGGACATCAAGAACTTGGCCATTATTTTTTTGTGGTGTGCGTTCCGAGAGTACGGTCTGACCGCAACCGTTCACTTTGACAACAGGATAGCATAATAAAATATACATGGAAATATTATATTTATAAATCGCATAGATTTTAGGATTAGTAGATTTGGCGATGGATTAATAATGATAACGAAAGAAAGAGATGATGTCATTACTCAGCTAATGTGCGTGAGCGGGATACAATCTCCATCACTTGTCCCTTTCGCGCGTATGCGATTTTGGTTGTTTGCCTGCAGTTGATTGCAGGCAAGCAAATTATCCGACCAAATTAGGTGGTCATCTTGATACATACATTGAGACGTAGCAGTTGCACCATTTGAATTAAGTCGGGTTATATTGGATATTCGGGATACCAGCGCAGGAAAAATATTTTACCCCAAAAAGTGGGTAGTTATTTCAACATCTCGGATACTTAATACAAATATCTACTTCTTATTGTGTTAACGTTTTTAGAAATTGATATTTGAGAAATTAGTGGAACTTTTAACGATAGATATGATCATAAACCACAGATTTTTTATAATAGACATTTTTAATGAAGTGATTATAATAGATGAGATTCTTTCTACAGTAAGTAGGGCATGCAAATATTAGAAAATTTTGGTATTCGAATATTCGAATATTTTTGCCTGAGGTATTCGAATATTCGAATATTATTCGAAAAGTTATATAAAGTCAAATAAAATAGGATTTTACGTGGTAGGACACTATTTTGCAATTAGATAAAATAGACTCATTAAAATTTCTAAAATCAATCATATTTATTTGCGACAACATGTAAAAAAATTATAAAATCAAACAACTACCTACTTCAAATAAAAGGAACAAGCTTTCAAAACCAGACGTTCAAAAAGAACATCTCGTATCTCAAACCCCACCAGCAAGCTCATGGAGGAAAGACGAAGCCTGATTCTAAAATCCTCTGAAGATGCTTGTCAGTATCGGCGACTAAACCGACAGATCCCCAAGTCCTTGACCCGCGATATACGTCAATTTAATACAAATCGTATTAAAGAGGCTATCGAGCGTAATAAAGGGTCAAAAGTATTCGCAAGGGATCTGTCTGCTGGTCAAAGCCAACTAACAAAGCTGAAGACCGAGGATGGAAGAGTCGTGTCGTCCAAGCCCGAGCTGTTTGAAGAGGTTGAGAAGTCCTACGGACAATTATACACGACTACACGCTTACCTGTCAGTAATCAAGCTGAAGACCCGAGAGCCAGATTGACCCGACACTATACCGAAGATATCCCAGATGTCAGCCTGTGCGAGAAAAGAATGGCTCTCAAACAACTTAAGAACAATAAGGCACCGGGTGATGATGGAATTACAGCTGAGCTTCTGAAAGCAGGTGGAGAACCGGTACTTATAGCTCTTCAGAAGCTATTCAATTCCGTCATGCTCGAGGGACGAACGCCTACACCATGGCACAGGAGTGTGGTGGTGCTCTTCTTCAAGAAGGGTGATAAGACTCTGCTGAACAATTACAGACCCATCTCACTCCTGAGCCATGTCTACAAGCTGTTTTCGAGAGTCATTACGAATCGTCTCGCACACAGGTTTGATGACTTCCAGCCTCCCGAACAAGCCGGTTTCCGAAAAGGCTTCAGTACCATAGACCACATACATACGCTGTGGCAGATTATACAGAAGACTGAAGAGTATAATCGGCCACTATGCTTGGCGTTTGTGGACTATGAGAAAGCCTTTGATTCGATCGAGACCTGGGCTGTGTTGCAGTCTCTCCAACGGTGCCAAATCGATTATCGATACATCGAAGTATTGAAGTGTTTGTATGAAAACGCCACCATGTCGGTCCACCTCCAGGATCAGAATTCAAAACCTATCCGGCTGCAGCGTGGGGTGAGACAGGGAGATGTTATATCTCCGAAACTGTTGACCGCTGCACTGGAAGATGTTTTCAAGCTTCTGGACTGGAGAGGACTCGGCATTAACATCAATGGCGAGTACATCACTCACCTTCGATTTGCTGACGATATCATGATCATGGCTGAGACCTTGGAGGACCTAGGCGCGATGCTCGAAGGACTCAGTAAAGCCTCCCAACAAGTGGGTCTTAAAATGAACATGGATAAGACGAAAATCATGTTAAACGTCTGTGTTACACCCACTCCTCTGAAGGTTGGAGACTCTACACTTGAAGTTGTTGACGAGTATGTACACCTGGGACAAACAGTTAGGTAGGTCCAACTTCGAGAAAGAGATCAATCGCCGAATCCAACTCGGCTGGGCAGCGTTCGGGAAGCTTCGCAATATCGTCACGTCCAAAATACCGCAGTGTCTCAAGACTAAAGTCTTTGACCAGTGTGTGTTGCCAGTGATGACATATGAATCCGAGACATGGTCGCTTACTATGGGCCTCATAAGAAGGCTCAAGTCACCCAAAGGGTGGAGCGCGCTACGCTTGGTGTTTCTCTACGTGATCGAATCAGAAATGAGGAGATACGTAGAACTAAAGTTACCGACATTGCTCTCAGAATCGCTAGACTTAAGTGGCAGTGGGCAGGGCACATAGCTCGTAGAACAGATGGCCGTTGGGGCAGTAAAGTTCTCGAGTGGCGAGCGCGCACCAGAAGACGCAGCCTCCGACTCGGTGGACCGACGACCTGGTGAAGGTTGCGGGAAGCCGCTGGATGCGAGCCGCACAGGACCGGTCAGTGTGGAAATCCTTGGGGAAGGCCTTTGTCCAGCAGTGGACGTCTTTCGGCTGATAGATAGATAGATAGATAATAAACCTATCATAAATGAGATCATCAATTATCATTGATTATCTAAAATAAAGTAATGAAAACAAAATTAAACAATTTCTGTTAACTTGGCAGTAATCTAAATAGAAACAATCACTCTCTGAAATCACATGCATAAAAGTAGTCCTTATTGGAAAATATAACAAATGAAAATACTTTAACAAATTTAATCAAGGAAAATTAATATATGGCAGTTTTGCCATTCTTCTTTCCGAATAACGGCGAGTGCTCACGCAGGAATCGCACGATCCTTCTTTTGGGTGCGTTCACGCAAAATGTGTTTGATGAAATATGTTAAAAACATTTCTTTAGATTTTTTTAAAAATAATTGTAATACTGTCTTTTAATATTTAATGTGATGAAATAAATAAACTCGTTACCACTATGGATCAAATATTGTATAAAATTCGTTTACTAGTCAGTTCAAATGTCTTTAAAAATAATCGAATATTCGAATATTCGTAAACATTATTCGAATATTAATATGAGGCGAATATTCGAATTATTCGAATATTCGATTGCAGGCCCTAACAGTAAGTCGCATACATCGTTATAATAAACATATATAACGGTAGATATATGCAGTAAGTTTGCGTTTTGTTATTGCATCAGCAACGTCATTTTAAGCAATAACAAAATGCAAATGTATGTAGATTTTAAACTTGAGATCCTGAATAAATAAGAAGCTCTAAAGTTCTGGATTGTTTTATATCGGAAGGTACCATTTAGGCAGTTTTTGACATCATATTGGTCTCAAAATTCTAGCTGGAACCAATCTATCGTTATATTTTGGGTGTTATTAAAGCACTGCTGCTTAGCGGCAGGATTAGCGAGTAAGATGGTGGTAGCGATCCGGACGGACCTCGCACAAGGTCCTACCACCCGCAAAATCTGTGAAGTGAAAAAATCTGTGAAGCAGTCAGAGGCTGTCACTGTTGAATGTTAGTATGACTGCCAATTATTGATACTTGTTGGCTGAATATTCATGTTTATTATTTATTGTATTGTTGAGCGTAAGAAATGATATAATGATATTATTTGTAATGGCCATTCGTAAATGATAGATTTTATGGTAATTATAGATTTTTCAGTGCAGAAATAAACTGCAGATTATCAAAATCAGTTTATGAAATAGAGTGTTTTTATGTTTGTATTTATAAACAACATGTACAAGGAGTCAATAAAATTGTCAAAAGCGAATTGTAAATTGTAATTTCAACAAGTATAAATATATTTTAATAAAGATTTATCACAAGTATTAAATATATATTTCCTGCTATAGTTTGGTGATACCACATAAAGATTTTTGGAATTTGCCGCGCTTTCTCAGGTTACGCTTTCATTTGTTAGTCTCTAGTAGGGTTCATTTTTAAAACAGTGTTTATAAACATTGGTTCCAAATAAAATAACACATTTGTATAAAATTAATTTTCAAATATTTATTATATTTTGATTATTTTTCAAAAATAGGTCGTACCTGTGGCCGTGTACTAGAGTATGTCAAAAAATTCAAAATAATTCAAAGATTAATCACTTGTAAAAGAATAATGGGGAAATGTGCGATAGCGGAGATATCATTATTTTTCATGTCAGCTTCATACATTTTTTTCGAGTAAAATTCTTATTAATTGGAAACAAGACTATATAACTTTTTCAATATAAGTGTGCATAAGCATGATCTATAGTGCCCATTTCGAGCAAAATAAATATAATATATGTAAGAAAAAATGCTGAATGTCTATGAAAGACGAATCTCAGCCAACAGTGCGCCGCCGCGGGTAGCTGTTTTCATTACAATTGAGAGTAAAAAAAGGTTATTCCATAACCAACAATAGAAATAAAGATCGTTTTTACAGAGCGAAGGAAAACGTTTATATTATCGGAACATGTTTTTCGCAATAATTTAGTCGGAAGTTTAGTATTTTATTTGGAAGTGCAGTTTTTCTTTCGTTGAATTGTAATTAGAACAGACTTGTGCTTGTTTGTTAAATATGAAATTATTTTTCGCTGTATTTTGTGTTAATTTTTCGATAATTTATTTTAATGCAGCTTAGTCAGTATGTATTATAATCAGCCACCGACCGATCGCTGCAAGTTCTTTTGTTTTTCGGAACCTTTATTATTTCCTTCAAGGCGTTAAGTATCGCCAAATCGCAATATTCAATTTAAATTCTTAAAATAATGGTTAAAGCTATCACCCTGGAAGAATATATAACATACTTGAAACAATAAAAAACAAATTGCCTTGAACAGAATCATAAAAATCACAAAAACTTTGATGAAAAAAAATGTCGTGTAAACCCTGTATTTTGCATTAATTACAAATTCTCTTGGAAACACAATATTTGTTTATGTTAAAACCAACACACAAAAATCGGCCATTTTAATACCTTCAATTTACCTTGAACGTTTTTTTTTAACTTGTTTGAAAGCCGTAAAAGTAATAAAAACATCGAAATCTCGAGAATTTTGCGTTCGGCCTTGACGTAACCGCCGCGGTGGTACCCACATTGATCTGAACTTAAAATGAGTGGCGTTACGGTCGATATTATATTATCATGCATCAACCTCCTCAGATTGAGTGTACGTCGCGCCTAAAAAAACGATGTAAACAGATCCACATCAAAATAAGTAAAAAGGGAGTTTTTTGTGAACAGATGGTAGCCCAGTCGTAAGTACCTACCTTATATGTCTTTCTCAACCATCGATATGAGAAACATTAGATAAGGTTACTCGCCCTGTTTATTTCTGAACCAGCGTGTTCGTCTTGCGGGGCCTGAAGCGGGGTGAAGAGGGAGGCATTTATTTAAACAAATATCGCCGTTGTGTGATAAGCTTAAGGTTTATGTATTTAATGTTATCTACTAGCGACATCTAGCGACGAGTAGGGAGGCATGTATTTAATTAATGTTATCTACTAGCAACATCTAGCGACGAGTAGCGTAGCATCACTATAAAATGACAAAATATTCATAAAATAACAAGAATAAAGTGATAAGAAATGTTGCTGTTAGTTTTGTTCTTTATTTTTTTATTGTTTTAGCACATTTCACTGCTCTGTAAGACATATTTTCATTTAAACACGGGATGTTTACTCGTCGCTTGTCAGATTGCGAATGGTGCGCGAAAAGGCGGCGCTACTCAACATAGGGGAGCAAACCACTATCAGCGACTACGCTGTCGTGGAGTATTAACCACATCTAATTGTTCTCTTATATCGATGTTCTCAACTGTATACGCGAATGTCCGGGCCCTGATAAATCGCTTAAGTGTGAAAGAGAAGGTACAAAACAATAATTGTTGTCAGAGGTGCAACCTTGGAACGACGTAAAGGCTTCTATGTACATACAGCCTTGTCTTCATTTAAAATGTATATTCTAAAAGTCTGTCATTTTAAATTCTCGTCTGTCAAAAAGACAGCGATATAGTCTTTTGGAAATATTCCAAGAACAGCACATCTGCAGTTCCAGTGAAGGCGTAACTAGATAAATAAAATGGTATTTCAAAACAATCTGTAAACATCTTCATAATCATCACATATTTTGATAAATATAAGAAACAATCCTTTATTTATATACAATGACTTTAAGATTTTGCTAATATTTAATGTATTAGCCATTTTTGTAATTTTGATAAATATAAGAAACAATCCTTTATTTATATACAATGACTTTAAGATTTTGCTAATATTTAATGTATTAGCCATTTTTGTAATGTATATTTTATCACACATTTGTTTTCAATAAATTACCAATATCAATGGCATATTAAAAAAAAAAACAGGTACAACGGTATCAATATGGAATATATTTACACGGTTTTCTTTTATTTTGACAAAATACGTGACGATTATGGAGATTTTAACAGATTATTTTGTACCTATATTTCGAAATACACTTAAGTAGTGGTAAGTAGCAGGTGAAACTGAGAATAATTTCCTCATGGACATATTACATACTAGATCAGTGTTTTTCAACCTGTGGGTCGCGACCCCCGGGGGTCGCGAAGCCTTTCTCAGGGGCACAGTGTGTTAAAAACCCTAATTTTGTAACATTCTGTTTTTATTGCAAAAATCAATAGAGATTTTAACAGATTATTTTGTACCTATAATTCGAAATACACTTAAGTAGTGGTAAGTAGCAGGTGAAACTGAGAATAATTTCCTCATGGACATATTACATACTAGATCAGTGTTTTTCAACCTGTGGGTCGCGACCCCCACGGGGGTCGCGAAGCCTTTCTCAGGGGCACAGTGTGTTAAAAACCCTAATTTTGTAACATTCTGTTTTTATTGCAAAAATCAATAGTTTGGATCATTTTAAGCTCTACAGTAAAACTCCGGCATTGATACGACATGTAGTTAATTTTTTAAAAATTCTCAAAGTTGACGTATATCCCGGTCACAAAAATCTGCTTAGTTGAGTTTTGATTATTATATGTAATTACATATATAATAACAGATTTTTAAACATGTCTTCATACTTTAAAAAACTAATGAAATATAAATATTTTTGTCATTTTTCTTATTTATTTATTTTTTCCACAATAACACCGTATTAGATGATTATTTATAGACAAAAATATTGGCAAAATCTGCCTTTATGTACACTATTAAAAACACAATCTAATTCCGCGTTATCTAGAAGTTATCAGCTAATACAGTTATATCCGGATTTTTTTGGTCTAGGGTTGTCACTTCAACCGGTAATAGTAGTTAGATGTTTTGATTTTTTTATTTGTTCTATATTTGATATTAATCGTTACGTAATTATATTATTGATACAATACTACGTTAAGTATACACCATTATAGGATATAGCGACAAATATCCTTACTGAAACATGTTTGTTGTTAAATGGTTAGTTTTGGGTCCTTTGTACACTTATAGGAGTTTATTTATAGTTGAATTTATGCATCATATTGTACTACACAAATTTTACCGCTTCCGAGATATTTGCAATCTTTTCTAAAAAAACGGAGGTCGAGATTTAACTAAATCTCAATAGTAATAAAGAATTTGTATGGGAAACTGAAAAAATGATGAGTTTCGCCATTTTTTTCATAGTCAATATGCATCTCATGTATTATATGTTTTAAGTTAAGCTTTTCAAAATTTCTGTTAGATTTTCGATATATTTTACCGTTTCCGAGATATTTGCAATTTTTGCAAAAAAAAATATCGCAGGTCGAGATTTATCAAAAAATAATAAGCAAAAACGTGTAATACTTGCTTTTTCAGATGTTACTTCGCCATTTTTTTATTTAACCGACTTCAAAAAAGGAGCAGATTCTCGATTCGTCGGTATGTTTTTTTTTGTACGTATGTTACGCAATTACTCCGCCAATCATGAATCGATTTTGACGATTCTTTTTTTGTTTAGTAGGTATATTTCGTAGGTGTTCCCATATAAATTTTATCTAAATTGATTCAGCGCTTTTTGCGCAAAATAAAACAGCAAAATCGTAGTTGTTACGGTTGAAATCGGTTGTTTTTAACGTGTTCAGCGTTGTCGATTATTTATTAGAATTGATCATTTTTATTCAGTTATTCAAAAATATTTGCAGTGTCAGGGTGTATTTTATTAAGACATCAATTATTTTAAGCCTATATTCGCTTAACTGCTAATAGCGGTCACTATCATTTACCACTTACTCAGTCCTCACCTCACCCGAGAGGGAAAGCTATGGCTTTAGTGACCAATACAATATGTGCATAAAGCTGAGGAATATAAATTCCTAAAATAATTCCTAATAAAAAACCACTTTAATTAAACATGAGGCATATCCATGTAAAGATAACCTACGCCGATCACTAGTTATGAGACTCATATACACCTATGCTTTTTTAATTTGTACATAATTAGATGAAATTACTAATTGCAAATGTGTAGAATAAATACGAAAGCAGATTAAAATGTTTTAAAATGATGTTGTCACTGATAAATTCAGTTATCTGAACAAGCGGCGAAATTGCGTAACAAATACTGGCGATTTGATAGGGAACACAATGCTAGAAAATTCAGTCGTGAAGCAGCGATGTTTGATTTATTTCATAGAGCCAAAGAAAAAAGATGCCATTACCACCAGCCGCAGTATGTCTGCTGAAACCTATCGAGGAAAACAATATGATAAGTGACTATGCGTCGTCCCAGGATCATGAGTATGATGAAAATTTGGTCCTTGAGAATTAACACGAGGATGTCAGTTAATTATATTTTTATAAATATTTTTTAAGATCCGGGTAATATTAAATGATATCCGGATTTAAGAAAGTGGCAACCCTGACTAAAGTTGAGAAATACCGCATATTTTCTAGATAACGCGGAATTAGATTATGTTTTTAATAGTGTATATAAAGGCAGATTTTGCCTATATTTTAGTCTCTGAATCAGCATTGCGTATTGTCTCCAAATGGCTATCACAAAATCTTTTAACACTTAATGTCAGCAAAACCAAATTTATTACATTTTCTTCTAAGATATCATCTCAACCTGATCAGACATTTATCTTGCGAACTCACCAATGTGCTGGAACCTCCTCTTGCGAATGTAATTGTGATTCGATCGTGCGCACTCATAACATCAAATACCTTGGTGTGATTGTTGATAGTGTCTTGTCATGGAATAAGCATATCGAATCATTGGTTGTACGTACTAGAAGACTTATTTACGTTTTTAGGAAATTACGAAGCGGTGCTGATCAAGCCATACTGAAAACAGTGTACTTTTCTCTTGCACAGTCTATTATAGGATACTGCATTACGGTATGGGGTGCCTCAGTAAAAACTCGGATGCTGCCTCTTGAAAGAGCTCAAAGAGCAGTACTTAAGGTAATGGCATGTAAACCCACTAGATTTCCCACAAAAGAGCTATACTCAATTTGGAATGTATTTTCTGTAAGAAAACTCTTTGTCTATAATACTATACTTCGTAAACATACGCTCATTCCTTTTGATCTAAACTTATTTAAAGACAAACGAAGACGCGACAAGGTTTGTAGCCTAGAGAGATGTAAAATTAATGTAGTTAGCCGACATTTCCATTATCTTAGTTCTTTCCTGTACAATAGAGTAAACAAAAAGCTGAATATTTATCCTCTTTCTTATCACGAAATCAAAGCTAAAGTTACTAAATGGCTTCATAGCTTAGATTACGATGACGTTGAAACTTTAATAAAAATATAGAAGTATTTAATGTACTACAAGTAAAATATGAATGTTATAATTTAAATTCAATATAAATAAATATTTTGTATAATATCACTACTTAAGAGTACACGCACCAACACACACGCACACTCACACACAAACACACACACACACACACACACACACACACACACACACACACACACACACACACACACACACACACACACACACACACAGATTTAAATAATTAGTTTAAGTTTTTTCTATATGTATTCCTTTTATTCTATCTTTTATTTGTTTCCAATAACTTTACAAATGTTACTCGCGTCTCACGGAGGTGGGCGTTAATAGCTGCGACACAGTCCGAAAGGACTAATGCAGTTGTTATCGTACGATGTTGTATTTTCTGTAAACTTTGTGTTATAAAAAATAAACTTTTATTTATTATTTATTTATTTATCTAATACGGTGTTATTGTGGAAAAAATAAATAAATAAGAAAAATTACAAAAAGATTTATATTTCATTAGTTTTTTAAAGTATGAAGACAAAATTTTGTTTAAAAATCTGGTATTATATATGTAATAACATATAATAATCAAAACTTAACTAAGCAGCTTAGTTCTTTTTTAATATTTTTTTTATTATTTTTGTGACCCGGATATACCTCAACTTTAAGATTTTTTAAAAAATTAACTACGTGTCGTATCAATGCCGGAGTTTTACTGTAGAGCTTAAAATGATCCAAACTATTGATTTTTGCAATAAAAACGGCATGTTACAAAATTTCGGTTTTTAATACACTGTGAGGGGGTCGCGGGTAAAAGAAAAAGGCAAGTATCCTACACTGCAATACAAAAATACGAAGGCTGGACCTGTTAATTTTAACAATTTGTAAAAATGTGGTTCTATTTTGGATACCTTAAAATTAAATACTTTTCTAACTAAAGAAAATTATAAACGTAGTCTTTCAAATCACTGACATTTTGTATGTTTATGGCGCTAGGGGGTCGCAAGAATTTTTTAACTTGTAAAGGGGTCGGGTATTAAAAAAGGTTGAAAAACACTGTACTAGATGATAGGGAATTTTCCAAGGCTTTCTCTAAACTCAACTAGATGGTGCTGATCAACATTGGAAATAAGAATATCTCTAAAAAATCGTCAAAACTGATTGATATTACTGATTAATTTTATAATGAAGAAGAAGACCTATTAGTGAAGACCTGTAATTGGCTTTCTGTTTATGCTAAAATTGTTATTATGATATTTTATAGCTGTTGGTTTTCCGAACATTTAATAAATAAATAAATAAATAAATAATAATGATGAATAGCTTTCGAAGATTACTTTTCATTTAAAAAAAATTGTAATTTGATCCAAAAAATACTTTTCATAATGTTTGATGCACAAAGCTTGTCAGTATTGTTTTTGTATTTCTTAAAAGAAGTCTAACATGATACCGAGTTCTAAATTGCATTTTAATCATAAAAATGTATTGAAATCTATTTATTTGAAGAAGAAGTTACATACATCAGAGAAACCGGAATGTACCCAGGTCATCCATACTTGACAAAGTTGTAAATTTATCGTTTCAGTTAATTCAATTAATAAGAATCTATGTTCATGTGGCTTTTTATATATTTTCAACTATATTAAATCTATTTTGATACCGTTAATTCTACGCTGCTTTTAAAAATACATTGCCAAAGCTTAGAAACGCCATCTATTGAGAATCTTATGAACGGTGTGACATACGTCATCTGAAAACTCCCTATTAGATTTCAACTAAATAAATAAAATGGCATTTCAAAACAATCTGTAAATATCTTCATAATCATCACATAACTTGATCAAAACAACAAATAATTATTTATTTATAAACAATGACTTTAAGATTTTGCTAATATTTAATGTATTAGCCATTTTTGTAATGTATATTTTATCACACATTTTTTTTTTTCAAAAAATTTATTACAATATCAATATACAAAAAATATAGGGACAACGGTATCAATATGGAATATATTTACACGGTTTTTTTATTTTACATAAAATACGTGACGATTATGGATTTTTGGATGCACCTTATACAGGGTGTAACTTCCGGAAACTTTATCAGGCTGTTCTATTTATGAAACTGTAAAGCTAATCTGAAGGAACCCATACAAAATTCGCATAAAAATGAAGTTTTAATATAATATGGTCAGCTAACCAGACAATTTTGTATTGTGTGTCCAAAAATTGTCTTAAGTATTCAGCATTCTTAAGGTTCATTCGGAAAAGTTGTTCAGTTTCATGAGTGGATCCCATAATTAAAATTTCCAGGAGTGATTTTTTTACACCCTGTATAAGTAAAAATATCAGCCTGTGTATCACTAATATCGAGCTGAAACTCACAACTAGACCTTGCTGGGTAAACAATATTTTCGTCTTTCAGATGTCCCTGACGTGAGAATGACAGCGTCTTTTTTCTGAATATAAAAAAGTTTGCCAGCATAAATTACTCAGACTAAAAAGTATTTATAATAAATTTGCTACTTTGGTAATGCTCAAGCAAAATGCAAGATGGCGCTAAAAACGAAATCCTGGGCTAAACAAAGCTTATCAGACTAGTTGAGATTGTAGTTACTGTAATATCAGAAAGGTGGTGCTGAATTATACACCACTACATGCGTAAAATTTATGATATTTTACTGCAGTTTTTAATGATATTACAGAAATAAATAATATAATTATATACATTTGGCGAAAATAAAAGGTTGTAAAGTTTACGTTGGACAGATAAAATCAAAAATATTGTGTGTACCTATTTGTATAGTTTTGACCGAGGTAAATTTGTATGAAATAGGGTGACTGACGTTTAACCTTAAACGAATGATGAAATCTAATGTCAAAACTTTCTTTGTTGAATATATCAAATGGCTGTGATTTTACTACTATCTTGTGAATAAAATAAATTTTGCAAAAATCTTTAAAAATGCTCCTTTTGTTCATTTATGAGTTTTGCTTCCGCAACACAATGGTGCAATCATGTTTAGTCGCCCTACTCGATTCTTTCTTCTAAGGACTCGGACCCATATAGGTCCGGCGGAACTGATACGAGAAAGCAGGTCCGTTGATCGCGTCAATCCATCCACTCCGCTAAGGACTCGGACCTATACAGGTCCGACGGAACTGGTACCCGGAAGCAAATCCGCAGAGCTGGATGTACATCCGGACCCGAATCCTTTAAAAACTCGGACCTACACATCTCTAGTAGGTGGGTCGCACACACCAAACTGTGCTGGATTGGAGGTACCGTCGGTGGTGAAAGAAGTGAAAAACGCAATTGTAGTCTCGAGTTCGTGCTGTAAGTCGGGGAGAAGTCTGTGATTGTAGCTGTATGACTGTAATGACTCGAGTGCTCGGCTGTAATAGATGGAATGCATGGCGGCCCGCAGGGCGACCGTATTTATGGGACGAACCGCGTCCGTACCCTGCCCCGCTACCCCCGCACTGAACTCTCTTTATTTAAATCTGTATTTACAATTACTATCTTATTTTTATCTTCAGTCCTAGTTATTCTATAAGGTGCTTCCAAAATATATGCCACCGCTGCAATGGGAGTAAGAGTCATGCATATAGATTACAATAGTAAAAAAAATTCGTGCCCCGGAGTCGTTAAATTGATTTGGGAGACTAAACATTTTTTTTTTACTTTGATTCAATTTCGCACAACACGGTCCGTCAAGTACGTACGCTCCGTCATGAAGTCATGAATGAACTCGATGTCATTTGACTGAATGAAAGCAACGCACGCTCGTAGGTATCTCTTTTTACAGGTTAATTTAGTGAATAGCTGATTGTCTTTAAATTAAATGTAGAGCAGAATAAACAAACTTACCAGTTATTAAAACGGCTTATTCACGTAACAAGGTGATAAACTTACCATCGCACTTTGACAGGCTTTGGACTGTTAAATTACGTACTTGTAATGTATCTGTAAAAAGTTTAGGTAGGTAAGGCATCTACTCAAGAGTAGATGCGTAAAATTAAAAAGAACGTGTATTACAGTAAGTAACTTGGCGTGTTTCTAAGTTCATCACCTTATTTACAAGGATTTGCACAACACAACACTGGTGGCTGGTTGACTCACACCAAACCTCTGTTCATACGGGTTTACGGCAAACGCAGGGATGTTATTTGCACTCGCGGTAGTAGAGTGTCAATCACCTTATTTACAAGCTATTTCACAACACAAGAAAGTTTTACATCAGTTTTACAACACAGTAAAGTTCTCGAGTGGTGACTGCGCACTGGAATACGTAGTGTGGGCAGGCCCCCGACTCGGTGGACCGACGAAGACCTGGTGAAGGTTGCGGGAAGCCGCTGGATGCGAGCCGCACAGAACCGGTCGGTGTGGAAATCCTTGGGGGAGGCCTTAGTCCAGCAGTGGACGTTTTTCGGTTGATGATGATGAATTGATGACACAACACAACACTGGTGGCTGACTCTTACACCAAAACTTTGCTCATACAGGTTTACGGCATGCGCAGGGATGTTATTGCACTCGCGTTCAGAGGGTATCGCGGTAGCAGAGTATCATTTCAAGATACTCTTGATTCGTATGTACGTCTGGGTGACATCGTTATCTCACTCGCGGATGGGGGCGCAGGCGGTGCAAAACGTTCGCGTCACGCCTGCGCGTCACCGCTGCGCATAGCGAACTGACCTGACCTCTGACCTGTACGAAGGGCGCGGGCGCCAACCGCCCCCGCCCGCCGGGTCGCGCCCCGCTCCCGAGTGAGTATGCGAAAGGGTGCGGACAGATCAAAGCCTTTTGTAGCACGACACAAGTGCCGAATTTGTTTGATGTGTAGCCGCAACGTCGGAGCGTTTAAGCATGTTTTCGCGCGCCTGGTTTCATTCAACACAATACGGGATGGCTTAATAAAGTAAAGCAATTTATTTTTATGATTGTTATTTTTTTGTATGGAAAAAAAAAGAACAGTTTCCGCACATGAATGTCTCATTTTCGTGATCACTATACGTGATACTTTCTTCCATTTCAGCCGTGGCATATATTTTAGAAGCACCCTATATATTATTTAAACCTATTTAAAGTCTAGAACACTTATCTGTAATATCTTATTTTTAAGGTTAAACGTCAGTCACCCTATTTCATACAAATTTACATCGAACAAAACTATACAAATATACACAATATTTTTGATTTTATCTGTCCAACGTAAACTTTACAACGTTTTATTTTCGCCAAATGTATATAATTATATTATTTATTTCTGTAATATCATTAAAAACTGCCGTAAAATACCATAAATTTTACGCATGTAGTGGTGTATAATTCAGCACCACCTTTCTGAAATGACAGTAACTACAATCTCAACTAGTCTGATAAGCTTTGTTTAGCTGAGGATTTCGTTTTTAGCGCCATCTTGCATTTTGCTTGAGCATTACCAAAGTAGCAAATTTATTATAAAGACTTTTTAGTCTGAGTAATTTATGCTGGCAAACTTTTTTATATTCAGAAAAAAAAGGCGCTGTCATTCTCACGTCAAGGACATCTGACAGACAGAATATTGTTTACCCAGCAAGGACTAGTTGTGAGTTTCAGCTCGATATTTGTGATACACAGGCTGATATTTTTACTTATACGGATGTAAAAAGATCACTCCTGGAAATTTTAATTATGGGATCCACTAATGAAACTGAACAACTTTTCCGAATGAACCTTAAGAATGCTGAATATTTAAGACAATTTTTGGACACACCCTACAAAATTGGCTGGTTAGGTGACCATATTATATGAAAACTTCATTTTTATGCGAATTTTGTGTGGGTTCCTTAAGATAAGCTTTACAGTTTCATAAATAGAACAGCCTGTTAAAGTTTCCGGAAGTTACATACTGTATAAGGTGCATTCACAAATTTTTTGACTCCTCTTATACCATGCCCCATTTAAAATTTTAACCGCCTCCGTAGCGTAGTGGCTTGTCCGCTCGCTTCACATTAGGAGGTCGCGGGTTCGATTCCCGGCGGGGTGTAACTTTGTGGATTCGGTTTGGTTGGTGGTAGGGCATTTTCTGAGCCTGCCTGGCATATGCCACCATCTTATCTAAGTCTTGCCGCCAAACATCAACGTTAACAGCATTGATGTGTTCCGGCATGAAGATAAGGTAGTTCCCCGTTCCCCACTGCATTAGGGAATCTAGGTAAGCCCGCTTTCGTATTCGGCATCATGGTCACTTACCATCAGGTGAGATGATGCCAAGGGCTTACCAATTGAGGGTAAAAAAAAGATGATAGCTAACCAGGCAGGCTCCGAGAATGCTCTACCACCGACCGACCAAACGGAGTCTTACATATTATAGTTAGACTCCACCGGGAATCTAACCCGCAACCTCCTGATGTGAAGCGAGCGACTAGACAACGAAGGCGGTTTTCTGGGAGTTACCAGCAACCACGTGATACAACCCGAACCTTAGATATGTAGATTTTCATACGCGGTAAGTAAAATCCCGCAAAAACATTTACATATCAAGTAAAAAGTCTTACACGTCAATCTTTATAGCCTCGACTGTAAAAAGTTATGAATTCCCACCATTTAGCGCCAGGTTTTTTAAAAACTGAATCGCTAGTTCTAAAATCAGGTTATAGAATAATTTATTTTAAAAAAAAGGATAAACAGTTATTCACTTACACAATATTTTTTTTCACCAAAATATATTCCTAAACATAGTCGTCTATATACAAAAACCTCGTTTTATTCAAACATTTTTTTTTATTAAATATTTGAGTGCGTTTGACTACATCTCACCTGATGGAAAGTGACGATGTAGTCGAGGATGGTACTTACTTGTCAAACATGGTTATGTTAAATTTTTCCAAAGTATTTTGGCGCTTTCAATGTCTCCACAAGACAGGCATTCCAGGCTTCGAACGCAGTTTTCTTTTCTCTTCAATTAAAGGCTAAAAAACAGTATCACACAAAAACAGTATCAGTATCAGTTCATCGCACGGCGTCGTTCTGAACGGTTCTCTGTGTCAAAAAGTGCAGCCGGTTATTAAACGAAGGCGCGTATCGTAAACAACACACCGAATTTCGAATCGAACGACGTGTACAAATAAGGTGCAATTTGGAACAAGCTGTTATCGTCTTTGCGAATCTCTGTTGTTGGTGGATAACCTCAAACATGGATTGCAATATTTGTAAAAAACTTATTGCAAGTGATCCTGTTGTATGTTGTGGCTGTCTTCTTCGCTTTCACGCTACATGTGCCGGTATAACCGGGACTAGGAAGATGCACGCTGAAAAAAAGGCTTCTTGGCGATGCAGCAAGTGCCAAAACACGCCGGGCAATGGTGACATTTCGCAAGGGAATACCGCCCCACAACAGGGAATTTCGGAGATTCTACAGGAAATCAAGGCTTTTCGAGCTGAGTTCGTTATTGTAAAAAAAGAAATACAAAGTACTTCTGTTGGTATTGAAAACCTCAATAAAAAATGGAGTGAAATGGAGTCACGTTTCTCGAGCCTAGAGGATCGTTTGGTTGTTGTGGAAAGTAAGATGGCGATGCTTGCCAAACTGCAATCAGACTTAGCTAATGCAAATGACATCATAAATAACCTGCAAAACGAAAGCAACATGCGCGACCAGCACGCTAGAATGAATAATGTTGAGATTTCTGGAATACCGCTTGTCAGTGGTGAAAATTTGCTGAGTCTACTGAGCTCATTGTGTGCCAAAGTGGGAATGCCATTTGAAAATGATTTTGTGGATTCCATTCATCGTGTTCGCCGATATGCGACTAACAGCAACGGTGGTGATGCCAAGTCAGAGTCATCGGGGGCCCGCCCTCCGGCCATCATTGTGCGCTTCACCAGGCGCCTGTACAAAGACCACCTGTTGGCGGCAGTACGCGCGCGCCGCGGCGTCTCTAGCGCTGACCTTGGGCTGCCGGGTGCCGCTGCCAACGTGTTTGTGAGCGACCACCTTACACCGGCTAACAAACAGCTGTTGAGGCAGGCCAGAGAACTCAAGAATGAATACCAGTACTCATTCTTGTGGGTTCGAGACTGCAAGATTTTTATGAGGAAGAATGAGAAATCCAAAGCTATGCTCATTGGCAAAGTGTCTGATCTTCAAAAAGTAAAGTGACTTATTTCTTTTTATCTTATGTGTGTAATTTATATGTCAGTGTCAGTGTTACATACAAACCTTTCTGATAGGTATAATTTGTTATGTGATACTATGCTCCTATACTATAAGTTGTTATGGCTGTGTTATAGTAATTATAGTTTTTGTAATATGTTATTCAGAGTACAAACAAGTAATGTTTATGCATATAAAAAAATAAACACTATTTTTCTATGTGGCATTTCAGGTCTACGATGCTTTATAATTTGTAATAAAATTAAATATATTTTTTTCTGGTTTAACATTTTTAAAAATGGTTAATAAAACTTTTAATGGTTATTATCAGAATGTGCGGGGTCTTCGTACCAAATCACATAATTTCTTATCTAATGTTCTTCAGTCAGAGTATGATTTTGTGTGCATTACTGAAAGCTGGTTGACTTCAAGCTTTTTTGATAGAGAGTTTTTTGATAATAGATATCAGGTATACCGTTGTGATAGATCTTTGAGTGATAGTGGTGCGGAACGCGGAGGTGGAGCGATGGTTGCGGTGCGCGGCGAGTACCAGCCGCTGCGACGTGACTGGCCATGTCCTCCCAGCGCCACGTCAGAATGCGTTTGGGTATCATTGCCGTTGGGCTCCAGGAACAATAAAGGTAATATTTTTCTCAACATTTGCTGCATTTACATACCACATGGTCCTTCTTATAAAGACACATTATGTGCATTTTTTGACATTGTTGGTAAATTAATTACTGAACGACCTCATGATATTTTCTTGTTAACCGGAGATTTTAATATATCTGAAGCGAGATGGACTAGCTCCCATGATCTCTATTTATCATTGTTGCCCAGTGGTATTGCTGTTGTTCAGGCACTGAGTGAACTTATGTCCTTTTCTGATTTAAAACAATATAACTTTATTCACAATGTGTCAAATCATATTTTAGATTTAATATTATGCAACACTGAATGTATGGTATCTGAATGTCAGTATCCTTTGACACCTGAGGATAGCTATCATAAGTCACTGGAGATAGGATTGATATTAAATTACATACCACCTCTTAGATCTGCTAAGACATGCATCTTTAATTTTCAATTAGCTGACTATAATGAAATTAATGCTGAGTTATTAAAAATGGACTGGATCTCCTTGTTTAAATCACTAACTATGGAGGAGTCCACTATGGAATTTTATCAGTTTCTTAATAATTTGATTAAAAAGTTTGTTCCACGTCGCCCACTTCGTTCATCAAGTTCTGTTCCTATTTGGTATAGTAAACCCCTAAGAAGAGTTCTAAGTGAAAAGCAAAAGTACCATAAATTATGGAAGTTATATAAAAATCCCCTTGATTATGAGTCATTTAAAATACTTAGGAAAAGGGCATTTAAGATGGAACAAGAGTGTTACAACAATTATATTGCTTATTCTGAGAAGAAAATCAAAATTAATCCTAAGTTCTTCTGGACATATATAAAATCAATTTTTCCAAACAATAGTTTACCACAAAATATGCATTACAGAGGAACAACAGCTTCAGATGGGGAACAAATATGTAATTTATTTAATAACCATTTTCATTCAGTTTTTGAGCAGTCAAGCTCTCAGAGTTTGGACATTTCTGCCTTAGAAACTCCAATTGATTCAGTTTTGAGTATTGGGTCAATAGAATTCACTGAAGATATAGTAAATAAATATTTAAACTCTGTCAATGTTAATAAAGGTGCTGGGCCGGATGGTATACACCCCGTTATGATTAAAAATTGTTCAGCTGCTCTTACCAAACCAATCACTTTACTTTTTAAAAAGTCTTTTTGTGAAGGATGTGTACCTAGAATTTGGAAGCAGGCTTTGATTACTCCAATACCTAAAGGCACGGTTAGTCAGGATATTGAGAAATATAGACCTATTTCTAAATTATGTCAGTTTGGGAAAATTTTTGAGAAGATTGTTACTGATCAACTTTCTGGCGCAGTTAAACGTCACATATCTCCGAATCAACATGGTTTCTATAAAGGTCGAAGCGTTGATACCAATTTATTGATTTTTAGTGAAATTATCCTGGATGCTATGGACAATAAGTATCAAGTAGATGCTGTGTACACTGATTTTGCCAAGGCTTTCGATAAAATATGTCATAATACTTTATTAATAAAGCTTTGGCAACTCGGTATACATGGTGATCTTTTTCGATGGATAAAATCCTATGTAGAAAATAGGTCTCAGGCTGTTGCAGTCGGAGGGTATAGATCAGGATATAAAGAAATAACTTCAGGTGTGCCGCAGGGCTCCCATTTAGGTCCTTTGTTATTTATTTTGTACATAAATGATATCACAAATACTTTAAAAAATTCAAACTCATTACTGTATGCTGATGATACGAAGATATTTAGGATTATACGTGATCAAACTGACTGCAACCTATTACAAAGTGATCTCACAGCTTTTGAAGATTTTTGCACAAATAACAATCTTTTCCTTAACGCAGATAAATGCTTTGCAATCAGCTTTACTAGAAAAAATAATCCTATCTTTCATGATTATGAACTATGCAGTGAAAAATTAACTAGAGTAACACAAATTCGTGACTTGGGAATTATTATGGATTCTAAACTTACTTATGTTCCACACATTGATAAAATTATTGATAAGGCTTACAAGCAACTAGGTTTTATACTGCGAGTAGGGAAACCATTTAAAAATTCTTTTACCTATAAACTTTTATTTAACGCATTTGTTCGTAGTCATCTGGAATTTGCTTGCACAGTTTGGCACCCAGCATTTAAAATCCATAAAGAAAGAATTGAACGCCTTCAAAGAAAATTTGTGAAATCTCTTGATTATAGAACTGGTCATACTCCCTCTGATTATGAGTCCTCTTTGAATGGGCACAAGATTGTCTCTCTGACTGATCGCCGTAATTATGCTGATGTCGTTTTACTTTACAAAATTATTAATAATATGGTCGATGCCCCCGCACTACTGCACAACATTTCTTTTAAAGTACCTCGTGGACGTGAAAGAACCTGTCGTAAAAAACAATTATTTATGATCAAAAGAAGTAATACTTGTTTTGCAGATAATTCCTTTATTAAACGTGCTTGTCGTTTTTATAATGACACAGCTAATGAAGTTGATTTATTCTCTGTTTCCCTAAATTGCTTCAAAAAGAAGCTTTTGTTAACCTAAACAAAAGATATATTTGCTTATTTTGTGATGTGACTTGCTTCGGTTTAAGGTTTTCATAACAATTCTAATAAAAAAAAAAAAAAAAAAAAAAAATGTAAAAAAAAAAAAAAAAAAAAAAAAAAAAAAAATACTTTTTCAAACTCAACTTTCAAAATTTTATTCAACATTTAGAGATTAAATTCACATTTTTTAAAGGATTTTTTTTTTTTTTTTTCCGAAGCAGGACGCAAATTTCTTTTTATAACTTAAATATAACAATTTGTTTTGCTGTTTTATCACTGTATAAATACAATATGTTCCTATTGTATAAGAAAAATTATGGAACTATAGGTCTATAAGTACTGAATAGTTTTAGCAACATATGTAAAAGACTGTTTGTTTCCTAAATAAAATAAATAAAAAAAATCACTCCCTGTCAGAGCATGAAGTATGGGCAGCACTGTTGCTTTTTATGTTCTTGAAATTGTGACAAAATCGCAGTATCTTTAGGTTTTATTTTAAATTACTTACCTATATGAAAATTTTATTTTTAGATACATTTTGTACAACTCATGATTTAATTCTATTACAAGACCAAAAAAGGAAAAATGTTGTCCTTATTCTATGTTCTAACAGGGTGTGATACCGTTTCAGCCTCTAATGGAGGAGGAAAGAAAACCGCGTACGAAACCTGGAATGTTTCTCCTCCAGCAACTCTCGGTTTCAAAATGCTCGCTTGTGGAGACATTGCAAGCGCCAAAAAACTTTCGAAAAATTTATCGACAGAATTTAAATGTGTATTGTAATATTGGAGTAATTCATTATTCTTTAAATGATTATACTGATAATTATGTTATTTTAATTAACAAAACATCAACTTTTCTGATAAATGAGTCTATTGTCATTGATATCATTTCATGTGCTTTAACATTAATTGAAAATCTTTTATCTGTATGGATAAAAAAAATTGAAAAAAAATATAAAAAAAAATGAATCTATTTTTCTCGACAGTGAAAACGAATTTCATGCTGCCACTTCACGGAAGTAATAAGGGGGCCATTCCCTAAGACATATACGTAAAAAATATATAAAAAACTAGTTTTCCGCACGCGACTTCGTCCGCGTTAACACGTGAAGAAAACCATCCAGTTTGAGAGTTACCCCTCTGAATGTTACAGTTTCGGCCGGCAGTAGGGTCACACCCTGATGAGAAGCATATTCACTGCCAACCATCGTTTAAATTCCCTATTCACAACATTAACAAATTCTGGTCCCGAGCCAACAAAACTTTTCCGTACAGAAAGCTTTAGTATGGCGGCCATATTGAAAAATGGCGGAATTGAAAACCTGACACAATATTCGTCATCAGCGATTCTGAAAACCTCCGGGGTTTGCCAAAATTGTTGTCAAATTTCAGCTGGATCAGCGCAACTAAATTTTCAGCCGCCATCCGCCATCTTTGATTTTTATTACGTCAGGCAGTTGTCCCCCTTTATTCTCAATGACTTTGTTTCAAGCACCCCATATCAATCTCAAATACTTTTGGAGATGTTGCACTTTGAATGTTGTATGGTAGCCATCTTTTTTTCCGCCATTTTGTTTTTTCTTGCCACCGTTCAATTTTGACCAAGGTGTAGAGAATTTTTGTTTGAGAGGTCCCCCCAAGTGTCATAGTTTCAGCGGGCAGTAGGGTCACTCCCTGATAAGGAGCAGCTTTCCAAGATCTGGAGGTTTTCCCATATTCACTGCCACCCATCGTCACAACATTAAGAAATTCTAGGTCAAAGCCAACAAAACTTTTGCGCACAGAAAGATTTAGTATGGCGGCCATCTTTAAAAATGGCGGAATTGAAAAACCGACCCAATATTCCTCATCAGTGATTCTGAAAACCCCCGGACGCCAAATTTCAACTGGATCAACGCAACTAAATTTTCAGCCGCCATTTTGAATCCGCCATCTTGGATTTTTATTACTTCAGGCAGTTTTCCCCCTTCATTCTCAATGACTTTTGTTCAAGCACCCCCTATCAATCTCAAATACTTTTGGAGATGTTGCACTTTGAATTTTGTATGGCGGCCATCTTGATATCCGCCATTTTGGTTTTTTATTGCCACCGTTCAATTTTGACCGAGGTGAAAAAATTTTTTTGTTCACGAGGTACCCCCCAAGTGTCATACTTTCGGCGGGCAGTAGGGTCACTCCCTGATGAGGAGCAGATTTCCAGATCTCGAAGTTTTCCCGTACTCACCAGCACTCACCCTCTATACCCCCCATATATCATTTTTACCCCCCGTGGCTTCTTCTGGGAGAACAATTATGTCAGTCAGTCAGTGGGTTTGCAGCTATATTATATTGTAATTGTAATATGCTAATCTGTGATTCCGAAGTTTGATACTCTCCTTCCGTGACTCCAAATCGCGTAAGACTTGGCTTGCAAAGGCACCGCCGCGCCGCGCCGTGCCTCCAGATATTGTCGACATCACTTCGTATCTCCTTGCTTGATACGTATCTCCTTGCAATCTAAACTGTTTCTGACATCATGTTTATTCTAAAATAGTTATTTAGTATTTATTAAAAGTTATTTAATGTTACATATTAGTATATTAAACATTTTTAATCAAATCTACTTCTTTTTTATGATCTGCTATAAAGTGAGTTGTCCTACAAAAAGAGAAACTTAACACACCCTAGTCAATATCTCCATACAAATTGAGGTATTGATATCTCTGTATCTAATGCATAGAATGCTTTTGTTGTTTACTATGTTTTAGTGACGGAGAAAACATTCACCTGGAGCTAACTCACTACGTTTGTAACGCCAAACTTGCGGAGATATTGAGGTGTATTGGTGGGCCAGACGGGGAAATGCCTCGAAAGTTTCGATCGCTTATATTTTTTTTTCTGTTGCGTCACAAATGTTGCGAATGCGTTACAAATGATCGTTTGCGATTTGTGACAGTGTTCCACTAATCAGTTTGTGTCTGCACAGGCTCATTGTCCTGATCTCAGGTGGGCCCGACGAAATCCTCTGTACCACCATCTGAGTCAAATTGTATCAAAACTACTGCAAATTTTACGTCGGACATTTGTTGGATCTTATTTTTTTCTCCGTCACAAAAGTTATTTCAAGGAAAACGAGGCCTTCGCTGCCTGGTTTCGAAAATTTTTAGGTTAGGATGTCAAAAGCATTTCCCTGTCTGTACCACCGTCTCCATCGAATATTTCTCCAACCGTAGCGGCACAAATGAGCGGAATATGATCATAGGACATCTTTTAAACGGCACTAAAGCCTCGTATACTCAAAAACTCTCTAGGAGCTTGGATCATACGTAGAAATGGATACTTGTTAACCGGTTCCGAAACTTGCACATGTCAATGTCATCTGCATGTGCTACGTTTGTTTGTTTACCTTTTGCTTTTTTTTGATTGGAATGAACTGTATACCTAAATGTGCTTTTGCTAATTTTGCTATTATAAATTTTATTTAGTATCATCAGTATCATTTTAAATTACTATTACTACGAGTATGTTAGTAATATAAAATCTGTGCTACGAGGCAGGTCTCATTATTAAATGTAGTGTTTCAAGCTCAGGTTTATGTACCTATGTACGATACGAGATAGTGACTGCAATATTGTTTATGTGAAAATGTTAAGTGTTTTGTTTTGTACGATTCAATTAAACTGGTTAAATGAAACAGGTTACGATGATCAGACAGAGGGTATGAGTGAAAGAATATGTGTTTGTGGAAAGCTCGAAAGACACAGCCGTGAAAAATAAAATTTAGTTAAATAAAGATTATTTGTTTAGCTTAAAAAATGTGATGCTTTCTGTTTGATGCAACATTTATGTTTTTTTTTAAAGAACAGGTGGAAACAGATCTGTAATAATAAAAATATTATTGGTAACTTTCTTTATAATATAATAATAATAATTGTTTTAATGTTACTGAAGTGTTACCTGGTTGCCTAAAAAAGAAGGAATTACGAAACAATTGCCCATCAGTGTATGGATACAGTCATCGTAGTGATTATATTCTCTTTGGTTAGCACTCTGTTGTCTTACTACTTATATATATTTTGTACTTATATGTTTTAAAGAGAACACTTAGTCATATTATTCTGACTATTTGTATGGAGTGTGCAGAGTGGGTGGGAAAGACTTGTTAAATAATAAATATTACCTGGTTTAAGAACGGGACCCTAATCTCTGTCAAACATCGTCGCGCATCAAAATGCCGATTCAACACTGTTGCGTGGAAGGATGCAAGTCCAGAAAACCCTCTGTGAAGCTATTTAATTTGCCTGCCAACGATGGACTCCGAGAAATTTGGTTGAAATTTCTTATACCGTGGAGTCCATCACTACAGAATTTGGTAACAAAGGAGGTGCTCGTGTCAAAAAAGGTAACTGCCTACATGCCTAACAAGCCAGAGCACCTGCTTGATTCTAATGCTAGTCCACAGCACCAGCTGTCATAGCCAATAGGAAATCTCACTTGTGGCTAGTCCTTAGCAAGTATTGACGTAGAATATACAAAAAAAGTGTATTTGAAATTTTAAGGAGTTATTCAGAATGAGGTATAGAATACAAGAAAAATATTGGAAAAATCTGATCTTCGATTTTTTTCAGTTTCCCATAAGTACTGAATCTGAATAGTGAATCAAGAATTTGTATGGAAAAAAAATTGTAGATCAGATTTCTTCAATATTTTTCCTGTATTCTATACTTATACTTGATTCTGTGAGTAATCCCTTAAAATATCAAATGCACTTTTTTAACACCTGTAGAAATTAATCTACCCGCTTAGCTTTATTTTCCTCATGTTAACATACTTGATTCTGTGAGTAATCCCTTAAAATATCAAATGCACTTTTTTTAACACCTGTAGAAATTAATCTGACCGCTTAGTACCCCTATGCGTGTATTTTGATTTTCCTCATGTTAACATTTTATCTACCTACTTTATCTCTTGTGACATATACAACTTTCATAATCAGCTCTTGTTGGAATGTTAAGTGTGTTTATTTTGAACACTACCGACAATGGTTTTTAAAATTGGATTGATAGAAGTTTGTTCTCAGGTTTACTAAACTTAGAATTTATTTATCATGTTCACTGTTATATTATTTGCTAAATTATTTTTCTAATTAATTTAAGTTCATCTCTTATTTTAGGTGTGCAAGCTGCATTTTGAGCCGAAATACCTAACCGGAGCTGAAAATAACAAAAGAAAAAGACTTGCGTGTCCGACTCTGTTTACTGATAAAGAAATTTATAGACGCCAGCCATCTACTCCAATTAAAATTTGTAAGTAGGTACTATTGTTTTTGCAAAGTTCCTATCTATGTCATATAAAAGTGTCTTTGAAATTTAAAGGGGTTTTAACACCTGTATATTTCCATACATAAAATTTTCATTTTCAGCATTCGAAAATATAGAAGAGGACCACAGTTACTCTCTAGGATTATCAGAGAGTACTCCTGGGCCAGAATTAAATCAGCTTTCCGGAAACAAAAGTAAGTTCTTGTGAAAACATATAATAATGCTCTATTTTAGTTATTTTGATACATTTTACATGTAAGTTTGATTTCTTTCTTAAATTGTTATTGTTATTATTACGTATAAATTTGATGGTTTCATTGGGCGGTTTATTGGTTAGCGTTTTTACTTTGAGGGTAAAAAAGAACTAGTAGATAAAAACGACGACGTTTCACAAAAAGCGACGAGTACAATATACTGATCAGTATTATTTATTATATTCCTTAGAGTGAACCAGCCTGCCTGGCGAAACTCAATACTGCAATTTTGTATGGACTTTAAGCTATTTTTAATGGCGACATGTGTTGTCTCTTACTTCCTGTCTTACCTTCTTTGTCTCGCGCTGTAAAGCGTTCCGAGTAGGGATGGGTAAGTACTGCAGTATTTACTCATGCCAGAGTAAATACTCAGTAAAAACTATTATAAGTACTATTTTTTTACTTTTTACTGAGTATTTATGTTTTACTAACAAAAACTTAATAAGCTATTATTTTTTATCTAATATTTATCTGTATGACACTTTTTTTACGTTTTTCTAAGTTCTTTAAGTTTTCTAAGTTCTAAGTAGTCTGACGATATAACATTATTAACATTTTATTTAGGGGATTCCCCTTAAAATCTTTATCAATAGTTGTTATTCGTAGTGTTACCAACTAAAAAAAAACACTTTAGGCTCCGCGCACACGGGAAACTTTTATGTACCACTAATGCGTGTAACTTGTTTTGTTTTTAGGGTTCCGTAGCCAAAATGGCAAAAAAGGAACCCGTATAATTTCGCCCTGTCCGTCCGTCCATCATAGCCATTTTACTTGGTGAGTATTGGCACTATGTGGATGGTTTTTTTATGGAATGGAAAGTGACGATGTAGTTGAGGATGGTACACGCAATCTCAAATAATGCTTTGAAGACTCCCAGATTGTAGAATTCGGGAAACACGGACGCAGGTAAGGAGTTCCACTCCCGCGCAGTTCGCATAATAAATGCAGAAGCATATCCCTTCGTGCGAATAGATGGTATTTCAAGTACGAAGGGATGAAACGCCTCCCTGCG
Source organism: Coleophora deauratella (assembly GCA_958295455.1). NCBI lineage: Eukaryota > Metazoa > Arthropoda > Insecta > Lepidoptera > Coleophoridae > Coleophora > Coleophora deauratella. Next base: position 3,625,377 of record OY282413.1, read on the forward strand.
CCTAGTGAACCAAAGGTGGAATGGAGCTAGGGGAATGAGATCATGAAGTTCTTGAGCACACTCTCCGAAATGAATTCGATAAAAAACAATAAAGAGGCGGCTTTGCGGCGATGCTCAAGGCTTTGGAGCTTATTTAAAATAAACTCGTCATCACCTATTAGTCTCCTGGCGCGTCGGTCGATAGCTTCCATGGCTTCAAGCTGGTAACGGGCTTCTTATATTATATCGGGACTTGTGCCTGATATAATGTAAGAAGCTGTCCAGGTGTGAAGTACCGTCTCACCTTAGATAGGATACTTAGGTCCATTGCAGCTACTTTAGCCTTGGACTCTATGTATTGTCCGAAATTCATGTTAGATGTTAAAGTCACGTCTAGGCGTTCAAGGTGGTCAGTTATCGGAATCGATTCATCTCGGAGAGTAGGAGTCAAGGTGAAAGGACTCCTTTTGGCAGAAAAAAAAACACGCTTGTATTTTAGAGGCATTGAACCTAACGAGGTTGTTGAAATGAAATGAAAATAATTTATTCCAAGTAGGTAGTAGTGTACACTTTTCGAGCGTCATTCTTTTATCTACCTAATACGAGGTTCCTACCACTCGGAACTCGTATACCCACCCCTTCGGGAAGTGTTTGCGGAGTGAGAAGAAACGGCGGGCCCTAAAGGCTCTCCCCCCGCAAACCGAGCCTCACCTCCGCATCACACTCCTCCCCCCGCACCCCGCGCCTCCCCCCGCGCCCCCCGCACCCTACTCCTCACCGTCCCCCGCACCCCGCTCCTGTCCTCCGCAATCCGCGCCTCAACCCCGCACCCGCTCCCCCCGCACCCCGCTCCCCCAAACCCCACTCCTCACCGTCCCCCGCACCCCTCTCCTCTCCCCCGCAACCCGAGCCTCAATCCCGCACCCTGCTCCTCCCCCCCGTACCCCGCTCCTCCCCCCGCACTCCGATCCCCCGCTCCCCGCGCCTCCCCCCGTACCCCTTTCCCCCACCACCCGTACCCCGCGTCTCCCCCCGCAAACCGCGTCATAACCCCGCAACCCGCGCCTCATCCCCGCACCCGGCTCGTCCTCTCGCACCCCGCGACTCACCCTCCCCCGCACCCCGCTCCTCCCCCACCTGCACCAAGCACCTCCCCCTCCTCCCCCCGAACCCCGCTCATCGCCTTTTTGTTTTGTTTGTTGTATAAATTTACGTCCTCTTTGGCAAATTAGTAGTATAATATTAAAAAACAGAAATATTTGCCCTGGGTGGGGATCGAACCCACGTCTCTCGGATAAATAGTCAGAAGCGGAAACCGCTGAGTCAGTGTTAGGTGTTATTAGTAAGAATAATTATGAAAATATCGAAATATCGACATCGCGACAGACAGACATCGACAGAGTCACGTCACTACGTCGCCACAAACCCAGTGACCTTGTCGCTTGCGTCGTGAACAGTCATCGTTGTCGCTGTCGCTGTCGTCGTCGCTTGCGTCCAGGCCACGGTCTTATATGTAGCAGGAATAGAGTTGCACAAAGAACCGAATCCTGAGGTACCCCGGCATCGATAGCCAATAGGTCAGACAAGCAGCCATCAACGACTACCCGAATCGACCGTTTCCTCAGGAAATTGGATACTCAGTTGCACAAGCTCACAGGGAGCCCGTAAGATGGAAGCTTGCCAATAAGGCTGGCGTGCCAGACCCTATCAAAAGCCTTTGAGATGTCGAGAGACACTACGAGTGCTTCACCATGTGTCTCAATGGCCTCACCCCAAACATGCGTAGCATACACAGGAAGATCTCCTCGGCGAAATCCGTATTGTCGATCGCTAAGAAGGTCATTGTCTTCGAGATATGCAAGAATGAGGTTGTTCAGTACACGTTCTATAATCTTGGATTGTGGAAGTGATTGCTATGGGGCGGTAGTTGGCAGGGTCCACACGGCTACCTTTTTTTGGGCACAGGTTGCACGTTGGCAAGCTTCCAGGACTTTGGGACTACACCTGTCTTAAGAGAGAGACGGTACAGACGTGTCAGAACAGGAGACAACTCAGGAGCGCAGTTCTTGAGAACTAAGGCTGGTATACCATCAGGTACACTGACTTTGTTCACGTCTAGATTGCGAAGTGTATTAAGAACCTTTTGGCGGATACAGATTGGAGTCATTGTAGTACCGCAAGGAGGTAAGTGGGGTGGTGTGTACTATTCGTAGAATCCAAACGCGAATATTTTCAGCAACAAGTTTGCCTTATCAGTTGCCAGTGCTCCATCAGGTTTCAGCAGTAGAGGCAGAGACTGCACGACAGAAATTCGCCTTGACCGATTTAGCCAGGGACCAAAAAGCCTTACTCCCAGAGGGATAGGAGGCAAGTTGTGATCCGATGCGGCGTATATGGTCGAGGCTTGCCCTGCGTAGCGTCTTTTTGTAGGACTTTGCGGCTCTATTAAAGGCTCTTTTCTTATCTTGCGTACCCGGAGCTTTGCGACTGCGAGCATCAGCCCAAGCTTGATACGCCGAATGTTTTACTGCCTCGGCAGCTGAGTATTCGGCATTGAACCACGGGCGAGCTTGATTCTCAAGAGGAATGTCAGAGAACGGGATGTAATATTCCATTGCCTGACAGATTACCTCTGAGATTGATGTCGCACAGCTCGACGGGTCTCAAGAAGAAAAAAGAATTGCCCAGTTAGTGGTTGAAGAATTTAAACATATCCAACCATGAGTGCGCACAAGATGCTTTGAAGTGATATTCAAATATGGAAGGCAAGCGAAAGGAAACACGAAGATGCATGTTTTTTTTAATATATATTTTCCTCACATTGCATTGGTCTTGATTTTATTATATGTATACCATGATTACCATGTCATGCAAAAATATCCGATAAAAAGTTTTTACTGTCTCTAGAGAGTAAATACTCAGTTAATATAGTAAATACTCAGTATTTACTCAAACTCAGTATTTACTCTGACTCAGTTTTTACTCCCTTACCCATCCCTAGTTCCGAGGGTACGCTCTGATAGCAACCGTTCACTCTGACAACAAGATAGCATAATATAAATCGCGTAAGCGTGAAAGAGAAGATACAAAATGGTTGCTGTCAGGTGCACCCTCTGAACGCGGCCCTGCTGTCAAGACGTGTCAAGTGTCAATCAATATGGCGATTCTTTTTTCTTGTGCTTGCCGTTGTCGACGCCAGATATTCTAATAATTTTATTCTCTCTCTGGTTTATTCTACCGGCGGCGCGGCGGCGGCGGCGTGCGGCTGTATCAGATAAGTGCGTAGTTTCTGTCCAGGGAACACAAAAATGTATTACAGGAAGTGTGAAATATGTGGACTAAAATCTGGTAGAAAATCTGACCAAAAGCGAGTATTCATGGCTCAATTCCCACTAGATGAGCAGCGGTAAGTAGTTTTCATATATTTTTTATTGACTCTTATAGTAATTACGAAGAAGTTCTGGTTACTTAAATGCTTTACATTAAAATTCATAACCAAAAACCATGTGCGTCATGGAGATTGCGTACTACGTACCAAGCCATCGATATCGATATCCATATACGGGTATACGAGTTCCAAGTGATAGAGTCTGACAAATGGAAGCGTAACCTGAGAAAGCGCGGCATATTCAAAAAATCTTCATGTGGTATCACCAACCTACAGCAGGAAAAGTATATTTAATACTTGTGTGATATTTTTTTATTAAAATACAGGGTGACTGGTTGAACGACGGACGTATTTAAGGAGATGATAGGATAATTTACATACTTTTCAACCATATAAAACAAAAAAATCATACATGCAAAAAACACAAGTTACATATATTTTTTATAAAACGCAACTATTCTTGTGTTTTATTACTCTACGCCTAGGTACTTACCACTTTCCCACAGCGTCATTACATGTGACTTAGTATTTATTAAATGTAGAGGTGAACTTTAAAATTATTTTTTAAATGATGAAAATTAAGGTCATGTTTTTTTTTAAATATTTGGAATGTGTATCAGCTTCTTATTCACCTCCTTAAATGCGTCCGTTGATTTACCAGTCACCCTGTATATTTATACTAGTTGAAATTACAATTTACAATTAGCTTTTTACAATTTAATTGACTCCTTGTACAATTGTACATCTTGTTTATTAATATAAACATAAAAACAGTCTACTTCATAAACTGATTTTTATAATCTGCAGTTTATTTCTATACTGAAAAATCTGAAATTACCATAAAATCTATTATTTATGAATAGCCATTACAAATAATATCATTATATCATTTCTTACGCTCAACAATACAATAAATAATAAACATGAATATTCAGCCAACAAGTATCAATAATTGGCAGTCATACTAACATTCAACAGTGACAGCCTCTGACAGCTAATTTTTGTTGCCATGTAAAAACTTTAAATAAAAGTCCAGGTTACGCTTTCATTTGTTAGACTCTAGGAGCTTTGTATTAGGTAGAAAAAAATATGTGGTTGGGGTGCACATAGGAGGGCTGCCTTATAGAACTTAGCATTCACCAAAAATATTTCCACTTCTATTTTTCCATTTGGCATTCCACAGCTCATTGTCAAGTGAAAAATGGGAAAATCTTGAATTAAAAACAATGGCGAAACGCCAATGTCAAGTGAAAGACACGGCTCTAAGGGTGATGGACACTTTAAGTCGCTCCACATGGTGGTTTGCTACTGGAACTCGGAAAACGGAGCTGTCTCCCGAGTTATTCCTCTTCTTATGACCGCTTATCACTGAATCGGAATCACAGCTATTTCCCCATCACAAAAATAACGTTGAGACTACTCTAAAACGGAAATAATAAAAAAAATAACACAGCAGACATGTGCTTGGTCCGAGTACCGGCAACCAACCATTTCCACTTCTATATTAAGCGTTAGAGTGCAGTTAAGAGGGCTATTTTTTTTATAAGAGGGCTGCCTTATATTTTTTTTATTCTAAGTTTGAAAAATAGAGTAGAAATATTTTTGTAAATTCTAAGTCTTATAAGGCAGCCCTCCTATGTGCACCCCAACCAACAACATTTGTATGGGACACTGTTCTCTGCGCCCACTGCGCGAACATAATTCCAGGACTTGGTCAAAATTTTTCATCGGTTGCGGTGTCATGATGACTCCCCTGTTCTGATGATGGGAATCGATAGAGGAGACCATGGGTAACAACGTTTGTATGGGTCACTTTCCTATGCGTCCACTCCCGGGGCAAGAACATCAGAACAGGGGGTCATCATGACACCGCAACCGATGAAAAATTTTCTAATTCTTTAGAGGAAAAAAAAATTCAAAAAAATTAGGAGCCCCTTTTTCTGCACCTCAACCGATGTTTCACGACTACTGCGTTTTTTTATAAGATTCAAATTAACTGTGTTTCAGATGTAAGCAATGGGTCAAAGCCATTGGTAACGAAGACTTGTTGTATGTACCAATAGAAAAACTACACGAGTTAAAATATGTATGTGGCACACATTTCAAGCCAAATGATTTTAATAGAAAGAGGACACGCTTGAAACGTTGGGCAATACCCTCATTAAATTTAAAACGAGACCCACTTCCTGAAAAAATGATGCAAGATTTTCCACTTCATGTTGCTAAAATTCAAGGTACCTAATAATATCCTTTTAATTTAGCGACTGATTCCTATAGTGAAATATTCATAGAATTATATCACTAAATACATCGACGTAGAATGGACTTCGGGTCAGCGCTCGAAAGTGTCCGAACTACTCCGAACCAAAAGAGTAGTAAAACGCAAAGAGAGAGGTAATTTCGCGCCATTCTTCATTTGGTCGGCCGGCTGACTGCGCGTCCAAAATGGCGTACTGCGTCGTGAAAAGTTGTAAAAACTATTCAAGTTAAGTGAGAAAACAGGAGGGAGTATCATATTTCCGGTAAGTAAACTCTTGCTTTACCATTTTAAAGTATTGTTTTGCTAAGAAACACAGTAGTTTATTTTATGTGAATAACGCATTTAGTTTGATTTCCATGAGCGAATAATCGAACATAACAACTTTTGAACAACAATTTTATAGAGTCGCTTATAAGTATAAAGTTTTTTATTAAAATATTTTGTTACTTTTTTTCTATTGTTTTTATTACATGAAATATTTATTTTAGCTTTCCCCAAGATTCTATGTCTGTGAATGCTGGTGTCTCTCAAGGCTGTGTGCTTTCGCCTACACTGTTCCTTCTGCATATCAATGATATGCTGCAAATCAGCAGCACTCATTGTTATGCGGATGACAGCACAGGTGATGCCTTCTATACCGGCCGTGCCAACATTTCTCGGGAAAACGTCATCGAGAGCCGAAACAAACTTGTGACGGAAATTGAGGCCTCTAAAGAAAGTCTCAGAATGGGGTCGACTTAATTTGGTCCAATTTAACCCCACTAAGACACAAGTTTGCGCGTTCACTGCCAAGAAAATGCCATTTGTCGTATCACCTCGTTTTGAGGACACTCCCCTAAATGCCTCAGCTAGTATCGGAATTCTTGGTGTCGACATATCGAGTGAAGTCCAGTTCCGTGGCCATCTAGAGGGTAAGGCTAAATTAGCCTCGAAGAAGCTTGGTGTGCTCAATAGATCGAGACGGTATTTCACTGCGGCGCATCGCCTGCAACTTTATAAGGCGCAGGTTCGGCCTCATATGGAATACTGTTCTCATCTCTGGGCAGGGGCACCCCAGTACCAGCTTCTCCCTCTGGACCGCATTCAACGAAGGGCAACTCGAATCGTCGACTGCCAGGATATTTCAGATCGGCTTGACTCCCTGGCGCTGCGTAGAGATGTAGCCTCGCTCTGCATTCTCTATCGCATGTACAATGGGGAGTGCTCCGAGGAATTGTTCGGATTGATCCCTGCCGCCTCTTTCCGCCATCGTTCTACGCGACAACATATTCATCCCCATCACATAGATGGTTGGCAGTCCACAACTGTGCGTTTCACTAGAAACTTTCTGCCTCGCACAACCAAACTGTGGAATGAATTGTTGCCTGCGGTATTTCCGGACCGATACGACATTCAAACCTTCAAGAAAAGAGCGTACTCCCAAATCAAAGGCCGGCAACGCACTTGTGACTCCTCTGGTGTTGCGGGTGTCTATGGGCGGCGGTAATCGCTTACCATCAGGTGATCCGTCTGCTCGTTTGCCACCTCTGCCATAAAAAAAAAAAAAAAGATCCTATACATTGTGCACTATGGAAAAACATTATAGCCGAATCGAGACGAGAGGAATACTTTGTTCCGAAAAAAATCTACTTTCGTTTGCTCGAATTATTTTTATCCTGTATAATTCATATTTAAGCGTATTTTTGTGTTTGTTATAAAAAAAATAAACAAGATTCTGCAAAAATAAAAAATATTTATAAAACATAGCCAACAAAAAAATATTATAAGTGAAAGCTACTCCATTACTTCTCTGTCTTCACTCGAAGCTGCGTAAGGTGAAGTACGTTCCAGTCGAAGCTTCGTATGGTGATAAATTGTTGCAAACAAAAATCAACCGTAACGCAATGACACACGATCTAAATTCAAATACGTTGTTGCTATGCATATAACTACGTGTGTATAGGTTAACTGCGGTCGCTTTTTTGTGAATTATGTACTAGACCCGTCGTCCATTTGTTTCTACGTCGATGACTAAATATAACTAAAATTTTGAGCTAAACCTGTATCTGTTCGCTCTGGATTTTTTTCTATACATCGTGAGCATTGTCCTTTTCCCTTTACTTGTGTTATAAGCAGTGGTTGTTGCTAAATTTCATAATGAAGAATACCACCAATTTTTGTTTTTTATCTTAAAATATATGTACTCTATTAAAAATAAAAAATATGGTGAAAAAACTTTTTTGATACGTTTGATAGTTTCCGAGATACTGAATTATTTAGGTAGGCAAGTGACGCGGGGTCGCCGCACGCTGCTGTGACGTCACTCTGCAACGGTCGCTCAGTGCGCGCACCGCTCCCTACCTCTATGTATGAAGTTTGCGTTGAAAATTTTAAAAATGACGAATCCAAAAACTAGAAAATCGTGCTCGTGTCAAAGTGCTTAAATACAACTACCAATATACCCGAAAAGTTATTTTTTACTGTTATATTTTTGAACCTTAAAGTCAAAAGAAATACATGAAAAGTATGATCCACCCAGACCCAAAGCCAAAAGTTGTATCTATCACCTTCTCCTTATCTGATAACTTTTGCATAAACAGTAACGTCGTCGCCGTAGCTATTTCTAGCCAATCTAAAATAAAATAAATATGAGTTAACCGATACACATAAAAAATAAAAACCGGACAAGTGCGAGTCTGACTCTCGCGCAGAGGGCTTTGTCCACACCTACAAACAAACAATATTTTAAATTTTATCAACTTATTTTAAGATTTATAGATAACTTCTTAGAGATTTTCAAGTAATTTATAAGCGAAGATCTATTTTCTGTATATATATTTGTTTAAGTTTTATGCCCAGTTTTCGGAAATAAGGAGTGAGGAGCATGGTAAAGGTGATGGTGTCAAAATCACTTATGTCATCAACTGTAATATAATGACACAATAACGACACTTAAGCGGTCATGGTACAGCGCTGCTTATGTGGTCGCATCGATCACGCAAGTTAACTGACTACAGACACGGTCACAACTTGGATGGGCTTAAATATCAGTAACTATCACTAGATGGCAGTCGCCAAGCTATGTCGGAGGCGTTATAGGCAGCTTGGATGGACTGCTAGTCAAGTCCATCCAAGCTGTGACCGTGTTTGTAGTCAGTTAACCTGCGTGATCGACGCGACCACGTAAGCAGCGCTGAGCCATGACCGCTTCAGTGTCGTTATTGTGTCATTATATTACAGTTGATGACATAAGTGATTTTGACACCATCACTTTTACCTTGCCCCTCACTCCTTATTTCCGAAATATCAAGTTCATAAATATCATTATTACCTAAATTTTTCAATACTAGTAATGAAAAATAGGTATGTAGGTATATATGTATAGGTATCTTATAAGGATCAACAGATTTGTGATAAGAAAGAAAAAAAATAAGTTGTAAGTACTTTTGCATTTTTAATCATTGTCTCGGCGGCCGCGGTAAAGAAATCGGAGTTATTTGAGAAATAGTAGCTTAACTCGTCTATTTAAGGAATCATTCGATTTTTCAATAAATTTTTAAAACTCATCGATTATACTTGTAACACTACTGTAACACCGATTCGCATAAAAAAAACTACAGTTAGAAATGTTATTGTGGGCGAACGTAGGGACCATCCGATAGCAATGTATGAAGAACACAGTACGGTGAGAGCGGCGAGTTGCGGTATGACGTCACGCGCGCTTGGCGCGCCCGAGCGAAGTATTTGAAAAAGGCGGAAACTAAAATTATCGTAACTTCAAAACTACTCGCTTGATTTAAATGAAACAAAAACAAGTGTATTTCTAGACATTTAGGCTACAAGGTCATAAAGTTTCAAGTGATTTAACGGACCCATTAACATTCTTCATTCTAGATATACGGGAAGTATAGGTTTTGATTCCCATGTGAGTGTCCAAATATGCTGCATATCATTTGATTACGTTGGCATAGAAGTTTTATTTTTTCACAGCTAACTTATAACATATAAAACTTTTCTCGCTGGTAGAGGTGACAATTTGTATGTTTCACACGAGAGCAAGTTATTTTTACGTCTCGTGCCTTTAAATCACTCACTGTGTTCAGTAGTCTATATTAGAAGCACGCGCTATGCTCGTGATTCAATTCGAGACTACTTCGATTTATACGTAATGTGGTTATTCCTGTTTGTCCCCACGAATGGGGACAAAGGGAACTTTTAGTTTTGTTTATCCCCGAATATTTATGTGGGGACAACCAGGAATTTGTCCCCGAAAATTATTTTTATCAAGAATTCAACGCTTTGAATATTTCTTATTCTAAATAATATTTAAAATGCCATTAAATAATTATCATGAGCATTTATTAGAATCATCAGGTTTAATATTATTTAGTATAAGATATATTCAAAGTGTTGATTCTTGATAAAAATAACAGGGGACAAATTCCTGTTTGTCTCCACATAAAAATTCGGGGACAGGCTCGTGGGGACAAACAGGAATAACCCTCGTAGCAAAAAATAACTGCTCACTTGTTGAAAAATAACTATTTTCTTGTCACATATTGTGTAATAATTATAATAAATATAATTATTTTTTCTATACTAAATATAGTGGTTTTTATTTTCCTTTTGTATAATAAAAATAATTACCAGGTCCAGGTACTATCGCTTTTTCTATCGATATCGATAAATTCTGTAGCTTACTGCTTTTACTACATCACTAGTAGCTTCCGCTTCCTTTTCTCGGGTCATGTTGGCACCTTTGTCTGAGTGTTGTCATTTTAGTGTGTTGGTTAGAGATCTTAGCGTTAACTGTAAAAAAATGACATAAGAAAGTCCCGCCCAACTCTTAAAACGTAGTATTTCTCTTTGTCATAGCATTGCTGGTGCATACTTTTTGTTCCGATTTCGGAACTTTTGACTCTTCAACGGAACTTTTGCGGAACTTAACGACCATCGGAACTTTTCGAAACTTTTAGTGATAAATAAAGCTCGCGCTAAAGGAAGTGAAACTTCCAAATTCACTTGACCGGTGTTTGGCATGGCTAAAAACGAGATGACAGACGCTACTTTCAAATTTTTCTTCGGGCTCTCTCCGGCACAAAAAGGGAGCTGTTATGAGCGTGACTTGCTCATGACGGCCCGACTAAGAAAAAAATGATTTATTGTCGGAGGGAATGCTCCGTTGGATGGCGGCGTACTTGCGCATCCATGAGGGCTCCTCACCCGACGCTTCGCGAAGGTCTCGAGCACCTGGCGAAGCCGGGGCCCAGCATGTTTGAATTGAATTGAAAATTGTTCAGGATTTTGATTTTAGGGAATTACGGTGTCCTAAACACCAAATTACTGAATTAATCACTATATTAATAAGGTTAGCCATTAAAAACTGGTGTATGGTTCATTCCAATAAAAAAAAAAGCAAAACGTAAACAAACTTACTATGGATCTGACACATGTCAATGTCATCTGCATACTATGTTTGTTTACCTTTTGCTTTTTTTTGATTGGAATGAAGTATAATATGAATTATGATAAATAAAATTTTAACAGGCACAGATATATTCCGTCTGCAAAATCGCACTCTGCCATCCATGCAGCAAAAAGCACTGGCCAAGTATAAAACCAAATTAAAAAATAAATATTTTCATTTTTTTTATTATACCTTACATTTTCATTGCATTACCTGCATTGAATAGATCAATAAAGAGTACAGGAACGGAACGACTAGCCGACGACGACGCTACAGGCTGAATGCGCTTTACTGCCATTGCCACCAGTTTCAGAAAACTATAAATGTCATGTTCTATTTCCCCCCCCCCCCCCCACAGATTTAACAACCTCCTAAGAAATGTGTGTATTACGCCAGCGGAATGTTGTAGCTAAGAAGGATGTGAGTATAATAGGGAATGAGAGCATCATTAGGACTAATTGTGCGCCAGCAGCGGAATTTGTGCGTCTTACAATTTCGGAGATATTCATAAAAAACCGATTCCGCCAGGGTAACGTTCCCTCAGCGGCATAATTTTGAAAAAGACGGTCTAGCTCATAACAAAGTACATGACTGAGTAGCTTTCGTCGTGTTATAAATGTGCGCAAATAGCGGAATTTGTGCATCTTACGGTTTTCGAATTATTCAAGATTCCGCTGCAGTAACGTTTTTGTGTTTTCTGTAGCTCGAAAACGGCTGATAGGAGAAATTTCAAAAAAAACCACTAGTACACCTTAATTTGTGCGTAATTTGAGCAATGTTAGTTTTTTGAAAATTATGATATTTTTTTAGTAATTAATTTGTTCAGAAAATCAGGAAATTCTAATTTACAAGGAAACGAGTGAAGTTGCAATCGAATAAAGAGCACTCAAATATTCCTCTATAGTATTATCCGATCAATTAGTGAGATATACTATTTAATTACGAAATTAAGTTAGCGAAATTTTAAAGATTGAATTCAGTGCTCCCATAAGACTATGTAACATGAAATTTTACATAAAATTAGAGCGTCCTGTTAGCAAGCTTTCCTGTAAGTTTCAGCTTTGAATAACGTTGATTTAAAAAGATTTACCCAAAAGAAGAAAGAACGAACATTTTCCCTATAACCCGACCAAAATAGAATGTATACGAGAAAGCGGCCGCGCCATACAAAAGGAGAACCTTCTTAAATGAAAGGTGTATTGAAGGAACCTTTGTAAGTACAGTTGCGTCCAAATGTTTTATTGACGATTGTTTTCTTAGTACCTAGGTACTCATATAGCGGCAGGGACGAAGCTATTATAAAATATACTTGTAATACGATTTTTAGATATAATAGTAAGTATCTTATTGCCGCCAAACATAAATGTTAAAAGCACGGATGTGTTCCGCCATGAAGATAGCCAATTCGCCCTTTGCGTTGGGGATTCTTTGATAAGCCCGCTTCCATCTTCGGCGTCATCATTACTTACCATCAGGTAAGATGATGCCAAGGGCATACCAATAGAGGATAAAAAAATGCAACATTAAGTAGTGTTTAGTTTCTAGCATACTGATTAATACTGCGGGACGGACGGGTTTCGAAAACACGGGAACTCGCGCGACGCGACGGGGGGAGCTCATTAGACATGGGCGTTATATTATCAGTTATTTTGGAAAACGGGATTGTAACCGATATGAAGTTCTCATATCGATATCACCGTTTTCAGATATCGATATGGGTAGCACGATATTAATCGTTTTTCAAACGTAACTTATCTATTTGTTTAGAAAACGAACGGAAACACAAACTCACGCGTTATCAAGTCCAAACTAAACCGTATTGCAATAACCATAATGGTCAATTCGCCTATCATCCGCTGATATCCGTCCCAGTTCAATATTCGCTGCATTTCTTTCGCACTAATGAAATGTATTTTTGTTAGAAAGAGAGAAAGAAAGAAAGCGAATATATCCATACATTTGATATCATATGCTTGGGTTGCGGGAGTTTGTATTTCGCGGGTTACTTAGCCTATATACAATTTTACTAATATCCGATATTAAAAACTGCCATATCGATATGTTATGATATGATCCTCATATCCAGTTTTAGTTACATTTTGATATATCGGACTCATGCCTAGAGCTCATTCCCTGTGCCCGTGCCCCGGGGGCTACCTGTGCGAGGAGCGCAGCTCAATTCAAAGCGATAAGATAAACACTGATCAGAAATTAACAAAGCATTGATTTGATTTATCTGCTTTGCTAGAAATATACCTCAAAACATAGAGGTAATAAAGTACTAATTACTTCTATGCTATTCTATGGTATGGTATTTGTTCTATGGTACTAGGCAGAAAAAAAATATTGACGATTTAAAAGCATGTGTAAAGCATCTACTTAAACATTTTGAGTTTTATGCCGATAGATCAAAAAGTTTGTTGTTCAACTTGTCGATGTTACCCGATTTTAGTTAATTTAAATAAGACGCCAAATAACAAAACATTTATAAACATCATAACAAACATTTTTCTGCTTAATTGTCCAATTAGTTCTGGTTGTATGCTACCAATTTAGGAAGGTTACCTTTTTGTATGGCGCGGCAAAAACACGGGAACTCGCGCGACGGGGGGAGCTCATCACCTGTACCCGTGCCCCGGGGGCTACCTGTGTGAGAAGCGCAGCTCAGTTCAAAGCGATAAGATAAACACTTTGATCAGAAATTAACAAAGCATTGATTTGATTATATCTGCTTTGCGGGAAATATACCTCAACACATAGAGGTAATAAAGTACTAATTATTTCTATGCTATTCTATGGTATGGTATTTGTTCTATGGTACTAGGTAGAAAAAAAATATTGACGATTTAAAAGCATGTGCAAAGCATCTACTTAAACATTTTGAGTTTTATGCCGATACATCAAAAAGTTTGTTGTTCAAATTGTCGATGTTACCCGATTTTAGTTAATTTAAATACGACGCCAAATAATAAAACATATATTAACATAATATCAAAAATTTTTCTGCTTAATTGTCCAATTAGTTCTGGTTGTATGCTACCAATTTAGGAAGGTCCTTTTGTATGGCGCGGCCGCTTTCTCGTATACATTCTAATTTGGTCGGGTTATAGGGAAAATGTTCGTTCTTTCTTCTTTTGGGTAAATCTTTTTAAATCAACGTTATTCAAAGCTGAAACTTACAGGAAAGCTTGCTAGCAGGACGCTCTAATTTTATGTAAAATTTCATGTTTTATAGTCTTATGGGAGCACTAAATTCAATCTTTAAAATTTCGCTAACTTTATTTCGTAATTAAATGGTATATCTCACTAATTGACTGAATAATACAATCCACAATTGCAGATATTATTAGGGTCTACTAGAGGAATATTTGAGTGCTCTTTATTCGATTGCAACTTCACTCGTTTCCTTGTAAATCAGAATATCCTGATTTTCTAAACAAATTAATTACTAAAAAAATATCATAATTTTCAAAAAACTAACATTGCTCAAATTACGCACAAATTAAGGTGTACTAGTGGTTTTTTTTTTAAATTTCTTCTATCAGCCGTTTTCGAGATACAGAAAACCCAAAAACGTTACTGCAGCGGAATCTTGAATAATTCGAAAACCGTAAGATGCACAAATTCCGCTATTTGCGCACATTTATAACACGACGAAAGCTACTCAGTCATGTACTTTGTTATGAGCTAGACCGTCTTTTTCCAAATCATGCCGCTGGGGGAACGTGACCCTGGCGGAATCGGTTTTTAATGAATATCTCCGAAATTATAAGACGCACAAATTCCGCTGCTGGCGCACAATTAGTCCTAATGATGCTCTAATTCCCTATTATACTCACATTCTTTTTAGCTACAACATTCCGCTGGCGTAATGGACACCTAAGAACTTTGCATAGAGGTCGGTCGTCTGACACTTGTGTCTTCTAAGAAGTCGTTCCAAAACCAAGGTAGGGTGAGGTAGAATTTAACTCGGAGAAATGAAAGAGACGTAGCTATTTTGAGAAAGAGAAAAAAATATGATTTTGGAACGCTTGCGAGTGATTCCAGAGTGACAGGGTAACAAACGTCATCGAAAATAATTCAGAAAGGTTTCTAGCTTTTTTGGGTAGTGTTCTGTCTTATTTATGACTTTAACACCTTAGCAGATACAAGCAATCTTATTCAAAACAATTCCGAAGATAAAATATTTGTTTGTCTTAGTCTGTTTGACATTGACTACGAACTTCCCGCCGAATAAACTGTCAGGCGAATTTTAACGGTAATCAAACAGCGTTAAAAATCGCACTTGTCAGAGTGAAAATCGCATTCACGAAGGCGTTCCGAAATCCCGACGGAGAACTGTCAGGCGATCATTCGGTTACCCTCGGTTTCACTCGGCTCGGTTTTGGAACGATTTAAGGTAAAATTCGCATCACCCCGAGTGAAATCTTTGGTATTGGAACGCAACCTAAGAAGTCGTTCCAAAACCAAGGTAGGGTGAGTTAGAATTTAACTCGGAGAAATGAAAGAGACGTAGCCATTTTGAGAAAGAGAAAAAAATATGATTTTGGAACGCTTGCGAGTGATTCCAGAGTAACAGGGTAACAAACGTCATCGAAAATAATTCAGAAAGGTTTCTAGCTTTTTTGGGTAGTATTCTGTCTTATTTATGGCCATAACACCTTCGCAGATACAAGCAATCGTATTTCAAAACAATTCCGAAGATAAAATGTTTGTGTATCTTAGTCTGTTTGACATTGACTACGAACTTCCCGCCGAATAAACTGTCAGGCGAATTTTAACGGTAATCAAACAGCGTTAAAAATCGCACTTGTCAGAGTGAAAATCGCATTCACGAAGGCGTTCCAAAATCCCGACGAAGAACTGTCAGGCGATCATTCGGTTACCCTCGTCGGTTTCACTCGGCTCGGTTTTGGAACGATTTAGGGTAAAATTCGCATCACCCCGAGTGAAATCTTTGGTATTGGAACGCAACCTAAGAAAGCGTTCCAAATTAGTTTCGTTAGAGTAATTTTCACTCTGACAGCAGGATAGCATATTATAATTTTTTGAAGTGTGAAAGGGACAAACTCTTGTCAGGTGAATCTTAACTTGGTTATGGAACGACTTCTAAGAAGTTAAGATTCACCTGACAAGAGAACCAAGTTAAGATTCACCTGACAAGAGTTTGTCCCTTTCACACTTCAAAAAAATATAATATGCTATCCTGCTGTCAGAGTGAAAATTACTCTAACGAAACTAAGAAGTCGTTCCAAAACCAAGGTAGGGTGAGGTAGAATTTAACTCGGAGAAGTGAAAGAGACGTAGCTATTTTGAGAAAGAGAAAAAAATATGATTTTGGAACGCTTGCGAGTGATTCCAGGGTGACAGGGTAACAAACGTCATCGAAAATAATTCAGAAAGGTTTCTAGCTTTGTTGGGTAGTGTTCTGTCTTATTTATGACTTTAACACCTTAGCAGATACAAGCAATCGTATTTCAAAACAATTCCGAAGATAAAATGTTTGTTTGTCTTACAGTCTGTTTGACATTGACTACGAACTTCCCGCCGAATAAACTGTCAGGCGAATTTTAACGGTAATCAAACAGCGTTAAAAATCGCACTTGTCAGAGTGAAAATCGCATTCACGAAGGCGTTCCGAAATCCCGACGGAGAACTGTCAGGCGATCATTCGGTTACCCTCGGTTTCACTCGGCTCGGTTTTGGAACGATTTAGGGTAAAATTCGCATCACCCCGAGTGAAATCTTTGGTATTGGAACGCAACCCAATTTGGAACGCTTTAGGTAGTCTGTGTGTTTAATTTACATTTTACGTAGGTATATCTTGCTTGTGTTTTCGCGTTTATTATGGATGCGAGCCGCACAGGACCGGTTGGTGTGGAAATCCTTGGGGGAGGCCTTTGTCCAGCAGTGGACGTCTTTCGGCTGATAGATAGATAGATAGATGAGGAGAATACTTTTACATGTAGTGACTAAGTGTGACTTTTTATTGTAAACATGGTGGTTTGTTCTGTTTTGGGTTGTATTAGTCGGACTGAACGGAAAGAGGAAAATGTAACATTCCATCGGTAAGTAACTCTTTATACTCGTGATTTTTGTACTGTATATCAATTAATTGTATCAGATTGTCTACTTAGTAGACAATTTGATAGATAATAGCTTCTTGATTGTACTTATATTGCCTAGCATTATTTTAAAATAACTACGAAGTTACAATGATTTATTTATCATATAACCCTATTAAATACGGTATACTTCATTCCAATCAAAAAAAAGCAAAAGGTAAACAAAGGTAGTATGCAGATGACATTGACATGTGTCAGTTCCATAGTAAGTTTGTTTACCTTTTGCTTTTTTTGATTGGAATGAACTATAGCTCATCATACGTAACACGATTACATCAATTCGCTGCTGTCGTTATTTAGGCATAGCTGGGCACCGTTAATCAAATAGTTAACGTCGTTAATCGTTAATCCGCTACGTTCATGAAGGGGAATATGCACCTTATGCCCGACGATTAAATTACACATTTGAATTATACAAGTATTTTGTTTTGTTCCTAACCTGTTAACTTCCAGAACCTAAACCAGGTTTAGGTTCTGGAAGAACAAAACAAAATACTTGTATAATTCAAATGTGTAATTTAATCGTCGGGCATAAGGTGCATATTCCCCTTCATGAACATTGACATGTTGAAGTTCTTGTCTGAAAGCGAGGTTCGTTTTGGTGTTAAAATGTCTTTACCCGTGGAAAACAGATGTTCAACTGCAGCGCTTGAGGGTATAACATTATTGTATTTAATGAATAGATTTATGAATATCTGTTCCCGAGGAATGCAGCATTGTTGAATGAGTCTTTTGATCTCATGTCCAGCCACATTTTAACGAGACTTTGCGCTTTACTCTTTAGAGTTGGAGCTCTTTGGTTTTTCTATATATAGACTGAGTGACAGAATTGAAAAAGTTTTCCTCGTCATCATCGTTGTTACTCGCATTGCTCCCTCCGCCACTTAAACTATCTCTGTCCTTCAAATTTTCCACTGCTTTTTGTCGTAAGGCATCTTCTACTTTTTTTCCCATGCACTTTTTTACTGCATCCACTTTACTGCTGTCATACGTTTCCAGCCATTTCAACCGGAACTTTGGGTGAAATGTCGCGGCAAAAGTTGGCACTGTTCATCATTCAGGAGTGGTCCAAACCTTTTCTCTATGCCATTTAATAAGGCATTGGCTAAAGCTGTCCAATTTACGGCCCTTAGATTTAATAATTTTTAATTTATTAACTAGTATAGTAGGCATTGGATTAACGATTAATGGACTTCTGCATATTAACGGAAGTTAACGTGTCCGTTAACATTTTTAAAAGTTAACTTAAAAGTTAATCCTTTAACCAAAATGTTAACTTCGTTAATTAACGATTAACGGATTAACGAGTTAATGCCCAGCTATGTATTTAGGCGGGTTATATTAAACACACTGTTGTGGTATAAGGACATTATACAGTTGGACATTCCCTGCCGGTCTCTGAATGCTTTAGTTTTGTTACTATTACAATGTGATGAAATTATAATCTGTAAGTTAAAAATCAAAGTCATCAAATTCATAAATTAGCACAGATAATTATCGGATAAATATCAGATAATTATCCGATAATTATCATGATAATTATCAAAGAAAATAATTATCTTGATAATTACGAACCCTTCAGGTGAGGTTACAAAATTCTACCCTGTATATTGTCAATTCACATAGCATTTGTCTTATTATAAAGCTAATCGCATTACTAAAACTGTCAATCAATCAATCTCCTGGCTTGTTTTACCTATTTGGGGTCAGCCCTCCTGATACTCTTTCGCCACTCTTGGCAATTCGGTGTCATTTCAGGCGTTAAGCCTAGCGTCATCGTGCCATTAGAGATGGTTACCATCCAGGTGGTTGGCGGACGTCCTTTGCCCAGGGTTCCATGATATATATCATTCCGTCATTATATCTTTGATATATATCATGATATTTATCATGATATCTATGCTTGGATATATATCAATGATATATATCAGTGATTCATATTACTAAGGCGGGTGCTACACGGTCGCCAACAAGTACCCCAACCAAGGTGACATTCGTTGTTTCCAACCACTTAGACAAAGAAATTTCCACGGTCTACACGGTTAGAAACAACTAATGTCACCTTGGTTGGGGTGCTTGTTGGCGACCGTGTAGCACCCGTTTAATACGCACATAAAAACTAGTATTTTTCTCGTATTTTGCGAAACACTGACGATGTTAACTGAAACTTAATGAGGCAGCTGTCATTGACAGTGTTATGATGAGCGATGATGATTACATCAATGAAATATTTTCCCTTATCTCCGTTGAGAAAAATAATAATATTCATATTTGTTTATTTTATATTTTATAAATTAAAATGTAATTTTTATTTAATTTCCATTCCAGTTATTTATTACATATAAATTTTATGACTCCTGAATAAAAAAATACGATGAATTTACAAGGATTAATTGATATATATCGGATACATATCAAAAATGGATATATATCCGATATATATCATAAATATCGGATATTTTGATATTTATTATAAATATCCGACCATTAGGATTACTAAACCTGTAGTAGATAAACTGTCCTGTAATTCGGGAGGCCTATGCCAAAGGTCAATCAGACAAGAATTTTGATTTTTTATTAGTTTGTAACATTTTTGTAAATTGAACATTATAATATTGTCTGAATAAAGGGCTTAAAAAAAAAGATAAAAACTTACAACTTCCAATTACCTATTGTGTATGTGTATAATAACTTAAGTGCCATATATGTTTTAGGTTTCCTTCTAAGCCGCATATTTTAGATATGTGGATTAAAAGCACTGGTCGTGTAAACTGGCAACCAACTAGCAACTCACGCATATGTTCCAAGCATTTCCTAAGAAGCTCTTTTCTAGAATCTAAGAAGTACACATATTTGAAAACAAATTCTATTCCGATATTGGAAGAACAGGTAAACATTTGAATTGTAGGTATAATATCGATGGTGAAGAAGACAATCATTATAATATAAGTGCAGATTTGTAAAATTTACAGCAGAGCAGTTTGAAATAGTCAAATGTTTGAAATGGTAGGTATGAAAAAATAAATAGAAAAATAAATTCTGTAACATATGTCAAATGGTATATGTATTAACCTTTTTCTATTTAATTTTTAAAAGAAACTATTCAAATGTTCTGACTGCTCTGCTGTAAAATTTACAAATCTGCACGTATAATGATTGTCTTCTACACCATCAACATTAAACTGATATTCTTTATTGGTTGTTGTGTTTTCAATTGATAGGGATAATAATACATAACTATGGCCAATTAATATAAGGTGAACCTAACATCTTTTTTATCTGTTTTTCAGGGTACCCAGGATTTGCAGCCAAGTACATTTACTCAGGTGATGGCTGTGGATAATAATATTGTTAATGTTAGTAAGGCTTTAATTTTTGTATTAAAAGCTCAGCACAGCAGTAAAGATTAGGGCTATGAAGAAGCGACTTTAACTAGAAGATTCTTGTTTAATATTTTAGTTACATAAAATATTGATTGTAAATTGTGCAATGTGTTTAAGAACAAATAAGAGGTTTACTTGAGTCTAGATAGATGTAACATATATGACTTATTTATTTTAATGAACATGATAATTAGAATGTTTATTTATTTATTTATTTATTTGTTATTATTTATGCTGCTTCTTTCTTCATATTGACTGTGAGACTTTTTCTTGTGTAGAGCCCAGAGGATGAAATTTGTTTACTAATGTCTGATGCAGTGAAAGTAGCAATGGATGTGGAAATAAGTAGTGTTCCAGAATCGGTGAGTATATTTGTACCTATATCTAAAATTAATTGTTTTAATGACTTACTCATAAGGAGGTTTTATATTTTGGGGTATCATTTAATTGGTTAGCAAAATACTCGTATTTTTATGAGCGGAAAAATGATTTCGGTCAGCCAAAATCTCTAGTTGGTCAGCAACTATTTCAGATTCTATCAGCAGTTAATATCGTAATGGATTACTAAATTTTTTTTGGACATCCAACTAAATATATTGGACGTATTGAGTGAGCCACATTTAATCAAATTTTGGTAAGCACTCAGACGGTTAGCAGAAATTTTATTCAGCAAATAAACTTTTCAAGCACAAAATGTGCGCAACTATTAAATTCATGTTCAGTAGGAGTTGCACCCAACCCAACGCAGAGATTATTAATATGTTTGAGTGGGTGTAATAAGATGATGTAGAAGCGGTCGTACCTCGGTGCGACTCGCGTGGCCGCGTCGATGTAGTTAGTTAACCTACGTGAGGTTACCTGACTACAGACGCGGTTATAACCTGGATGGGTTTGACTATTAGTGGCATTTATCTCGACCGTTACCGTGCTTCGCAAGGTACGCACCGCTCCTGTCACGTGACAGCCTTTCGGTCCGCCCACTTTAACGAAAACTGCCGATCATTCATTACATATGCAACTCAGTTATTTATACATTTTTTTTAATATGCGTACCTATCAGATAAACTGCTTATAGTAGACATGTTTTATCTGCTGACCAATTGTCAAATCTTGCTAACCAAGTAAATATTTTGCAGCGCGAGTGTTTATTGAGCTGACTACATACTGGCTAAAATTGCTCACAATAATAAGATTTTTGCAGACCAAGGGTTGCAGCCAGATTTTTATTTACTGTAAACAAAGTATTTGTTTGCGCTCCACATGATTAAATTGCAGATTTTTGTTGCTAACCAAATTAAATAACGTCAAACCATTTAATTACTTATCTGTTTTTTGGGTCTGGATTGTTGGTTTACATGGGTTCTCTGTTAGGCAGAGAACTATTCAAAATCTGTTGAAGTACTTAATTTGACTTGGTACTTGTATTTAAGTTTCCAGCTGCTCCCACAGATTTATAAATTTTATCAGCTGGTTTTGCTTAAAAATATAAAAACGTATTTTAGCGTTTATAATAATGTGTAATTTAATATAATATTAATTGTTTACAGATACCTGAAAAACTCGTGCCATCAACTACTTTGCTTACTCCCGGAAAAAGCAGACTAGCAAAACAGTTAAAATCTAAGGCTATTCTAGCTGAAACCCGTAGAAAGAAACTAGCTGCTCTGAGATCTAAGACGTGGCGTCTTCAAAAGAAAACTGCTGAACAATCTGTAATAATAGCAGAGTTAAAAGCTAAATGTCTAATAAATCAAGAAACTGCGGATGTATTAGGAACCATAGAACCGGAAAGTAAAGAATTTTTAAGCTCTCTTGGCAGTACAACGAAACGAAAATATACACCCGCACTTAGGAAGTTTGATTTAACGCTGCATTATATAGTTATTTGTATATGACGCAGGATCATGATAAAATCAGGGTTTCAAGAACCGAAAGAAGACAAAATTATTACTTTATATTATAAACCTAAGAAAATCCTAGGTTTTTGATCAGAAACCTGATTTTATCAAAAACCTACGACATATGTATCCCTCGGGCCTACCGCTATGTACGACAGGCGACAGCAATGAGGAGGTTGATGCATGATTAAATAATATCGACCGTAACGCTACTCATTTTAAGTTCAGATCAGTGTGGGTACCATCGCGGCGGTTACGTCGAAGCCGAAAGCAAAATTCTCGATATTTCGATGTTTTTATTACTTTTCTTGGCTTTCAAATAAGTCAAAAAAACCGTTCAAGTTAAAATGAAGGTATTGAAATTGCCGATTTTTGTGTGTTGGTTTCAACACAAACGAATGTTTTGTTTTCGAGAGAATTTGCAATGAATACAAATTTTTCATCAAAGTTTCTGTGATTTCTATGATTCTGTTCAAGTCAATTTGTTTTGTATTATTTCAAGTATGTTATATATTTTTTCCATGATGATAGCTTTTAAGCATTATTTCAAGAATCTGAATTGAATATTGCAATTTGACGGTACTTAGCGCCTTAATACCGGCTTGCCACATCCACGGACATTGTCACAAACCCAGGGTTTTCAAAAGAAGCATTAAAAGCTATAAACTCCTAAGCCAAATACATTCTATTAAAAATCCGTCACAAAATTTATAATATGCGTTATGTTTTTATGAGATGGCTATTAGGAAACGTATTGATTAGGATGCCAAAGATTGTATTGGTTTTGTTGATCACGGAAACAATGTAGAATCGGATCAACCGGCATTGGACGCATTAGTATTTATGCTTACTAGTATGAACGGGTCATGGATACCTGTCGGCTATTTTTTAATAAATGTAATTTACGCTGACTTATTTTAAAGGCCAATAAATAAAACTTTTAGAATTTATGTTTAGTTTTACTTTCGTTTTAATTCGACAGTTACCTTGGAAGTTTAGCTCCACCATTAGTTACTTGGATTTATAAACCTTCAGTAATTACACTGTCATGTTATTACGGCTGTTACTAGCTTCAGTATCTAACGCATCCAAATATAAAGTTGTTTTTTTTTTAATTCTTGATTTCGCAACTTTTAAGACAGCTTAATGAGTCACATTAATTACCTTTGAAAATGGGTAAAAGAATAATTACTGGTATCACTGATGGCGCATACACATGTGTACTTAGAAAGACTATCAGTTTCTCTTTTCCTATACTCCATGAGCTTGTCTATACCATTCTCTGTCTACGTTTTAATTATAAATAAAATATTCTTTCAGTTGAAGACATTACGGTGGGACTCAAATACATCAAGGATGATCACACCTACAGTCTGAATTCAAAAAATAATATTGTCATAAAACCTGATGAAAGCGGTAAGAGCACATTCAGTTTTTTACTTTTAACTGTAAGTAGTCTAGCTAGTGAGTAGCTGTTTGAGCATCATAGAAATCAAACAGCAGATTAAGATCACACCCTGTATATCTACTTATCAGAATCACTGTTGTCAATAGTGTCCCAGTTAAAAAAACACAGTATTTATGAATTATGAAGCTAGCAGAAATCGTTATTGTCCTCTTTTTAAAAATACATGGTTATGTATGTGTTTCAGGATCTACTATCCCCACTTCACCCGTCGCCGCAGATGAAAATTTAGCTCCTGCAACTACTCGTACGTCATGTTTATACATTTTTACTTTCGGGCTTAACACTAGACCGCACGCGCCTCTTTTTTACATGAGTGATCGCGTGCTTTACTATGGTAGAACATTTAAAAATTGATGTTTTTCACAAATAATGGTGTATGGAAATGAAAAAATGATTGTTTATGGTTTTATATTTAATAAACTAAGGAAAATAAATAAAAAATATTTCTTCTATTCTGAGATGGCAACCTATGATTTTCTGACCCTGTTCTACTATAGTAGAGCACGCGTGCGTTCGAGTGTTAATATTAAATACATATAAATATTTTCCAGACTAAATATTTTGCAGAAGTTTTCCATGTGGAAATTCTTGGGGGTGGCCTTTGTCCAGCATGGACGTCATTTGGCTGATAATGATGATGAATCAGTATACTATACCCGTACGTAGGAGAGGGGAGAAAGCCGGGACTCGAGGGCGGGGCGCCGAGGTACCTACCTATACGTATGTATTGTTGGAGCGTAGGTGTTGTAAACTAAACACTGCGCGTCGTTGTAACCGGACGATTTCTTGTCAAAATAAGTCGCTATAAGCAGATGGTCCCAAAAACCGAAGTCGTACTAAACGGATACATTTTCATAGTAAGTTTATACAGAACCAAACTTAAGTTTGCATATCCGTCGCTAAATGCAGCTGGTCGTTATAAACGAAGTCGTAATAAACGAATTCTACTGTATATTATTTTACAAAATATAAAAAACGCCCAATAATTAATCAAACAAACTAAATATCAATGTTACTATGAGATTTACATCAATACAACATTATACGCGATGAAAACTATTCATATTTCAACTGCAGTGAAAACCCAGACACACGAATTTTACTTACGTGAGTAGTCGCGCACGAATTTACAGCTAACAGTTTTAAATAAATACTAAAAACCCCATGGATGGCACCATTGTTAGAAAGCTGGAAAGTATTAACCAGAGGTCTCGGGTTCAAACCCCGGCTAATATACCAATGAGTTTTTCGAAACTAACGTACATTTTCACACAGATTGCTTTAGCGCTGAAGGAAACCTGCATATCTGATTTCTAGATGTGTATGATGGTCGCGTTGCACACGTCCGTAATGTCCGTATAGGTGTAAATTTTAATGCCCTACAAGCGACCGCGGGTGATGCTTACACTGGCGCCGACTCCATAGAGCTTGGGGGTGCCCGAGCCCCCCCAATGACATATTAGCGGGGCTGAGCCCACCCAATATTTTATATGAAAATACCGGTATGGCTTGCGGCTCGCCAACTGCGGTCCCTCAATGATGATCACAAAAACGATATACACGTGGGCAAAGCCGTGGGCCGTGGGCTAGCTAGTTTGTAAAAGTTTAGAAAATAAATAACTTTTTTGCGCCCTACCCCCCCCCCCCCCCCAGTATTTTTATGAATTCGGCGCCCCTAGATGCTTAGTGCAACATCAGGCAACCGCCGTCTATACCTTGTGGATAGTTAGTACGGTTAAATGTGCCACACGAAGAGAGAGAATGAATAAAATTTATAAAAATTACCCCTTGGTGTCCCAGTTAAAAAAAACACAGTATTTATGAATTATGAAGCTAGCAGAAATCGTTATTGTCCTCTTTTTAAAAATACATGGTTATGTATGTGTTTCAGGATCTACTATCCCCGCTTCACCCGTCGCCGCAGATGAAAATTTACCTCCTGCAACTACTCGTACGTCATTTTTATACATTTTAACTTTCGGGTTTAATATTGAATACTTATAAATATTTTGACCGAAGTAATCGCTCAACTGAAGTGGCACATAGCTCGTAGAACAGATGGCCGTTGGGGCATTAAAGTTCTCGAGTGGCGACCGTGCACCGGAAGACGTAGCGTGTGCAGGCATCCACTCGGTGGACCGATGACCTGCTGAAGGTTGCGGGAAGCCGCTGGATGCGGGCAGCGCTTGGGCTGCTTGGGGGAGGCCTTTGTTCAGCAGTAGCCATCTTTCTCCTGATGATGATGATGAAAGTAGGTAATTGATATTATGTTGTAAATGAATGCCAATTTCCTCATGTTCCATTGCGTTGTTTTGAAAGCTGGGCATGTACTTGCAGAATATGTAGTAATCTAATGTTCTAGGCAGTGTAACTATTGTACTGTTTTATTTGTTCCAGAATTACCCATGGAAAAAGCCGATGATACGTCATCAGGTAGGTTTGAGTCAGTATTTTCTTTGTATATTATTTTACAAAATAAAATTACCGGCCAATTGCGAGTCGGACTCGCGCACCGAGGGTTCCGTATAAATTCACGTTAAAATAACGTCTTGATCTCTATATCAAATTCTCAGGCCTGTAATCCCTTGAAGCTGTGAAAAAATCGAACTTCTATGCCAACGCAAGCAAGTGATACGGCTGTTTATGCCGCATTTTGGACACTCGCATGGGAATCAAAACTTACTTCCCGTATACTTAGAATCATGAAATTTGGCAACAAACAATGCTTATAGCACAAGTAAAGGAAAAGTCCGAAAACCATAGATAGATAGTTCAGATTAGATTAGATACATCACAAAAAAATGGTGATCCCTATAGGTTTTGATTCCCATGCGATTGTCCAAATATGCGGCACAAACGGCCGTATCTCTTGATTGCGTTGGCATAGCAGTTTGATTTTTTCACAGCTTCAAGGGATTGCAGGCCGGATTATTTGATATACATTTCAACTTGATACGTCTACACGTTCCTGAGAAAAAGGGTCTTGACAGACAGACAGACGGATGGACAACGAAGTGATCCTATAAGGTACGGAACCCGAAAAAAACGCTTAATAATTAATCAAACAAACTAAATATCAATGTTACTATGGTATTTACATCAATACAACATTGTACCTACGCATTGAAAATTATTAATATTTCAACTGCAGTGAAAACCCAGACACACGAATTTTACTTACGTGAGTTTTTAGCTAACAGTTTCAAATACTAATAATTTCCCCATCAAATGGATGGCCCCATTGCTTTGAAAGCTGGGCATACACTTGCAGGATAGCAATCTAATGGTCTAGGCAGTAACTATTGTACTGTATTTTATTTGTTCCAGAATTAAAGACGACGATAGAAGAAGAAGATGAAGAAGCTGACGATACGTCATCAGGTAGGTTATTTGTTCTTTCAAATATTAAGATACATCAAGGAAGACTACATACAAATGGACTCCAATCTTAAGTTTGCCCTGTGTGTGGAGTATGGACTAACCTTCTCTGGTCACGTGAAGAGTGCCGTGCCCCAGTAGTGATGACTAATGTTAACTAACTAGTGTTTTAGCGAAACAAAAATGCTCAATCTTTTTTCGGATACGAGACTGAGGAAAATAGAAAAAAATTGTTTCTTAAAACCTGTTTTTTTTAAAATTATTTTGTAGTAAAATCCGTCCAAAATAATGGTGTTTTTGGTGAATCTTGGGTTGAGTGTAGCTTGGCCGATGTGGCTTGGTATCTAAGCGAGAACGAATATTTTTTTGATGCAATTTGTTTGTTTCAGAATCACTCGAGGACGAACCTGAAATTACGATAGGTAGGATTATTCAAATGTTATAAGATTAATGGTACTTAAAATATGTTTATCTGTCTATCCCAGTCTGCCATATACAGAGTGTTTAAAAAAGTGCATTTGAAATTTTAAGGGGTTCCTCTGAATCAATTTGTATGGGAAACCGGAAAAAAATTGTAGATGGGATTTTTTTCAATATTTTCCCTGTATCTTATACTTGATTTTGAGTACCCCTTAAAATTTCAAACGCAGTTTTTAACATTATGTATAGCGTGAAACTTTTATATTAATGAATCGAAAAACGTGAAATGTAGACAGATAGTGTAGTTGTTGCTCTGTGTGGCATCGTATAATATGTCTTTTAAACATTTCCAGTTTACAAGTTCCGCTTAATAGGATCAAGGCATCTACATAAATAAATATAAATAATGATTTAACGTTACCCTTTATTTACAGAACCGCCAATAGAAGAATGCCCGTTTTCATGGCAGAAAGTCACCGAGGAGATAGACACATTTTTAGGTACGTACATAGTTACTCAGGTTGACTGAGAAAATCGTTAAGAGCCTTTTTCGACAATGTTGTCCCTCGCACGACTAACTCTTCTATCTCATAACCTTGATTTTTTGAGTTTGGACTTTATCTAATTGAAATACGGTTGTTTTTAAAAACTTACGAAAAATGAGATAGGAGAGTTAGTCGTGCGAGGGACGATGTGGCATATAAGTAAAATAAAATTGCACGCCATCTGTTATCGAGTAGTGTTAATAAGTATCATATCAGTCTGTTTGTACTTTCTTTGAAGGTGTTATTGCCAAGCACCAAAAGATGGCGCACTAAGTAAAGGATTCTAAACAGTAGACATTAAGATCCTCTCAAATGTCCTTGAAATGAATGTTTCCGAAGATAAATCCCTCGCAGATCGATTTCTTGACTTAAAAAACCCCTTACCCTAGATTTTCGTCGAAATGGTTAGTCATTTTCGACATCGTGATAGCTTACAAGAATAACTCGTTTAATAGTATAGGATTTCATGTCTATTTCTGCCGTTAAATGTATACAAGGTGTTAACAAATTAGTTGTCATTACTTAAAATGGGGCTTCTACTTTCTACTCATAAAACTCAACAACTTTCCTTTGGGAAAGTATACCCATAGTGAATTCGAAAAAAAAAGTTGGTCTTCCATACTAAGTGGGCCGATCAGGTGACCGACTTCTTAGAAAGGTACAACTATTTTTTCGCGAATTGACTATGGGTTCCTTGGGAAAACTTGTTCAGTTTCACTAGTAGAAGCCCCAGTTTTTTTTTTTTTACTAGCCCAATTTGTCCGACTGCTGAGCAAAGGCCTCCCCTTTTTTCCGCCACTGTTCCCTGTCCTCGGCCAATCCCTGCCAGTTTAAATAATGATCACTAATTTCTTAACACCTTATACAGGGTGACTTTAAATAAGTTCTTGATACCAAAGGCTATGAATGTGCTCATGATAACAAACAACTTTCCCTAAATAACCCATAGTCGAATCGCAAAAAAAATTTTTGACTCTTCATACCAATTTGGCCGCTCGGCTGATCGATTTGTATGAAGAGACCACAATTTTTTTTGCGATTTGGCTATGGGTTCCTTAAGGAAAGTTGTTTGTTTTCATGAGCACGTGCATAGCCTTTCGTATCAAGAACTAATTTAAACTCACCCTATATAAAGTTGTGTTTATTTGTTCGCCAGATGAAGAGCACCCGGCTCCGGCAAATGATGATGTTACCTTTTGCAGCAAAGCGCAGTTGGTACCCGGTGAGCTGAAAGTTCATTGTTACAAGTATTTATTCTGGTCAAAGTGGTCGTCCATTCATCTCTTGAGTTTTTAGGAATTTTCTTTTACTCCCCCAAACCTTACGAGGACTCTTGCCGTTGCTGCGAAGTGGCATGAGGCACTCGGCAACCCAGTCCCGTAACAAATGCCCATCTTTAGGAGTCTCGATGAAGTCCTACCTTGCAAAATGAGTTCGTACGACGTCTCCTATGAATGAAGAAAATTGTAGTATGCTCCCGATTGCTACGAAACCAATCAGCTATAGGCAGAAACAGTCCTGGGCTATAGGGATAGCTCATACTTTTCTTTTTCATGTGATAGGTGGCAAACGGGCAGACGGATCACCTGATGGTAAGCGATTACCGCCGCCCATAGACACCCGTAGCACCAGAGGAGTCACAAGTGCGTTGCCGGCCTTTGAAATGGGAGGTTGGGCCTCCGGTACCCTCACTCACTCGGCGAAACACAACGCAAGCGCTGCTTCACGCCGGTTTTCTGTGAGGCCGTGGTATCACTCCGGTCGATGTTCAATAAAGCTCATACTTTTGCCTGATTTTACGACACTCGCAACACCTGGACCACACTAAACCGCATAAGAACTGGACAGGCCCAATGTAACTACCAACTGCATAAATGGGGCATGATATTAAACGCCCTCAAGTTGCGACTCTGGAACTGCCGAGTGGAAGAAATACCAAAAATTAAAAAATATAAAACCAAGTGAACTGAATCTTTTTTTATTCTGTACGGTACGAAAACAAAAAAATCCTGTTTCGCAGATGTCGACGAGCCAGCCAGTCCGACGCGGTGCGAATGGGTGTCGTGCGATGTTTGCCAGGCGCGCATCACAGGGTCAGTAAACACTAGCCCAGACACATTTTTAAATTGATCTTTCTTACGAGGTAAACATAAAAAAAAGCGGCTAATTCCGAGTCGGACTCGCCCATGAAGGGTTCCGTAGCAGCAAGTAACATAATATAAAAGTTCTTGTAGTTCGTTGTGTTTATGAAATGAAATGTTTTTTATTTTATTTTTATATTTGAGTTGATCGAATGAAAGGTAAATTGCGGTTTACTATCTATGACGTAAAAAAAACTACTTACTAGATCTCGTTCAAACCAATTTTCGGTGGAAGTTTGCATGGTAATGTACATCAAAAAAATTTTTTAGTTTTATGATTCTCTTATTTTAGAAGTTACAGGGGGGGGGACACCTTTTGCCATTTTGGAAGTGTCTCTCGCGCAAACTATTCAGTTTAGAAAAAAAATGATATTAGAAACCCCAATATCATTTTTTAAGACCTATCCATAGATACCCCACACGTATGGGTTTGATGAAAAAAAAAAAAATTGTTTCAGTTCTAAGTACGAACCCCCAAAATGTATTGTTTTTGTTTTCTATTTTTGTGTGAAAATCTTAATGCGATTCACAGAATACATCTACTTACCAAGTTTCAACAGTATAGTTCTTATAGTTTCGGAAAAAAGTGGCTGTGACATACGGACGGACAGACAGACAGACAGACAGACAGACAGACAGACAGGCTACCTAATCCTAAAAATACAAGTAAGGAGTTATTATTCTGCGCACATTGTGTCCATACTGTTTTGTACAAATTTTATTGATAGGGTTTGTAAATGAACAAAAACAGACAAGGTGATCATTGTTTTTATTTTCATGAGATTCTGGTACACCTATACAATCTTGTGCTATTCCAAGTTGTATGGTTTATTGGTCGTAGACTCAGGTCGTAGGTGTATTGTTGGTAGATGAGTTGGGTTTTTATTATCAATAAAATTTTACCCTTGTGGCGCAAAAAATATATGTGTACATGAGGATGGCGGGTGCACGGCTGCAAATCTGCATGAAATACATATGTAAAACTAGCTTCCGCCCGCGACTTTATCTGCGTGACAGACAGAATTGGGTGATTTCAGAATTGGGTCCAGAAAGAAAATGTTTAGGTGGCGTCATCTAGTGACGAAGTGGACATTTTAGTCTTCCAGGATACAAAGTATCCTATGTGTTAGCAGAGTGCTTTATCTATCTACCTACCAAATTTCATCCAAATCCGTTCAGTAGTTTCAGCGTGAAAGCGGAACAAACAAATAAATAAACAAACAAACAAACAAACATCCATACTTTCGCATTTATAATATTATATTATATTATGTTATATATTATATTATATTATATATTATATTATTAATTAATTAATTAATTAGTGATTAGTGATGATGAAAATACGAAAAATGTACTATTTACCTATAGTATAGATTTTAAATGTACCTTTATACCAGATTGACAGACATGATTGATTTTAAACTCTTGCAGGCTCAATTTAATATTTAATTTTAAAAAGCATTACTTCTATATAATACATAGGCCATACAATTGAATTTTTGGGTATATTCAGGTACATTTTTAAAGTAAATGTGCAATAAATATATATTCAGCAGTATATGCACAAATATTTTAGTGTCAGTGCGATTTTATTAATGTACATTTACAATCTGTACATAGATACTAAATAGTACATTTTTCGTTACTTTTTTTCATATGTATGATATTTTCGAACAGTTTACTGATCTAGAATAACACATTTTCCAAGTGCAGTGAAAATTATCTTAAAAATATTGCCAGGTTCCGGTACGCATGCGTGCAGTGCGCCGACTGCGACCTGTGCGGCGCGTGCGAGGCGCGCGGCCGGCACGCCGCACACTACGTGCTCCGGATACCGCGCGACAAGACTCACGTGAGTGACACTTCTTAACCAAACACATAGATACTCGGACATTCGTCTCAAAAAGTTACTTTGAAGTAATTTATCTCGGGCTATATTGTATTGTTCCGGTAGAAGCCCACCATGATTTTTAACAGCGTCTTTTCCAGCTCCAAAATCCTGAGAGCTTTCAAGCTTGAGTTGCAAAATCGCTTCGAATACCTATAAAACTGCCAAAGTCTGACGATTATAATGACTTATATTTTAGTGTCCGTGCGAATTGATCGAGGTAAATTTACAATCTCTATAGGTACTAAATAGTGCATTTTCCGTACATTTTTTTCATAGTTATTTCATGAAGATTTTAAACTATGTACCTATGTACACGATTTCTTTAATCGAATGCCTCGCTTATTTCTTAGTGCATTCAGAACTTGTAACACTTGAGAAGTTTTCCAGTGTTACCTACTTGGTATTAATATACATATATAAGGTGCTACTTTATTAGTGCCCGATATTTTAGTCAGTGCTTCTACTCCTGATTCTTATCAATTTTCCTCAAGGAACCCATTGTCAAAACGTAAAAAATTTTTTGGACTCTTCATACAAATCGATCAGCCGAGCGGCCAAATTAGTGTAAAGAGTCCAAAAAATTTTTTGCGATTTGACTATGGTTTCCTTGGGGAAAGTTGATCAGAATCAGGAGTAGAAGCACTGACTAAAATATCGGGCACTAATAAAGTAGCACCCTATATACAGGGTGACTGGTTGAACGACGGACGTATTTAAGGAGATTATAGTATAATTTACATACTTTTCAACCGTATAAAACAAAAAAATCATACATTCAAAAGACACAAGTTACATATTTTTTTTTAAAAACGCAACTATTCTTGTGTTTTACAACTCTATGCCTAGGTACTTACCACTTTCCCACAGTGTGCACCGTGCTGCTCGTGGTCGCTAAGGCCTATCTCTTGGACAGGCTGATAACACACTGATAATGAAAGGATAGTCCGTCTTCATGTAGGATACGTTACCCCAACCACTGGGATACCTGGAAATGCCTTCCTGCATTCCGCGTACGTGGGTGGTAATCGAAGTAAATTGCTTTGTATCATTGCTTCACTGGATAACGAAGGATTCCTTCCTCTTCCTTGATCAGGGTTAGGAACTGGAGGAAGGCCAAACGCTCTTAGTCTCCTAAAAAAATCCTATGACGGCAACTTGTGTAATTCGTAATACATCGCAATATGACATAATTGGGTATGCTAAAAAAAATCAATGTATTTTTTAAAAAAAATTTTCTGATAGTTTAGACCATTTTGAAAAACTAATTTGATTATTTCATTTTTTAAGACTGTGGATATTTTTAAATATTTTTTTTTATATTCAAGCCGTGATGACGTCACATGTTCACAAACTATGAAACGAACAGCCCAAATGTCTGACGATGAAATGAACAGGCCTTAATCTCGACTAACGCCCGTTCCAGAACAAGGCAAAATATACCTGAGATAGTCTGTCCCTTTTACACTTAAAAGATTTATAATAGTTTGTTCGGCTGTCAGGTTAAAAATATACTCTCATGAAAGTGTTCCAGAACGCTCTCTAAAACGTCATCTGTCAAGTCAATTGTCATCTCGTTTGTTTATAATAAGACCCGTTCCAGAATAAGGCAAAATATATCTGAGATAGTCTGTCCCTTTTACACTTGAAATATTTATAATAGTTTATCCTGCTGTCAGGGTAAAAAATACTCTCATGAAAGTGTTCTGGAACGCTTTCTTAAACATTAACTGTCAGGTCAATTGTCATTTCGTTTGTTTATAAACAACTCAAGGTAACACCAAAAGTGTGTGAGCATGTGACGTCACAGGGATACAAATGAAGGTTATTGTCTTTTTTCGATTTTTATACTCAATCTTTTACTTTTTCGAGTGGGAAATAAAAAAATATGGCTTTAAATCAAAATATCTCGAAATGGTTTTTTTATTTTCATACCTTACAAAAAATTTAGCATACCCAATTCGCGTCTAACAACACTAGCTGACATCACATAACACCACATCATATCCCAGTATCCACGTTAAAGTACTGATAAGCAATTACCACTATCAAGGCACTGCAATCCACGTGACAGCGACGTAAGTAAAACCAGAATGTTGGCAACGAGCGGGAGGCCCGCATAACGCACGCCACCCCTGCGACGGCCCGCGGGCGACTGACTAGGGTCGGCGCGGCGCGGCGCAGCTCGCAGGGCAGAGTCGCGGGAGCAGTCGCTCACGCGCATGCGCAGTATTGCGCAGTGGCTAGTCCGCGCCGCTACTCGGGGTCGTTGCCCGAGGCCGCGTACATGTGACTTAGTATTTAGTAAAATGTAGAGGTGAACTTTAAAATTATTTTTTTAATGATGAAAATTAAGGTCATGTTTTTTTTACATATTTGGAATGTGTATCAGCTTCTTATTCACCTCCTTAAATGCGTCCGTTGATTTACCAGTCACCCTGTATATATATATATTTATGGCAGAGGTGGCAAACGAGCAGACGGATCACCTGATGGTAAGCGATTACCGCCGCCCATAGACACCCGCAACACCAGAGGAGTCACAAGTGCGTTGCCGGCCTTTGATATGGGAGTACGCTCTTTTCTTGAAGGTTTGAATGTCGTATCGGTCCGGAAATACCGCAGGCGACAATTCATTCCAGACATATTTTAGATGTAATTTGTATGTGGTACGCAGAGCGAGGCGCAGGCGGTTGTGGCGGCGCTGCGGCGGACGCTCGCAGACCAGAGCGCGCTGCCCCATCTGACCGAGTGAGTTTCTATTGTTAACTTCAAAAAAGCAGTCCGCGGCCGCCAACAAAAGCCTTGTGTCAAAAAGTCTTGAAGTAAACAACGCTGTTCGTTCCTACATGTTGGCTACTTTGGAGCATACCTTTGGAGATTCACGATTTTGGGGATGCTATATATTATAGAAATATTTGTAGTGTTGTTCAAAATGTTTCAAGACTTTTTTGACAGAATGTATGTACCTATCTATTGTATCTAGACATCTATATTACATATTTCCGCGACTTTTTCAAAGTCCGCGTTGGACTGGAGTATATTTTTATAGAAAGCTTGTGGTTTGAGTTACTTTTGAGTTAGGTTTTTGTCCATGGTTCTCAAAGTTTAGATGGTGCTTTGTAATATTCGCGGTTATACTTAGAAATATTACTAAGTTGATCATGTTGTATCGCTGAGACATCAAATTTGATGGAAAACGCCAGAAGTATAAATTAAAAAAAGAAAAAGAAAATCCTTTTCAAAAAGCGCGGCAACTATAACCATCCAAGCCTTCAAAACAGACAATTATACTGGGGCCGCGAATGCCTATGAGGTTTTTTCGGTCTACCGTCACCTACCATGCCGCTGAGGACTAACAAGGAGAGTGCCAAACTTGGGAATCACAGATTCGAAATGCGGAATCTGTGATTAAATAAATAAATTTGGAAAAAAAATTGTCTTTAAATTCATTTTTTCGAAAATGAAAGTGAAGTGCGTCTTACCAATTTACCTAGTTATTGAGGGGAGACTACCCTACAACATATATAAAAATCAGCGGAATCTGTGATTCCCAAGTTTGGCACTCTCCTTGCAAGATAAAAGTAGTCGTATGTCGAAAATCACGCGTCTTAACAGCGGCAGGTACAGACCACGTGTACAGATCGAGCAGTGGCATCAGTGTGCGCTGGCATTGTTGCTCCCCAAACTGTGATTTTATTGGTGCACGTAAAGCTGATCCGAGGGTTGTGGGTTCCATTCCCACCCAGGGCAAACATTTGTGTGATGAGCATTTGCTCTGTGGTTCGGTGTATTGTATCTATACTATGTATCTATTTAAAAGTATCTATGTATGTATATCTAATCTATGTATGTACATACAGGGTTATTTTTGGACCCCCCACCAAAACTTCACAGTGGCTTATACTCATGAAACTGAGCGACTTTCCCCGAATAACCAATGGTCAATTCGCAAAAAAATTTTGGGCATCGCCATATAAAATAGGCCGATCACGTGATCAAATTAGTATGAAAGGTGCAAAATTTTTTTTGCGAATTGACCATTGGTTACTTGGGGAAAGTTGCTCAGTTTCATGAGTAGAAGCCACTGTGAAGGTTTGGCGGGGGGTCCAAAAATAACCCTGTATATCAGTCTCTGGTTGCCATAAGACAGGGAATCCTAGTTTGACAAATGGCCGTGTGATCCCGGAAATTTATTTATTTATTTATTTACGTATCGTATCTATTAATTTATACGTTATCACTTGTGCAACTCGATCTTTCTGTTATTAAGATGCGCGGTTTCACCTTGATTCTTTTACTATATTGCAAATCAGGTGTCATTTAGACTGACGTATCTATATTTCAGAGTGAAAGAAGAGGTGAAGAGCGAGGACCCTCTGGCAGAGGCAGAGGCTTCCACAGAGGTGTACCGAACCGATGTCGATGATTTCGAAGATATGCAGGGCGATGTCGATGGTTCCGAAGATACGCAGGTGAGGTGCTAATTTATCATGATGATACAATATTTCAGCCGGAAGACGTCCACTTTTGATGAGACAATTGTAATATATTTAATGACTTTTTTAAACATGTATTGAAGCGAATTCATTTTGAACTCAACCAGGGTTCGGAGTGATAATTATCACTAATAATTATCTTGATTAATTTAGCTTGATAATTATAAAAATCATAAAACGATACGACAGTACAATTAATTAAATTTAACGCAATCAAACCACGGGTGCGAGGCATCGTAATATTTTATTTAAATTAAGGAAGTACCTCATACATATACCTAATGGTTTTAGCGTCCATCGAGATTATTGTTGCGCATTACGCTCGCCCGTACCATTTTTAGACCTCGTATTATATTGGTTTGTTGTTACAGATGGAAGAGGAGTATCTTGAGCTCGACTCATCTTTTAACGAAGAAACAGATGCAGACAGCGTAACCCATATAGCACCGGCTGCGCCAGCGAAAAGGAAAATGCCAGAAAACGCTGACATCCAAAGCGTTTCACCGAATAAACGAAAATACATCAGAGACAGAACTCAAAAAAGCTCTGTATTGACGTTAAAGGATACCAATATTCAAAAGGGCAATTCATTTGTGGATGACGATACAATTAGTTCCGTTCAGGCATTGAATGAACATGGAATGGAACGTCATCATCAACATTTTTCCTCACATGAGCACAAAGACGAGACAAGTGATACACGATTTTTATTGGAACTGGATGGTACTGGAAGCTGTGGGGAAGGCAAGTTGTTTTTCATGCAGAAATATCAGGAAAAAACTGTTTCAGTCCGTTGAATCGCGTTAATATTGGAGTAAATCTTATTATTAGACAGGAAGTTAAAAAGTGCGTTTGAAATTTTAAGTGGTTACTTACTCAGAATATAAAAATATTACAATACCTATACATATACAATTTTTTTCAGTTCTCAAAGTAAATGTCAGTATAATTTTTGAACTTGAAAAAAAATAATGTTTAATTTTCTTTTTCAGTGTTTATGAAATTAAAGAAACTCAGAGAGGATGAAATGGTTACTGCGACGCAACCGGCGAGAGGCAAGAGATAGCAGCTGCAAGCCTAGCAGAAGGTTCATAAATTCTTTCTCTGTGGGCGGTCTCAGATTGTGATCTGGGTCACCCATACCCCGTCCCCATACAAACTTTTAGAGCACGTGTTTTTCTTAATTAGTGTTGATGATTGAACTGTGATACTGTACATATTTAAGATAAGTTACCTAATTATTGTAGGTATCGTATTAAGCTAAAGTGTTTAAGACTGATTTTCGATAAATACTGGTGACAATTGGGAGTGAAAGAAATATAAATATGATAAGTACAATTAATTCGATGTGGTTTCGTGTGGTAGAAAAGACAGCGTTCTGATATAGAACTAGATGCCTTTTCGGCTACCGTGAAATACAGCTTTAATAAAAATAATATAAAAATTTTAGTTTACAACTATTTATTTTTATCTTTTCAATTATCCTAGTTTGATTTTTATCACATATCACATGATTATTCTATTTCTGAGATCACTTCCCTTTGGGAAGGTTTCTATGGTTTATGCCCTCTATAGTTTCGTGGATGACATGATTCTCTGGACAAACCAGTGCGGGTAGCATGAGGCGTAGACAAAGCTGTGTCGCACCAAACGCGAGAAAACAGCTCGGCTGTCTCTTTCATTAGCTTAGCGTTAGAACGGAACAAATGCTTTTAAAATAGGCGTCGCCTGCGATATATGTCGCCATGGTACTACGGCAGAAGACCTGAAAAGCTGTACCGCGGCGTTGGACTGCTAGGTCACTTCTAGCTCTTGGCTTTACTTGGTGGTGTCTCACCGTCTTTTAACACTGAAATAAAGAAAATTTAAGCGTGAAAAGAAGGCCTAGTGACTGCTATACAGGGTGTTAAAAAATACACATTTTCGATTCACTGTTTAGATTTAGTATGAGAATCTGAAAAAAATAATTGAAGAGCGGATTTTTTCAATATTTTTCCTGGGTTCTGTACTTGATTCTGAGTAACCCCTTAAAATTTCAAACGCACTTTTTTAACATCCTGTAGTTGATAGATTACTGTAAATGTTAGGTTTTACTATACAGGGGTGTAATGTTAGTAAATCCTAAGATTTACTATACAGGTGTAACAAAATTGGTGTAGGGCCCATTAACTGGGGATTCTACTCATCGTACTGAACAACAAAAAAAATAGGAAGTTTCATACAAATTGATCATCTGTGTTGCCATTTTTTTTATGGAGTCCAATTTGTTTTTTTTTTTTTGAGATTTGAGCAAAGTCATAGAACAAAAGTAGTAGAATCCCCAGTTTACGGGTCCTACAACAATACAATTTTGTTACAACCAAATCCAACATTTTAGATTAGGTAGGTTGTACTTTTACCATTGAGTTGGTAAATCTTAGAATTTACCGCAGTTAGGGATTTTACAGTAACATTTAGAACAAACATCAAAACATTTATCTCGACCTTTTCCGTGCTTCGCAATTGGCCCAAACTTTCTTATGTAATTAGTTAACAACCCATAACGTCCCCACTGCAGGGGCACGGATCTCTTCCAACAACTCGAAAAGTTTAGGCCACGCACGGGGGCTAAGTTCGGATTGGTGGAGGTTGTGGGGGGCTAGTGGTCAACAGGTTAGTCTTCAAGCCGCCTATAAGGCCTCCCAAGATGGCTTGACTGCCATCTAATGTTAGCAGCTGGCATCAACGGCTTAACGTGCCTTGCGAAAGATGAAAACTGTCAAATGCCACTAAAAGTCAAACCCGTCCAAGTTATGACCGCGTCTGTAGTCAGTTAACCTGCGTGATCGACGCGACCACGCAAGCCGCACTGAGCCAGGACCGCTTATATAATTAAACCAAAGATATTTCTTACATAATTATGGGTAACTCTTACGTATTAAACTCACATTCTCTTGAATTTTCAGTGTCCAATGGACACTACTCATATCTTCTAATTTAACAACAATGTTAGCTGTAGCACTGATCACATCCATAGACGACTCCAACTTCTCTACATGAGATGACTCCGTTGGATATTCTGACGACACCAACTTCTGTACATGAGATGACTCCGTTGGACATTCTGAGGACTCCAAATTCTGTACATGAGATGACTCCGTCTGACATTCTGATGATTCCAACTTCTGTACATGAGATGACTCCGTTGGACATTCTGATGACACCAACTTATGTACATGAGATGACTCCATTGGACATTCTGACAACTCCAAATTCTGTACATGAGATGACTCCATTGGACATTCTGACAACTCCAAATTCTGTACATGAGATGACTCCATTGGACATTCTGACAACTCCAAATTCTGTACATGAGATGAGTCCATTGGACATTCTGACAACTCCAACTTCTGTACATGAGATGACTCCGTTGAATATTCTATCTCACCGCTAGATGGCGCATGTGTACTAATGATTGTCTCGCCTGAGGATTCAAATTCAACTGTTCCATTTTCAGCCAGCAAACAAGCTCTATCAGGAAGACAATCCATATTAACATTACCAGTATATATAGCAGTATTACTCTGTGAACTTTTCTGTTGCGCTACAGTTGATGTTGAGGTATAAAGTTTCTTAATTCCTGCTTGAAAGGCTGCTTTTGATGGTATTCTACGCTTTAATGGGACAATTGGCAGTATACCAGTGCTCCCCTTTTGAGCCACTATCGGTGTTAAAATCCTTCTTATGGCTCTGTGTCTTACTATCTTAAGTTTTTTTACTTTCTTTAGACTATCTGTTCGGAAGGTTTCGTTTGGTGCTATCATTTTCGATGGTGCAGTTGGCACAGTATCACAACTGCCTATTGGAACTACAGTCGGTGTTAATGGAGATTCATCTCCAGTTTTGTCTGTGATATGCTTAAAATTTGGTAAAACTATTGACACAATATCAGTACTACCTATTGGAACTTCAGTGGGTGTAAATGGAGATTTTTCTCCATTTCCATCTGTTGTATGCTTCAATTTTTTTGGTGAAATTATTTTAATGGCTGTACTCTCATTTGGGGTAATTTTCCTCTTTGGTAAGATGTAATTATCTGTGACATCATT
Source organism: Coleophora deauratella (assembly GCA_958295455.1). Classification (NCBI taxonomy): domain Eukaryota; kingdom Metazoa; phylum Arthropoda; class Insecta; order Lepidoptera; family Coleophoridae; genus Coleophora; species Coleophora deauratella. The sequence goes on from OY282413.1 coordinate 3,666,286, forward strand.
ACTATCTCTGTCAAGACACTCTTCTTGCATCTGTAACAACAAGCTTTTATAAATAATAAAATCTCATTAAATGTAATATCCAAAAAATATTTCGTTATGTTTCTAAAAAAATATAACAAGAGGCAGCGAGATGGAATCAGTGAAAATCATATCTTACGTAGGCAAGCATAAGACTAAGAACAGTGATGGCGATCTGAAGATAGGTAAGTGCTCAAATAAAATCAAAAACATTTATTCGAGGTAGGTAACACTGACACTCTTTTGCCCTTCAGTTTTTAAAATGATGATTGATAATCTTATTTCCAATGGATCTTCAACAAAATCTGCCAGCAAGACCTATTTCTTACATAATTATGGCTAACTCTTATTTATTAAACTCACACTCTCTTGAACATTCAGTGTCCAATGGACACTGCTCATATCTTCTAATTTAACAACGATATTAGCAGTAGCACTGATCACACCCATAGGCGAGTCCAACTTCTGTACATGAGATGACTTCATTGGACATTCTGACGACTCCAAGTTCTGTACATGTGATGACTCCGTTGGAAATTCTGACAACTCCAACTTCTGTACATTTGATGACTCCATTGGACATTCTGACGACTCCAAGTTCTGTACATGTGATGACTCCGTTGGACATTCTGACGACTCCAAGTTCTGTACATGTGATGACTCTGTTGGACATTCTGACGACTCCAAGTTCTCTACATGTGATGACTCTGTTGGACATTCTGACAACTCCAACTTCTGTACTTGAGATGACTCCGTTGGACATTCTGACAACTCCAAGTTCTGTACATTTGATGACTCTATTGGACATTCTGACGACTCCAAGTTCTGTACATGTGATGACTCCGTTGGATATTCTATCTCATCCCTAGCTGGCGCATGTGTACTACTGATTGCCTCGTCTGAGGATGCAAATTCTGTTCCATTTTTAACCAGCAAACAAGATCTTTCAGGAAGACAATCCATATTAACATTTCCAGTATCTGTACCAGTATTACTCTGTGAACTTTTCTGTTGAGCTACAGTCGATGTTAAGGTATAAAGTTTCTTAATTCCTACTTGAGAGGCTGCTTTTGGTGGTATTCCACGCTTTAATGGAACAATTGGCAGTATACGAGTGCTTCCCTTTTGAGCCACTATCGGTGTTAAAATCCTTCTTATGACTTTGTTTTTTACTATCATTACTTTCTTTAAATTAACTCCTCTGAAGGATTTGTTTGGTGCAGTTATTATTTTCGATGGTGCAGTTGGCACAGTATCAGAACTGCCCAATTCTTTCACGTTTTGAGCCACTATCGGTCTTAAAATCCTTCTTATAGCTTTGTCTGTTACTACCTTCACTTTTTTTAGTTTAACCATTCTAAAGGATTGGTTTGGTGCAGTTATCGTTTTTGATGGTGCAGTTGGCACAATATCAGAACTGCCCATTGGAACTGCAGTCTTTGTTAATGGAGATTTTTCTCCAGTTTCGTCTGTTGTATGCTTCAATTTCTTTGGTGAAACTATTTTAATGACTGTACTCTCATTTGGGGTAATTTTCCTCTTTGATAAGATGTCATTATCTGTGCCATCATTACTATCTCTGTCAAGACACTCTTCTTGCATCTGTAACAACAAGCTTTTATATTAATAAATTCTTATTAAATAGGTATAATATCCAAAAAATAATTTATGTATCTAAAAAAACGATAACGAGGGGCAGCGAGATGGAATCACGGAAAATCATATCTTACGTAGGTAAGCATAAGACCCTGAAGAGCGATGAAGATCTTAAGGTAGGTAAGTGCTCAAATAAAATCAAAAACAATCGGACACTCTTTTGCTCATCAGATTTTAAAATGATGATTAATGATCTCACTTCCAACGGGTCTCCAACATCTGCCAGCACGTCCAAATCGTCTACTGTAGACAGGGATTCTGTTGGATCCTCTTCCGGTGAGGGGGCTTCCAACGGGTCTCTAACATCTGCCAGCACGTCCAAATCGTCTACTGTAGACAGGGATTCTGTTGGATCCTCTTCTGGTGAGGGGGCTTCCAACGGGTCTCTAACATCTGCCAGCACGTCCAAATCATCTACTGTAGACAGGGATTCTGTTGGATCCTCTTCTGGTGAGGGGGCTTCCAACAGATCTCCAACATCTGCCAGCACGTCTAGATCCTTTACCAGTGAGGGGGCTTCCAATGGGTTTTCAACGCCTGCCAGCACGTCTTGATCCTTTACCAGTGAGGGGGCTTCCAACAGGTCTCCAACATCTGCCAGCACGTCTTGATCCTCTTCCGGTGATGGGGCTTCCAGCAGGTTTCCAAAATCTGCCACCACGTCCAAATCCAAATCCTCTACCGTAGAGGGGCCTTTCAATGGGTCTCCAACATCTGCCAGCACGTCCAAATCCAAACCCTCTACCGTAGACGGGTCTTCTGCTTTTAGATCCTCTTGTTTCAGTCTGAATTAGATAATAATTACTTATAAGTCATTCAAATGTTAAGAATTAATAAGACGTTTCAAAAGTCATAACTAGATGTCGCTAAAAAGTTGAGGCAAGGAAGCTACTATAGGGGTTGTCCGTGTTCTTATAAAAAAAACTAGCTTCCGCCCGCGACTTCGTCTGCGTGGACTCCAGAATTGGGTCCAGAAAGAAAGAAAATATTAATGTAATTGTGAAGTTTTGAGTTTTTAAGCGTTCCTCAGGGAACCCTTAAGTTTTCCAGGATAAAAAGAATCCAGTGTGTTAGCAGTGCTTTATCTATCTACCTACCAAACATCCAAATCCGTTCAGTAGTTTCAGCGTGAAAGTCAAATGAGTTACGTTTTGGTCTCGTGTCTATTTCGTGGAGGCCAAAAATTCAATTCCACGGAATAATACATCTATAGACATTGTAACATTAGCCTATTGTAACATAATGCAGTGGTTTTCAACCTGTGGGTCAATGGTTCAATTTTTTGGACTTTTCATACAAATCCATCAGCTGGCAAACCAAGTTTGTATGAAAAGTCCAAAAACAAAGTTGTAGAACAAAAGTTGTTCAGTTTAATGGGTAAAAGCCAACCTTGAAGTATTGTCACACACTTCTGTTACACCCTGTATAATATTAGAGAAGAGGTGATTAGTGAAAGTGAGATTAGCGAGATGAGATGGTCTTTGTGACGACTCACAGAGATGTGTCGGCGTCGTGTTGGCTTTGGGCTGTGGCCAGCGCCTTCCTAACTGCCTTTAGAACCTCCTGCGCCTCGTTCTGCAAAAAGCGACACTCTCGTCCGAAAAAGAATAGAAATCGTTTAGAGTGCGAGACGAAACAGAGATCTTAGATACATGAAAATACGTTTATACCGTGATTGAACTGTCATACAGTGTAAAACTAAACAGGTGTGTATTCGGAATCTGCTCATACTCATACTAACTCTCTCTTACTAGGTTTAACATTAAACTGCTGAAGCTAAAGCGTATATCTACTTTACAAGTGTTTTATATGAAACTTGGATGAGCGCAGCTTTTGCAGCGATATTTCGAACCAAACGAGTTCTTATAGGGATGGTGCCATACTGTATGTAATATTTAATGCAGGGTTTGACATTTTAAGGTGATACTCCAAATCAAGTAAATAATACAGGGAAAATATCCAAAAAATCCAAACTCATTATTTTCAGTTTTCCATATAATTTAGTATGGGAAATTGAAAAAAAATAATTGTAGTTTAGATTTTTTCAATATTTTTCCTTTATTCTAATTATTTATATGTACTTGATTCTGAGTAACCCGTTATTTCAAACGCACTTTTTTAAATACTTTGTATACTGTGCTGTGGGCGTTATTTCAGAACCGGTTTGGAGCTTATCAAAGTCAAATAACAGTCGCAAGACATTAGAAAGACATACTTATGGGATTAAAGCCGACATATTATGTAGCTCACAGAATCGCTAAATTTATGTGGCAGTGGGCGGGGCACATAGCTCGCAGAACAGATGTCCGTTGGAGCAGTAAAGTTCTCGAGTGGCGACCGCGCACCGGAAGACGTAGCGTATGCAGGCATCCTCTCGGTGGACCGACGACCTGGTGAAGGTTGCGGGAAGCGGCTGGATGCGAGCAGCGCAGGACCGGTCGGTGTGGAAATCCTTGGGGGGAGGCTTTTGTCCAGCAGTCTTTCGGCTGATGATGATGAAAACAGAAGCCAGCTGGGATGGTGCCATACTGTATACGAAATACTATTAATATTATTAATACTATTTAATAAAACCTATATCGTCCCCACTGCAGGTGCTTGGGTCCCCTACTTCGGGAAGGTTAGGCCATACTCCACACACGGGGACCAAGTACGGATTGGTGGAGGTTGTGCGGCTAGTGACCAACCTCAGTGTCTGAAGTTTTCAAGCCGCCTAAAAAGACAGGGGATTAAAAGTCACACTCACGTGAGTCTTGTCGCGCGGTATCCGGAGCACGTAGTGTGCGGCGTGCCGGCCGCGCGCCTCGCACGCGCCGCACAGGTCGCAGTCGGCGCACTGCACGCATGCGTACCGGAAACTGGCGGGATCATGAAATTACTGATCATATTGTTGGAGGAGCTCCGAAAAAATAGGTTAGGTTAGCCTTCTTTGCTTCCATATGATATAATACTTATAGGGACAAATCACACACGGTCACCTGGCCTCAAACTAGGATTCCCTGTATTTTGGGAACCAGAGACTGATATACATACACATATACATTTAAATGCATACATATATAGACATTATACACCCAGACACAGAGCAAACAATTCTGCTCATCACAGAAAATGCCCTTGTGAGGTCGAACCCACGACTCTCGGATCAGAGGTCAGGATCGCTAACCACTTTATATTATCTTTGACTGTGTTCTTCTATAATATGTAAGTATAAAGAAACGAGCCTTACCCTGCAAACATATATTCACTGAAGAAATAAATAAATAGAAAGAAGAAAAAGAAATGAAAAAATAGTGGGTAAAAAAATTAACCCACAATAAAGGGCTACGGTCTTACATGGGTCTTACAGTCATTGCATAGGTTATCCTACGCCCCTACATGTAAGAAAGGAACATTTTACGGTTGACTTGTGAAAAGTGTCAGAGCATGGGTTGATTTATTGTTCTTAGGTCTTCTTGGTCAAAAATTATTAACACTCACCCAGTTATGTTTTCCTTGCAAACATTGCACGACTTTTCTATGTGCGAATGATTGGCTGCCTCACAGATATCTGTGGAGAAAAAATTCATAGTTCTCAAATCATATAAATTGTAAGGATTTAAAGAAATACTTCTAAAAAAATGCTTACCAGGTACTAATATCAGATCTCCACGATATGCCGCATCGCCACTCGCAGTAGCCGTTTCATCTGATGAATATATCAACATGAAATAATACTTAGTGTATTATCTTTTGTAAACTGAACTTCTTATAGGTATGGGAGATGTGATTTTCCAACTTATAGTGTTTTAAAATTTATAGCTACATACTTCATCACTTATAGCTAAAAATATTTTTATTTCCCAATTTTTAGTCCTCACGTGCCTGTCCCCGAATGGGAACAGACTGAACTTTTCGTTTAGTTTGTCCCCAAATGCTTATTTGGGGACAGGCAGGAATTTGTCCCCAATTTTTTTTATCAAGAATTAATATTCTAAATAATATTAAAACTGTCATTAAATAATGTAGTGTACACTTTTCGAACGTCATTTTAAAATAATTGTCTTTAATGCGACGGATATGTAATAATTAAACATTAACCTACAGGTTGAAAAACACTGATATACGCTAACCCAGGCACTCTGTACCATTTTTAATAGTAAATTATTATTACTTACCCAGGTCCTCAGATATTTTCTGCCAAGAAAACTGACTTTGACTTCTGGGTGTATCTGTATCTGTAAAAAAAAATATATTTTTTAAATATAATTTAAAAATATATAAATATTTTTTTTAAATAGGTCTATAATTAAAAAACCGGACAAGTGAGTTTGACTCGTGCGCCGAGGCTTCCATACAAACAAACAATATTGAGAATTTTCTTACAGGTTTTCCTGTATTCTATAAGCAAGGAACTACATACATTAGCAGTTTAGGAGATATAAGGTGAAGGGTCATATTTTTTGTCTATTTAAGTACATAAATAATTTTAAAATTATTTATTAAAATTATTTAAAAAACATCTAAAATACAAAATAAATATATTTACAAAGTATATAAACTCTTTATACTGGACATGCAGCTATTGTCTCTGCTCTGGCAGTGTTGTTAACAACCCATTACGTCCCCAAATCTATGTCAAATCCACTAACAAGACACAAGCCCACGCTAAAACTAGTTGCCTTTTAGGGTACCGTACATCAAAAGGAAATAAGGAACCCTTATAGGATCACTTGTGAGCCCGTCCGTCTGTCTGTAAGAGCTAGGGTTAATGAAGTCCGGTTTCCGATCGGACACTCCGGTTTTCCTTATGTCTGTCCGGTCAAGAAAACCTTGGTAAACCGGACAAAAGATTTTAAGTTTTATTGTAATTTTGTTAAATTTATAAAAATAACAAAACTTGTCGTTTTTTTTTTTGCACCACACCTGGCAACCCTAGTCAGAGCCCATGTCCGTCTGACTAATCGTCATCTCACACAATGTCTGCGGACTGCAACAGTCTTACAACCAAAGTGTATGTCTAAATTCGCGCTGCAATCTAATTTTGATGCAAGCTAAATGATAATAAATGGATTAAATTTTATTTCAAACTTTTTGTTATAAAACTTTACTGACACCTATTGTCTCTGCTGACACCTACCCGACTGCTGATCCTGGTAAGTTTCCTCGAACTCACTGAAGTGCAAATTGTGGTTCCCCGCACATTTTACCACGTTATTGGTATCGTTATCTGTCTTTTCTTGTTCTCCAGATTCAGATGGATTTTGTTTTCCCGCCACTGCTCCTGCCACAGACAAAAACGCGATTATATTATTTTTATCTATTGTAATATGTTGTTGAAAGAGACTCTGAAAGAATATTTAAAGTATATCACATAAAAAGTATAATACAGCAAAAATAATTCAAAATTAATCTTAAAGTAAGTTTTTCATATTTCCATACAAACAAAGAATATGTAGGTTGGTACATAATAGATGTAGGGCCCGTTGGCTGGGTCTTAACACTTTACAAACAGGTATATTGCCCTCATAAGAAAGAAGGCCGCTAAGTATATAAAACTCCAATATACTTAGTGGTCTTCTTTCTTAAACAACGAATGTCACCTTGGTTGGGGTGCTTGTTGGCGACCGTGTAGCACCCGCCTTAGTTGTAATAGGCTAATCTGTCCTCATAAAGCGGGTGCTACACGGTCGCCAACAAGCACCCCAACCAAGGTGACATTCGTTGTTTCCAACCGTGTAGACCGTGGTTGGTGACCAAACGTTGCGTGTTGGCGACCGTGTCGCACCCGTTTAAAGTGTCTGTCTAAATTCCCGCTGCAATCTAATTGGATGTAAGCCAAACACTAATAAATGGTTAAATTTTATCTCAAACTTATTGCAATAAAGCATTATTTACTTACACCTACCTGACTGCTGATCATGGTAAGTTTCCTCAAACTCACTGAAGTGCAAATTATGGTTCTCCGCACATTTTACTACATTATTGGTATCGTTATCTGTCTTTTCTTGTTCTCCAGATTCAGATGGATTTTGTTTTTCCGCCACTGCTCCTACTACAGACCAAAACACGATTACATTATTTTTATTGTAAAAAAAAGAGTCTGAAATAATATCTAAAGTAGGTATATCACATTAAAATAAAAAGTATGAGTAGAATTTTTTGAGTTTGCTAGGCTCAAATATAGAATGCAGAAAAAATAATTCAAAATTAATTAATGAAAAGCTTGGGTACTTATTTGAAACCCAAGTTTTTCATATTTCTATAGAATGTACAGGTTGGTAAATAACAGATGTAAGGCCCGTTGGCTGGGTCTTAACACTTTACAAACATGTAAACTGGCCTTATAAGAAGGAAGGCCGCTAAGTACCTATACAGAAACTCCAATATACTTATAAACCGTGCGAGAGCCGTGCTTCGGCACGAATGTTCCGGCTCGACCAAAGTGACACCACGCCGGCCTCACAGAAAACCGGCGTGAAACAACGCTTGCGTTGTGTTTCGCCGAGTGAGTGAGGGTACCGAAGGCCCGAACCCGGGGGGGGGGGGGGTTGGGCCGCCTCCACCCCATCCCCCCAATCCCATTTCATAGGCCGGCAACGCACTTGTGACTCCTCTGGTGTTGCGGGTCTGCTCGTTTGCCGCCTATCATATAAAAAAAAAACTGCAATATACTTAGCGGCCATCTTTCTTATGAGGGCATTAATGTAATAACATTGTATTAGTTTTAATAGTAATTAAGATTGACTAACCACGCCTAGAATAACTTTTGGTCACTATATTTGCATCAAACAATGGGTTTTCATAATCAATTGTCGAAGGCAAATCAGACTGAACAGCATGTTCCTTTATGTTAACACCATCTGAAAATTAAATTCTGTTAAAAAATCAAATAAAAAAGCTTGGTGTAAGGATCTATTATATTTTTTATAATTTTAAAATAGTTTAAACATATTGAAGAAAATATACGAAAATTGATCCTTCCCCCATTATCTCAGAAACTAAGGAGTGTAAAAATTCGAAAATAATATAGAAAATAGTTATTTACTTATATATAGCTATAAGAAGCCTGATAAAATGCTTAATAAGTAGGTACCTATTATTTGTTTGTACAGGACCCTCGGTGTGCGAGTCAGACTCGCATTTATACGGTATTTTTTAAAATATTATTTCTGTTGATCATATGATCCATATTATTTTTGACACTCCATTCAGACAAACAACAACTCTGCACCTTCACAGTTATGACCTCTGCATTACTCCAACAAACACACAAATTCACGGACCTTGTCCATTCCTTCATGAGTATATGTATATTCAGCCATTCTAGTCTTATAGTAGGTATGTATATTTTTCCAATTATTGAACCAAATCATTCAGATAGTCTTTGAATTACAACTACCTACTAGCCACAGCAGAAAATACATTATAATCATTATATAATTTAACTTTTGTACTATTTGGACTTACCTTCTTCAGAAGAACTGATGCTAAGTGCATCGTCTTCTTGAGTTTTAGTACTTTCATATGCAACTGGCACAACAGGACCTATCAGACGTTTTCGTTGATCACCTTTAGACACGCAACACTGGCAAAAGTGTACTTCACACATGTAACGCCGGTTCAACTGTCTACTTGTCAGTGACAACAATTTTTTATTTCCTGAAACAATATCGGTTTTAGAATTCACAAACTCGCATACAAAGAATATTGGAATTATCTTTACTATACTAGATATATGTATATTCTCATCTACAGCTCTATGCTATACTAAAACCGATATGGACCTTTGGCATCCAACTGTGGAGCATGGCCAGCAACAGCAATATAATGTGCCTCCAAAGAGCACATAATGGCATTCTTCAGAACATTGTTAACTCTCCATGGTTCACCCGGACCGAAAAAATTCACAACTCTGACCTGTGTGCCAACAGTAAAAGAAGAGGTGCTCAAACATAAGAAGAGATACTCAGAAAGACTGGCCCTCTACCCAAATCCATTGGCTGCTGACTTGCTGCAAAGCTCTGAAGAGGCAACACACCTCAAAAGAATACATATTATACAACGGACTGCTACCGGCTTCGGGAGCCGGGTTGCTCCCTTCCTTCAAATATGGTTGAGGGGAGCGATGGCTGACTCTCGCTCGCGTTATACTCGTGATCGGTTGCTGCCCGTGTGAACTGGCCTACTCTTGTCATTGGTGTTTGTCTAGACATTAATAATAATAATAGTATGTACGGTCACGATCATAAATGCAGTCCGAATTCTAAAACAAAATCCTATGCGGTGACACGATCGACGTTATACGTGTTACGCACCCAACTGCATAAGGAATCATTTGATTATTTCGAATAACACCCGTATTTCCGCTTTGTTCATCAGAGTGCTGATAGCGGTAAACGTATTTGTTAAACCTCTTTGGTTTCACTAAAAACACCCTGGCCATTTATATTGTTATTTAATACTATTTTTAAATATGACTTTACTACGTCATAGTCACTTGACTAAAATAAAATATCTCCAAAGTACCTCTGTGTTTAACTCTACCTAAATAAGTGGTTATGGGCCACTAAAGCCACTAAAGCAGTGGAATGGAGAATTCTTCGATGACTACGATGGGAAGCGGTGTCAGCATTACAAAGCTGAACGGCCGCAACTACAACACTTGGGTATTTGCCGTGGAGTGTTGGCTTACCGACCTCGATCTATGGGACGCGGTTAGGGTAGAAGTTGACCCCACAGACCCTATCGCTTTGCGAAAGGATGCAAAAGCTCGTGCAAAGATTTGTCTCGCCTGCCACGAGTCGATCTACCCCGTCATCAGGTCAGCGACTACAGCGTATGAAACATTTAACTGTTTGAAGAAAGCCTACGCTGATAGCGGCCTTACGAGAAGACTAGGTCTAATGAAGAAACTTCTAGAAATAACATTTTCTGGTAACATGCAAGACTATGTTAATAAAACTCTGTCAGTACAGCAAGAGCTACAAGGCATCGGAGCCGCGGTGGATGACGAGTTCCTGGCAATAATCATGCTTGCCGGCCTGCCAGAACGCTACCGTCCCCTCGTAATGGCCTTGGAGCACTCCCGTACCAACATAACATCGGACAATGTGACCGCAGCATTACTGAAGGAAGATGCACATGCGCCATCAACATCAAGTACTACCTCTGAACCGCTGAGTACTGCGTTACAGGTCAAAAACGAGAAGAAGAAATTGTTCTGCACGTATTGTAAGAAACCTGGTCATGTGATATCTCAATGCAGAAAAATTGTAAATAAAAACAAGGTTTCAGTTTCGGCAAAACATACAAATTATAGTTCCGAATTTACACTTTCATCTTGTTTTTCTACTACTCCTACAGGTTCCCTAAACTGGATAATAGATTCAGGTGCAAGTTCGCATATGAGCAACAGGAGAGATTGGTTCGACACCATGTCTACCCATATCACTCCCATCAACGTTGCCAACAGTGAACAAATGCTTAGCCGAGGTAAAGGTAATGTAAATATTAATGTGTCCGATAGTGTAAATAAAATTTGCGGAGTTTTATATGTCCCTGGCCTTACCACAAACCTTTTATCTGTAAGTAAGTTAGTAGAGAAAGGTTATGATGTTTTATTTACATCCAAAGGCGCTACTATTATAGCAGGTGGCACTTGTCAAACGACAGGTTCTGTCATCGCTACAGGCTCAATCCATAAACGTATGTTTGTACTAGATTTACAAAATAGTCCGGTTGTTTTGCAAACTACCACGAAAGAGCCTGCAATGCTCTGGCATAGACGTCTTGGTCATCTCAATGCACAGAGTATGTATATATTAAAAAATAGATGCGTTGGTGTAAATTATAGCGGGAAACACGATAAAAAGTGTATTCCTTGCTTGCAGGGTAAATTATCTAAAAAACCTTTTAAAAGTTCTAATAGTAAATTGAGTAAAGTCCTTCAACTGATCCATTCAGATCTATGTGGACCAATGAGTACACATTCTTGGGGCAGAACTCTTTATTTACTAATTTTTACTGACGATTTTAGTCGTAAAACTTTTGGATATCTTTTAAAATCGAAATCAGAAGTATTTTCAAAGTTTGTTGAGTTTAAGTATTTAGTGGAGAACCAAACTGGCGAAAAAATAAAAGTTCTGCGTTCTGACAATGGTCGCGAATATGTCAATAGTGCTATGTCCAATTTTTTGAAGGAGAACGGGATTGTGCATCAAACCACAGTTCCGTACACTCCTCAACAGAATGGAGTTTCCGAACGCGCCAATAGAACAATTATAGAAAAAGCTAGATCCATGTTACAGGACTCAAAGCTACCTTTAGCTTATTGGGGAGAAGCAGTCAATACGGCGATATATATTAAAAATCGAGTTGCAACGCAAAGCTTGAGAAACAAGATTCCGGAGGAACTGTGGACTGGAAATAAAGTTGATCTATCTCATTTGAGAGTCTTTGGCTGCCAGGCACACGTTCTAGTTCCGAAAGAAAAGCGTTTAAAACCAAGGTTCGGAACCGGTTAACAAATACCGGTTAATTTCGTTCGAATTTCGGTTAACGATTCCGTTCAGGTTAAAACCGGTTTCCAGCTTAACCGGTAAATTTGAATAAAATATCGGTTAATCAGGAAGCGGTTTTCTAACCGAAATAAGAACTAAATTAACCGGTTAAAACCAAACTTAGTCAAGTACAGGCGCGTCGCGCGGGTGCCACTGCCCGAGTCTTCTGCTCACTTTCTCGCACGCTTTCAATTGATTGCACGCGGCAAACATGCCTACAAAGTCGCATATTCTTCAAATTAACCGGTTAATTCCGTTCGAACGAATAAATATCGGTTTTGGTTAAACCGGTTAAATATACCGGTAACCGAAACCTGAACGAAACCTTAACCGAAATTATTTCGATATAGGGGTCAATGACCGAAACCGGTATTTTCAAAAAACCGGTTTCCGAACCCTGTTTAAAACTAGATTCAAAAACTCAAACTTGCATCTTTGTTGGCTATGCAACAGAAAGCAAGGGCTATCGCCTTATAGACCCCCAAAATCCTCGAACGATTATTATCGCCAGAGATGTTGTCTTCATTGAGGACAAAGTGCTAAAAGAGTCTCATCAAGATTCCTCTTACTGTCCAAACCCAATTCTTCCTCCAATGTCTGAAGTCTTTATACCCATCGATGACGACGGAGAACCATCAAATCCTGCACCACAACTTCAACCTCAGCCAGAGATGCCAACCTCAGAACAGCTGACATCACCGGATGAACATGTAACTTCCACAGTTCCTCAAATAGTTTCAGACGTGCCTGCAGAGCCACACCCAGAGCCGGAGCCGGAAAGGAGATACCCTCTTAGAGACAGGCGTCCTCCTGATAGGTTTCAGCAGGAACTCTACATCACGTCAGACCTGGAACCAGAAACTTACCGAGAAGTTACAGAACATCCACAAAAAGAAAAATGGCTCGAAGCGATGAAAGCAGAATATAATTCCCTAATAAAACATGGGACATGGATTCTCGTCGATGGACCATCTGGTAGAAAGACCACCAAATGCAAATGGGTCTTCAAAATTAAAAAGGACACCTCTGGAAACGTTACAAAGTACAAAGCCAGACTTGTAGCCAAAGGTTTCACTCAAGTTGCAGGAGTGGACTATGGTGAAACATTCTCACCGGTTGCAAGACTGTCTTCTGTACGGCTTATGATATCGTTTGCAGTTCAGCATGGTCTTCAAATTGACCACCTTGACGTGGAAACGGCATTTTTAAATGGAGATTTGGAAGAGGAAATCTTCATGGAACAACCTGAAGGCTTCTCCACTAACCCCAAAGAAAAGGTTTGCTTACTTAAAAAGGCTCTATATGGTCTTAAACAAGCTCCACGCCAGTGGAACATAAAAGTAACTCAAGCCATGTCAGATTTATCTTTGACTCAGGCATCAACGGAACACTGCCTGTACTATAAAAGAAGTGGTACCGATTTTTTAGTCGTAGCTATTTTTGTCGATGACTTCTTTATACTTAGCAACAACGATCTTCTTAAATCAAACTTCAAAAAAGATTTGATGCAAAAGTTTACTGTGAAAGATCTCGGTACTTTGAAAGACTGTTTAGGTATGAGAGTCACACAAAACAAAGACTGTATTACTCTCGATCAGACCAAATACATCGAGAAACTTTTAGAAAAGTTTTGTATGCGTGATGCTAAATGTGTTACCACACCTTTGGAACCTGGCCTTAAATTAACACTTCCGGATAAGGAACAAGAACAATTCGAAGCTCCTTATCAAGAGCTTATCGGTTCATTAATGTACCTTGCAATCTGTACTCGACCTGATATTGCTCACACGGTCTCGTATCTCTCTCAGTTCAATGCACATTACACTACACACTGGGTACACTGGAAGGCCGCTAAGAGAGTCCTTAGGTATCTTAAAGGTACTAAGGATCTAAGGCTTCAGTTTAAAGCCAGTGATCAGGCGTACCTCACAGGGTATGCAGATGCCGACTATGGCAATAATCTGATCGACCGTCGTTCCTTTACTGGCTTTGTGTTTGTGATGAGCGGAGCACCTGTATCTTGGGAAGCAGTGATTTGAAAGATAACGTTTATAATTTTCTTCAATTAGAAAATTATTTACTTATAAACGTCTCCAAAATAGAACCACGCTTTGACAAATTGATAAACAATAAACAGGACCAGCCTTTTCACTGAAATTGTATTTTTTCATTGCAGTGTAGGATCTATAACCACTCACTTTTTCTTTTACCATGAACCCTTTAGAAAGGCTGAAGAACACTGCTCTAGAGAATATTAAATTAATTATTAAAAGACTGCATGATACTATCACAATGAAAAAAAATATATATTATACGTACTTGAAACAACACAAAACTAATTTTAAATCATAACCAACTTTGATCAATTGATTATTATCCCTGTTTTTAATCTTTTTTTTGTTTAAACCAACACACAAGAATTAACAACATTGATGCTTTTAGTTTCACTTAACCTGTTTTCTTTTACTTATTTCAATGCCAAGATAAATAATACTAAAAACATGTAAAAATCGAAAATCTGGCGTTTGCTTTATGGTTGATGACTTGTTGATATTATTTTATTGTGCACCTACTCACTTATAATCAGATTGAACCGTATGAAAGCCTTATAGCAACATTTTTAATGGTTCTATAACATAATAACCCGTTAATAACCAGTTATTACATACACCTTTGTAGGTATAAAAGGTTTGTAAAACAAAAAAGAAATTCCCTCTCACAGGCTTTCCATTCAATATTTCTCTAAACCTGTTTAATGACCCAGGTAAATAGAGTAAATGGTATCTATAGTGATAATAAAATTGCATAAATAAATACTAAACTTACCCGAATTCCTGATCCACGCTTCAAGGCGCTCCTTGTCTGAGACAGGCATACGGAACAATGATACATCTTTACCGGTGTTTCTGCAGTTTTTATAAACACATTTTAGATAATACTTTTCAGACATTATCTTGTCTTTATTCCGTTGTAAATATAAAATTCACTAAATAGACTTCATTCCAATCAAAAAAAAGCAAAAGGTAAACAAACATAGTATGCAGATGACATTGACATGTGCTCCTACGAGTATGTTTTTTTTTTTTTTTGTTTGGTTCTTTCCTGCTTTTGCAAGGAAAAGGCAAAGGCTTCTCTGGCCATACAGCCTATTCTTACGTAGTTTGCTCTTCTCTAAATATTTTTCTATTTCATTTGAGTTCTCATTTATCAATTTCTGTCGTTTTTAACTTTTTCTCTATTCTTCAACAAAATGATAGCACTTTTGATGAAGATTTCATGGACTTCTTGAGAGCACTCGAAACACAGTCTACACACTTTTATTTCATTATCCTACATATTAGACACTTAAATGGCACTTTATTGAACAATACACTATCAATATTATGCATTAAAAACCACGATATCTATTTTTTCGGATAATAAAACAAAAATGACAAACTCTTGCCGCGAGTTCCCGCCAAAAAGTCCCCTACGAGTATGTATAAAGTACTCTATGGACATGTGTCAGTTCCATAGTAAGTTTGTTTATGTTTTGCTTTTTTTTGATTGGAATTACAAATCGATTTAATCACCTGAGATAGTGTCCATTACTCCAGCGGAATGTTGTAGCTAATAAGAATGTGAGTATAATAGGGAATTAGAGCATCATTAGGACTAATTGTGCGCCAGCAGCGGAATTTGTGCGTCTTATAATTTCGGAGATATTCATTAAAAACCGATTCCGCCAGGGTCACGTTCCCCCAGCGGCATGATTTAGAAAAAGACGGTCTAGCTCATAACAAAGTACATGACTGAGTAGCTTTCGTCGTGTTATAAATGTGCGCAAATAGCGGAATTTGTGCATCTTACGGTTTTCGAATTATTCAAGATTCCGCTGCAGTAACGTTTTTGGGTTTTCTGTATCTCGAAAACGGCTGATAGAAGAAATTTCAAAAAAAAAACCACTAGTACACCTTAATTTATGCGTAATTTGAGCAATGTTAGTTTTTTGAAAATTATGATATTTTTTTAGTAATTAATTTGTTTAGAAAAATCAGGAAATTCTAATTTACAAGGAAACGAGTGAAATTGCAATCGAATAAAGAGCACTCAAATATTCCTCTAGTAAACCCTAATAATATCTGCAATTGTGGATTGTATTATCCAGTCAATTAGTGAGATATACCATTTAATTACGTTTTATTGACGATTGTTTTCTTAGTACCTACGTGCTCGTATAGCGGCCGGGACGAAGTTATTATAAAAGATACTTGTAATAAGATTTCTAGATAGTAAGTATCTTATCTAAGTCTTGCCGCCAAACATAAATGTTAACAGCACGGATGTGTTCCGGCATGAAGATAGCCAGTTCCCCATTGCGTTGGGGATTCTTTGGTAAGCCCGCTTCCATCATCGGCGTCATCATTACTCAGGTAAGATGATGCCAAGGGCTTAACAACAGAGGATTAAAAAAAAACAACATTAAGTAGTGTTTAATTTGTGGCATACTGATTATTAGTTCGAGAAGGTTAAAATAAAAATTAAAAAGAAGAATGAAACAATGAAGAGTTTTGAGAGAAGAAAGAAGAGATCTGCTAAAATCTGCCACACTACGTGGAACCCTGATATTATGGATAATTATGTATATGGTTCACCTACATAAAAAATAATAAACGGGAAATTCCCGCACTACCTTGCATGAAACAAAAGTTGCTAGCTCAGAACCTAATTAAAATTATTTTCTAGTTCGCAAGTCATAAAAAAAAATATATAACTTTTCTATTGCTATTTAAAAAAAGTATTTCCTTGAAAACTGCCAAGAACTTTTTAAATCGTCAGCTTATTCTGCCCGAGTTAAAATTTAGTAGCCAAATCTGCCCAAATGGCAGAAATCTGCCACATGGACGGGTGCACATCTGGACGGGTTTCAAAAACATGGGAACTCGCGCGACGGGGGGAGCTCATCACCTGTACCCGTGCCCCGGGGGCTACCTGTGTGAGGAGCGCAGCTCAGTTCAAAGCGATAAGATAAACACTTTGATCAGAAATTAACAAAGCATTGATTTGATTATATCTGCTTTGCGAGAAATATACCTCAACACATAGAGGTAATAAAGTACTAATTACTTCTATGCTATTCTATGGTATGGTATTTGTTCTATGGTACTAGGTAGAAAAAAAATATTGACGATTTAAAAGCATGTGCAAAGCATCTACTTAAACATTTTGAGTTTTATGCCGATACATCAAAAAGTTTGTTGTTCAAATTGTCGATGTTACCCGATTTTAGTTAATTTAAATACGACGCCAAATAATAAAACATATATTAACATCATATCAAAAATTTTTCTGCTTAATTGTCCAATTAGTTCTGGTTGTATGCTACCAATTTAGGAAGGTTATCCTTTTGTATGGCACGGCCGCTTTCTCGTATACATTCTAATTTGGTCGGGTTATAGGGAAAATGTTCGTTCTTTCTTCTTTTGGGTAAATCTTTTTAAATCAACGTTATTCAAAGCTGAAACTTACAGGAAAGCTTGCTAGCAGGACGCTCTAATTTTATGTAAAATTTCAAGTTTTGTAGTCTTATGGGAGCACTAAATTCAATCTTTAAAATTTCGCTAACTTTATTTCGTAATTAAATGGTATATCTCACTAATTGACTGGATAATACAATCCACAATTGCAGATATTGTTAGGGTCTACTAGAGGAATATTTGAGTGCTCTTTATTCGATTGCAACTTCACTCGTTTCCTTGTAAATCAGAATTTCCTGATTTTCTAAACAAATTAATTACTAAAAAAATATCATAATTTTCAAAAAACTAACATTGCTCAAATTACGCACAAATTAAGGTGTACTAGTGGTTTTTTTTGAAATTTCTTCTATCAGCCGTTTTCGAGATACAGAAAACCCAAAAACGTTACTGCAGCGGAATCTTGAATAATTCGAAAACCGTAAGATGCACAAATTCCGCTATTTGCGCACATTTATAACACGACGAAAGCTACTCAATCATGTACTTTGTTATGAGCTAGACCGTCTTTTTCCAAATCATGCCGCTGGGGGAACGTGACCCTAGCGGAATCGGTTTTTAATGAATATCTCCGAAATTATAAGACGCACAAATTCCGCTGCTGGCGCACAATTAGTCCTAATGATGCTCTAATTCCCTATTATACTCACATTCTTCTTAGCTACAACATTCCGCTGGCGTAATGGACACTCATAAAGTGAGTCGGACTGCAAAGTTTCATGAATGTCATGTCATAGTTATCTCGCTAGAACCCAAAACCAGCTTCACGTTCTTTTCACGAATCTTTCTAGCAGTCACATCAGATCTCAGCAATTACAGCATCTTGGTTAAAAAAAATTATGCCAGGATTTAGAGCAACACGAAAAACCTATCCTGAATTATTTTTGAATCCCAAAAATCAGTACTTTTTGTGCTACGAGCTAATGTTTTTTCCTTGCTGGGTGGACATAACAAAAGTGACAAAGGTGTATAGCTTTGCAACTAATATGAATACAAGACTGGTTCTTATGCTCAGATTTAGAGCAAAATTAGAGCATTCTGCTCAAAAAAAACTAGAATCCCAAACGTTATAGTTACAGCGGTAGACGCTAAAAACTGTTTTTTCCCGCCAATTTTTTGAATAATTACGGTGACTCGCGGCAGATTGCGACGTTGCCGCTCTTAATTTTTTTAGTTCAAGCAGTAACAGACTTTGTGCTGTGAGTATAAGGTACATTTCAGTTTCAAACTATCGATTGTCACTTACATTGATATATACTAGAAACAAGGACGATTTTATATATTTCTATGGGAATAAATACATGTAAATCATACGATAGCGGAATACCTATAATACGGAACGCTTGTGGTTCATCATTGCGTCTTGCTGGTGGTGGCGGCGACGGCATCGTTCCGATTTCAGCCATGCTCCAATATTTGTATATAGCAGTACAAAAACAAAACGCAAAACGCCCTACATCCACACATTCGACCAACACATTAGTCATATTCATATTCCGTACTAAATCCTATAAATTCGACTGAATAAAAAGCGGTCAAGTGCGTGTTGGGCCACGCGCAGTGTAGGGTTCCGTGGTACAACTTCATCAAAGTAATCAATGAAAATATGAAGCAGGTACGAAATTTTTGACGTTTTCATGTGTCAGTGCCCTAATAAGATTGATTGCCTTTTTTAAATTGGATTGAAACAAGGTATACCTAGTGGCGCGTTCAAGACCACTGTAACTACATAAAAGTCAGTTTTTTTCAAATAAAAACATTTTTATTTGTATGGTGATTATAGGGCTAGTGGTGAACCCCACTGTCAGACACCTGAAATAACTTTACGACTACCATCTAAAGATATTAATTGGCACGAATGTGTCAGAGTGTCTTGAAAAACGCGAAAACCGTCGAGTTAAATGTCACTAACAGAAAAACTTATCCAGATAATTATCTAACTTTTATTCAGTTAACCTACGTTATCGACGCGAAAAAGCAAGAGTGCAAGTCACACTGAACTGCGGCTGTGGTGACCGATTTTTATTACTATCGGTCTTCATCGTTGCATTGGCCGAATGTGTGGATGTAGGGTAAAATTTATTTGTCATTAGTTTATTGCGTTGGTAACACACAGAATGAAATATAAAAAAAATATAAGCAACAAAACAAAACAAGTGAAGCTCGGCTTGACTAAAACCCTCGTGTGTATAAAAGTTACAAAAAACTGATTATGGATGTCTGTTTCTAAAATATATATTTTTTAATATCTATATTTTTACTAGTATAAAGGTTGAAGAATTGATGACACATTTACTGATTATGGAGTTGATTTGGCATGGTACTTTTTTACACACAGTTTAATTATTAGGTAAATAAAAAGATTATACATATATTTTGCTGCGTAAGACTGATTATTAAACAAAATGTGAAAGCCCTAAATGCGTTTAATTAATTTTGTTAATTTGTCATTGAATAATAAATAATTCATCTACTGCTAAGAAGAAAATTGTATTTTGCAAGTAAATATTGAAAGTTAGTTATGTAAGCTATTTTTTGCCTGAAATACAGGAATACCTAGTTCAGGCACGTGTGTTTTCTGTACTCTAATAATATGTTTAGTTTTTAGTCATTATCTTGTCAATTAAGTTTTCTTTCAATAAATATTATTATTATTATTATTATTATAATTTGTGACACTGATCCCTGAGGTCTAAACAACGATAGCCGACATCAATGAGACCCTTCCTCTTACTTTTAGGCTTTTCAAGAGTTATTTTTTTATTAACACTCAGTGACCTCGTGACATATCTTTTAAGCTATAAAATATAAAGATATAATATCAGCTGTCAACTAAAACGGCAGTACGTCGTCCGGCTCGATACAATAATACCAATTCCTATCATATTAAACCCTTACGTATTGTAAGATCACCAACACTTCCATTTATATTTGTCCCGCTTGTTTCTTGTCTATCAGTGTAAATGACAATCGATAGTTTGAAACTCAAATGTACCTTATACTCACAGCACAAAGTCTGTTATTGCTTGAACTAGAAATAAATAAGAGCGGCAACGTCGCAATCTGCCGCGAGTCGCCGTAATTATTCAAAAAATTGGCGGGTAAAATCAGTTTTTAGCGTCTACCGCTGTAACTATAACGTTTGGGATTCTAGTTTTTTTTGAGCAGAATGCTCTAATTTTGCTCTAAATCTGAGCATAAGAACCAGTCTTGTATTCATATTAGTTGCAAAGCTTATACAGCTTTGTCACTTTTGTTATGTCCACCCAGCAAGGAAAAAACATTGGCTCGTAGCACAAAAAGTACTGATTTTTGGGATTCAAAAATAATTCAGCATAGGTTTTTCGTGTTGCTCTAAATCCTGGCATAATTTTTTTTAACCAAGATGCTGTAATTGCTGAGATCTGACGTGACTGCTAGAAAGATTCGTCAAAAGAACGTGAAGCAGGTTTTGCGTTCTAGCGAGATAACTATTGACATGACATTCATGAAACTTTGCAGTCCGACTCACTTTATGATGCTCTAAATCTGTGCATCAAAATTTTTTCCCATGTCTTCGTAGTTTTTGTGCACCAGTTGTGCTTGCTGGGTGGACTGCCATCCAGCAAGCACACCTTTAGGCGCTCGTATCTCGAAAAGTATGATTGCTCTAATTTTTTCCCTTGGCATGATGATTGCTCTAATTATGTTCTAAAATTTGAGATAGGTAGGATTATCCTAGGAGCCCCAGGAAAAAAGTGCTTGCTGGGGTCGCTCACACCGTACAAGACGTAACTGTCGACATTCAGCAATGAATTAGACGTGCAATATTGGATATAGGCCCCCCTAAGGATTTCTACGATGACCGGTGTTGCTCTGCGCGAATCCAGCGGCTTTCCGCGACCTTCACCAGGCTCGTTCCACCGAGGTTCTCCTACGTATCTCCTCTTTTGTAATTAGAGCGCGTAGGAGCATACTTATAGTTCATTCCAATCAAAAAAAGCAAAAGGTAAACAAAGGTAGTATGCAGATGACATTGACATGTGTCAGTTCTATAGTAAGTTTGTTTTATTTATTTGTTTACCTTTTGCTCTTTTTTGATTGGAATGAACTATACAGCACGTCATCATCCTTTGAGTAACCTTGAAACTTCAAGATATAGCTCGAGCTTCCTAAACACTGCCCAGAAGGAATATAAAACTTGTTGCATCAAGACAGTTATGAGATTATCTTAGAAATAAAACTTCCCAATTTTATTATTATTACAGCGTGTATTACAGACATCAAAGAAACAGAATTTGTAAGTTTTTCGTGGGATGATGTGCTTTCTGTTTACACGTGGAATAGCCGCTTCGATCGTGTCTACGAACTATCGCTGCTTGGTTGACGGCAAATATACATATCTCTTTTCAGCTCAATTCTTGTTGTAAATAAAATGAACAAGTACAAAAACTAGTAATTAATAATAGGAAAAAAAGTAGGTACTAAGTAACCAGAGAAAAGAAAAAAGGGTCTTATCTCTGCAAGTAAGCCACAAAACCACAATTTTATTACATATTCAAATTCCCACCCCACTACTTTTTTCTCTTTGCCCTAGACGGTACAGATCTCTGGCTCGAAGGAAGTGGTTCTGAAACAAACAAAATGTGTAACTACAGATATGTACTTAATGTTGTTGGTAATGGCACAGATTTGGTGTCATTACCAACTGTAATAAACAGTAATGGTGTATACAGGCGACTCTATCAATCCGTCGATCGACAATGATAGATAGATAGATAAAACGTTTATTATACACACCAGGCATTAAAAACAACATATACAACTTACAGCATTAACCTAGGGGTATCTCACAATATATAGGAGCTTAACCTTAATTAAACTATAAATATTAATCTTCCATTTCATGCAATTTGTTGTATGCAATGGACTATGATGTGTTCCTTGAGAAAAAGAAAAGTACGTTTGTAAACTCTTTATTGTGCTAAACATTTTCACGGATACAAAATAAAAGAAAGAACGTACAAAGGCGGACTTACATCCATAAACACGTGAAAAAATCAGTTGAAACTATTAAAACCGAAACTGATACAAAACAACTTTTCTATATTAATTAGGAACCATGGTCAATACGCAAAGAGTTTTCGATTTTTTAACAAGTCGATTACCTGATCGGCCATCTTTATATGGGAAGCCCAAGAATTCTTTTGCACTGACACACTGGGGCGAAATAAATAATGGACCGTGCGAGCATCCTACTGAATTAGTGAAATTGGCGCTCAGCTTTGCTTGCTCAGCACCCAATCGCTGACTTCTTTCATACTAGTTTTAAGAATTTGGTGGAATTCTGTTTTTTTTTATTAAATTGTCTTGCTACACGTTTTGGTTTGCTGTGAGTGCGGCAGGCCATTGATTAAAAAAAAATAAGAAAAAGTTCAGTTTACCTGTGGCCGATGCGCCGCCGCCATCGTCTGCACAGTGCGTGTACACAGCGTAGCTTCTCCCCTCATCCTCCGCCCCAACCTCCTCTTTGAACACCACACCTCCATCCAACTCGACATACGTTTCCGAGTCTGGACAAGCATATAAACGACATTACTTAATAAGTTTCTTGATACGTTGATTTAAAAAAAAATTGTTGGAGGGAGTTTCTTTAGGGCCGTCATTGCTTCTCACTCCGCAAACACTTCCCGAAACGGTGGGTATACGAGTTCCGAGTGGTAGGAACCTCGTATTAGGTAGATAAAAGAATGACGTTCGAATAGAGTACACCGCTACCTACTTCGAATTAAAAAAAAAACATTTCCTTTCATTCCATATACCTATACAGACAGATCAACAATATTTTTATGTTAAACCGCAGTTAAATTGACCTGAACTGAACAACTTTCTTTAAAAAACCTTTTCAAATATATTAATATATGGTCTAAGATGGTAAAAAATAATAGTATTTGGAACAAGAAAACAAAGGTAAGTTCTTATGTTTTACATGAGAACGGTCATAGCAATATCTGAAGAAGCATGCGTGCGTGCGCGTGTTTGTGTGTGTGTGTCTGTGCGTGTGTCTGTGCGTGTGCGTGCGTGTGTCTGTGCGTGTGCGTGCGTGTGCATGTGCGTGTGCGTGTGTTTGTGTACTGCTGTGCTTACGATAAGAGCAATAAATCTGTGTAACACAATTTCGGGTTTTCGTCATATATTTGGATTTTTCGAACTGTTTCCTCAGATTATTTAATTAACGATTTTTGAAATGTGTAGCTCAAATGAAGTATTTTTGTAGTGTTATCATTTATCTGTCTTATTAATCCTACGGCTATGTGGTTAGCGCTCCTGATTACTGATCCAAGAGTCGTGGGTTCGATCCCCACACAGGGCAAACATTTCTGTGATGAGCTGATTTGTTTGCTATGGGTCTGGGTGTATTATATCTATATATTGTGATGAGCTGATTTGTTTGCTATGGGTCTGGGTGTATTATATCTATATATTTTTAAAGTTAAAATAGCACACGTATGTAATACTTCTTTATTCTTCGATTTGATACAGCAGAGTGAACCTTATTGTTTACATGTTATCGCTTAAATACTATTCCTATCCGTTAACCAACAATGTTACATTCAAATATACATCTTGTCTATGATAAAGTCTCTGATTAGCAGAGAGTGCCGATACACGACGCGAGCAACCTGCCTGCTACATAAAGAATTTGTCTATGGAACGATTCATTTGTAATTACCGGTTTTCAGATTTAAATGCGAACCTATTTTACATAAATGGCAACACTAAGAATACCCTGTCAGTACGACATTGAAGTAATAAAACTGTAAACAATTCAAAAAGCGTTGTGTTTAAGTGTAATGGTGATAATAATGTGTTTATCAATAACATATGATCTAACACTCGGCCTTTCCTGATACAAAATTACGTCCTCGTAATTGTAATCACAAACAGAAGAATTGTATAATAATAATCAAAATTTTCTTTACACAATAAAATGACAAAAATTATGATTGTAAACATAACAGTTCGGCCTTCCTGATTACAAATGCGTCCTCGCAATACATCGAACCAGTTGAAACATGCAAAATAACCTTTTGATTGTTAATCAATATTACACAGTAAAGTGTAATAAATTATTAGGTATGTATTAATTTTTGGTCTATATTCAGTGATTTGCTATATTTCAAATTTATGATAGATTAAACTACTTATATATTTATATTTTATCTTAATTCACCTCAATAAAATAATAATAAAACATTAATTGCATAAATAGACTGTTTTTTTTTTTTTTTTTTTTTTACGTATACACACCGGACACACCAGGAATGATTTACGTAATGGGACACACCCTTATATTTGAAGTCACTAATGTAGTTCTGACAATGTCACTCATGTAACCATCGGCCACTCCAAGATGGTTATACTTTTTTTTTTTAATATATTATATTCTCTCAGAATCAACATTCGCGACTTGTTAACCATCGGCCACTCCAAGATGGATAAATTGTTATTTTAATATATCAATATGCACACATCATTTCTATAAACATACATTATAAATCTTATATTTTACTATTTGTATACTTACTAACATAACTATATTATTGTATTATATACATGGAAAATTGGCATCATTTCTCTTCCTTTTTCAAATCATTCAATTTTAATTTATATTTCTAGAATATGTATATTTTAATTACAATAGTAATAATAAATAAATATAAAAATAAATATTTCTAATCAAAACTAATAATATAACATTACTACAACTATTCACTTTCGTCTGAATCATCATAATCACTTACAGTTTGTACTACGAATTTTTTCATTTTATCAGTGGCTATTATGTTATTGTATTTCCTACCTCGTTTGTTCAGTGATGTAACCCTATAGCGATCATTGTCATAACACTTTATAACCTTGTAAGGTCCTGCGTATTTATCTACAAGTTTCCCACTAGTTAAACCTTTTTGAATTATCTTTCGTTGTACTTGTACTAAATCTCCGACATTGTATTTATTACTAGGGATTCTATCTTTATCATACCTCTCTTTAGATTTTTTTGCGCATTTTTGAGAATTAATTTGGGCTTTAGCACGTAATTCGGTTAAATTTACTACTCTCTGTTCCATACTTGGAAAATCTAATTCAAATCTGGGTTTAAAGCCGTACAGTAATTCATAGGGACATTTTTGAGTTGTACTGTTATATGTAGTATTAATGCCTCTTTCTACCTGTGGTATAAATGTCTCCCAGTCATCATCTTTTTCACCGGTATAAGCCATGAGACTGAAGAATTGTGCGATTATACCGTTCTACTTGCCCATTGGCTCGTGGACAAGCAACAGCATTAAGTATGTGCCGAATTTGTTTTGATTTGCAGTAATTTTCAAATTCCTGACTAGTAAAAGCTTTTCCTCGGTCAGTTATTGCTCGAACAGGTAAGCCAAACACACGGGTAAGAAGATTCATAGTCGCAACAACATGAGATGCACTAGTATTTGGAACAGGCTGTAACCAAGTAAATTTGCTAAATGCGTCTACAACTACTTACAGGTAGGAATTTTTGTTTTTGGAGATGCAAAAGGGGCCTAAATGATCCAGATGCCACGTATGCCATGGGACATTACCTTTTTCAATAGGATTCAGAAAACCGCGTTTTTTCCGGTTGGCTTTTTAGCGAATTGACAAGAAATACATCCCTTTACATATTTCGTGACAAATTTCCTCAGTTTTTCAAACCAATATTGGCGCTGGATAATTTCTATTACTTTATTTTCATTCATATGTCCGTTATCATCATGAAACATTTTTGTAACTCTCCATCGAACCGATTTAGGGATAATAATTTTGGAGTCATTGCCTAATTTTTTGTACAAAATACCATCTTTATATTATATATGTAATTATTTTTATATTCTGTATTTCCGATATTATTTACAATGTTTTGTATTTTTGGATCATCGCTCTGAACTGCAAGAACCCAGTTTTCCTCCGTGATATGCTGCAAAGGAAGGGCGCTGCGACTCAATGCATCTACATGTTGCATTTGTACACCTGGTCTATACTGTATGGTAAAATCATAACTCTGTAATTCGAGCCACCAACGCGCGATCCTCGTCAGCATATCTTTTTTAGTCCACGTGGAACATAAGGCTTGACAATCAGTAAAGATTACAAACGGTTTGCCCAACAGATAAACTCTGAATTTTTTTACACTTAAGTAAACAGCCATTGCTTCTAATTCGTAAGAATGGTATTTTTGTTCAGTACTAGTGGTCTGTTTACTAAAATAAGCTACTGGTTTTAAATCTCCTTTTGGCTGTTTCTGAAACAAAATTCCGCCTACTCCTAAACTAGATGCGTCCGTATGTAGTTGTGTTTCATAATTCGGATTGTAAATTGCAAGAACAGGCTCAGACATTAAAGATGTCTTGATATCCACAAAAGACTTTTGTTGTGCTTCGCCCCATTGCCATTGTTGATCCTTTTTCAACAAAATTGACAGAGGTCGAATCCTGTTAGCGAATGACACCACAAATTTTCTAAAATAACTGGCTAAACCAATGAAACGTCTTAATTCATGAACATTTGTAGGTTCCCTAAAGTCACGCAAAGCATTTAACTTATCTGAAGAGGGTCTAATTTCCCCGTTTGATATGATGTGTCCCAAATACTCAACTTTGTTTTTGAGAAATGAACATTTTTGCCGACGCAAGACCAAACCAGATTTGCTGATTAGCTCTAAAACTTTCTCCAGGTGTTCAAACGATTCATGAATTGTTTTGGAATATAAAAGAATGTCATCTATATACGCTGTAGCAAATTGGAATCTGAATTTGTCCAATAATATATTCATGGCTCGCTGAAACACCGATGGGGCATTTGCCAGGCCAAAAGCCATCCTTTTATACTGAAATTGTCCAAAAGGTGTCACAAACGCTGTATATTTTCGACTATCAGGATGCATTTTGATCTGGTGATAGCCTGCCGCTAAATCGAGCTTAGAGAACCATTTCTCGTCATTAAGTTTGTCTATCTGATCCTGAATCAATGGGAGAGGGTAGCGATCTTTCTTTGTTATTTTGTTTAATTGACGATAATCGACACACATTCTATATTCTCCTGATTTTTTTGGAACAAGTATAACGGGACTAGCATATGGAGAGTTGCTAGGTTCAATAATATCTTTATTAATTAAATCCTGCACTATACCATTAACTATTTCTTGTTCTTTTATTGACATGCGATACGGACGATGATAAATAGGTATTTCTGTTGTAAGTTATATATGCATCTCAACCTCACATTCACCTACTCCGGAATTATCATCGAAACAATGTTCATATTTTTTTAATATATTTTTAAGTTGCTCTAAGCTGTCACTATCTAAATCCGTATCAATATTTACAGCCTCCTTTTCCTGAAATTCTTCACACCGAGCTATACAAAGTTTGGAGTAAACCGTTAGGGGTTGACATTGCAAATTAATAATGTCAATACATCCTATATTGCCACACATTTCAGCTAATTGTTCAGGAATGTCTATTTCTTTGCCTAAACACCTATGCTCAGAACGTCCAACTTTTACAGTGTCAGTGTTAATATCCTCTTCTATATATACAACTATTTTATTTAGACCTTGAACAATCACAGTATCATGAGGGACTTTGAGCTCAATTTTTGATAAAGTTACTTCATTGGCATTAGCAAACGGCAATTCATGATTGATTAAATTTTCATTTCTAGAAAAGGTCGAGCGTCTGATGTTTTTGTTAAACATATACCTGGCAATTCACTATACGCACGACCTACTATCATATCTGTGTCTTGAAGATCGTCACGAACTACCAGAACAGGAGTATTGACACATACATCATCAATGCTAAGTTGGAGAGTACATTCTCCTTCAGGTGTTATGATCTGACCACCATATCCTTTAATACTAGTATTAGATTGAGTCTTGTAAGTCAAATTTATTTTCTTAGCTGCTGATAACGTTATTGTATTGCAGGCGCTTCCTAAATCAATGTATGCTGACAATTGACATCCATTTGCTATAGCAGTTTTATGATATTTACGATCACCTTGATCAATAAGATGTATGTTATATAATTTAGTTTTTTTTTCGCGACTATCTTCTGATTTTAAATTATTTGACTGATTTTTAGACCCTGAAGCATTAGAATTCAATGCATTTTTTAAACTATAACAGTTGTCCCGTTCATGGCCTAATTTATTACAGTGTGTACATTTTTTTGAAAACCTACAATTTTCAGTTTTGTGACCAACTTTGCTACATACACCACAACGCAACACGTCTTTACATTGAGCAGAAGTATGTCCCCTACAACTGCATACAAAACATTTAATTCTATCATTGAAGGATTCGTTAGCTTTGGGAGTTGGAGGATCAACAGCAGCATCGATCAAATAATTTAACAATTTTCGAGTATCTCTACAACCAGTGCCACGTGCTCCAGCCTTTAGAAGAGGATCTCCTAACGTATATATAATACCATCGCATATCATATTGTCATTAAGTTCACAGGACCTTCCTAGTGCTAATTTTTTATAATAAAAGTCTATTACCCGCTCATCGCGACGTTTGATGGTCGTCACGAAGTCGTGTAGCTTTGCGGCGAGGCCTCGACCCGCGGGGAAGTAATCAGCAAGCCGCCTTTTCCACTCTTCCCATGAAACGTCGATCTCTTGTAGATGTTGGAACCATAGTAGCGCGTTGCCTTCCAGACTTCCAGTCATGTGGTAGATCAGAGTCTTCTCATCCCAGCCGTAGATTTTCGCCAAGGACTCCAGCCGGTGTATCCATGCGTGAACAGACATAGTATGAGAATGACCACCAAACTTAGGAACATTATCGGGTTTTTGAAGGAATCTCATACTACTTGAATCACAATATGTTAACTTCTGGTGCGTGTGCTTTTCAGTATTGACATCTGTTTCCTTATTATTTGTTGGGGCATGAAAGGTTAAATCTGTGGTTGACTCGCTTTGTGTAGGCTTAGGTGCCTGAGACGTGATAGTTGTATCAGACGTTGACGTGGACGGACAACACGTATTTAGTGGTATATCTATTGTATCTACTGTTTTAGGAGCCGGTGGCGGAGGTGGTGGACAAATAGAAGTTGAAGACGTACCTGTAGTTAATTGAGTAGCGTGAGCATTGTCTGTCCTCATTGCCTCCTTTTCCAGATTTATCGCTTGTCGCGGCGCTGTAGATGTAGTGCCACCCTGGCCGATCAGTTGTTCAATCATTCGCTCTAACCGCTCAAGCCTTTCATTATTGTTCGGCCGAGCAGGTTTACGGGGTACTCGTTGTCTCTTTGGAGGTGGTGGCGGAGCTTCAGCATCTTCGTCCTCGTCATCATCGCTGGAAGCATGACGCTTCGAACGACGTTCACTCATAGCGAGTAACACAGATTATCGACGCGCACTTCTGAAGTTTTAAAGTGAAAATAGCACACGTATGTAATACTTCTTTATTCTTCGATTTGATACAGCAGAGTGAACCTTATTGTTTACATGTTATCGCTTAAATACTATTCCTATCCGTTAACCAACAATGTTACATTCAAATATACATCTTGTCTATGATAAAGTCTCTGATTAGCAGAGAGTGCCGATACACGACGCGAGCAACCTGCCTGCTACATAAAGAATTTGTCTATGGAACGATTCATTTGTAATTACCGGTTTTCAGATTTAAATGCGAACCTATTTTACATAAATGGCAACACTAAGAATACCCTGTCAGTACGACATTGAAGTAATAAAACTGTAAACAATTCAAAAAGCGTTGTGTTTAAGTGTAATGGTGATAATAATGTGTTTATCAATAACATATGATCTAACAATATGTATGTATTTATAATATGTGTATGTATATGATAGTTCCCATAGTACAGGGAATCTTAGTTTGGGGCCAGATGACCGTGTGTGATTTGTCCCGGATATTATTATTACTATTCCTAATTCTTAAATAATTAAATGACGAAATGAATGAAGTTACTGCTTTTAATATACTTACTGCTCTTATCGTAAGCACGGCAGTGTACGCGCGTACTTTTGTGGTGTAAATTGAAATAAATAAGTATAATTTTATTTATATACCTTCGAACGTTAGCAGTCTTTTCAGCTGGCTTCTCACTGGTGAGTGTTGAGACTTGATTGCTGGCTGATAAGACTCGTCCTTCGCGGCTTGGGACTGATGACCCAGGTCTGTGGGTGGGTGAGACTGCACTGTGAAAGTCACTTGTTGGTCTGTTTCCTCGCTCAGAGTCAAATATATCTCAGCCGATGAGTCTTCGTTCTCTTGACCCCGAATTACCTGTCATAGGAATAAGCATACAAGGTGTTAAAAAAAGTGCGTTTGACATTTTAACGGGTTACTCATGTATAAAATATAAAAAATATTGAAAAAATCCGATCTAATTTTTTTTTCCGTTTCCATACCAATTCTTGATTCACTATTCAGATTTAGAATGGGAATTTGAAAAAGGTGAAGAGCGGATTTTTTCAATATTTTTCCTGTATTCTACACTTGATTCTGAGTACCTAACCCCTTAAAATTTCAAACGCACTTTTTTTATTACCTTGAATTAATTACATATAAGAACGTAGATTTATGTGTCGTACGAATAAAGCCTAAGGACGTACGCTCACGCGCGATTGCGCGGGTGAGAAAAGTAAGTTTTAATATTATGTCAGCATAAGTGCATACATATAAAAAACAGGTGCGACATATTAAACATACAGGTGTTAAAAAAGTGCGTTTGTTTTAAGAGGTTACTCAGAATAAGGTACATATAGAATACTTAGTTGGAACACCCAAGAAAAACAGTGTCCCATATTGTACCTACTTGTTATAATAGTGGTGGTTCGTTCCTTACAGCGCATCTTGCATACAATGTTACCTGTCTCTACAACGCAAAGGCGCGACGTACAATCAATCTGAGCAGGTTGATGCATGATAATATAATATCGACCGTAACGCCACTCATTTTAAGTTCAGATCAGTGTGGGTACCGTCGCGGCGGTTACGTCAAGGCCGAACGCAAAATTCTTGAGATTTCGATGTTTTTATTACTTTTCTTGGCTTTCAAATAAGTTAAAAAAATCCGTTCAAGGCAAATTGAAGATATTAAAATGGTCGATTTTTGTGTGTTGGTTTTAACATAAACAAATATTGTGTTTCCGAGAGAATTTGCAATTAATGCAAAATACAAGGTTTACAGGACATTTTTTTCATCAAAGTTTCTGTGATTTTTGTGATTCTGTTCAAGGCAATTTGTTTTTTATTGTTTCAAGTATGTTATATATTTTTTCCATGGTGATAGGTTTAACCATTATTTCAAGAATTTGAATTGAATATTGCGATTTGGCTATACTTAGCGTCTTAATCGAGATAGGTACCTGGTATCTGGTGTATTGGCGTACTTCATTACCGCAAGTATTTTTCAGAGAATCGGGACCCGGATCTTCGTTCAAGTGACATTCCTCTTTGAGTTCAGATTTTATACTGGAAAACACAAGGAAAACATGATTAATAATTAAGTTTTTTTTAGTAGTTTTAATAATTAAATAGTGTTTATTACGCTGTTAAAAAATCCACAACATCCTGTGTATAGGATGAAAAGAAGGTATAGCACTACTTAAAGGGAGTTTCTACTCACGAAACTGAACAACTTGTTGTGAGAGTTGTATCGATCGGTGAAGCGCATCACTAGCTGACTTTCCCAGCACTAGCTACTCTATTTTGTTTATGTAAAAAGTCATTGTCACTATGGCTAAGAATCTAAGATAGTGGTGTTTTATTTTAATAATTCAATGAAGAAGAAAAATATTACATAGCTTAGACATAAAGTTTCATTTAGGATCCACAGCGAAAACTGCTAAAACATTCACACTTATGTTATATTATTTTGTCTAAGTATATCTCAATTAATAAGGTAACGTACCTCAAAAACACCCTTATAGGATCACTCGTGTGTCTGTCTGTCTGACACATTCGTGAATACCAGATATCTATCGTATCTATCGTCTACGTAGAACTAAAGTAAGCTCGCAGAATCGCCAAATTGATGTGCCAGTGGGCGGGGCACAGCTCGTAGGATTGATGGCTGTTGGGGCATTAAAGTTCTCGAGTGGAGACCGCGCACCGGAAGACGTAAGGCAGGCCTCCCACTTGGTGGACCAATGACCTGGTGAAGGTTGCGGGAAACCACTGGATGCGGGCAGCGCAAGACCGATCGGCGTGGAAATCCTTGAGGGAGGCCTTAGATCAGTGAACGTGTTTTGGCTGATGATGATGAAACATGTGCCAATACCAGATAAACATTAAAAAAAACATACCGCTAGGGCAGTCAGTCCGGTAAAATTACTCTTACTTGAGACGCCACAAACTAAGAGAGAGAGAGGGGGGGGGGGGGAGAGAGAGAAAGACTCACCTGTCTTCAACATCTTCCTTCGACAACTGATCCCGTATTTTTTGGATAACTGCTCGTGTATCTGACTGAACGAAAATTTAAGGTGAAGGCTCGAAACGATACAATGAAACTGTTCATGTCAGTGAGTGTCATTTAATTTTTTGTACGAGTCAAACGGTCTAGTCATCGTAAAAATAATATCAAAGAAGGGAATATTCTTTAATGGCGGATATGAACATATGCAGGACATAATTCGGGTCAAACAAAATGTGACCACCTTATTAGATATTTAATTTCATAATAAATTATGTTCTGCCACTTTTTAAATATTTCAAAAATGGACAATTCGACAATTTTTTTAAACAATTTTTGATGCTTTTATATTTAAATTGTGGAGAGCGACACTGATCTGAAGAATACACCTGAAGATGTTTATATCCGTCATTTAAAAAAAACATTTAAATAGAATGTTTTAAAGTTATACTGATGGATGACATTAAACTCATATTTTCACTAACGAAATGCTCCTGAAAATCTCATCTTGACTTAATTTTTTTTGCCTTCAATTTACTAAGGGGTTTCTTAGTCAAAATATTTTATTTTGTTGAGTGGAAGTTCGAGTTTAATTACATAGTATCAGTAATTTAAAAAAAATACAACATTTAAAGCCGGTGCAGACGGGAGGCGGGCGTGGCTGTCTGCACCGGTTTTTATATGGATAGTAAATGTTGTACTTGTTATAATAGTGGTGGTTCGTTCCTTACAGCGCATCTTGTATACAATGTTACCCAAACGCTTTATGTGGTACTTGTTAGTGGTGGTTCGTTCCTTACAGCGCATCATGTACACTCAATCTGAGCAGGTTGATGCATGATAATATAATATCGACCGTTACGCCACTCATTTTAAGTTCAGATCAGTGTGGGTACCGTCGTCGCGGCGGTTACGTCAAGGCCGAACGCAAAATTCTCGAGATTTCGATGTTTTTATTACTTTTCTTGGCTTTCAAATAAGTTAAAAAAAATCCTTTCAAGGCAAATTGAAGTTATTAAAATGGCCGATTTTTGTGTGTTGGTTTCAACATAAACAAATATTGTGTTTCCGAGAGAATTTGCAATTAATGCAAAATACAAGGTTTACAGGACATTTTTTTTAATCAAAGTTTCTGTGATTTTTGTGATTCTTTTCAAGGCAATTTGTTTTTTATTGTTTCAAGTATGTTATATATTTTTTCCATGGTGATAGGTTTAACCATTATTTCAAGAATTTGAATTGAATATTGCGATTTGGCTAAACTTAGAGTCTTAATCGAGATAGGTACCCGGTATCTGGTGTATTGGCGTACTTCATTACCGCAAGTATTTTTCAGAGGATCGGGACCCGGATCTTCGTTCAAGTGACATTCCTCTTTGAGGTCAGATTTTATACTGGAAAACACAAGGAAAACATGATTAATAATTAAGTTTTTTTTAGTAGTGTTATACCTTGCGGATAGGACGGTTAAATTGTGCCACACGATAAGAGAGAGAGTAGTGTTAATAATTAAATAGTGTTTATTACGCTGTTAAAAATTCCACAACATCCTGTGTATAGGATGAAAAGAAGGTATAGCGCTACTTAAAGGGAGTTTCTACTCACGAAACTGAACAACTTGTTGTGAGAGTTGTATCGATCGGTGAAACGCATCACTAGCTGACTTTCCCAGCACTAGCTACTCTATTTTGTTTATGTAAAAAGTCTATGTCACTATGGCTAAGAATCTAAGATAGTGGTGTTTTATTTTAATAATTCAATGAAGAAAAAAAGGCTTACATAGACAGTTTTATTTAGAATCCACTGCGAAGACTGCTAAAACATTCACACTTGTGTTATATGATTTTGTCTAAGTATATCTCAATTAATAGGGTAACGTACCTAAAAAACACCCTTATAGGATCACTCGTGTGTCTGTCTGTCTGACACATTCGTGAATACCAGATAGATACGTAGAACTAAAGTAAGCTCGCAGAATCGCCAAATTGATGTGCCAGGGGGCGGGGCACAGCTCGTAGGACTGATGGCTGTTGGGGCATTAAAGTTCTCGAGTAGCGACCGCGCACCTGAAGACGTGCGTGGGCAGGCCTCCCACTCGGTGGACCAATGACCTGGTGAAGCCACTGGATGCGGGCAGCGCAAGACCGATCGGCGTGGAATTCCTTGAGGGAGGCCTTAGACCAGTGAACGTCTTTTGGCTGATGATGATGATGATGAAACATGTGCCAATACCAGACAAATATTACCACCGCTGGGGCAGTCAGTCCGGTAAAATTACTCTTACCTGAGACGCCACAAACTAAGAGAGAGAGAGAGACTCACCTGACTTCAACATCTTCCTTCGACAGCTGATCCCGTATTTTTTTGATAACTGCTCGTGTATCTGACTGAAAAGAAAATTTAAGGTGAAGGCTTGAAACGATACACTGAAACTCTGTGAGTCAGTGAGTGTCATTTTGACCGTGGGAGAGCCATGCTTCGGCACGAATGGGCCAGCTCGACCGGAGTGATACCACGGCCTCACAGAAAACCCGCGTGAAGCAACGCTTGCGTTGTGTTTCGCCGAGTAAGTAAGGGTACCGGAGGCCCAACATCCCCCCCAATTCTCCCCATCCCATATCAAAGGTCGCCAACGCACTTGTGACTCATCTGGTGTTGCTGGTGTCTATGGGCGGCAGTAATCGCTTACCATCAGGTGATTCGTATGCTCGTTTGCCACCTATCTCATAAAAAAATAATTGTACGAGTCAAGCGGTCTAGTCATCGTAAAAATAATATCATAGAAGGGAATATTCTTTAATGGCGGATATGAACATATGCAGAAATAATTCGGGTCTATCAAAATGTGACCACCTTATTAAATACTTAATTTTTATAATAAATTATGGCACTGATTTAAAGGGGCAGTTATTCAATGTACTTTTGGTAAGTAAAAAATTACAAAACGCATGTTTATTAACAAGTTCGGCTGTAAAAACTGAGCAGTAAACTTTTTAAAAATGAGTCTAACAAAAATTTGAATGGGTAACTTAATAAATAAATTGAGCTGTAAAATAACTGAATGAGCGGATACGTGTGGGCAGTAAACAAATTGGAATTGGTCGGTAAGAAATATTTTTATAAGCAGTTTTAAACTAATAAAGTGGAAAAAAATATCTTGTATATTTCAGTATCAAATGAAAAAAGAAATAGCCAAATACAATCGCAATTATAAGGCTCCGTACCATCATACAAGACTATTTATTATTAAAATCGAACAAGAACAAAATGTAATTTTAAACTTTTTATTTTCGTTATTCGTTATTATAGCAGTTATAATTATGTCGTATTAACACAGGTACAACTCACTCTTTGAAAATTTCATGTATCTATCTATTTCAGTATCTGGAAATGTGGAGTAAAAAATTAATTCCCATAAATTATGTTCTACCACTTTTTAAATATTTCAAAAATGGACAATCCGACAATTTTTTAAACAATTTTTGATGCTTTTATATTTACATTGTGGAGAGCGACATTGATCTGAGATCACATTTGAAAATGTTTATATCCGTCATTTAAAAAAAAGCATCATTTAAATAGAATGTTTTAAAGTTATATTGATGGATGACATTTAAACTTTTATTTCCACTAGCGAAATGCTCCTGAAAATCTCATCTTGACTTTTTTTTTTGCCTAATTTACTAAGGGGTTTCTTAGTCAAAATATTTCAGTTTGTTGAGTGGAAGTTCGAGTTTAATTACATAGTATCAGTAATTTAAAAAAAATACAACATTTAAAGCCGGTGCAGACGGGAGGCGGGCGTGGCTGTCTACAGCGGCTTTTATATGGATAATATCTGGGACAAATCACACACGGTCATCTGGCCCCAAACTAGGATTCCCTGTATCTTGGGAACCAGAGACTCATATACATACACAAATACTTTTAAATACATACATATATAGATATAATACACCCAGACTCAGAGAAATCATTCTGCTCATCACAGAAAAGTTTGCCCTGTGTGGGGATCGAACCCACGATTCTCGGATCAGAGGTCAGGATCGCTATCCACTTAGCCACCGAGTCAGTCAATCACTCACGTTAGGATAGTAAATCACTCACGTTCAGTTTGGTGTGCGGTATCCGGAGCACGTAGTGTTGTGCGTGTTCGCCGCGCGCCTCGCACGCGGTACATAGATCGAAGTTGGCGCACTGCACGCATGCGTACCGGAACCTGGCGATGGCGAGACATACACTAAGTAATTTTTTTAAGACCTTGTCCAAATAATAAGAGTAGATGAGGACGCATGCCTATGCGATGTACTGACGCGATCAAAGAAGTCACCGGGATGACACTGCGCCAACATTCACAGTGCCTGAGATCGAGCGGCCCAATAGCTGTGGTGGCACGTGCGACCCATGATGGTCAGGTCCCTCGGACAAAAGGATACGATGAAGAATAAGCAAATAAAAGAGCGCGAGCAATGGCAGACATTAAGAAGAATGCCTATCTTCGCTTGATCTTCAGAAAGCCTCTAGTGTGAAACTGCATGATGACTGTCTTGGTAACAATCTATATTTGATGACATTGGAGAAGTCGTGAAGTTCTAACGGGTTGGTTGGATCTGGTCACTTAGCCCTATCTCTCAAAGAGATGATGTGAAATTGCTTGTCCTGTAGTGGACCTACAGAACCAATGGAATACAAAATGTGTCATTGTGTTGTGATGTTTTGTCTAATAAGCATAAGTGCCTGATTGATTGGCAATGGGAAAGGCGGCTGCCAAACTTTAAACTAGGTGGCGCGACTAGTTTTTGACGCACTTGTGACATCGTGTTCTTCACCTATGGTTTTTACTAGACCGTCGTGGACAAACTGTGTTTGTTTACTTCAATTTGATATTTAGTTAATCATTTAGATTTATAATAAGACATTTAATGCAGGCAACGAGTTGTCTCAAACCATAGAAGCGTCATCTATTGAGAGCTTTGCGCCGCCTTTTTTTTTTTTTTTTTTTTTTTATTAAATGACCAAAATACAAAACAATTTACATGTGTTTAACTAGTCACCTGACGTAAGCCGGAGGGGCTTTTGTGTCATGTGATGATTTCTCTTTTACATATCACTTATATAGATTATTTTAGAAGGACTTATGCTAATTATATAGGGTATATAAATTCGTTACTTTCCATTTCCAACAGATATTTTTTAATACATCTAATTGAGTTTACATTGTGCTGAGAATATTTTTCTTGCAGTTCCCTAGGTAAACTATTTATTATTTTTGGCAGTATGTATGCAAAATTTCTCATTCCGTAGAAATTATTAGTTTTAGGAAGTAGATACATTTTACAATTGTCAAGATGTCTCAAGTTTACTTTCCTATTATATGGTTTTAAGTTAATTACATTAAAGTGTTCTTCTTTCAAAATTGCTAGTTTTATTTTATTTTGAATTGGAAGTACATGACAGAACTTAAACAACTCACTGTAATCTTCTTTATATTTTAGTTTTATATGGTAAGGAACTACTCGTATAGTTTTTAATAGTCTAATCTGTAGCTGAAATATCTGATTTAGGTGAGTTTTAAAAGTTCTGCCATAGCTACTTATGCCATAGTCAATAATGGAGTCTGCCATAGCCAGATATAATACTCTTAATGTTTGATAAGGAATTTTAAACTTAAGAATGTAGAATTTGCTTAACAAGGCTCTTAGTTTATTACAAATGTGTTCTATATGGAATTTCCAACTTAGCTTATTATCTATTATTACACCAATGTATGTGAACTTTTCAACAAATTCAATTTTTTGACAATTACATTTATTTATATTTATGTTAGTGTGCAGGCAAGTATGATTGTGAGCAAGGAGTTTAGGTACATAATTTGTCTTGTTGTGGCTGGAATGGATATGGATTGCTTTCGTTTTTTCAGCATTTATAATTAAACCACTATCATGAGACCATTTACACAATAAATCTAAGTTTTCCTGAAGTTGTTTTTCGGCAATCTGAATATTTTTATTGTGTATAAGGAGACAGGTATCATCAGCGAACTGGTACACAGATCCAGTCTTAATGGCATTACACATATCGTTTACATAGAATAAATACATAGTAGGTCCGATTATAGACCCTTGAGCCGTGCCCTTTTCAGTTCTTACCCCACCACTTAACTGGTTAGCGATTTTGACATAGGTATATCTGTTAGTGTGATAATCCATGAGCAGCTTTAGCAAGGGTCCCTGGATACCATTATTAGCTAGTTTTATCTTTAGTATATTATAATCTAACATATCAAATGCCTTGCTAAAGTCAATGAACACAATGAGTATGTGTTCTTTATTGTTCAGATGCTCGCTGATTTCATTAGTAAATTTACATAATAATTGAGAGGTGCTACGGTTTTTTTGGAATCCAAATTGGTTCTTGTTAATTATTTTATTGGTTGTGAGATATGAATTTATTTCATTTCCATAGTATCTCTCAATTATTTTATCCACACATGATAATATATTTATCGGTCTGTAGTTGCAGTAGTCATTACGACTTCCTTTCTTATAGATAGGACGTACTATTCCCACCTTTAGCTTGTCAGGGTAGCTGGATGTATCAATGCATAAATTTATCAAATGTGTTATGGCTGGGGTTGTTAGCTCATTAATTTGTTTAATATCTGAAGCTCGTATTTTATCGAAACCTGGGCTTTTATTATGATTTAGTTGTTTTATTATTTTAAAGACTTGTTTATTTCTAATATGGTTCATTCGCATTGATACCTCCGGCTCACACTGGTAGTTCTGGGGATCTAATATTTGTTTTTTACAAGAGGTAGAAATATTAGTAACACCATCCCTAAATTCTTTTTCAAAATTATCTGCTATTTCTTTTTCTTTCAAGTCAAAGGATTTTAATATATTTTCATCAGTAGATGTTATCCTTTTACCACATATTTCGTTAATAATTTGCCACAAAAGTCTAGAGTTCTTAATACTTTTTAATATTTCCTGTTTATAATATTTATTTTTTGTTTTCATAATACATTTATTAGTTTTATTTCTATATGAATTGTATAATAGTCTGTTTTTAATATTACCTGGATCTTTTTTCCATATCTTATACAGCTTATCCCGCTTTCTACACATTTTTTTAATTTTATTAGTTACCCATTTACAGTGTAATCTACCTTTTTGTTTTATTTTAACTAATGAGGTGTATTTCAAATAAATATTATTAAAGTTTTTCTCTATAAAATTATATATATCATTGGGGCATTTAAGCAACTTCACTAGATTCCAGTCCACCTGACTTAATTCATCAATTACTCTTTTATTGTCTATTTTTGTGAAATAAGAAGGATTTTTCTGAACAGCTGATGTTAGCTCTAGTGCACAACATGTTATGTAGTGGTCAGCTAAGGAAACATTTACTACTCCGGATTGAATATTTTTTTCATTGTAAACACGGGCCTTCCCCAGTGTTGTTAGTAAGGCATGTAGTCTAAGGTAATAGTTTGCGGCGCTTCAAGTGCATAGGTTTTAGGGATTGACACAAAATATTTCTTGGGTTGTAATGTGAAAGATAAAGGCCTAAACCGACTTACCCTACGATGTCTCCGCGGCACACGTCGCAACGGTACCCCTCGTGGCGGCGGCTGCTGCCCTCAGACTCGGGCACAATCGCATCGCCACCCCCTGTGAACAGCGAGACAACCAATAAAGAGCGAAACAACGAAGAGTGAAAGAGAGGCTGTTTGATTTATGAATTAATGTATGAAAACACCAACATAAAACAGGAAAAAATTAAGAATTTACCTACATGAACAGGTAGTAGGTCTTATTGCTAAATAGCGATCTCTTCCAGACAACCTTTGGGTGGGAGAAAACAAGTAAAAAAAACATATTTTAGGGGTTATTAAATATAAACTAAACACTGAACATAAGAACTGCAGTAGCTAAGTATTTTTTCTTCGTAATTAATACATACAAATCATGATAAACTTATGATACTTGGCTTGGCCACTAGCCCCACAGCCACCACTAACCCGGATTTGGCCTTCGTGTGTGGAGTAGGAATGGCCTAAGACGCAACCTTCCTAAAATATCGACAGAGACCCTAGCCCCAGCAGTGGGGAACTACTTTTTGTAAAAAAAAAAACCAAGCCTTACGGAAATCACATGGGAGGTTTGTAAACTTATATATGTGCGCCAGTAATTACCAAAACTATTGATATAGTGCAAGGAGGAGATAGTATTAAAAAAAAGCGATATACATCTATAGTTGACCAGTAGGGTGGGCCGAAAATCAACTTTTTTTGAATTCTTTATTTTAATAGCGACAAAAAGGTGCTAGGTAGGGTAGAAATGACGTGTGTCAAATATTATTGGTCGCTGTTAACATTAAGAGCCTCCGGATTCACTTTGAAAAATCAGAAAAAAATGTTTTTAGAACCGATTTTTTATTTATTAATTGAATTCAAATATTTTATTATTTTTTGCAATATTTGGGACCAAATACAGTATACATATTTTCAAAACAAAATAAAAAAAACTTCTTCTTTTCAATAATTTTAGACGTCAGGTAAGGGGTCAGGGGGGTACAGATTGCACTTTGCGCGACCATTTTACACTTCAGTAATTACGCTATGGCTAATTACATTACAAGAGAGATCGTTGAAGTGCCCCGAAACGTTACGATATATGTCTTGTTTTGCGCAAAATGGGATATTAAAGAAAGAATATTGCATATATAAGAAGTATTACCAGTAGGCACAGTTAAATCTACTGAACATGTACAATCAAATGATGAGTTTGCATCTGACATTGCATTAAAGCGGTTAGAAAGTCTCTCAAAAGGTGATTTTCCTAATTCGTTGAAAAGAACAGATGCCTATGGATCCATGATACCCTACAACCTGTCTATGACTGAAACGCTTGACTACACGGACAGATCACCTTCTTCATCAGTTTCCAGTTACGATACTCCAGAAGATACACATGGTCAAATATTTGGCCATTTCGAGAATGGTTTCTTCGTTACTACTACTGATGTTCCTATAGATCCTCAAAGCCCAAGAAAATGCACAGTATGTGGGAAAATGTTTCAAAATATGTATGTATTAAAAACACACTACCAAAACGCACATCTGAAACTAATGTACAAGTGTAACGCTGAAGGTTGCAGAGCTGCTTTCACATCCAAACGAAACAAAGACAAACACAGCACCAACGTTAATCTTCACAGGAAAATTCTATCAGAAGACTTACAAGTCAGAGATGATTCTCCAACTAAACTGCTCGAGAAGGCCAGAGAACAAACAGAACTAATTGCGAGGTACAACGAAGAAGAGCGTGCTGTTCCTTATGTCGAATCGCACAAGTACTACCTTGCGAAAGAGACAAACAAATTGAAAAATCTAAGTCAAATGCCCTTCCCATCTCCGTACCCACCAGCGTACTTAAACAATAGTGACATGTTTGCACAGCACCCCTTTCTTTTCACGCCTTTCGGTATGCTACCCAATTTTCCACCGATACCTTTAGGGTTTCTGCCACCATCTATAAACGCGTTCAGCTGTCAAAACCCAAACTTTTCTCCCCCTCTATCACGTAAACTGAACTATTGCGTAGAAGACGAAGCACCTAGACCAAACAAAGATGGACACTATCCATGTCGGGGTTGCAGAGAGTCATTTAAAGACCTGACGAGTCTGAAGCATCATTGTGAATCGGTCCACGCCCATTCTTTACATCGATGCGCAGTCAGTGGTTGTAATGCTGCTTTCTTCTCAAGAACTAAGAGGAATATCCATTACGAGTCACATATCTCCCGAAGACAGAACGGTAGAAACGTCTATGTTAATCCTTCGTGACCAGACTAAGCGATTGTGAAGTGTAATTACTTAGTAATACAGTTGAATCTCCAGTGCATTTGTGTTGTGATGTTACATAGGTGAATACCAATGTTGTTTAAGTTAGATATATATTTTTTAAATCATACCAGTACCATTAAATTCTCATGGTGACAGTTAAAATTAAACAAAAATTTGAAATAAAAACTTTTAAAAAATTTTGAAAGATAAAAATGAAAATATTTTGACAAAAACATCAAATTCCGTTGTTATACTCTACAAATGTTACAGACATATTATGTAAAATGCACAAATCTACATATGTCTCTTTCCAAAATACCACGAAAAATCACGAAAAGTTTCAGCGTAGTAGCAAAGCTTCGTTAGACATTTCTGCTTGTAATTGTATGGATTTGGCAAACTGTACCTACCCCAAAGCTCAGAAAAAGCCTAAAAATACAGTGCAGCCTTCAATCGATTAATTTACTTCAAGAAAACCTATGACTGAAAATGTCAATGTCTGTGGTACAAAGCAAGCCATAAAATGTTCATATTGGAAAATCTAAAAGCAAGAATTTATGCTAAAACGCAACAATTATTCTACAACAATTAAGTTTGATGATTTCTTTTACATACATTTTAATGAGCCCGATGGTGACAATGAAGTGCTGTCCTAAAGGAAAACAGCTATTCAATTCACTGCACTTTTTGAGCTTTGGGGCAGCTATAGTTTGCCAGATTCATACAATTGCAAGCAGAAATATCTAACAAAGCTTAGCTTCCTACGCCGAAACTCTTCATGATTGTTTGTGGTATTTTGGAATGAGAGTTATGTAGATTTATTCATTTTACGTGATATATCTGAATTATTTGTGAACTATAACAAGTGTCACTATATTTTAAAAGTTATTTTTTTGTATTTTTGTTTAATTTTGACTGACACATTGCCTACTCATAACTTTTCATAGAAATGCAATATTTTTTCTTTAATATACCATTTTGCGCAAAACAGGACATATATCGTCACGTTTCGGGTGCACTTACAACGATTTCTCTTGTAATGTAATTAGCCATAGCGTAATTACTGAAGTGTAAAATGGTCACGCAAAGTGCAATCTGCACCCCCCTGACCCCTCACCTGACGTCTAAAGTTATTGAAAAGAAGATTTTTTGTTTTGT
The DNA here is from genome assembly GCA_958295455.1 of Coleophora deauratella. NCBI lineage: Eukaryota > Metazoa > Arthropoda > Insecta > Lepidoptera > Coleophoridae > Coleophora > Coleophora deauratella. The sequence continues at coordinate 3,710,489 of OY282413.1, forward strand.
TTTGAAAATATGCCGTATTTGCTCCCAAATAGTGCAAAAAATCATAAAATATTTGAATTCAATTAATAAATATGGTCTCTTGAAATCGCTTCTAAAATATTTTTTTCAGATTCTCCAAAGTGAATCCGGAGGCTCTTAATGATAACAGCGACCAATAATATTTTACACACGTTACTTCTACCCTACCTAGCACCTTTTTGTCGCTATTAAAATAAAGAAATCAAAAAAAGTTGATTTTCGGCCCACCCTATTGACCAGACACTATCAGTAATAATGACAGTATTTTCAAGTAATGACAATATAATGACATTATACTGACAGTGTAGTGGTTGGAATGGTCTGACGCATACTAAACGATGGAATGTCAGTATACGTATGTAAAAATACTGTCATTATTACTGATAGTGTCTGGTCCGCTTATAAGTAGGACATACATTGTCTCTGGTTAAGAATGTGGTTTGTACACTAAAATAACAATAGTTTATGTTTCACCTGTTGTACCAATAGGGGACCCGTCAAGCTCGATTGTTTCATCATCTCCACCCTGGTCGCTGCTCTCAGCAATAGGGCTGCAATCTCTTGTTGTTATTACTATAGTGCTGGGATCTTCTGATGCTCCTTCTGTTTGACTCTAAAACAAAATACTTTTCAAATGATAGGATATCCTGTCACACACTTGCCATTATGGGTTGGCATAAGTCTGTGGTTGGCATGTTTAAAAAAAAATGTTTGAAATTATTATACATAAAAACAAATACAAACGATACAAATTAAACACATAATAATCAACAACGCTGAAGACGTTAAAAAAACCGACTTCAATCGTAACAGCTACAGCTTTACTATGTTTTTTTGTTTTTGTTGATTTTTCAAAAAGCGCTGAATCAATTTAGACCAAAGTTATATGGGACCACCTCTGAAGTATTACCTACCAAACAAAAAAAAAATCAAAATTGATTCATAATTGGCGGAGTAATCGCGTAACAAACATACAAAAAAAACACAGTCGAATTGAGAACCTCCTTCTTTTTTGAAGTCGGTTAAAAAAAGACAGGCAAGACACAAGTAGGTAAAACATGGTAATGGCAGGGTAACACATAACAAGTTGTAATATTCAGGGTTAACTCATCATACCAAAGCAAAAACGACTTTAAAAACTTTTATGAAATAGCAGAAAAAACTCTTCATATAAACTGATCAGCTATGGCCATACAATAAACTTACCTTATTGTATACAAGGTGTTAAAAAAGTGCATTTGAAATTTTAAGGGGTTACTCAGAATCAAGCATAGAATACAGGAAAAATATTGGAAAAATTCGATCTACAACTTTTTTTTTACTTTCCCATACTACGATAAATCTGAATAGTGAATCAACAATTTATATGGAAAACTGAATAAAATATTGTATGGTAATTGTAGATCTGATTTTTTCCATATTTTTCCTGTATTCTATATTTGATTCCAAGTAGCCCCTTAAAAATTCAAACGAAGACTTGTAATGCAAGATTGTCCAGAATTCTCCAGTGAGTAGAGGAAAAATCCGAAAATATCACCACCCATTAAATAAAATTCAAAAGATTTTCTTAACTCCAAACAACTTCACGCGAATAAATTTCAAAATTGAAAATTATCAGCCCGATTGATAACGGTCTTTTTTTTACTAACATCAGATGGATGAATCCAGTTGATTCAAAAGGACTAAAGATTAACTTTGCTTCATATACGGGACAAAAATACAGTTTCTCGTGAAATGTTCCTAAAATGTAAAAAAAAACCTTCTTTTAACTTGCACTCTTGCACTAGATACGGCTATGTGCTAGTTAGATGAGTATTAACTATTTTTTATTTTTATTTTATTTTATTTTATTTGGGAAAAACAACAGCTCATTCTTAAACTATTATGCTTAATATACTTCACACTTATATAGGGTGACCCTAAATTAGTTCTTGATACGAAAGTCTATGAATGTGCTCATGATAACAAACAACTTTCCCTAAGAAACCCATAGTCAAATCGCAAAAAAAAATTTGAGTCTCCATACAAATCGATGAACTGACCGGCCAAATTAGTATGAAGAGTCCAAATTTTTTTTGCGATTTGACTATGGGTTCTTTAGGGAAAGTTGTTTGTTATCATGATACGATGATGCACATGCATAGCCTTTCGTATCAAGAACTAATTTAGGGTCACCCTATATAATAGAGCCTTTACAGTTTTCCACGATATACAAATAAGTAATGACTACTGAACTGTAATTACTAGTAATTAGTCACATTGAAATAAAGTACAATCAGTATACCTAAAAGAAAAAAAATCTGCAGTTATATAAAAAAGATAGACTTAAGTAAATAAATATCACCAGTGTGAATGCGAATGTGTGTGTGTGTGTGTATATGTGTGTGTGTGTGTATGCGCGCGTGCGTGTGTGCGTGTGTCTGTGTGTTATAGTATAGAACAACAATATAAGTAAGTAAACTACCACCTTAAGCACATGAATACCTACGTACCTAGCCCTACGAAATCACTCTTGGGATCAGATATCAACACAGACTGTGTTGATAACTGCTAGATAGTGTATATGAAGACCGTTACGACTAACCGTAATGTTTGCTTACTTAATTGGACAGTTCTTCAATTATTTTCCGTTTGAATATATTTTTAGAGTTAAGAAAGGGATCTAGCTGAGAAAACGTTTTATTGTAAATGTGAGTCAATCTGCTCAGTACTGAATTTTTGCCATAATTGGTCTTGTGGTAAGGTGTGCAGAACATAGGGGTATGTCTAGTGCGCTTTGTGGGAGCATTAAAAGCTATTTTAGATATGAAAAATGTGCAATTTACATGTGAGTTTAGGATGTCATACATGAAGTTCATATCAAGCATAATACGACGATTATAAAGCGTGAGGAGTTTATGGTTACTACAGCTGGAGTTATAGTCCCTATATTCACTGTATGTACGATAACTGAGATATTTGATGAACTTTTTTTGGATTCGCTCGATACAATCTATATATACATTGTATTGAGGGCACCACACAGCGCTGCAATATTCCAAAATGCTCCGAACATATGCGTAATAGATAGATTTTATGCATGCAGCATTAGTAAACGGTTTACAGACTCTCTTTAGAAAACCTAGTCCCTTATACGCTTTGTCTACTGTCACTTCTATATGAGTATCCATAATTAATTTACTGTCGAGATATATGCAAGGTCGCGTATCACTGTTTCTCTGTTTATGGCAATGTCATCAATTTTATAAGTATATTGAATATTATTTCTTCGACGCGAAAATGTAATACTTTGACATTTGCTAACATTTACTGAAATTCTGTTCTGTTTATAATAAATAGATAAACGGTTCAAGTCATCCTGTAGTTTATCACAATCGTAATAATCAGTGATGTTAAGAAAAATTTTCGTGTCATCTGCATACATAAGATATTGAGAGTTTTCTATACAAGTATATATGTCATATAAATAAGCATTGCACAGTAATGTACCTAATTGGGATCCTTGTGGAACCCCAGATGAGACGAATACTATATCCGATTTGCACCCTCCTACAACTACAGCCTGTGAACGGTTTCTTAGATACGATGTCATCCAACGAAGTAGATCCCCACATATGCCGATGCGTTCGAGCTTTTTTATCAGAATAACGTGGTCTACGCGGTCGAATGCTTTTTCAAAATCCGTGTAGACCACGTCAATCTGCTGACTTTTCTCCATATTGTCCAATAAATAGTCGGTAAAGACTGATAAATTAGTTAGCGTAGATCTCCCTTTAAGGAAACCATGCTGGTTCTCAGGGACAGCTTTGACTATTACATTATAAACACGGTCATACACAATTCTTTCAAAAACCTTATCAAAAACATTTAAAATCGAAATTGGTCTGTAATTTTCGGCTTTAGTTTTCAAACCTTTTTTATGGATTGGAACTATATTAGCTACCTTCCACAACTCGGGAAAGACCCCTTCACGGAGAGACCGGTTAAATATAATAGATAGTGGGATCGCAAGAGCAGGTGCTGAATTCTTGAAGAATATTGGTGGTAATTTATCAGCTCCTGCGCCTTTAGACGTATCCAGTTTTTTTAGTTGTGTAAATACTTCATCTGGTGTAGTAGTAACAGAGCTTATTACCGAGTTGTCATCGACGAGAGGGGCAGGGAGATCACAAGATGGATATGTGTCAGCCGAAGGCTGGTAAACACTTATGAAAAAATCACTGAATGCATTGCAGATCAGTTCTCCTGAGTAGGATTTGTCTTTATATGTGATTGTTTTTGGATAATTAGAATTAATTTTACGACGATTCTTAATATATGACCAAAGCCTTTTGGGGTCTTTACATACAGATTTCTGAACAACATCAATATAATTCCAGTAACATTTTGTCTCGACCCTACCCAGTCTCGCTCGCAATAGGGAAAATTCTTGATAATCGAGAGGATTCCCAAATTTCTTCCATCTTTTATGTATTTTTGCCTTTTCGCGAGCAATGCGTTTAGCTGCAGATGAATACCAGATGGGATATTTATTATTATTTGTCTTTTTTAATGGTACAAATAACATAATATTATGATAGATAATTTCATACAAAACACTGACAGCATCATCTACTGTACCAGTATTAAGAAGTTCGTCCCAATTACGCTCGTTCAGATTTTGTATGATTTTATCATAGTCGCCCTTATAAAATCTGTATTTGCTCTCTGTTTTGGTCTCAAATGGAATGGTAGTCACGTCAGTAACATAAATTATTAAGGGAGGATGATACATATCTACCTTAGATAATACGAAATCACTTTGCCGAAGTTCCAAGGAAAAGTTACTAAAGACAAGATCTAGGACATTGTTATGTGAGTTTTTGATTGAGTTGTATTGTGTAAATCCAAGAGAACTCAAATCACTCAATCAACTACAGTTGCTTTAAACACATTATAAAGGGCAAGTCATGCGCTCCGATTGGTCTCCGAGAGTTTTGCCGACCGGCGCACTATGGGGCCTTTGTTCGGTATCAGCGATCGAAATAGCATTTTTGAAAATATTGTTATAACTATTATTTTTTATTTATTTACAATTTTGAGACATCTTCCTATGCCATGATAATATTTTTATCCAATTTTATGAACCGAGTTAATATTAACGGCACTTCAAACTTAGCGTTTCATCGCAAAAATTGTTTGGAAATTTTCGTTACGTTCAGTAATGTTTTTTTTTCTCGTCACCTTGGAATACAGTGCACTCAAGTATTTAATGTTTTCAAAGTAGGTTACTTACAGGATCTTATGCATATTTTTAACATCATTATATTGCTTTCAGTAATGACACAGGCCGCCATGAACAGGACCACTTCACTTTTCTATATAGGCGCCTGTAACTTTTGTGAAGGCAAAGCACCAGACTTTTTTGTACCTTAATTTATAGGTAATATATAGTTACTTAATAAACTACATTCAAAAGTTATGGCGCTTTGCCTTCGTAGAAATTTTCATCATATTTTTACTAAAAGTACTTATTTGAAAAATATTTCAATAAATTATTTCGATATATTTTTTAAAAATTTTATTTAATTTTAGAGCTTATTTTTTTAATCCTATAATTTATTTAATTTTTAAAGTCATTTACCATAACTTCTGTATTAAAAAATAATTTAAAATTGAAAATTTATATTTTCTGTATTTAGTTTTATTCAAAATGAGGCTTAAAAAGATAATATTATAATACTTATGTATATTTGTATATAAACATATAAATAAATAAATAAATATTATCTGGCTCAAATCACATACGTAGTTTTGGCCTCAAACTAGGATTATCTGGATTACGGGAAACAGAGACTGACATACTTAATAGATTTTTTATCCAAAATTGGTAGATACATTTAAATATTTACATATATAGATATAATACAACCAGAAAAAGCAAACAACTCTTCTCTTCGCAGAAATGTTTGCCCTGCGTGGGTATCGAAACCATATGGTACTACATGAGCCCCTATGTGCATAAAATACTGATTCATGGTTATTTAATGGTACAGACAGCCGTATTACCAATTGGGCAGCTATCTGAGGAGGCACAAGAGGCCCGAAATTAAGATTTTAAATTTTATCGGGAACACTTCAGCAAAAAAGCATCAAGGACGAGTACAATAACTGATATCTTTTAAAAAATGCTCTTGTCTTCCGATCCGTATGTAACTTTGTCCAGGAAGATGGAAAATAAGAATAAAAAACACCTTTTTAAAGAAGTAATTGATTTGCTGCAGCAGAAAATTTTTATAAGTCAGTACCCACAACAGATTTTTTTTTGTATGTATGTTACGCGATTACTCCGCCAATTATGACTTGATTTTGATGATTCTTTTTTTGTTAGGTAGGTAATACTTTAGAGGTGTGCCCATATCAATTTTAAAGAAATTGATTCAGCGCTTTTTGAAAAAATCAACAAAATCTAAAAAAAACAGCAAAATGGTAGCTGTTACGATTGAAGTCGGTTGTTTTTAACGTGTTCAGCGTTGTCATTAATAATTTAATCAATCTAAAGACAATGTGAACGAAAACATAATTTTGATCACGTTTTTGGAAAATGGCCCCACTGTGCGGCGGCGCGGCGGCGGCAGGCGCTTTTCACCCTTTTATATAGATTTTTGTTTCATGTACTTTCATGTACTATTTGTGTAATGTACTTTTCCACATTATGAGGCCGTTCCCGAAACGCAAGCGCTCGAGTTTAGGCATCGACACGTAGCGTAGTCGTACGCTTCTTTGTATAAACGCGTTGCTCCACGCACATAAACGTACCGCGCGAACGAATAAAAGATTTTGATACTTTCTTACCGTGAGTTCGAAGAGAGCCGAAAAATAAAACAGCCGTTGCATTATTCTGTGTGTATAGTTTACAGCTACCGCGCATTATCGATTTTTTGGGCCGTCGAGAGTTTAGTCGATCTTGGATTCAGAATGGAGCTATATGGGAGTGCACGCACTATCGACCAAACAGCCGAAAATAATGAATCGTGTTTCGGATGACATGTGATCTTAGGAAATATAGTAAAAAATAACGATTATTTTTTTCAGACTTGAAACTTCTATAGTTTGTTCTAAAAACTGTTCTGTAAAACTGTTCAAAAAACGTAATTTTGGGGAAAGATGGTCTTAATTATTATTACTGCATTCGAATTTACAGTTACTGCCGTTTCTAGTAGGGGGCGGCGCACGGCGGCGGCGATTGAATACTCTGTGATTGATTATACTATGCATTGATTAGATTTAATACCACTGTATCGATAAATAGTATTATACGTAGTGTATTCTACTTTTTGAAGCCGGTCAAAAATTGGAAGCAGGTCTAGTTTAGGCATACGAAACTCATCATATACATATTTTCGTTTAAGGATGATTTTCTTGCAGACCAGTGTAATAAGCTCTAATATGTGATTTGACTGATATGACTGACTCGGTGGCTAAGTGGTTAGCGATCCTGACCTCTGATCCGAGAGTCGTGGGTTCGATCCCCACACAGGGCAAACTTTTCTGTGATGAGCAGAATTGTTTGCTCTGAGTCTGGGTGTATTATATCTATATATGTATGTATTTAAAAGTATATGTGTATGTATATCAGTCTCTGGTTCCCAAGATACAGGGAATCCTAGTTTGGGGCCAGATGACAGTGTGTGATTTGTCCCAGATATTATTATTATATTATTATAACCCAGTATTTCTTACCCCAAATCTGACAATATCCATTTTGCGAGACAAGCTGTTATTGTTTGCCAACACAATATTATAAAATACTAATTGCAATATTTGCTCTATTCCAATATTTATGAGAAACAACTTTGAAAAGGCTTTAATCACAAAGTACTCTGTGCTCTAATAAACTGAATAGGGGTGGACTCGGAACGATAACCTGGATGCTAGCTATTTCCAATGTTGATCAGCGCCATCTAGTTGAGTTTAGAGAAAGCCGTGGAAAATTCCCTATTGATGTCATTACTAAAGGTATGAGCTGGAGGATCTATACATGTCCATACATCATTGTCATTAACATAGTCTTGGGTTTTATAATATCCTCTTGAACACAGGCATTTCTTTACATAAGTCTTAAACTTACTGTAACTGACTATAACGGTGCATATGCTTCATTCCAATAAAAAAAGCAAAAGATAAATAAACTTACTATGGAACTGACACATGTCAATGTCAGTTGCATACTAACTTTGTTTACCTTTTTCTTTTTTATACATAACAGTATACTCTCCACTAAATTAACCTCACTATAAATGTTAAGCAACTTATATGTAATGTGGTATACTACATTTATAATGATAAAGATTGATATTAATTAATTTGGTAAAAGGTTATAATTGATATTAAAATGATAATCCTATCCTATACTATTAAACGAGTTAGGTGTCCCGACAATTTCGAAAACGGTTTGAAACCTTTCGACGAAAATCTAGGATTAGGGGTCAAAAATCACCGGAAATCGATCTATGAGGGAATTATCTTCGAAAACTTTCATTTTAGGAAGATTTGAGCGAAATATACATAAAATACAAACGCATATGATGCTTATTTTTAAAAATACATGTAAGTGCTTAATGGCTTTGGGGTCTCGATGCGAGCCACTTACGTTTTGCTGCTTTTAGGTCCGGATTCGAATCCCACCCACGAGACTTAATTGTTCTTTTTTTTATTTTTATTTTGTTTGAACTTATGTAAATAAGTAAATAAAAAGACTTAAGAGTGATAAAAAACATTTCGTGCCGCCTTGCACCATGTAATTGGTAATAGGGAATTGTCCACGGCTTTCTCGAAACTCAACTAGATGGCGCTGATCAACAATTGAAATAAGAAAATCTAAGACTGACCAGACTGTCGACAGACCAAAAAGTTGATTGTGCGCGTTGGCTGTAAAAAGTCGCCAAAACTGATTAATATTACTGAATAATCAAATAATAAATTATGAAAACTTTTTGATATTACGCATCATGAATATTTTTCTGTATTTTTATCCAAAAAATACTTTTCATAATTTTTGATGCACAACGCTTGGTCAGTATTGTATTGTATTTTCTAAAATAATTCTAACATGATACTAAGTTATTTGCATTTTAATCATAATTTATTTTTTGTTTAGAAGAAGCAATTACATATTTAACAGAGAAATCAGAACGCACCTAGCTCATCCATACTTGATCAAGTTGAAAATCGTTTCTGTTAATTCAATTAATAAGAATCTATGTGTTTGTGGCTTTTTATGGTGTGACATACCTACGTCATCTGAAAATTCCCTATTGTAGGATTTATTTTATTATATTTTTTTTTTTAATTTATTTCATTATACAGGGTACACCAAAAGTTGTTCAGTATGATGAGTCGAAACCCCAGTTAACGGGTCCTACACCAATTTTGTTACACCCTGTATATATATATTTTTTATAAAATTTGCATGTTTTATTTTTTCAATGGAATCAAACTATAAAAAATATTATAGATATTTTCAGAACAAATCTTTTAGAACAAATCTCTGCTGGCTTAAATATACAAGAGAGATATCTATCGTATGCTAGATATCTCTCTCGTATATTAAAGCCAGCAGAGATTTTAAGTAAAATCTATCTGAATTTATAACAACATATACATTGTCTTTGTCAAAAATTTTACTTAAAATCTCTGCTGGCTTAAATATACGAGAGAGATATCTAGCATACGATAGAAAGAGATATCTAGCATACGATAGATAAATATCTCGCATATTTAAGCCAGCAGAGATTTTAAGTAAAATTTTTGTCAAGACAATGTATCTGTTGTAATAAATTCAGATAGTGATGATGATTGAAATAAAATAAAGAAAAAAACTGAAAACAGGTTTAGTCGATTATTATTCGAATCAAATTCCTATAATTAGAGGTTTTTCGAGTACCTGGGTAGTGAAAATATTTTTTTTATATGTTGCAGGCATCCGAATTAGATGAAACTTATATCAATCAAATCTACACACTGAGTGCTATTTTTCAGAATTTTTTGAAAGTGGTCGCTCTGTTAGAAGAACTCACTAATAATAGCCAAGAAAATAATATTTCCATTAAAAAATATATTTATTATGAGTAAAAAATTAAGACATATATACGTAAAACTTTTCGTAATATTCTCTATAGTTTGGCATTGGGATCATATTCCTAGCTCTACTAGTTTTAAAGAACGAAGCTTTTAAAAAAAATGCTCTTATCAGGTTATTTTTCAAGGTCACTCAATGACAGCAACAGATAAGCAGCCAAAAACTACATAAATAGTAATGTCAGTGAGTAAAGTAATTAACAATATGATATTCATTACATTTGGCTCTGGGGGCACATTCTCAATACTTAACTTGCTATACCCTTTTCCAAAACACTTCCCTGACTTTTCCCTGACTTTCCCTGACCATTTTGTAAAACTTCCCTGACCCTTATAATCCGTTTTAGAACCGTTTTTAGAAATTTTTGGAGGATTTTGTTTGATTGCTCGTTTGCTTTTGATTTTAATCTGTAGACGGCGCAAAAGTGGTTCGCAATCTGCCATAACTGTAGCTAAACGTGCTTTTAACAAAGGTATTTTCATTGAATCTCATACATTTTTTGATTATGGTTTTCTGAAACCGTGTCATCTATTACAAATTGGCTCATCATGTCAAAAAAAATGTGCTGTTTTAAGACAAGGATAATTTCCCAACCTTCTTACTGAGGTGAATTTCTGTGCTGTGGAAATGAAGAGTGATGGTAGTATAAAGAGCTCAACCTGCTGGACTGTCTTTGAATAGCTCGTACATCGATTTCAATACATCATACATGTCCCACCAATTATGCTGATGACCTGTCTCAAGCTCTATTTACTGTATGTAGACCACAAACTTCAGTATAGAGGTTTCCCGTTCTTGTATTCCATAGGCCATTGTGCCAACATCCTGGAAAGTTGCAAATGTACAACCAGTCCCTAAAAACGGGACTAAAACTGACCCGTCGAATTACATGTCAATAGGTATTATCTCCCTTCTTTCAAGGGTGATGGACCGTGTAATTAATACATAGCTCCTACTCGAAGATTATGACCTTATTAGTGAACGCCAATACGGGTTTCGTCATAGCCGGTCAGCTTATGATCTAGTATGCCTAACACACCGCTGGGCCGAAGCCGTTAAAACTCGAGGGGAGGCATTGGTAATCAGCCTGGATTTAGCTAAGGCGTTTGACAGGGTCTGGCATAAAGCAGTTCTATCGAAATTACCGGCATACGGCCTAGCCGTGGGACTGTGCAATTGGATCGCCAGCTTTCTGTGTGCTAGGAGCATTAGAGTCCTTTTCTTTGGCTGCTCCTCTTTCACTATGCACATTCATTTTGGTGTCCCGCAAGGTTCTGCACTCTCGTCAAAGCTATTCCTTATGTATATCAATGATGTGAAAATACGTAGTATTCATTGCTATGCACATAGTAGTACGGGTGATACGCAAGGTTCTGTACTCTCGCCAAATCTATTTCTTATGCATATCAATGATCTGAAAATACGTAGTATTCATTGCTATGCACATAGTAGTACGGGTGATACGCAGATCACAGGCCGAGCAACATCTCACGGGTCAAGATGGAGGAGTCGTGCCAAGATTGTGTCTGAAGTCAAAGACTCACAGATCAAGTCTCCAAATAGGGGCAGCGTAGCTTATTCCGTTTTAACCCCACAAAGACGCAAGTCAGCGAGTTCACCGCCAAACAACTACCTTTTCCTGTTGAACACCTCAGTTCCAAGGAACGCTTGCTGTTGCTACGAGCATTGTGATCCAAGGTGTCAACAAGTCAAGCAACATCCTATTCCAGGGTTACCTTGAGGGCAAGGCTAACCTTGCAGCGAAAAAACCTGGAGTGCTCAATAGAGCAAAGCAGTGCTTCAGACGCAGACAGCGCTAGCAGCTATAGAAACTTCAACTGATACCCCATATGGAGTGCTGCTGGGTAGGAGCACTCAAGTATCAGATGAACCCCTTCGACTCCACCCAGCGAAGCGCGACCAGAATTGTTGACGACCCAGAGCTAACAAGTGTTCTAGAGCTCCTCACCTTTTGGAGAGACTTCAGCTCTCTCTGTGTTCTACCGCTTATACAACAGCATGTATTTTGAGGCACTGTTCGACATGATACCTACGGTACAGTTTTATCACCACACCTCTCGCCATCAAAGCGGAATTCATCTCCACCAGTTAAAGCCAAGTTTCAGAGGTGCCTCTCACGTCAAACCAACAAGCTGTGGAATGCAACTTGAAAAAGAAAATGTTCAAAAGTCTGGATTAAATATTAGGTGCTTACCTATGAAATTGCCGATTAGTTAAAAATGTTCAAAGAGAAAATTAATATTAAACAATCAAGGTTTTAAAACAGCTATTTCCAAAGTACCATGGGAAATTTTGAAAAAAAATAATACTTGCTAAATGCACGTTATCTGAATATTTTGAGAGCACAGTGGTGCAGAAGCTATGAAAATGGATTTTTTCGTCACTGTAAATTGCCATTTTTTTATTAAAAAAATACTTATTTTTGAAGGCCACACTTACACCAGTGTGTTCTTCGTTATCATATGTATTTTTGAACATATTGCGCATAATATTTCACGATTTTCAGAAAATTTCGAATTTTTTTTGTAAAAAAAAATTCCCAATAGACCTCTTAAGAAAACGCCAATACAGTATTTAATGGAACCCTACTCAGTCAGTTTTTACATGAGAGACATGACATCACTAATTTATGAAAGAACTTGAATGTAGCTAGAAAATGATATATAATTTAATAGAATTGAATTTTTTGATTTTTTGACTTATGTAGAACACGGCGACCACAGTCTGCCAATAAACGCGATCCAATACACAAGGTGTTTGACTCAGATCTACTTCAAATACCATAGAAAGATATTTCATTGTTATTTTGTTTCAGTTGTAAGGTTTACAGGAGTACAAGGGGTTTACCATAGCTATAGGTTCTGGTAATAATAGCATTGTCAAGGGCGCTGAAGCAGAAGTCTTGTTGTTGGTAAAGCGGGCTGACAGGAGTGTTTTTTATGTCATAGGCGGTAAATGAGCAGGAGAATCACCTGAGTTATCGGAAGATTGTAAACAATATCATCAAATCCAATAATAGAGACAAGAACCAAGAAATTTTTAAATTATGTACTTTAGGTTTCTTATCAGAGATGTATTAAATATTTAGGTACCTTGGTTTTAAAACTGCGGCGTAAACTGGCCCGATATGTCTTGATTTTCCTTCGGAGAAGTTTCCTGGAGTATGGGGGTACAGCGGTAGAGTTTATTTCTTGTAGAAGTAGGGCTCGACACTTGTTTTTGTAACTAATGCTGCGAAATTCTGGATTTGTTGAGTCCCAAAGGCAAGGGTACTTTTTTATAAGAACGTTAAACATATCGTGCGCACGCTAAAATGATTATTTGACCAAGCATAGTTTGACTGACCGTCATTGGCATTATATAGTTTGTAGTTTGTTTGATCATCAGGGTGACCATCTCAAAACTGAAAAATCTGCCCGACACTGGCAAAAAATCTGCCAAACTCGACTCCAGAAAATGCCAAAAATATGCCATCATTATTATTGCCTCCATGGGGATGGGAATGAATAAATAAAATACGTATATGTATCTTAAAGTAAAAATAAAACTTAAAAAACTTATGTATGTTTACTTATGTTTAAATATTAGGTACTTATGTTCAATAGAAAAAATATTATATTTTGTTAGAACTCACTGGCTACAAATAAGCCAATCATCTAGCTTCGCAGTCTTTAGTAATTTAAGAACATGAAACTCTGCGACATGGAACTTTAAAAAAAAACCTAACATGTAGGTACTGTACTATTACTATTTGCCAATATTTGCTTCAAATTCTTCATTTTGTTCATTTTCATTACACATTGATTTTAACGACATCTTTTTAATCATTTCTTTAATTGGTTTAAAGGAAATACAGTCTTCTTTTGTTGTGATTAATGCGCATACATGTTTTATTTAGGAACCTGTTCCTTGTTTCTGTTTTATTCAAGTTTACTTGGGAGAATATTCTCTCAGTGAGTCCACCAAATAAGTCATAAAAAAAATTAAATAATAAGACAGAAAATTATAAGTTTTCTATTTGTATTTCCTTGATATCTGCCAAATTCTGCCACTTTTTAAATCGTCAGCTTATTCTGCCAGAGCTAAAAAATAGTAGCCAAATCTGCCGAAATGGCAGAAATCTGCCACAAATGGTCACACTGTTGACCACAGCCCAGACACTTCATACAAATTTTTGCGCCATTTTTACTACACAGAAATTTGACACTTCTTCATGTCTGTACACGTATTTATACATGCGTGAGTGTCTAGGGCTGCCTCACGGGCTTGCCTATTGCCTACATTAAGGCTGCTTGAACATACAGCCTTGTCTTGAGGGATTTGTCTGTGGCAGGATTTTACTTTTTGGATCCGGCCGGGTATCCGATAACAAAATAGTTAGTGCCGGATAATTTAGTGGACAGAAATAATAACAAATACCATTGGAAGAAAAAGTTTAAGCAAATTAAAGAAAGATTAACTGATTAATAAAAATTTAAAACCGGTAAATTCTGATGGAAGAAAACCAGTGTTTCTGTCCGATTGGCATCAAGGCGATTCTTTCAGAGTTCTGTACCACAAAAAAGTAAAAGGATCACTCATGGGTCTGTCTGTCCGTCCGTCTCGGTCACAGCCAATTTGCTGTGAATCTATCGGATCGATTGAATAAATTGAAACTTAGTACACAATGTATAGATCAACCCAAACACGGATGTGTAACATGAATAAATTCCGAGGGCGGTTTATCGATCAAAGATTTATGGAAATGAAAGAATTTCATAAACCTTTTAATATGATTTTTTTTTAACTTATCCATGAACATGAACTAATTAGCTGATACATTTTGGAAAGTCATATTGCAAATGAATATGTCCTTGAGGAAATTATTC
Source organism: Coleophora deauratella (assembly GCA_958295455.1). Classification (NCBI taxonomy): domain Eukaryota; kingdom Metazoa; phylum Arthropoda; class Insecta; order Lepidoptera; family Coleophoridae; genus Coleophora; species Coleophora deauratella. The sequence goes on from OY282413.1 coordinate 3,725,516, forward strand.
TCAGTTTCACCTGCTACTTACCACTATTTAGGTATTTCGAAATGTAGGTACAAAATAATCTGTTAAAATCTCCATAATCGTCACGTATTTTATGTAAAATAAAAAAACCGTGTAAATATATTCCATATTGATACCGTTGTCTCTATATTTTTTTGTATATTGATATTGTAATTAATTTATTGAAAAAAAAATGTGTGATAAAATATACATAACAGAAATGGCTAATACATTAAATATTAGCAAAATCTTAAAGTCATTGTTTATAAATAAAGGATTATTTGTTGTTTTGATCAAGTTATGTGATGATATTTACAGATTGTTTTGAAATGCAATTTTATTTATCTAGTTGAAATCTAATAGGGAGTTTTCAGATGACGTATGTCACACCGTTCATAAGATTCTCAATAAATGAAGAAAAATAGAAATAGAGAATTTCATAAACCTTTTAATATGATTTTTTTTTAACTTATCCATGAACATGAACTAATTAGCTGATACATTTTGGAAAGTCATATTGCAAATGAATATGTCCTTGAGGAAATTATTCTCAGTTTCACCTGCTACTTACCACTATTTAGGTATTTCGAAATGTAGGTACAAAATAATCTGTTAAAATCTCCATAATCGTCACGTATTTTATGTAAAATAAAAAAACCGTGTAAATATATTCCATATTGATACCGTTGTCTCTATATTTTTTTGTATATTGATATTGTAATTAATTTATTGAAAAAAAAATGTGTGATAAAATATACATAACAGAAATGGCTAATACATTAAATATTAGCAAAATCTTAAAGTCATTGTTTATAAATAAAGGATTATTTGTTGTTTTGATCAAGTTATGTGATGATATTTACAGATTGTTTTGAAATGCAATTTTATTTATCTAGTTGAAATCTAATAGGGAGTTTTCAGATGACGTATGTCACACCGTTCATAAGATTCTCAATAAATGGCGTTTCTAAGCTTTGGCAATGTATTTTTAAAAGCAGCGTAGAATTAACGGTAACAAAATAGATTTAATATAGTTGAAAATATATAAAAAGCCACATGAACATAGATTCTTATTAATTGAATTAACTAAAACGATAAATTTACAACTTTGTCAAGTATGGATGACCTGGGTGCATTCCGGTTTCTCTGATATATGTAATTTCTTCTTCCGAACCAAAAATAAATAGATATATATATATTATATTATATATATATTATATATATATATATATATATATATATATATTTATATATATATATGTTTATGTTTATGTATGACGTTTATATATATATATATATATTAGTATTTTTTTGGATCAAAATAAATAAAAAAAATGAAACGTAATCTTCGAAAGCTATTCATCATTATTATAATATTAATCAGTTTTGACGTTTTTTTAGAGATATTCTTGTTTCCAATGTTGATCAGCGCCATCTAGTTGAGTTTAGAGAAAGCCGTGGAAAATTCCCTATCATCTAGTATGTAATATGTCCATGAGGAAATTATTCTCAGTTTCACCTGCTACTTACCACTATTTAGGTATTTCGAAATGTAGGTACAAAATAATCTGTCAAAATCTCCATAATCGTCACGTATTTTGTCAAAATAAAAGAAAACCGTGTAAATATATTCCATATTGATACTGTTGTACCTATGTTTTTATTTTTGTATTTTTAATAAGCCATTGATATTGTAAGTAATTTATTGAAAACAAATGTGTGATAAAATATACATTACAAAAATGGCTAATACATAAAATATTAGCAAAATCTTAAAGTTATTGTTTATAAATAAAGGATTGTTTGTTATTTTTATGAAAATATGTGAAGATTATGAAGATGTTTACAGATTGTTTTGAAATGCCATGTTATTTATCTAGTTACGCCTTCACTGGTACTGCAGATGTCTTGGAATATTTCCAAAAGACTATAATTATATCACAGTCTTTTTGACAGACGTGAATATAAAATGACAGACTTTTAGAATATACATTTTAAATGAAGACAAGGTTGTTTGTACATAGAAGCCTTTACGTCGTTCCAAGGTTGCACTCTGACAGCAATCGTTTTGTGCCATCTCTTTCACACTTAAGCGATTTATATTATGCTATCCTGTTGTCAAAGTGAACGGTTGCGGTCAGACCGTACTCTCGGAACGCACACCACAAATAAAAGTCTTTAGTTTGCCAACCGTGTGCCAACCCTTGACTATTAGGTCACAGGTCGGTCACACAGGGAGGGTGAGGTCGCCTTCAGAGAGCGGCAGGGAGTGTCCATACTGTATAAATATCCTTATACTGTGCTGTTGACCATAATATAATTATTATTCATACTATAGTTTGACATTTGAAGGGTTGCCATTGCCATATTCAGAAAAGAAAAATAGTCATGGGACTCACTCATCATGAGTATACACCAGTATACAGGGTGTTAGGTAAAATAGTGCAGATATTTTAAGGGCTAGAAGGGGACCCTAGATGCAGTACATTTATCCTATTTACAAATCCTATTTACAAGGTTTTGTTTCCGTGTGTGGCGGCCCTTAAATAACGTCATAGCCCGCACAGATCACGCACACGTGCACGCGTGCGCAGAGCGAGTGACAGGCTCACGCACACACAGAAAAGAGCGCGCGCACACAAACAAACGCGCTCGCTAATCCTCGAATGCACTGTTTAGTCGTGCACGCATTTCATCCGCTTTTTCGCACTCTTTAACTGACACTTTGTCCTTGATGTAGCCCCACAAGAAGTCCATCAGTGTCAAGTCTGAGGAGCGCGCTGGCCAAGCGACGGGACCATGTTCGACGAGAACTGGATCGGTCGATCCAGTTCTCGTCGAATTCGCGTCGAAGTACGTTCCCCACGGTTCTTGCAGAGTGGGAAGGAGCCCCATCATGCTGGTACCAAACACGTCGTCTTTCTGACAGTGGCTGGTCATCTAGTATTGGTGTCTCATTTTCTTCTAAGAAGCTGCTGTATGCCTCAGCAGTTAACCTGTTTGGTAGAAAGAACGGACCTACATGCGCTCATACATGCGTGTTTCGGCGATTAAACATTCCACATCGCGTGAATGTGCTCTTATCTGACCATAATATATTCTGAACTAAATCTGTTTCCTCCTCGGTTTTCCGTAGCAACCACTGACAGTATGACACGCGATTTCCAAAGTCTGGCTCTATCAGGTGCTGAACAGTCGTTACCTTGAAAGGATGTTGCAAATCATCTTTTAAAATCTTGTGTACACTCCAGTTGCTGATTCCAAATATCGTTCCTGCCATCTTGTGCTATCCTCGGGCTCTTCTTCGAAATGTTCCAGGATAGCATCCCGCAGGTTCAAACCGACGATGCTCGACCAGCGTCACGGTTTGGCCTCGCGAACGTTCCATAGTCCCTTAGTCGCTGAACAACATTCCGTATCACTCGTCCGCTGGATGGCGTATGACGAAAGTGCTCCCGGTACAAACGTAGGGCTTCCTCTCCGATTCCATGAGCCATCCCAAAAGCTAACACCATGTCGGTGTATTCAATATTTGTAAACTGATAGTTCGGCATTATTAACAAACACGACGTAAAAGAATACGATAGTGGTTGTCGGTAGAGATGGGTTTTCGCCGGGGCATTTTTGGGCATTTTGAATAAATGCCCAATAAACGTCCATTTACGCCATACAAATTGGGCATTTATTGGGCGTAAATGGACGTTTATTGGGAATTTACTCCAACTGTTGTAGGTTTGTTTTAGCCCTCAGTTGGTAAGCCCTTGGCATCATCTTACCTGATGGTAATTCGTAAGTGATGATGGTACTGAAGGTGGAGGCGAGCTTACCAAGACTTCCCAACGCAATGGGGAACTGGCTACCTTATTTTCATGCCGGAAAACATCAATGCTGTTAACATTGCCCTACTACAACAGAGTTCTACAAAGTTGGACCCCGCCGGGAATCGAACCCGCGACCACTAGGCTACGTAGGTGGTTGAGGTCCTAAATGAAAGTCCTAAAAAAGTACTAAATTGCAATAGAAAAATTTGATTTCATTAAAAAGGCTGGACCACATAAGTTTAGTCGTACGCCTGATCGAAGTAAGATAAGACTTGTTTGACGGTAATAATAAAGTTCAGTTCATTAGATTACTATCAGTTGACATATTACTCGTACTGTTTTTTCCTAAATTATAAAAACTATACCTACGACCTACGTACTATTCGCAGATACAAACATATGGTTCATTCCAATCAAACAAAAGCAAAACGTAAACAAACTTACTATGGAACTGACACATGTCAATGTCATCTGCATACTATCTTTGTTTACCTTTTGCTTTTTTTTTGATTGTAATGAAGTATACGTACCTAGTCCACGTGGACTGAGCGGTGCTCGTAGCGTGGGACGCATGCGCGGTAGCGCGCGATAACCAACCAATAGCAGCGCGCACCCGGGCACGGGTCGGCGCAAAGCGCAGCCACAATGGAAAACTGTGGCGCAGTAGTCAGTAGCGAAACTTAGCGAAACTTGCTAAGTGCGCACCTATGAGATTCGAGCATGTCATCTCTTCGAATCGGTGCCCCATGTACTCTGCCTCGGAGCAATCGATTTACTCCGTGTTTATTTCCAAAGTAGAAAAAGTCACCGTACAAGTGAGTCCATACTGGAGGAATCGAAGATCAAAAACAGTGAGATACTCTTGTCTACAGTAATCCGAAGAACACTGCTATTTCGGTCACGTTGTGCGGAGAGAGCCTACAAGTTTGGAAAGATCCATTCTTTGTGGAAAAGTGGAAGGAAACAGACCGTGGAGCCGCAGACCAACTCGATGGGCCGATCTCGTCACGAAGACGCTAAAGATGTCGATTCACGAGGCATCGAATCTAGCGATGAACCGCGAGGCTTGGCGTTACACTATCCAGGAAAATAGTAATTGAAGGGGGTCACGATCCTCAGCACTGAGGGACCGACTAAGGAGGAGGAGAAAAGTGCGTCAGAAAACTGTAACCCAAATCGCCAGATATCCAGTGTGAACACCATAGACGGGATCGTTCAAGCGCTTCGGAGAGAAGGCCGTGACTTCATCGATGGTCCTCGTGCATTGCAGGAAGTTTGTGCAGCAGTTGAGCAGTTTGGAGACCACTGGCTAGGATGAGGAGGATCAGTGGCTTGGCCGTCACGGTCACCCGACCTTACCTCATTGGTTTTTATGTTTGGAACCACGTGAAAGACTTAGTGTTTAAGTTCGAAACTGAGAGTGAAATGGAAATGCGAGTCAAAATCGACATGGCCTTTGATATTATTCAAATGGATCCTCAGGTCATTGGCTCCTTGCATAGACCTGTGCGGAAATGCGAGTCAAAATCGACATGGCCTTTGATATTATTCAAATGGATCCTCAGGTCATTGGCTCCTTGCATAGACCTGTGCGGAAACGTGCTAGACTCTGTGTACGTGTAAACGGTGGGCATTTCGAACAATCTCTAATATCTACTAAGAATTTGTTTATCTCTACAATTCAACTATTTATCAAAATAACAACTTAATTGTTTAATTTGGATTTCCCTACTAGTATCTGGCTTGTCTACCAATTTTTTTTTAAATTGCTAATGATCTCACCTGATCGCCTCCGTGGCTCAGCAGTGTGGCGCTCGCTTCATAAGGAAAGGTTGCGGGTTCGATTCCCGACATTTATGTTTGGCGGCAAGACTTTGGTAGTTGCTAGCTATTTTTGAAAGAGATCTTATTACTTAGGCGACTTGTTAAACGCCCTACCACCAACCAAACCGAGTCTTTTCGAAGTTGAACCCCGGTAGGATTCGAAACCGCGGCCTCCCGTGTCCAGCGGCGCCGACTTCATAAAAATATTGGAGGTAAAAATAACAACTTAATGAAGAATGTTAATGGGTCCGTTAAATCACTTGAAACTTTATGACCTTGTAGCCTAAATGTCTAGAAATACACTTGTTTTTGTTTCATTTAAATCAAGCGAGTAGTTTTGAAGTTACGATAATTTTAGTTTCCGCCTTTTTCAAATACTTCGCTCGGGCGCGCCAAGCGCGCGTGACGTCATACCGCAACTCGCCGCTCTCATCGTACTGTGTTCTTCATACATTGCTATCGGATGGTCCCTACGTTCGCCCACAATAACATTTCTAACTGTAGTTTTTTTATGTGAATCGGTGTTACAGTAGTGTTACAAGTATAATCGATGACAGTTTTAAAAATTGATTGAAAAATCGAATGATTCCTTAAATAGACGAGTTAAGCTACTATTTCTCAAATAACTCCGATTTCTTTACCGCGGCCGCCGAGACAATGATTAAAAATGCAAAAGTACTTACAACTTATTTTTTTTCTTTCTTATCACAAATCTGTTGATCCTTATAAGATACCTATACATATATACCTACATACCTATTTTTCATTACTAGTATTGAAAAATTTAGGTAATAATGATATTTATGAACTTGATATTTCGGAAATAAGGAGTGAGGGGCAAGGTAAAAGTGATGGTGTCAAAATCGCTTATGTCATAAACTGTAATATAATGACACAATAACGACACTGAAGCGGTCATGGCTCAGCGCTGCTTACGTGGTCGCGTCGATCACGCAGGTTAACTGACTACAAACACGGTCACAGCTTGGATGGACTTGACTAGCAGTCCATCCAAGCTGCCTATAACGCCTCCGACATAGCTTGGCGACTGCCATCTAGTGATAGTTACTCATATTTAAGCCCATCCAAGTTGTGACCGTGTCTGTAGTCAGTTAACTTGCGTGATCGATGCGACCACATAAGCAGCGCTGTGCCATGACCGCTTAAGTGCCGTTATTGTGTCATTATATTACAGTTGATGACATAAGTGATTTTGACACCATCACCTTTACCATGCTCCTCACTCCTTATTTCCGAAAACTGGGCATAAAACTTAAACAAATATATATACAGAAAATAGATCTTCGCTTATAAATTACTTGAAAATCTCTAAGAAGTTCTCTATAAATCTTAAAATAAGTTGATAAAATTTAAAATATTGTTTGTTTGTAGGTGTGGACAAAGCCCTCTGCGCGAGAGTCAGACTCGCACTTGTCCGGTTTTTATTTTTTATGTGTATCGGTTAACTCATATTTATTTTATTTTAGATTGGCTAGAAATAGCTACGGCGACGGCGTTACTGTTTATGCAAAAGTTATCAGATAAGGAGAAGGTGATAGACACAACTTTTGGCTTTGGGTCTGGGTGGATCATACTTTTCATGTATTTCTTTTGACTTTAAGGTTCAAAAATATAACAGTAAAAAATAACTTTTCGGGTATATTGGTAGTTGTATTTAAGCACTTTGACACGAGCACGATTTTCTAGTTTTTGGATTCGTCATTTTTAAAATTTTCAACGCAAACTTCATACATAGAGGTAGGGAGCGGTGCGCGCACTGAGCGACCGTTGCAGAGTGACGTCACAGCAGCGTGCGGCGACCCCGCGTCACTTGCCTACCTAAATAATTCAGTATCTCGGAAACTATCAAACGTATCAAAAAAAATTTTTCACCATATTTTTTTATTTTAAATAGAGTATATTTTAAGATAAAAAACAAAAATTGGTGGTATTCTTCATTGTTTAATTTGGATTTCCCTACTAGTATCTGGCTTGTCTACCAATATTTTTTTAATTTGCTAATGATCTCACCAGATCGCCTCCGTGGCTCAGCAGTGTGGCGCTCGCTTCATAAGGAAAGGTTGCGGGTTCGATTCCCGACATTTATGTTTGGCGGCAAGACTTTGGTAGTTGCTAGCTATTTTTGAAAGAGATCTTATTACTTCGGCGACTTGTTAAACGCCCTACCACCAACCAAACCGAGTCTTTTCGAAGTTGAACCCCGGTAGGATTCGAAACCGCGGCCTCCCGTGGCCAGAGGCGCCGACTTCATAAAAATATTGGGGGCTAGGTCAGATTTTTTTATTTTCCTCATATTTTCTAACTAGCTATCGCCCACGGCTTCGCCTGGGCGGATATCGTTTTTGTGATTACTGTTGCCCTATGGACTCCCGATTGTTTACCGCTCTGCCATGCAGGCGGTTATCCCCGCGCCCGCCGCCCGCGGCGTCCGCACGTCGTCGCCCCGTGTGTTTGTGTGTTTGCGTGCGTACCTATTGTATGACGTCATTGAGTAAGACAGCGATACTGATTGTACATGCGAGAAAGAGATGGAACAAATAAGGGCGGCGATACACGGGAGCAGTTAAAAAAAATTGTAATCGAAGTTTTGTGGGGAAATTTTATTTAAAAAATCTGAGGTTAATTGTGAGCGTTCAGCATGTCTGACTCGACCTGAAAAAGTGGGTGCAAAGCGGAAATTTGAGAAAAAATAGGGCAACTTTACACCCTTATTTCTCGTAAACTAAGGGGATTCCCAATGACCCCCCCCCCCCCCCGACAATGGCGTCGCGACCCCCCAGCAGTCGCGCTGAAAAACACTGGCCTATTGATTTGTATGGCGAGCGATACATCTAGTGTGTGACGCTCAACCAGTAGGTATCTATTCAAAGTGGCAACGTCGTCGTCACCCCGCGAACCGCGCCGCGCCGCGCCGCCCAGCGAGAATTTAATACCTACACTGTTGGTCTTGCTTCGCTGTGGAGTAGAGCTGTCGTGTTTTCAGTAATTTTACTGACTTTTGTTGTTCTCTTTTGTTTAAAGACGCTGCTATTGCGCATTGAATTTGTTTATTGACTTTTTTTTGGATTTTGTAATTTCGTGTTTGTTAATAATGCCGAACTATCAGTTTACAACTGTTGAATACACCGACATGGTGTTAGCTTATGGGATGGCTCATGGAATCGGAGAGAAAGACCTACGTTTGTACCGGGAGCACTTTCGTCATACAAACGCCATCCAGCGGACGAGTGATACGGAATGTTGTTCAGCGACTAAGGGACTATGGAACGTTCGCGAGGCCAAACCGTGACGCTGTTCGAGCATCGTCGGTTTGAACTTGCGGGATGCTATCCTGGAACATTTCGAAGAAGAGCCCGAGGATAGCACAAGATCGGCAGGAACGATATTTGGAATTGTTGTTTATGGTAGCCGTACCACACTTTTATACCGGCAACATTATTGAGTGATTGTTTGTTTGACATATCACCGTTCTACGTTAAGTCAGATTGCTCGTTCGTTCACCGTTCCTCTTCTCTCTCAACTCGGTGTCCATTACGGCAGCGGAATATTGTAGATGAGAAGGATGTGAGTATAATAGGGAATTAGAGCATCATTAGGACCAATTGTGCGCCAGCAGCGGAATCTGTGCGTCTTACAATTTCGGAGATATTCATAAAAACTGATTTCGCCTGGGTAACGTTCCCTCAGCGGGATAATTTTGAAAAAGACGGTCTAGCTCATAACAAAGTACATGACTGGGTAGCTTTCGTCGTGTTATAAATGTGCGCAAATAGCGGAATTTGTGCATCTTACGGTTTTCGAATTATTTAAGATTCCGCTGCAGTAACGTTTTTGTGTTTTCTGTATCTCGAAAAGGGCTGATAGAAGAAATTTAAAAAAAAAACACTAGTACACCTTAATTTGTGCGTAATTTGAGCAATGTTAGTTTTTTGAAAATTGTGATATTTTTTTAGTAATTAATTTGTTTAGAAAATCAGGAAATTCTAATTTACAAGGAAAGAGTGAAGTTGCAATCGAATAAAGAGCAGTCAAATATTCCTCTAGTAGACTCTAATAATGTCTGCAATTGTGGATTGTATTATCCAGTCAATTAGTGATATATACCATTTAATTACGAAATTAAGTTAGCGAAATTTTAAAGATTGAATTCAGTGCTCCCATAAGACTACGTAACATGAGATTTTACATAAAATTAGAGCGTCCTACTAGCAAGTTTTCCTGTAAGTTTCAGCTTTGAATAACGTTGATTTAAAAAGATTTACCCAAAAGAAGAAAAAACGAACATTTTCCCTATAACCCGACCAAATTAGAATGTATACGGGAAAGCGACCGCGCCATACAAAAAGATAACCTTCCTAAATTAGTAGCATACAACCAGAACTAATTGGACAATTAAGCAGAAAAATGTTTGTTATGATGTTTATAAATGTTTTATTGTTTTTGTTACTCAGTCATGTACTTTCTTATGAGCTAGACTGTCTTTTTCAAAATTATCCCGCTAAGGGAACGTTACCCTGGCGAAATCAGTTTTTTATGAATATCTTCGAAATTGTAAGACGCACCAATTCCGCTGCTGGCGCACAATTAGTCCTAATGATGCTCTAATTCCCTATTATACTCATATCCTTCTTATCTACAATATTCCGCTGGCGTAATGGACACTATTGGACACCTCAACTCGTTCGAACGATGTAACCTTTGACAAAAAAGGTTGTCATTTCCAGAAATGTTGCATTTATAGAAAATATTTTTTTGAATAATAATCGAAATAATTTATTGAATAATAATGAATTTATTTCTCATGAATTGACCACTACTAATAATAATTTTAATAACAATGGATTATGTAATGCTTTAAACTGTGATAATCAATTGAATAATGTTTTATTTAATGATGATGTTCAAATGAATTCTAGTCAAAATGATTCTAGTTGCTCTAGTCAAAACACTTTACTGAATTCTCGCCCCAGTGTTGAGCAGAATATCAGTAGTGATAGCATAAATTCTAGTAAAAATGACAGTATTGCTAGTGTAATTAATGGTGATTTTTCTGTATCTTCAGATACCCAGAACGAGTCTTACTGCACAGGCAGTGAGTTCGAGGCGAGCTCCGCTGCGTCGCCGGTGCGGGTTCCGCACGCTGAGCGTGTGATGCCGTCGCACATGGCTGCAGCTGGAGGGGAAGAGGTTCCTGGTTCGCCATCCGCCGCCAGTGCTCGTCCTACGCGAAGTACGCGTTGTAAGATGCCCTCAAGGTATGCTGAATATGAAGTTGATCTCTCCATGCTGGCTCAGGGCCCTCCGTGTGGAGAACCACTCACTTATGAAGAAGCCACCAGCTGTACAGACAGTCCCGAATGGCAGGCTGCTATGCAGAGTGAATACGATTCACTCATTGCAAACGAGATATGGAAACTTGTCGATAGGCCACTCCAGGAAAATGTTGTCAAATGCAAGTGGGTCTATAAAAAGAAACACGATGCTACTGGTAAATTCGACAAATATAAAGCGCGTTTAGTTGCCAGGGGTTTTACACAAGTACCTGGAGTTGACTATGAAGATACGTTCTCACCTGTAGTCCGCCATTCCACCATGAGAATCCTTTTTTCACTTGCGAATGAGTTAGATTTAAATATCGACCATCTCGACGTAGCGACTGCTTTTCTCAATGGCGACTTACAGGAGACTATCTACATGGAGCAGCCTCCTGGATTTTGTAAAGGGGAAAAAGATAAAGTTTGTTTACTCCTTAAAGGGATATATGGCCTTAAGCAGGCCAGTAGGATATGGAATGCAAAGGTTCATTCTTTATTATCCAATAGTGGCTATACCCAATGTAAATCTGAACCATGTGTGTATGTGAAACGGTCTGGTCGCGATTTAACAATAGTTGCCCTATATGTTGACGATTTCTATACATTTTATAGTTCCAGCAAAAATGAGTTATTACCACTACTGGAGAGTAATTTTAATGTCAAAAACTTGGGCTCATTACAGAGCTGTAATGAGAGTGACTAGGGATAGGTCTAAAGGAATTTTAAAACTTGACCAGTTAGAGTATGTAAAGAGTTTACTTATACGTTTCGGCATGGAAAATTGTAAGCCAGTGTCCACTCCTATGCCTATGAATAGTAAATTGTTAAAAACCAACAACAGTAAATTATGTATTGATACTTACAATTATAGACAGCTGATGGGTTGCCTTATGTACTTGTCTGTGTGTACACGGCCTGATATTTCATTTGCCTGTAGTCAGCTGAGCCAATTTAACAATAGTTTTGACATTACTCATTGGCAGGCCGCTAAGCGGATTTTGCGTTATTTAGCAGGGACGATTAACTACTCTTTATGTTTTTATAAAAGTAGTCAATTTTGTATAACTGCATTTACTGACGCCGACTGGGCCAATGACCCCACTGACAGAAGGTCCTATACAGGGTATGTTATTAAGCTAGGTAACAATACAATTAATTGGGAGTCTCGTAAACAACGTTGTATCGCTTTATCCAGTACTGAAGCGGAATATTTGGCCATAGGAGATGTTTGTAAGGACATTTGTTTTCTCAAAAACTTTTTGTCTGAAGTTGTACCTGGGGACTTGAAGGTTACTGTATTTAACGATAACCAGAGTGCGCATAGATTATTAGAAGTAAGAGAGTACTGTCATAAGCGCACCAAGCATATAGATCTAAGATATCACTATGTAAAAGAGCTTGTTAAAGATAACATAATAACTGTTAAATATATGCCTACTAGTGAAATGTTAGCAGATGTTCTAACCAAACCTTTAAGTTCCATTAAGCATGTAGAGTTCATAACTAAGATGAATGTTATATGAATTTTATTTGAAATACATAACTGGCTGTATCATATGCATGTATATGTAGTGTTCTTGTGTTGTTCATATTTTGCATTCTGGTGGACAAGACTATATAGAGTATTATCATAATATTATACTTTTGTTTTATGTTAGTCTTGTTCTAGAGAGTACCCCGTGTTGTACGGAGGGGAAGTGTTGTTTATGGTAGCCGTACCACACTTTTATACGGGCAACATTATTGAGTGATTGTTTGTTTGACATATCACCGTTCTACGTTAAGTCAGATTGCTCGTTCGTTCACCGTTCCTCTTCTCTCTCAACTCGTTCGAACGATGTAACCTTTTTTTTGTGTCTGTCCACCATTTAATTTAATTTCAATATATCTAATAAATCATGTGATCAATAAGAATTATTATCATGGTGATAATATAATCCTTTATTGGCAGCAGCAAAGCGTGTATAATTTCTTACCACCAAATCGATCCACGGAATCCGTTCCCTCATCCCAATAGGAATCAGCAACTGGAGTGTACACAAGATTTTAAAAGATGATTTGCAACATCCTTTCAAGGTAACGACTGTTCAGCACCTGATGGAGCCACATTTTGGAAATCGCGTGTCATACTGTCAGTGGTTGCTACGGAAAACCGAGGAGGAAACAGATTTAGTTCAGAATGTATTATGGTCAGATAAGAGCACATTCACGCGATGTGGAATGTTTAATCGCCGCAACACGCATGTATGAGCGCATGTAGGTCCGTTCTATCTACCAAACAGGTTAACGGCTGAGGCATACAGCAGCTTCTTAGAAGAAAATGAGGCACCAATACAAGATGGCCAGCAACTGTCAGAAAGACGACGTGTTTGGTACCAGCATGATGGCGCTCCTTCCCACTCTGCAAGGACCGTGGGGAACGTACTTCGACGCGAATTCGATGAGAGCGCTCCTCAGACTTGACACCGATGGACTTCTTGTGGGGTTACATCAAGGACGAAGTGTCAGTTAAAGAGTGCAAAAAAGCGGATGAAATGCGTGCGCGACTAAACAGTGCATTCGAGAATTAGCGAGCGCGTTTGTGTGTGTGCGCGCGCTCGTTTCTGTGTGTGCGTGAGCCTGTCACTCGCTCTGCGCACGCGTGCATGTGTGCGTGATCTGTGCGGGCTATGACGTTATTTAAGGGCCGCCACACACGGAAACAAAACCTTCGATTTTCTCAGTTATTAAAGCGAATATAAATTTGTAAATAGGATAAATGTACTACATCTAGGGTCCCCTTCTAGCCCTTAAAATATCTGCACTATTTTACCTAACACCCTGTAGACTTCGCTCTTTTTTATTTGTGATAGGTTCTGCAGCCCCTACGTGCCATTTAAATATCTGCAGTATTTTACCTAACACCCTGTATATTTGTTTAAGTTTTATGCCCAGTTTTCGGAAATAAGGAGTGAGGGGTATGGTAAAGGTGATGGTGTCAAAATCACTTATGTCATCAACTGTAATATAATGACACAATAACGACACTGAAGCGGTCATGGCACAGCGCTGCTTATGTGTTCGCGTCGATCACGCAGGTTAACTGACTACAGACACGGTCACAACTTGGATGGGCTTAAATATCAGTAACTATCACTAGATGGCAGTCGTCAAGCTATGTCGGAGGCGTTATAGGCAGCTTGAATGGACTGCTAGTCAAGTCCATCCAAGCTGTGGCCGTGTTTGTAGTCAGTTAACCTGCGTGATCGACGCGACCACGTAAGCAGCGCTGAGCCATGACCGCTTCAGTGTCGTTATTGTGTCATTATATTACAGTTGATGACATAAGTGATTTTGACACTATCACCTTTACCTTGCCCCTCACTCCTTATTTCCGAAATATCAAGTTCATAAATATCATTTTTACCTACATTTTTCAATACTAGTAATGAAAAATAGGTATGTAGGTTCTAATAGGGATCAACAGATTTGTGATAAGAAAGAAAAAAAATAAGTTGTAAGTACTTTTGCATTTTTAATCGTTGTGTCTCGGCGGCTGCGGTAAATAAATCGGAGTTATTTGAGAAATAGTAGCTTAACTCGTCTATTTAAGGAATCATTCGATTTTTCAATCAATTTTTAAAACTGTCATCGATTATACTCGTAACACTACTGTAACACCGATTCACATAAAAAAAAAACTCCAGTTAGAAATGTTATTGTGGGCGAACGTAGGGACCATCCGATAGCAATGTATGAAGAACACAGTACGGTGAGAGCGGCGATTTGTGGTATGCCGTCACGCGCGCTTGGCGCGCCCGAGCGAAGTATTTGAAAAAGGCGGAAACTAAAATTATCGTAACTGCAAAACTACTCGCTTGATTTAAATGAAACAAAAACAAGTGTATTTCTCGACATTTAGGCTACACGGTCATAAAGTTTCAAGTGATTTAACGGACCCATTAACATTCTTCATTAATCTAATGTCAATAGTAATAGGAGATCCGCATTCACACTCACCGCACATTGCATAGTAAAGTACGGTGCTCATACGCATAAAATTTTATAGAAATATTTATTTAGAAATAACATCGTTAAATGCACGGAAGAAAGAAGGGAGGGGAAGTGGCAAGTACGCGGATCTCGCATGTCATAAATTAGCGACACAGCGCTAACGCGCACTCATTATCAGCCGCGTGCTATACCGGACCGGACGGCTAACGTTCTCGATGCAAGTAATAAAAAATCTATGAAAATATGCCGTACTATTCTAGAGCGCAAAAATAGATCCACAAACAAAAGTTCATCTAATGGAGGCAATATAAGGTACTTTATTAATGCCCGATATTTTAGTCGGTGCTTCTACTCCTGATTCTAATCAACTTTCCCCAAAGAACCTATAGTCACAACTCAAAAAATCTTTGGACTCTTCATACAAATCGATCAGTCGAGCGAAAGGCCAAATCAGTATGAAGAGTCCAATTTTTTTTTTAGATTTGTTGGGGAAAGTTGATCAGAATCAGGAGTAGAACCACTGACTAAAATATCGGGCATTAATAAAGTAGCACCTTATATTTCACAAGTAATTGTTTATTTTTTATATTTTGATTTAAAATGAAGTTTAATTAATCCGATACTTTGCGCGACCTACTTAGGTAATGTATACAGGGTGTCCCAAAACTAATGCGACAAATTTTGGCTGGTGATAGCTTTGATCAAGACCTATCAAAATTTGTCGCATTAGTTTTGGGACACCCTGTATTTAATATATTTTATTAATATGTGGTATATTTTCGCTCGGACGTTCATGAGGCAGATCGAGAATTTTATTTAGGTTATCTAGAGTTTCTGCTAATCAGCGCTAGATGTCACTATAAAATACGCCTCTCATCGATATAGGAGAATATTAGACGAGGTTAATACTTGACGACAGCGTCCCTCCAGTCGTCGCTGATAGTAATTTGCTGACCTATGTTGAGTAGCGCCACCTTTTCGCGCAGCATTCGCAATCTGTCAAGCGACGAGTCAACATGTCTCACGCTCCCTATTTAAATGATAATGTCTTACTGTGCAGTGAAATCATGTAAAAAACAGTAAAAAAAATAAAGAACAAAACTAAAAGCAACATTTCTTGTTATTTTATGATTATTTTGTCAGTTATAGCGATGCTACGCTACTCGTCGCGTCGCTAGATTTCGCTAGTAAATAACATTAAATACAACAACCACAGGCTTATCACATAAAGGCGATATTTGTTTAAATACATGCCTCCCTCTTAACCCCGCGCCACCTTTTCGCACAGCATTCGCAATCTGGCAAGCGAACAGTCAACATGTCTCACGCTCCCTATTTAAATGGTAATGTCTTACTGTGCAGTGAAATGGTGTAAAAAACAGTAAAAAAATAAAGAACAAAACTAACAGCAACATTTCTTGTTATTTTATGATTATTTTGTCATTTATAGCGATGCTACGCTACTCGTCGCGTCGCTAGAATTCGCTAGTAAATAACATTAAATACAACAACCACAGGCTTATCACATAAAGGCGATATTTGTTTAAATACATGCCTCCCTCTTCACCCCGCGCCACCTTTTCGCGCAGCATTCGCAATCTGTCAAGCGACCAGTCAACATGTCTCACGCTCCCTATTTAAATGATAATGTCTTACTGTGCAGTGAAATGGTGTAAAAAACAGTAAAAAAAAAATAAAGAACAAAACTAACAGCAACATTTCTTGTTATTTTATGATTATTTTGTCATTTATAGCGATGCTATGCTACTCGTTTCGTCGCTAGATTTCGCTAGTAAATACCATTAAATACATAAACCTCAGTCTTATCACACAAAGGCGATATTTGTTTAAATACATGCCTCCCTGTTCACCCCGCTTCAACCCCCGCAAGACGAAAACGCTGGTTCAGAAACAAACAGAGCGAGTAACCTCATCTAATGTTCTCCCATATCGATGGCCGTTTTTGTACGAGCTTTATGGTTATAGTAATAATTTCAATGTCACTCATTTCCTTATGATTTAGATTCTATATTGATGGTCCAATCTCAGAACTTGGTGTATTAGTAATGCGTAAGTATACTGGGTGTTGATGTGTGATTTCGGCGAAATCGGTTCTGGTACAAATGAGTATTTAAGCCTCTTCCCCTCGCGTCTTTCTTCCGTGGTAAAATGCATAGTTACTTAAAAACTGCTAGAACAAAAGTTGTTGCTTTGACTTCATCAATACGTGAGCGTCCAGCACGGATGTCAGGTCCAAAAGAATAACTTTGTATAATAATCTTAACTATGGGAGAATATACACATAGTAGTCTCACATTCAGTTTGGTGTGTGGTATCTGGAGCACGTAGTGTGCCGCGTGTTGGCCGCGCGCCTCGCACGCGGCACATAGATCGAAGTTAGCGCACTGCACGCATGCGTACCGGAATCTGGCGATGGCGAGACGTACACTAAGTATTGAGATCGTCGACAAACCATATTGTCCCCATTGCAGGGACACGGGTCTCTTCCCATACCTCGGGAATCTCTCGACCCGTCACTATTTCTTTAGGCTCACCGTTTTTAATTAAATATGAGAGGGCTTCTCGTACCCTGAGGTCCAGAGGAAGCAGCCCAGATGACAACAATGCCGAGTTGAGAGACACTGTCCTATAGGACTTGCAGATCTTCTGCGCAAAACCTCGCCGTACGATGTCAAGTTACTTTTCGCATTTTCCCCATGTCTGATAGAAGGTCTATCGGTCTATATACTTGGGCTGTAAGTATAAGTAATCGTCTTTACCCGGTTTCCTCAGTATCACCACTATCGCCTCTTTCCATGGGTTTGGGAAGAGTGTTATTCTTAGGCAACTGTTCATAATTGCCAATAAAACTAAGGGATTCACTCGGATGGCCTCTCTACATAAGTTTCATCATGTTGTGACGCATTCACCTGTTCAGCTTTCTCTCCGATTTCTCTATGGTCAGCAATGTCTTCTGTTGCTTCATCCGTTGGGTAGAATGTTTCGGCGAGCAGTCTTGCCGACGACGTCGCTTCAAGAGGCTTACCGTCTATGACTAGTGGCACATCTAGTCTAGTTGTTGTGCGCCTTACTTATAACCCTGTAGATACTATCCCACATACTTTTCCTCTCCTGTTTTCCACAGAACTCTTTCCAGCTGGATGTTAGGGCTTTCCTTGCTCTTTTTTTGGTACTTTTCTTTTGCCTGCAAATATTGCTCTATCACCATTGTCTTCTTACTGGGGCTGCGTACTATATCTAACATTTCTTAGTGTTGACGTCGTAGTTAAGTTTGGCGAGCTCTTCATTCCACCACAGCAATTCTAGTTTTGATCAATTTTTTTTAGTTTTGGGAAGCATTCATCTCAGGATACCGTTACATTTTTCATAGATATATTGATCAAGTATTATTTTTACTTCGTCGATGTTCTTAGTTACAAACATTTTTTTCATTGATGATTTAGTGACATAGCTAATCCGGTATTATAATTTACTAAAAGATTTTTTTTATATAATAACAGATATTATTATTATTATTATTTTATACACTAGCAGCTCAATGAGCTGATGCGTGTATATCACTGCACTTGTGTTCTTTAATTATTATTTAAATGTTTGTCAAGTCTATTTTTAAAACAGTTAACTGTTGGAGCACTTATAACAGTTTCCGGAAGAGAGTTCCAACGGTTCATCACGCGATATGGCAAGAAGTGTGTTCTGGGGTTGCTAGCACATGGAGGTTTGGTTAACTTCAGGGAATGGCCTCTTAGACGCTTGTTCTGATTCATCATGTATAACTCTTTCAGGTTTCTGACGTTGTAGTGGTCACTGAGTATTTTGTAGGTCTCAATGAGGTCTCCTCTGTTACGTCTCTGCTCAAGTGTTGTTAAGTTGAGTTCCATGAGCCGTACATACATTTTAATTTTATATTATGTTTTCTATATGATTTCATTGATTTTAATACCCATAAAATTTTGCCTACTCCGTGTAGTTTCAATTACAACTGATAGATTTGTTTCAATAGACAAACGACTTGTCGCGCGGATCACGTGTAACTTAGATACACGCCCACGCGTAACACGATTTGTATGGAAATTGAAAAAAGCTAAAATTTCAAATCGCTCTTAGCAATTATCTAATTAAGATATTTTTTAAAAAATACTACGGCCTTGTTTTAGAATTTATGCTTTATTTTTTGGCTATTTTTATTATTTAAAGGACACGTTTCATTTTGTGCCTGGACATGTACGTAGTACGAAAAATATAGAAAAATATAGGCTTTCTAGGAAAAATAATGAAAAAAATATTAGAAGCAGGGTTGCGTGGTTCAAGCATAATGTTGTGTCAGCACTTTTTACAATATAAATGGTAACACTGAAGCTTGCAATAGTAGGTCACGTTCAGAAATTACGGCTTCGTCCACATATTCCTCAGATGCTTTCTCTGACTCTGATTGACTGAACACCCTTCTGTTCTGACTTCTGACATTGGTGTACGATTTTTAAAATCTGCGGATATGCCTTGCCTCTTTTACAGGCATAACAGCTGGTTTTCGAGTTACTTGTCGGACAACTAAATTATTAATTTCAATGGTATGTACAAAATCTAGTTTCTGAACGTAAAATGCTCAAAATTGCGCTCGCTTCGCCATGTTGGGTGATTAATGTGTTGCGATTGTTAAATCTGAGAAACTAGATGAACCTCGCAACGAAGGTAAATCGAAGGAAATGTACAATTAGAAAAGACTATGTTTCTAATGACTTATTTATGATGTTTAGTACACAGACCAGGTCCAAGCTCCATAGTCCCGTGAAACGTCTCCTTTATAATTTGTTTAAGAAATAGAAAGAAAAAACGGTTTTTACGTTCAAACGCGTTTTTCTCAAAACAAGGTGCAAAAAGTTACACGGAATACGCGTCACAGGGCAGATTTCCTTTGTGACGTCACAAGTCTCGCCGCGTCAACAACGCAACGGTACGGGTCGGGCGGAAAGCGCTTAGCGGCTGTTTCCAGTTATTCATTGTTTGTTACTCACAGTAAGTACATGGAACGCGGTGTGTGAGTGTATGTGTGAAGTATTACTATTAAGTAACCATATTAATATATTTTGTATATTTAACATCTTTTAGATACGGAAAAAATTTGACGATGGAGAGTGGATTTGTGCGTGGACAATCTAATAATTTACCAAAAGTGAACATGGTTATGGTTTTCTGGCAAACAATCCACTTTACACAAGTGCAGAGGTCGGAGGAGTAAAACTTTCAACGTAAGTACCTACCTACTAAGTCCTACATTATGATTTTATTCAACCGTAACAATCATCACAAGGAATAACTTCTTATCAGTTTGCTGCAGCTTTTATTCATTTAACTGGGCATTCTACTCATCCTACTGAACAACTTTTGTTCTATGACTGCTCAAATCACAAAAATGATAGACTTTTCATACAAATCGATCACCTGTTTTGCCATTTTTGTATGGAGTCAAAACTTTTTTTGTGATTTGACCAAAGTCGTAGAACAAAACTTTTTTTACTACGATTACAATAGAATCCCCAGTTACCGGGACCTACGCCAATTTTATTACATTCTGTATACATAGTGCCAGAGGGTGGTACTATCTATGCAAACTTTGTATTCTGAAAAATTACGAACTTTCCGCGAGTCTTTCCGCGCGGCGAATGCTGAATTGAGTAGTTACATAATGTAATAGGTACTTACAATAACCGTTGGAACTGCTTCGTCCGACAATCGAACACGACCCTTATCATGCTTAGGTGGGATCTTATCCTCATCTCTAAAATGTTTCGAACATACGACTGTTGCTGTTGATGGCAACCAGTCAGTTTCTTTACGTAACAATCTTATACGTTTAATCCACTGCTCCCTGCGGTTTTCATCTTTAGGTACTCTGAAACAAAAATATAATTTTACTCTATCGTCTATTGCACCTTCTTATGATTTATCGAATTCGTCATTCAATCATTCACTAAACCCCCAAAAGTGTGAGAAAGTCAAAATAGTTTTAACTGGCAACGCTGGCGGTAAAAATGATGCGTAATAAAAATTTATCATTTTTTAATGTTATTTTGGCTAATCTAAACAAAATTCTGCAAACTTACTTGTGAAAAGTAACACCACTTGCTTTATCATCCTTTTCGGAACGTGACATACACATTTTAACAGCACATTTCACCATTTTGCAACATTAATCAGCCACGCCGCGGATACGTTCGATTCCACTCGATGTCAAGCTGACAACTGAAGTGGCATATGCTTGCGGACATATACGAAGCGGCAATGTGTCTATCTGTGCCGAACACTACGAATTTAGTTTACGATAGTAACATTATACATCACTGTCTGTGACAAAATTGTCTCCCAGCCAATCATTGGTTTTACTCACATCCCGGACACTTCATACAAATTTCGCGCCATTGTTTACTACAAAGACATTCATGTTTGTACACATGTAAATGTGTGCGTGATGTACTAGGGTTGAATCGAGATTCAATTAGCCCTCGTTGTTATTTATTATTAGCTAGACTTTTACAAATAAAGTAAAGGCTGAATACACCAGACAAGGCTGTATAGCCTTAAAAGGCTTAGCTCTTTCCTTAAAAAATAAAATTGTCTTTGGTTTATAATACTGTGCTTTGGAATCGTTTTGGAACTGTGCCAACCTCTTGACAAATGGTCACAGATCGGTCACACGGGGGAGATGAGGTAGCCTTCAGAGAGCGGCAGGGAGTGTCCATACTGTATAATTTCCTTATACTGTGGTTTTACTCATTACTTGATTACTCTACTCTACTCTTGATTACTACTTATGTAGGTAGAATAATGTTGTGCCCATCTTTCCAGTTGATTATTTTTGTCAGTGATGGGGTTTCCTTCAAGATCTTTTATGGTAGCCCGTTTCCTGCTAGTCGGCCCGGTGTAGCACGCTTGATGCCTTCGTACCATCGATATGGGAAACATTAGATAAGGTTACTCGCCCTGTTTGTTTCTGAACCAGCGTGTTCGTCTTGCGAGGGCTGAAGCGGGGTGAAGAGGGAGGCATTTATTTAAACAAATATCGCCGTTGTGTGATAAGCTTAAGGTTTATCTATTTAATGTTATCTACTAGCGACATCTAGCGACGAGTAGGGAGGCATGTATTTAATTAATGTTATCTACTAGCGACATCTAGCGACCAGTAGCATAGCATCACTATAAAATGACAAAATATTCATAAAATAACAAGAATAAAGTGATAAGAAATGTTGCTGTTAGTTTTGTTCTTTATTTTTTTATTGTTTTAGCACATTTCACTGCTCTGTAAGATATATTTTCAAGTAAACACGGGATGTTTACTCGTCGCTTGTCAGATTGCGAATGGTGCGCGAAAAGGCGGCGCTACTCAACATAGGGGAGCAAACCACTATCAGCGACTACGCTGTCGTGGAGTATTAACCACATCTAATTGTTCTCTTATATCGATGCTTGGTACATTCCTCAGAAGTCGCCAATGTCCCGGCAGTGTTGGATAGTCTCGCACAGATCTATCCAGTACCTACTCGTTCGCGCAGTGACGACTGATGCGTTGAACATCTGATTTTGCAGCTTGTAGACTGATTGTTTTGCAGAGTCCCCAGGGTTGGTCAAGACATTTATATACCTATGCCGTTCTTTTTGCCTCTACTAGTGGGAACAAAACGTTTCGTACTCTGCAAACCAGTCACTGATGGTCCTGCCTTTCTTTCCGAACACTCTCACGGCTGCCTTTATGATTGCGGTTTTAATGAGAAACCAAACATCTTCAGCGCTTTCAGACTCGTCAAGAGTTCTTTCGTTGAGGTTCGACTCAATTTCTGTCGCAAATTCTTTGTACAGATTCTCATCCAGCACAGCTTTAGTGTTGAGTACCGTTTTGCGGTAGCTATTCTTTGCCGAATGGATCTTTTTCGGTAAAAAGCGGGTCTTAACCATAACTATATCCTCAGGGTTGGTCAAGACATTTATATATGCCGTTCTTTTTGCCTCTACTAGTGGGAACATTTCGTACTCTGCAAACCAGTCACTGATGGTCCTGCCTTTCTTTCCGAACACTCTCACGGCTGCCTTTGTGATTGCGGTTTTAATGAGAATCCAAACATCTTCAGCGCTTTCCGACGACTTTCAAGAGTTCTTTCGTTGAGGTTCGACTCAATTTCTGTCGCAAATTCTTTGAACAGATTCTCATCCAGCATAGCTTTAATGTTGAGTACCGTTTTGCGGTAGCTATTCTTAGCCGAATGGATCTTTTTCGGTAAAAGGCGGGTCTTAACCATAACTAGGGAGTGCTCAGTGTTGCAGTTTGCGCTGTGGTACGTACGAGCGATGAGGATGTCACGAATGTCCTTTCTTCTTGTGATTATGAAATCAAGCTGGTGCCAGTGGCCCGAACGCGAATGTTTTCAAGACACTTTGTGAGCAGGTCCATTACGGAAGTAGGTGTTTGTTACGCAGAGTTCAAGTAATCGCTGTCCATTGTCGTTCAGATTGCCAATTCAATGGGGTCCAATAAAATTTGGCCAGTTGTCAGCGTTGTGCCCAATTCTGGCATTAAAATCGCCGAGTGTTAGAAGTTTATCGGATGTACGAACTTTCCCAAGATATTCCCTAAGATCTTCGTAGAAACTGTCTTTGACTTCGGCTGTAGCTTTCAAGGTTGGAGCATAGGGTGAGATGTCAACATTCTTAGAGCCATTAAGCTTTCAGACACACATGTGGGTGGGTGATGGGTTTCAATGCAGTTTAGCAGGCAATTGCGAACTGCGAAACCAACACCGTGTTCACGTCTTTCACCGACATCTTTGCCCTGCCAGAAAAAGGTGTAATTCTGTAAAGAAAGAAGCGGACCAGTACCTTACTGGCCAAAAGCTGCCCAGCTTAGGCAGGCGGTAACTGGTCAGTTAGTCGCGATGGACTATCCTACCGTCGAGAATCACCCCTGGCGCCCGCACACACGGCTATTGGCGCAAGCTTATCACCGGTGACTGCTACTCCCCGTGTTGTTATCCGCACCTTTTCAGGCGCGGGTGAAGTTTCCTCTTCACAGGCGCTAGATCGCCTGGGACGCTATTTGGAGACACGAACTTACCCAGCATTCATGACCCCCACTCGAACTTATCGACTTAATCCACAGGAACGAGGCGAATCGTTACGTGTGGAGCCGAATTGGCTGCAGGAGCTGCCGACTTGTTCAGGTTGAACCCTACTGTCGCCTACGGTACTCCAGATCCGTTGCCCCATCCGCCGACATACACCGTTCCGAAGCCCATCTTCTCCGCTGCTGTCGTCATTAGGGTCTTCACCCTAAACCCCGGGCAGGGGTTCACGTTATACCCCGCAGAACTGGGTCCCTGTCCAAACTCAGCCACCCGCGCACTTCGGACTACTGAAGTGCGGGATGCCGCGACGAGGACGCGCCGGACAGGTGTTACCCCGGTGGAGGGTAGAGATGATGACTCTGTCCACCCAGGGGCCGGGTTAATGGCTCGTATGACTCCGAGACCAAAGGCATTTTAAATGCGCTCAAAGGCTTTACTATAATCAGTATAGATAGTATCGACTTTGTTACCCCTATCCATATTGCTAGTTAAGAACTCATTGAAAACAATTAAGTTAGAGACAGTAGATCGACCTCTGAGAAAGCCATGTTGCTGAGCCTGAGAAATACCGATTTTATGCTATTATATAGTTGATTAAATATTAGGCGTTCCAACACTTTAGCTAACAGACACAGCTTTGAAATAGGTCTATAATTGTCAACCTGATTTTTTGTACCTTTTTTATGCACAGGTGTTATGAAGGCTGACTTCCACATAAGTGGCATTGTGCCTTCCTTAAGTGAGCGTTGGAATAACATCGTGACAGGCAAAGAAGTTTTATATCGTCGCTCCGGGGAGCGGGATGCATGTCTGTGGTGACAGGTATTGCAAGCTCATCTGCATATTAAACGAATAGAAGTGCTGGAATAGTATCAGGCCCTGCAGTTTCATTGAGGTCAAGACCTAAAACTAAAGTTAATAGAGGATATACCGCAGAATGACGAATCAACAACTGACTGATCTGGCATAGAATAAGACGAACTATGATCGATTTAAAGTTTCAGCAATCCCTGAACCCGTGTCACAGTCTGATCAGAGTATAGGACATAGTTGCCGGAAGTGATCCATTTTTATTTTTCATATAGGTCAAAAAGGATTTAGGATTTGAGGTAATAAGATTTTCAATTTTAACTATATATGTCTTATAGCAATTATCTTCTTTATTCTTTTATCTTTCCCGTAATATTTTGAAACTTAGTTCATCCAGTTTATATCCGCACACTTTAGATTTTTTGAAATATTTAAATTTTTCTTATATTATTTTAATTAATGCTGAATTATACCAGGGGGGGGGGGGTAACGACACTCTTTGACTGAACGCGTTGGAATGAATTCATCACGGAGCTTATACAAAGTCTAATAAAAATTGTTAATCGCATCATCTATGCTTCACGTGTTAAGAATGGTTTGCCAATCAGTATGCCCGGGGGGGTAACGTTAAAGTTCACGGACACAAGTTGTTCAAAGTTTTTTAATTTCAGAATGGTAGTGCTGAATTATACACCACTACATGCGTAAAATTTATGTAGTAGCTGTGGTAGTAGCAAAAATAGCGTGCAATTGTATAGTATCCGGTGTGTAGCTGGCCCCGTGGTTTACTTTCTTGTTTTTGTTTGCCCTGTTGAGACGCGCGCGACACTCCTACCTCGGTGCCGGCAGAATAACAGCGTCGTAGGTATACTTTGTATACCTATGAATGATATATGCTGAGTCGGTGCCAATTTAACAGACATTGATGTTTTATGTATTAGTATTACTTACTTATAAGAAATATGTTAACTTGTTTATGTTTGTTTTGTGTTTATTTTCTAACTGTGCTTGTTTCTCTTTTTTTCCTTGTTGTAATTTGTTTTGTGTTGTTTACTGTCTGTTAAATAAATGTATCTGTATCTCTATCTCTATCTCTATCTATCTACTTCAGCTGGATTTAGCTGACAGCTGACGGTGAAAGAACTTTCCTCACTTAATCTCACTCTTGTGTCCCTGATTAAAACAAAATATTTTAAAAAATCATATTTTATTAAATTAGAAAATAATAATTAAGTCAATGCAAGATTCTGCTGAGAACTAGTTAAGTGATGTAGGTACAGTAACCCACAGCCTTAAAATATAGTAGTTTTCATATTTAAATTTCCATTCCAATTATCTTTTCCTCTTTGTGTCAGTCGGTAAAAACTCCTCGCTCGCCGAAGATGATTCTGAAACAAAATAAACACAGATAATAATGTTGGATGCTCAACGGTTGCCTCAATTTGTGTGAAAAGGTAAATTTATTAATCGAGCGACTCAAACAAAATGTCATTTTCAATTATTGTTATTGGATGATTTGAGCCAGGGTGGAATATTAATACAATCTGGGGACCTTCAAGGCGAGAGTGAACAGGCATTATTTGAACTTGCGTATTATATCCTCGTACTTTTGATAGACTGTCTTTTTTTCTAGTGCTTTAGTCTGACTAATTTTTTTGGCGTGTGATCAAAAGCCGGAACTAACACCGCCATCTTGAAAAATTACACTATTTGTATCAATAATATCTATTTTATGAAATACATGTCAGACCGCCCGCCCTGTCAATGTCATCCACACGCCAAAATATCGTGTCAGACTATAAGTTGAGATTTAAAGTTTAGTTTACCTGCGGGCAGGCCGTCGCCGTCGGCGCGATGCGTGTACACCGCGTACTCGCCCTCGCCCCCCTCCCCTCCCGCGCCCTCCGTGTCAGTGTCCGAGCCTGGAGAACAAGGCGTATGTAAGCTAGGACTGTTTGGTCAACTTGTGTGAAGGAAATACCTACGTAAAATGCATATAAAAGAAATAAGTTTAACAGAAAGTTAGTTCAGCTTAGCAAACTCCCAAAAAAACATTTGTTTTGTTTTATTAGTCTGGATTTTAAATTGCGTTGGGGAATCTTGGTAACCCCGCTTCCATCTTCGGCATCATCATCATTTACCATCAGGTGAGATGATACCAAGGACTCACCAATAGGGTATTTTACTCTATACAAGAAAAAATCTAAAACTGCTTATTTACTGTGGTATTTGTAATACGTAATCGATTTAATATGATTTCTATACAATAAAATGAGAAAAAACATTTTATTTTTGATTTACAAAAATCAAGTTTTTTAATCTGTTATTCAAATATCTGAAACGACAGCCGCCATGCTGGTTGTCAGGTGACGTCACAATAGTGGTAAACAATGACATTTTGTTCGCGATATGTGTCAAAATTTTAGTACA
Source organism: Coleophora deauratella (assembly GCA_958295455.1). Classification (NCBI taxonomy): domain Eukaryota; kingdom Metazoa; phylum Arthropoda; class Insecta; order Lepidoptera; family Coleophoridae; genus Coleophora; species Coleophora deauratella. The sequence continues at coordinate 3,752,864 of OY282413.1, forward strand.
GAGCTGTTTTGTTTACTCCTGAAATGACGTCACGACCTAAGCATCATGGCGGCTATCGTTTTCGCGCGCTTATTGGCAATGGTAATTTAAAATGTACTTTTGGGGTACTTATAGGTTTCAAAAAAATGTAAAAAAATTTTTTTTTACTTTTTCACCTAATGATCAATTTGAGATACTTTTCAAAAAATGGTGAAAAACCCTATTGAGGGTAATACCAAAAAAAAACTGTTACCTTCATACGTCAATGGTCTTTTCTTCTGGCGTATCAGGGATGGGTCTTGAGACTGGACTTTCGCCCGATGAGACTGCACTTGTGTTTGATGAGACTGCGCTTTGGGCTTATGAGAATGCACTTCGGGTTTATGAGACTGCGCTTTGGCCTGATGAGAATGCACTTCGTGGTAATAAGATTGTACTCTGGTCTCCTGAGATTGCTCTTTGGGCTTATGAGAATGCACTTCGGGTTTATGAGACTGAGCTTTGGCCTGATGAGAATGCACTTCGTGGTAATAAGATTGTACTTTGGTCACCTGAGATTGCTCTTTGGGGTTATGAGAATGCACTTCGGGTTTATGAGACTGCGCTTTGGCTTGATGAGAATGCGCTTCGTGGTAATAAGATTGCACCTTAATCTCATGAGATTGCTCTATGGGCTGATGAGATTCGACTTTGAAGATTGGTTGGTTTGCTTCCTCATTTAGACTCAAGTATTTCACAGCCAATGAGTCTTCGCTCTCTTCGTGCTCAACGTCCTAAAATAAGAATAAACAAATTATATTCACGTCAACACGCTTGCTTTATTGGAAGTTCATTTTTGAAATACTAAGGCTTTTTCAAAAAATAATAAAGAGGATCACTTATAGTGTAGGGGCTCATCATCATAAGCCAAAAGACGTCCACTGCTAGACAAAGGCCGCCCCCAAGGATTTCCACACCGAGCGGTCCTGCGCTACCCGCATCCAATGGCTTCCCGCAACCTTCAATAGGTCATCGGTCTTAGAGCATTCATAAAATATCCGCTGTTACAACCCTGCGCTACGGTGGTATGTGGTACAGTACTCCTAAGTTAAATTTTGACGATCGCTGGTGTACATGTCGCAGATGGATTGCAGAATCCGCTGTTTTACAAAACCGCAAGTGATTTTACAAAACGGGCCGTTTTGTAAAACAGCTGAACAACGTTCAGATGGATTGCCATTGCGCTACGTTTAACAAAACTGCTAACCACGTTTAGACGTATTATAAGAATGGCTACAAATTACAAATATACTTATACTTAATAAACTATAATATTTTAACCATGTTATACATCTTAATAAATCAACAGCTTATGACAAAAGAAAACAGTCTTGTTCGTATCTTAATTACTTATATATTAATTTCAGTTACATTTTTCATAAAACGTTGATAACTTTTTATTAAAACTTTCCTAAAATCACTATTTTCACTTGAGCTAGGATCATTTTCACACATATTACTCGATTTATTAATTTTGGCAAACGACTTTCTGTTTCGGACCCCATTATTGTTGTTATGACACACAGAGCCACTGGTGACAAAATTTAGAACTAAAATCTACAATCTGACGTTTTATTTCACGCTGTTTTACAAAACCTCTAATCATTGACCCGCTGCATTGATGAACGCAAAACGTTTATGTAATTCTGCGTATTATAGCCCAGTTATTATGAAAAAGCGCTAAAGGTCGTTCAGCTGTTTTACAAAACGGCGCTGTTTTATAAAATCACTAGCGGTTTTGTAAAACAGCGGATTCTGAAACCCATCTGCGACATACACACTAGTACAAATTATATGGCTACTTGGCTAGTACAGCAGTTTTCTATAAGCCGGTACATACATTAGTGATTAATAAGTTTAATAGTTTATTTTCAAAAAGTGATTATCTATTTCTCGGGCTCAAATCCTAGCTAATGCACCAAAAAGTTTTTCAAAACTTAAGTACATTTTCAAAACGATTGCTTGAAAGGTGAACTGTACAGGTAAACATCGCGAGGAAAGCTGCGCTGAGACATTTAATTCCTCGATGTGGACAAAGATAAGGTTAGGGCATACGTCCGTAAGTAGTTGTAAATGTAAATGCTCTAGAGTTGACCGCGAGATGAACTAAGCACAAATAAATAAATTTAAATATTTTTTTTATTTGGGCCACCAACAGTCAATAACATGATACATATTACACAAAAAAAGTGGTTAACTAGTTAATTTCTACATATAATTGTTATTTTCTTTTTAATAAAAAGGACATACGGGATAGACGGCGCGGTTGTCTAGTGTTAATAATCTAAAATATGTGACATAGACATATTTTAGATTATTAACACTAGGCAACCGCGCCGTCTATCCCTTATGTTGTGTAGCTACATTATATGAAAATTTACTTTGTGGTTGAAAGGTGTATTCGAGTTTTACCATTAGTTTACTTTGTAGTTGAACGGAGTATTTGATTTTTGACTTTATGTTTGTGGTTGAAAGGTGTAAGAGAATGACGTAGTCGAGTTGTTACCATTCGTCTTATAATTTCTGATCTAAGCCCAAAAACGTCATTCTGTCCATTACTATCAAAGACAAAAGCCTGATCTAACAAACGGTAACGGTATAAGTATTCCTTTACCGAAGCTGCGTGATGCTGCGTAGGCTCATCGTCACAAGTCTTCTCCAGGGGATCCGGCTCCAACTCACTTTCTTCTTTGACTTCAATTTTTATGCTGTAAACATGATGAATGATAATACACGATAGTAAAGATAGCAGGGAAAACTTGGACAAAACTTAATCTTGAACTTTAAAAAAATCTTTAATTTTAGATTTAGAGTAAAAACACACCTGGATTCAGTATCTTGCAACAACAGCTGATCACGTATTTTTTTAAGAACAGCTCGCGCATCCAACTGAAATGAAGATTTTCGAGGAAATCATGATATTTAGCTGGCAAAAATAAATAAAAAACCCTATGACTTTCAACATTTAGGAATACATTTTGAGTGTCAATTAATTGAATGCCAACAGTAATAGGAGGTCCGCATTCACACTCACCGCACATATGCACAGTAAAGTTGGGTGCACATACGCATAAAATTTTATAGAAATATTTATTTAGAAATATAACACCGTGAAGTGCACTGAAGAAAGAAGGGAGGGGAAGTGGCAAGTACGCGGATCTCGCGTGTCATAAATTAGCGACAGCGCTAACGAGCATTCATTATCAGTCGCGTGCTATGCCGGAACGGACGGCTGACGTTTTCGATGCAAGTAATAAAAATTTTATGAAAATATGCTACTTTATTAATTCCCTATATTTTAGTCAGTGCTTCCACTCCTGATTTTCAATCAACTTCCTCTAAGAAACCTATAGTCAAAACTCAAAAAATCTTTGGACTCTTCATACAAATCGATCAGCCGAGCGGCCAAATCTGTTATAAAGAGTCCAAATATTTTTTTTAAGACTTGACTATCGGTTCCTTGGGAAAAGTTGATCAGAATCAGAAGAAACACTGACTTAAATATCGGGCATTAATAAAGTAGCACCTTATATTGCCTCCATTAGATTAACTTTTGTTGATAGAACGGGTAATGTGCCACACGATAAGAAGATACAGTAGCACCTTATATTTCACTAGTAATTGTTTATTTTACATATTTTATTTTAGATTTAAAATGCAATTTAATTAATCCGAGACTTTGTCTCGACCTACTTAGATAATGCATATTTTATTAATATGTTGTGAAGGTATATTTTCGCTCGGACGTTCATGAGGCGGTTCGAGATGTCACTAGATGTCACTATATAGTGTATAATAAAATGCGCCTCTCATCGATATAAGAGAACATAAGATGAGGTTAATACTTCACGACAGCGTAGTCGTGAAGTGAACCGGGTTAAAGGTAAAAAGTGAAGAGGGTTCACCCCGCTTCAGCCCCCCCCCCCCCCAAAACGAAAACTCTGGTTCAGAAACAAGCTACAACAACAACAACAACCATAAAACTCGTACAAAAACGGGCAATTAGAGGCACCATCGATATGGGAGAACATTAGATGAGGTTACTCTCTCTGTTTGTTTCTGTTTGTTTGTTTTTGTACGAGCTTTATGGTTATAGTAATAATTTCAATGTCGCTCATTTCCTTATGTTTTTAGATGCTATATTCATGGTCCAATCATAGGCAGAACTTGGTTTATTAGTAATGCGTAAGTATACTGGAGTGTTGATGTGTGATTTCAGCGAAATCAGTTCTGGTACAAATGAGTATTTAAGCCCCTTCCTCTCGCTTCTTTCTTCCTTGGTAAAATGGATAGTTACTTAAAAACTGGCAGAACAAAAGTTGTTGCTTTTGACTTCACCAATGCGTGAGCGTCCAGCACGGATGTCAGGTCAAAAAGAATAATTTTGTATCATAATCTTAACTATGGGAGAATATAAACATAGTAAAGTCTCACATTCAGTTTGGTGTGTGGTATCCGGAGCACGTAGTGTGTCGCGTGTTGGCCGCGCGCCTCGCACGCGGCACATAGATCGAAGTTGGCGCACTGCAGGCATGCGTACCGGAATCTGGCGATGGCGAGACGAACACTAAGTATTGAGATCGTTGACAACCCATATCGTCCCCACTGCAGGGGCACGGGTTTCTTCCCATACCTCGGGAAGGTAAGGCCATACTCCATACACGGGGACCAAGCCCACATCATCATCAGCCGAAAGCTGCTGACAAAGGCTTTTGGGCAAATTCCCAAGGATTTCCACACCGACTGATCCTGCGCTGCCCACATCCAGCGGCTTCCCGCAACCTTCACCAGGTCATTGGTCAACCGAGTGGGAGGTCTGCTCATACTGCGCGGTCGCCACTCGAAAACTTTAATGTCCCAACAGCTATCTGTTCTACGAGCTATGTCAACCACTGGACTTGTTTCAATCCCAAGGTGCCGCCGTTGGTGTATCATGCTTTATTCTAAAACTAGTCCCTTTAGTTCTAGGATGTTTAGGGTGACCAAGGTATGAAAGCGTGCATGTATAAGTCCGACGGAAATAAGGAAGGAAAAACCAGCGTACCCTACGATGTCGCCGCGGCAAACGTCGCAACGGTACCCCTCGTGGCGGCGGCTGCTACCGGCGGGCACCGTCGCCTCGTCATCCCCTGTGTTGAGATGAACAAACGAAGACAATCACAGAAATGTTTCGAACCCCTTACAACACATCGTTATCGTTAACAAACAAATTCAAACAATCCCCACTGTTGGGGCACTCAAAACGTTTTTCAGGGAAATTACCAGTTTATAAGGAGACCCGTAAGGCAGGAGGGGGATATAAATATATCTTACGATGCCATACTAAGGGCGCTTTTATTGTCATACGGATTTCTGCCTGCATGCGTGCCGCTCGCAACCTATCGTTTCAGTACATTTTTAGGGCCTTTTCATTGTCACACGTACGCGGGTCGCTTTGGAAACGACGCACAATAGAAACCCGCATGACAATAAAAGCGCCCTAAAACGTCATTTTACAAACCGTCACTGGCTATAGGAGACACATCGCGCTCGTAGATCGAATCGTCATCGTCATCCGCGTCACCGCTCTCACCAATGGGGCTGAGCCCTCTTGACAATGGTTTTTGTTGTGGATTCTGCAACAAAGTCAAGGTATCAGATTTGATAACCTCATTTTATTATACAATGACCCAAACGAGAACTCTTGTAATGTTGGGGCCAGATATGCGCGCGAATATTCGTGTCGCGTTATCACGATAAAACTTCTGTCTTCGCGCTACGACGAAGTACAATGTCCACATCATCGTGCGACAGAACTTTATTCGTAATACGATACAAGGTTCAAAATCATTCGCGCCAAATCTGTCACTGTGTTCTTAAGGCGCGAAGTACACTCAATCTGAGCAGGTTGATGCATGACAATATAATATCGACCGTAACGCCCTACTCATTTTAAGTTCAGATCAGTGTGGGTACCACAGAGCATTGAATCGCCGTGCGCCGCCCGCTACTAGAGACGGCATGGTCAACAGTTTCCATACAAATCAAGCGTGTCAGTGGGCGTCACCATTTACTCACACCAGTACACGATCCACTACACAGATGGTGTATCGCTATAGTCTTAGCTGCAATAAAAAGTGCTGTGGCTGTTACGATATGTAGTCGATATTGTCATTTTTGAAAGCAGAAATTGGACTAATGTATGATTTAATTTTTGGATAATACTTTGGCAATTAATTAATTTTGAGAACTATGCTATAATACAAGAACTTACGTATAATATTAATTATTAGTATTATAATAACACCACCTTTAAGTAAGTGACTTGCAATGAATGTTATCACTCAATTTCATGATTACCTAATTATAAATGTTTAGTTAAAATAAAAGATATCAAGTTTGTGGTAAATATTTATAAAAATCATAATATTACATTCTTATGACGAGTTAGAAATATATTATGTACATCACCGTTCAAAAAAAATATAACAAGGTATGCAATCGATCATTGCCCCAAAAATAATACATTTTTATTAGAAAAACTCCTTATTGATACATTAGAGTTGCGTTTTTTGTGAGGTAATGGAGTCTTATGTCCCCGTATTTTTCCATGACTGCTTTTATTAACTGAACTGAATGGTTATTCATGGGATCTTGGTCGAATTGGTGTGTCAACAAATTTTCAAATAAATTGATTCCCAGGCAAAGATGCAAAGCATGAGTGGTTATATATTTCTGTGTGTGTTTTGATTTAATGTACCCACTGCTAAGAATATTTTTAATTACCATTTCTACTTTTTGACAAATGGTAATTACATCTTTAGCAGGGTCTATCAAATCTCCTTTGTTTTTCATTTGTATCATTTTGTGGGACATGCTTATCTCATTAACATGCAATTCTGCGATGCAATCATCACATTTTAGTTTTTTGCTTAAAAAACGTACGACGTGGCCTGCAATATATGCCGTTACTTGAGCGCTGAATTCTGTTAAATTCTCATATGTTATTATGTCATCTAATAAATCTTCGTCCAAATTCATTTCATTTTCACGTTCTTCTAAAAGTTTTCTTCTGTCGGAAGTGTTGTTGATAACTTCAACCGCTGACGAGCAATTAAGAATCGAAATCCGTTCCAATGGAATACAGTTTCCCTTCCGATTGTCTCTTAACTCAATATGCACAAGAATTTTCTTGTAAATAGATCGAAATTGTCGAGCAGTGGGGTTATTATTTGCTCCACCGTGAGAACGCATATTGCAAAACAACAGCTCCAAGTGGTCTTGGCTCACTTTGTACATAGGAATGTACATTAAAGTTTTCGTTTCTTCGACCAAGTGATAATACACTTGTTTTGCACTTTCTATACAAGCCAAGAAGCCGACAAAACCAGTTTTCCGACTTGATTGTACTACTCTGGTTCCATCTTGTAGAAGCAGTGAGTTAAAATACTCCTTTGTATTTTCAAGGAATTGAAATATTTCAACTTTATTATGTGGGTTAAGTGGCTTCTTGTAATCTTTTTGGTGATAATTTTTTGAGTTGAGGACGTCAAATAAATTATTTAACGTTTTAATGAAACACGTTGTACCAGCCACGTTTGTGAAATAATCTAGTTGGAGCTCAGTTTCACAAAATGACAAAGCATCTGCCACACTGTTGCTAAATAACTGAGAAGCTAATTTTACCTTCATTTTGTTTTTTTCAAAGTCGATGTGTTCCTTTCGTAATTTATTTGCCATATGTAAATGCTCTTTTTCTTGAATTTCCAGTAGATTTTTTAAATGTTTCCATTAAATTTTCCTATTTTCTTTGTCCACAAACATTTCGTAGAATTGGAAGGCATTTCCAATTCTAATTTCAGCATGTGACATGGATCCAGGAAAGCGTACACATTTAATTTGGTTTCCGGATGTTCAAAATGTGTTTTTATATTGTCTGGATTAAATTTACATCCCAACTGTCTTAACATGCTGATATTTGCGGGACATCCATCACAAGTAAGAGTAACTACTTCTACACCCGTATTATGTAGCAGTTTCAGGCACTGCAAAACCAAATTCGCTCTTTGTTCACCATTCACTCCATCGACAAAGAAGAATCCGACGGGAACTTTCCAGTTTGCATTAATTGCATTTACGAGAAATACAAGTGCCTCTTTTGCTTCTTTTAAGTCATCACTGTTTATATTGCTACCAATGTCAACATAGCCGTGAAATTATTTCCCATCCCACTCAACTCGTTTTCTGATAGCCATCTCGTCTAACATCAAACTACATACAATCTTGTGTTCGGATGATTTCTGTTTTAAATTAATTGCTGTTAATGATTCTGTTGTAAAACCTGCATTGGCATTGACGCTTTCGTACCATTTTTGGATCGTTCTTGGATGTGGCAGGCAAGTATTAAATTTTTCCCGAACATAATTATACGCCTTTGGGGAGTAAAAATGCAAAGTTAATGCAAAAGATTTAACTTCTTTTGAGTAATCGGAAAGGTGCGATTAAATTTTAAATGGTCATTTTTAACTCTCTTCTTCTTTATCTTAAGAGCTAGGCTCTTGTCGGTGGAGTAACCGCCATTCTCTTCTACTCCTTGCCAACTCCTTGACTTCCTGGTACGACACGACATTGACTTTGGCCTTCACTTGATCGATGTAACTTATTCTTGGCCTCCCTCTGCCTCTCTTTCCTTCTATCTTTCCTTCCATGATGTTCGTTATGAAGTCGTCGTGTCGTAACAAATGTCCAATCATATTTCCTCTTCTGTTCTCAATAGTGTCTATGATGTTTCTTTTATCTTTCACTCTATCCAACACTTCTTCGTTTGTGACTTTTTCTTTCCAGCTTATACCTTCCATTCGTCTCCAGCACCACATTTCAAATGCTTGCAATCTTTCCTTATCTCTTTTTGTCATTGTCCAGCTTTCACTGCCATATAATGCTACGCTCCAAATATAACATTTTATTAAACGTTTCCTTAATTTTATAGATATTTTCTTTGATTTCAGTATGGACTTTTTACTATTAAATGATGTTTTAGCTATTGCGATTCTTGTAATTATGTCCTGAGTAGGTACATCTAGAGTCTTGGTTAATGATGCTACCTAAATACTTGAAATACTTTACTTGTTCTAGTGTATGGCCATTTAGTGTAATCGGTATAATATGTGTGGTTGTTTTAGCGGTACTGAGTATTTTAGTTTTGTTAATATTGATTCTGAGGTTATATTCTCTAAAGATTTCATCCATGGATGTAACTAGGTTATTCAGTTGGTTAGAAGTTTCTGCTAAAGCTGCAATGTCATCTGCAAATCGAATAAAATGTATTCTACTTCCATTTAATTTAACTCCTCCATGTTCATTTTCTTTCATTTTTACCATAGCAGTTTCTATAAAAAGGTTAAAAATAAGGGGTGAAAGTGGACAACCTTGTCTAACTCCTTGTCTTAGTACCGCAAAATCCTTTTCTTCTCCCATTTCTACTAGTGTTTTTTGCTCTCTATATAATTCATAAATTATTCTTCTGTCTCTGTAATCTATTCCGGCGTTTCTCAAGACATTCATCATTAATTTCCAGTTTACTTTATCAAATGCTTTCTCCAAATCGATGAAAGCTATATGTGTTTCAAGTCCTAAATCCATGCGTCTGTCAACAATCGTTCTCAAAGCTAAAATAGCCTCTCTAGTGCCTCTATTTTTTCTAAATCCATACTGATCATCTCCTATTTTTCCCTCTATCTTATTTCTTAATCTGTTCTGAATAATTTTAAGAAGAATTTTGGATGCTTGAGAGATAAGACATAAGGTTCTATGTTCTTCGCATTTAACAGTATTAACTTTTTTGGGCAATGTAACTATTTTGCTAACTTTAAAATCATTGGGTACTTTTCCTGTTAAATACATGTCTTCAATAATGTGGTATATTTCGTCTAAAATAGGATCACATACTGCATATTCTTATACTTATTATATACTTTTAACTCTAGTACTTTCTAAAATAGTTATATCTTCATCGGTTATAGCAGACTGCTCTCGTAAATATTTTATAATATTTTCCATTTTAGCAATTTTTTTTGATAACCTTCTATTGGTTTCTCTAAGTCGTTTTACTTGAAGTTTTTGCCTTTTAATAGTCAGCTGGGCCCTCATCACAGATAATTTCAGTTTACGTCTTCGAGGCGTGTCGAGGCGGAGAATTTTGAGAAGACTTCAGTTTACGTTTGCGAGGTGTTTCCTGGATATTTGCTATGTTATTCGATTCGGGTTGAGCTTGCGGAGAACTTTTCAGGGCTTCATTGTCTGGTTCTACATGTGAGTGTTCTTCAGTAATCTAAAAATACAGAATTAACGACTACATGAAGTGTTCAAAATGTAAGTAATGTAAGTGTAAGTTAACATAAACTCTATAGGCGACACTCTTAAGTAAAACTAAGTAAGTTATTTAGGATTGAGTATTTTATAGTGTTATTGGGTATTTTCGTCAAATAGAGAAAAGTTAAATTCACACTATTTTACATAAATACGCCGACATAGCTGCAGTTCCTATCAGTTCCGGCAAACAATTACGTAAACACGTGCAAAGCAATTACAACAAAAAAAAGTTCGAATTTCTTAAAATATTCGGTAATTACGATGCCGACAGTCGAAGTTAACATGTGGTAGACAATAAAGCAACAAAAGAACAAACAAAAGAAAGTAAGCAGCTGCAATTCTCGTCAGTTTCGGCAGTAATATTTTAAAGATACAAATATTTTTTCGTTATTTAATGTGACGTATTGTTGTAAATTGGGTGTAATGCTATATAATAAACCAACTAAAATCAAGTAACTTCATCGTTTTTAGGAGTTTGACGTTAAATCGGGTGGTGTTAAATAGAGTTTACGCTTTATTTGTAAAAAGCATTCAAAATATCTTTGTGTATATCAAATACAAAAATACCTTTCTTCGTTTTTCTGGTGGTTTATTAGGAGGATACTGAATTTCATTGGTGTTCGTGAACGAATTAATCTGAAAAGAACTTATTTTTAGTCAAAGTGCCAAAAACTTCCTCTCCATATTTTATGTCAAACAAAAAAAATAACAATAACAAATATAGTCAGACAGAATATTACCTTGCTCAAAAGACGGTGGAGTTTCAATGTTGGAATAGCATCAGAAGATAAATATGCTCTTTTACTCCTTTTCGTGTAACTTCTAGCCTCGAAATGGTCAGAACAAATCGTATCATGTTTTTGAGGAAACCAGTTGTACTTTCCGGTCGCCAATATCCATTTATCTTTTATATAGGGATCATTAGGAAACCTAAAAATATTAATTTATATAGTTTCTGTTTTTCAAAATCAGTTTAGTTGTGAAGTATAAGTCTTGTCAAAGTAAAAATCAAAATGTGCGCAAAATGGTAAATTTGGCAAATTTGTCCTATTACCTCCTGCAAGTAAGTTGTCGAGTTACTAATAAAGCTATTTAAAAAAACACGTACAAAAAGGCATCTTTAAGTAAACCACAAAAATTCGTATTTAAATATTATTAATGAGGTTTTTAAAACTCTTATGTCACGAATTTATCACTTTTAAAAATAAATCAGTTTAATTAGTTTAGCTGTGGAGTATAAGTCTTGTCTGAATTTAATATACATGAACCTAGATAACAGAGTGAGTCAAAAAATCACAGAGTGAGTCAATTTTTGTTGTATTATTTTGTCGTACAATAAAGAGTATACAAACAAAATCATAATGTGCGCAAAATGTTTAATTTGTCACACTTTAACCCCCTATTACCCCCTGCAAGGAAGTTGTCGAGTTAGTAGTAAACCTATTTAAAAAAAAAAATACGCACAAAAAAGCATATTTAAATAAACAAAAAAACAGTTGTATTTAAATATTATTAGTAAATACCATTTATGGACTTTTTTAAACTATTATCATCAGTTTATGTCATCAGTTTATCACTATTAAAAATAAATCAATCATAAACCCACTCTACTAGATAACTCAAATGTCGAGGGAAATGAAAATACCAATTACGACTTATCGACATAACGCCAACCAACGAATTACCTCACTATTGCAATCACCGACGACTCTGAGCTTACGATCGGTTGAGGTTTTGTGTTCCAAGACGATCTCTTCTCGCATTTTTAAGAGGCTAAAAAATGCTTTTAATTACTTACCTGTGGTACGATACGCCAGAATTTCGTTTATTCACGAACTTAGTTTGATTACTACACGAAATCACAGCACAATGTGGCATTTTTATCGTTTTTTTGATAATGTTCACTCCATAACGTGCGTAAGGCAACTGGCAGCCGCTTGCGCGCTCAATAGAGCCTGGCGCTGATGCATGGCACGACTATTATTATTACTGCCGTCTCTAGTAGCGGGCGGTGCAACGGGCGGCGCACGGCGATTCAATGCTCTGTGGTGGGTACCATCGCGGCGGTTACGTCAAGGCCGAACGCAAAATTCTCGAGATTTCGATGTTTTTATTACTTTTCTTGGCTTTCAAATAAGTTAAAAAAAAATCCGTTCAAGATAAATTGAAGGTATTAAAATGGCCGATTTTTGTGTGTTGGTTTCAACATAAACAAATATTTGTGTTTCCGAGAGAATTTGCAATTAATGCAAAATACAGGATCTACGGGATATTTTTTTTCATCAAAGTTTTTGTGATTTTTATGATTCTGTTCAAGACAATTTGTTTTTCATTGTTTGAAGCAAAGAAGTTTTATATCGTCGCTCCGCTCCTCTATAGAACGCTAATACGTCAGTTTCAATATGAAACCGCGTGGACCAAGTTGAGGGGAAAATCTGAGGTGCGGGAGGGGGAAGCTTCATAACAGGGAGGATTAAGTTCCCCCGCACTGTTTAATGTTTATGTAAATCAGCTGATCGCTGAGCTCAGCGGTACCATGGTCGGATGTTCGATTGGCGGAACCATGGTCAATAACATAAGTTATGCGGACGACATGGTGCTGCTGAGCCCATCGGTCAGTGCACTACGAAAATTATTATGTGTATGCGAGAAATATGCACAGTCCCACGGACTTACATATAATGTAAAAAAGAGCGAGCTACTGGTGTTTCGGGCGGGACATAGGAGTCCTTCCTGTGTGCCGCCGGCGCCGGTGACACTAGGAGGGCTCGCCCTAAACAGAGTGACCCATTTTAAATATTTGGGTCACTACATAACCGAGGATCTATGCGATGACATGGATGTGGAAAGGGAACGCAGGGCGTTGGCAGTTAGGTGTAATATGCTCGCCCGCAGGTTTGCTCGCTGCTCAAGTGAAGTAAAAATAACACTGTTTAAGGCTTTCTGCCAGACGTTTTACACTTGCAACCTGTGGGTAAGTTATACGCAAAGAGCTGTCAACGCCTTGCGGGTCCAATATAATAACGGGCTAAGGATGCTGTTGGGGCTGCCGCGTTATTGCAGTGCATCAGAGATGTTTGCAGAGGCACATATTGATGACTTTTTTGCAATTGTCAGAAAAAGAGTTGCCTCCCTGATGTGCCGTGTTCGTGGCAGCGCCAACAGTCTCCTATCTATTGTTGGAGACAGAATGGACAGTCCAATCCTAAAACATTGGGTGACTGTCCATCTTGTCCCAAACAGGAAACCGAAAAATAATTTCATTTACTAACCCCATTTTCTTTCTTTTCTTTTGTGTTCTACTAACCCATGTATATGAATTCTCTGTGATTCGAAATAAAGTTTTCAATTTCAATTTCAAAAATAACTGTTCGAATTTTTGAATCTAAGAATGTCATATGTTTGGATTACGACCAATCACCGCAAGATGTCAACTGTCTAAGGATTTAAATCGTCGAATAGAGTATTTGAAAATGACAAAACTCAAAATACGACTGAAATATCTAGTGATGGAGGTAATAGAAAGGATCACAAATATCGAAAATTCTTACGATAATTTTTAAAATGAGGATAACAAAATAAATTAAGCATATTGTTCCTTGGTTAATCTTAATACATAAACAATACTAATACAAATTCACAAATATAATACAGTAAAAATACATAGGTATTAAAACAAAAAAAAATATATTTTAAAAATAAAAATAAAACCGAATCATAGTTTCCAAAACATATCTATAGCCAAGGCGGAAATGTTAGGAGAAAATTTTCCAGCTGTCGTGTCTGCTCAGTCTTAATTCTCATTTAATTTTTATTTGGGTTCCTTTGGAAACTGAAAATAATTAAAAGAAAAAATAAGTCAAATACATTTCATGTCTACTTTAGATAAAACTATGTAAATATGCAGTCGCATATTTTTTGTTGCTAAACTTTTTGATATATCTATCGAAAAGTCGATGAAGTGTTACATCACTACCATATGTTTTGCAACGAAGTTATTTAAATAAAAATTAATCAATATATGGCTTACTTCTGGTATGAAACCCCGCAAATTTGATTTATTGAGACGTCCAGTGCGGTTTCTGCATCAAACAACGATGCAACTTGGCATTTTTACGATAAATTTACACACATTTTGTCCGATGCTACCTCGACCATTGACAGAAATAGACTGAAAGACGAAAATTGAACAAAAATGACATTTCAATTCAACTTGGCCATCTGCCCACCTTGCGGCGAGCGGCCGATGCCCTGTATTGCTAGTCTATAAGGGGGGAGCGGGGTGCATGTCTGTGGTTTGAAGTATGTTATATATTTTTTCCATGGTGATAGCTTTAACCATTATTTCAAGAATTTGAATTGAATATTGCGATTTGGCTATACTTAGCGCCTTAATTTGAACCCCATTCGTCTTCGCGCGAATGATTCGCGGTACAACCACAAAATAGACACAGAAGGTCCGCTCAATACAAACCACTAATAACCACTAAGAAATCGTAAGCATATACATGCTTATAAAAATATACGGTCGTTCGAGGCAAGGTCACGATCGCACAGTACGTGATCTTGCCTACAACGACCGTATACGTCTATAAGCATTAAGCATGTATATGCTTAGGATTTTTGTGAGCGTATTGAGCGGACCTTCTGTATCTATGTGATTTGTGGTACAACGAAGTGCGTGGCCAGACGAATATTTGCCGAAGCGCGCAGATGTAGCCGTAGTATCATAGGAGGACGCGCCGGTCGAAGAATTTGCGCAAACGTTCATAATAAGAAGAAAAAAGTAGCGCCATCGTTATAACTAGAAATAACTACGCGAGTCTCGCTACTTGTGATACTACGATAAGGTCCACGAGGTAACCTTGTACCTGAGTACATAATTTTTCAGTTTAAACTTTTAAGGTGCTCTTTCGATAAGCACAATCGACACGACAGAAGTACGTAGGGTCCTTTTAAAATACCTGAAAAACTTGCTTTTTACTCATAAAACTGAACATCAAGCATACCTAAAACTATACTCAAGTCACAAAAAAAAATTGTGTAATTAGCTAGTCGATTAAAATGTTTTTTTTTTTCCGTTAAGAGTATATTGCTGTAAAAATATCGGTAAAGTACTTTAAAAGATTTCAAGGTATTCAAATAAAAGACTAGAAATTATAAATTAAAGTTAATTTTTTGATACATACAACAGAATGATACAGTAATTCTAAATCACTCTTATTACTAATTTATTTGTGATTTATTTATTATTGACCCGAGGTCACTTCAGGAAGTCGTCAGCAACCCCAGGTCGCTACTGGACTTCTTGGAGGAGCTGGGCTGGCAGTGATGCCGGCCTATCACGCAAAATGGGCGCAATGTCGCCTGGTTGCGGAAAACAGCCCGCCCTAACCTAACCTACTAATTTATTTTTATTATTACAATAAGTTTTTACTTACACATGAGGTAAGTACCTCAATCTTAAGTCGCGGAATAGCTGATTCTTTAAGTCTCCTTAGTCCAGTTTTTGAAATGTAAACATCTTCGTCACAAAAATGAGCAGAGCACACTCTTGTGTTTTTATGAGGCTTGAAATTAGGCTGTTTTCGTTGTTTATGAATAATGCGACTCCAAATCTCCTTACGCACTGGGTCATCAGGAAATCTGTAATTGAAACTTTTTTACATCGTAATTCGTCATATTTGTATTAACATTGTTTATTAGTCTCTCAAGTCGTAGAACAAACGTTCTTAAGTTTAATGAGTAGAAGATAGAAGCCTAAGCTAATCTGCTAATTTACGCTAATCAGAAATTAAATTATCCTACACAAAGAATATTTTTAAATATTATTTAATCAAGTTGAAGCTACTTAACGCTACTTACTTAAGTACTTAAATGTACTTAACATTTATCATATTAAAAATTTAAGGACTCCATATGCATATCTAATAGCGAATCAAAAGTAATTCGCAAAGATCAAGATCAATACAAGATTAGGTTCAACTTCGTGAGCGGCGGCGACGGCAGCGCGTCACTTGACAGCTATCATGAACTTGGGTAATAAAAATACTGTCGCTTCAAAAATGATTTTATTTAATTGCCAAACAAGAAAAAAACATAATGTAATGTTACTTACCGATGATACGATATCCCATGTTTCTTTTTAACCTTTGTGTCATAATTCTTGCAGCCTTTTACGACACAACCAGTCATTTTTATACGAACGCTTCACACAACCGCTCTCTACGGACTCCCGCAGTCGACTGAATCGTGTTGGCCCTAAGTCTAAACCGAGAAGATTATTAAACCAATCTGGAAGAAACGCTAGTAGTATGGTATTCAGAATGAGATATCAAGAGCACTCGAGAAAGAGACAGCGCATTCAAGGTCATATTTTTCGTCTTCACATGTGATAGGTGACAAACGAGCAGACGGATCACCAGTTTCATCATCATATTTCCTCCAGTTTGGTTATAAGCTTCTTGCCCTTAACTAAGTAATATAATATACAGGTGTAATAAAATTGGTGTAGGACCCATTAACTAGGGATTCTACTCATCGTACTGAACATATTTGCTCAAAACGCAAAAACAAATTTGGACTCTCCATACAAAAATGATTAGATCACAGATGATCAATTTGTATGGAGAGTCCAAATTTTTTTTGCGATTTGAGCAAAGTCGTAGAACAAAAGTTATTCAGTACGATGAGTAGAATCCCCAGTTAACAGGTCCTACACCAATTTTGTTACACTTTGTATACAATGATATCTTACTTAAGGATATTGCACGCTAAAGCAACGCGCCATCGTAGCGCGGCACAAGTCACTATACGTAGCTATACATTAATGGTAAACGTCGTAGAAACAAACGAAACACAGCCCATCTCTTTCTTACGAATGGAGCGCGTGAATTGCTATTTCATATTACGTCATCTCGCAAGCCGAACGCGTGACTTTTGAGAACATAGCGATAGCGTGGAGTAGCATTTGAATTATATTTTTTTGTATTGGGCATCGTGAAATAGTGTTTCAAATACTGCCATTCGTAATGTTTTCTGGAATGTTATACAATTGACTTAATTAGAATTCCAGATATATAATGGGATTTTTAAATGACGGATATGAATATTTCAGGCTAAATTATTAATCGGGATAAATATGTCAAGTTGTCGACTTTTGTTGTACCGCTTAAAAAAAAAGGAAAAGTTTTTTACTCTGTCGACCATTGGTTATGAAAAAATGGTCAATTCAACGATCGATTTGAATGGAGCGTCATTTTTTACATTTATTATGTATATTTAAGATGTTGTTACATTGGAACCGAACAATGGTGATTTTCAAATTTGCTATTAAAAATTACCTTGTATACAGGCTGTTTAAAAAAATGCGTTTGAAATTTTAAGGTGCTACTCAGAATCAAGTATACAGAGTGTTAAAAAAGTGCGTTTGATTTTACAGGTTGTTAATGAAATTTTAAGGGGTTACTCAGAATCAGAATCAAGTATAAATAACAGAAAAATATTGTAACAATCCGATCTGCAATTTCTTTTTCATTTTTTCATACAAAAGCTGAATAGAGACTTAAGGATTTGTATGAGAAACTAAAATATTAATTGTAGATCGGATTTTTTTAAATGTTTTCCTGTATTCTATACTTTCTGAGTAATCCCTTAGAAATGTATGTTAGGGCTGATGTCGAAAAAACCAATAACCTATCTATATGAAAAAACAGACTGCATTGCAAGCTGAAATTAATCAAACCGCTTAGGCTACAGAACCTGCCAAAGAAATATACATACATAAATCCACTTAAAAAACATAACCTTCCTTCTGGCGCAGTCAGGTAAATAGACGACATCGACATAAAAAAATAGAAATAAATACCCAAACGACAGGATTACACGCCAAAACGATTTAGAAATGAGAAAGGGTTGAAATGTATACGTTAATTGTAAAATAAAACAACTGTCTTGAAATCTTCATTAGAAATTATTATTATTATTATTTGTATTGATATGAATTACTTGAGCTTAATTCCAAAAACATAAAATAAAATATAAACTTTTATACTAACCTCTATATGCGGAACAGCTGTCTTTTTTAAACGCTTATATCCTTTAGGGGTGCAATAAACATCAGATTCAAGAAAATGATCCGAGCAAATGACGCTAGACTCATTTGGTTTGTAAAATTCTTCGGATCTTTCTCTTGCTACCAACTTGCGCCATTTTTCTCTCATAATCTCGTTTACAGGAAAGCTAAAAAATAAGCAGCCTTTATAGATTTTCACAATACATATTTACATTTTGCCGAGTAGGTAGAAACATTTGGTATCAAACAGCTATTTTTTATGTTCTACACTTAATCTGATGCCGTACACGTGACCGAGAGTGATTCTAAAAGTAGCCCTGTGATAGAATGGTTAATTGTGCCACACGATAAGGAAGGAATCTAAGTATATATTTTTACAAATTTCGAGAATATTCGCCTTTTGTACTTCAAATATTTATTTATTTATTTTATTATTTATTGTACACAGAAAAGCGATCCATATTATTAACAAAGTACACTTATTCACATATAGTATGTTTAACTCTGCAAGTTTACTGCCAAAAAAGCAGTTAAATACTTGTTAAAAGATGAAAGAAATGTTGCAAATAAATGTGAAATAACCTAACCTAACCAATTAAAAAAAAATTAAAACCTGACCAATAAAATCCTTTTAATTGGCTGTAGTTGGATACAAAAATTTAAATACCCTTCATATATCTGGGGATCGAAACGAATCTAACAACACCTCGCAGTCCGAAATTCATCAAGCCGTCTTGGGTACAGGCGGTAATAATGAAACACATCTTCATACATAACACATACATAATAACATTTATACATACACCCGAAAAATATTATCTTCAGATTCGGCAGTATGGCTTTTACACTTAAAACATTTAAACAAAAGCGACTCCACTCTTTTGTTTTATGACTATGTTCTTGTCGCGTACCGACGCATGTATCTTTCTGGCGCGCGTGAAAGAAAAGAATAGGAATACTCCTTAATAATTTACGATATTTATTGAAATTTCAGTGATTTTCTACTTTTTTTACACATTTTCGCGTGTTATCTTTTATAAATAAAATTAACTTACCGGTGGTAGGTCACACCATCTTTTTTTAGGGTCGTTCGAGTGTTATTTTGACAATTTTTCACGACACACTTCGGCATCCTCACTGCTGTGCGCTCAAAACACGACTAAGGTAAAAATTGTGCTCACATCGTATTTGAGCACAATTTTGCTGTGCCGTTTACAGCGCGCTGATGCAACGTCCATGTATAGAATGTCGTTGTTTGTATATTAAAAGGCCAGCACGCTCGCTGGTACTATTAGCCGAGCGCGTTAGAGCGTTTTCAGGCTGTCAGGCCCGATATCGATGTCGGCGCCGACACCGATATCGGTCCGGACAATCTGAAACCGATCTTAGCCGAGGCCTTTACGCGACAAATATACAGGATCTTATTTATCGAGTCAACTTTACGTAATTATTTTCTAGGTTCCCCTCCCATTTGTGGCTGACTCGGTGGTTCAGTGGCTAGCGCTCCTGTCCCTGACCACTGATCCGTGTCGCAGGCTCGATTCCCACCCAGGGCAAACATTTCTGTGATGGGCAGATTTGTTTGTGTCTGAGTGTATTATATCTATATCTATGATTGACTATTAGTATCTGATAACACAGGGAATCTTAGATTAGGGCAAGATGTGCATGATTTATGCCGAATATTTATTTAAATTCGCCGAGTTCCATATACTTAATGCCAAAAGACTACAAAAATAGATTGGTTTATTTTCAGCCATTTATTTATTTATTATATTAATGAGACCATATCATTATATAAAAAAGGGTTAATTAGTTAATTTTATAGTACACGGGAGACCGAGCTTCGCTCAAGGGCTGACACGGGATCACGGCCGGTTGCACCCCATCTGTTATCGAGTGTTGTTATTGTTTTCTACGTCATTTTTATTTTTTTCTACGTAATTATGTAGCCATCTGTTTAATTTCTGGAACTATTTTAAAAGTCATGTTGCCAATAATTCATCTACTCGCCATAAGTGAAGGATTACAAAACAAAATCCCCTCTAATGAATCTAACATGTTTTTTTTTTGAACGTCCATTACAGATCGATTGTAGACCCAAAAACCCCTAACCTTAACTCGACAGAATCGTTAGAGCCTTTTTCGAAATTGCACGCCATCTGTCATCGAGTAGTTATATTAAGGTATGTTCCAACTTTCTTTGAAGGTGATTTCGCCAATCACTAAAAAATAAGTAAATTATCGTATTTTAAACAGTACACATTAAAATTCTCTCGAATGTCCTAAAATAAATGTTTCCGAAGATAAATCGGTCACCGATTTGTTTGACTTGATTTCTTGACTTAAAAACCCCTAATTAACCCTAGATTTTGACCTAATATGGTTTACATTTGAGGCGCTGAGAGCAAGAGTGGTGTAACCCCATTTTCACTGAATGGAGATATTCGACTCAGAAAAAAAATTGATATAAATCATTATTTTTAGAACAAACATTCGTTTATTCATGTTAGTAACTATGTCAAGTTGCATCAAAATAGGTTATTTTCTACGCTCCTCAAAGGTGCACATCATTAGCGATCCGCAGAAAACAAGAACAAGGTATTTCAAAAAATGTGGCTTACACCACTCTTGCTTTCAGCACCTCATTTATGGTTTTAAACTTCAATTGTTATATTCAATTCGCAAAAAATATAGATATCGATAGAAATCGATGAGCTGAACGACTTTGTTCAGAGGAATGTTTATCAGAACCTAGAGTAGAAGCGCTAAAATATCGGGTGCTAAAAATTACTTATATGTATAAGGTATATAAGTAATTTTTAGCACCTATACCTTACTTTAGTCATGCATAAAATTGACTATAGTAATAATGAAATTTTGTGGACGTGTAAGGTGTTAAATTATTCAAATTGAGCTGCTATTTAATAAAAAGTGAAAAAAGTTGAAATAGTGGACTTAAGATAGCTTCATTTCGTAAATGTAATAAAAAATACAGTCTTTGTGATTTTTTTATTTTAATAGGTGTATTATAGATTATAACTGACCTGATGATAAAATGTCAAAATCATTTTGGTCGGTACAGCATTGGGACTTAAATATCTAAAACCTTTTTTCGACCTTGTGAGAAGATTTTCCTCAAAATGTTGGGAACATATAGTACTATATTTTGTGGGCATCCAATTTAATCTTCCTGTAGCGTTAATCCACTTTTCTTTCAGGATCCCGTCACGAGGAAAACTAAAATAAAAATGCAAAAAATATTAGCTTCTCTTTTTATCGATAACATTTAGTCAAAGAAAAGAATTTTCACGTCACTATTTAGACCACGCGAGTCGCGAAAATGTCGGCGAATTGAGCCAGCGGCCACGCTAACTCATGCTACTGCTCTGCATGACTCTTACTACTCATATAAAGATTAAAATTATCGAATTAGGACGGAACTAAATAAAAATCCATTTCAAAACTTAATATATAAAAATTAGCACTAACCGGTGAAATGTAATGCCTCCATTATATGAACTTTTATCTGAGCTTCTTCTTTTGCACTCCAGAATAGCACAGTACGGCATTTTTCGTAGTTTTCTTATTTTATGCTTGTATGGAGAAAGTGAGCCGTTCGGTCCGCCATAGCACGCGACTAGGTATGAGTGCGCGAGTTAGCACTGTCGTGCACTTACTTATGACACTCGAGACTCGCCTACTTGCTAATGGACATTTCCAGTAGTTTTCACGGGGCGCACTAGATATGCTTATAGGGTTGATCTTATCCTGTGTTTTACCATACCATACCATACCATAAATAAGCAAAAAATATCTAAGAAAACAGTTATCAAACTTTATACAAAGGAAAATACTGAACTGATATTTTGTCGTCTCGCGAATCAAACGCGTGTAGAGTTGCCAGGTGTCCGGCTTTAGCCGGACATGTCCGGCTTTTTACTGTCGTGTCCGGCCAAATATATGCAAGTCCGGTCTGTCCGGCTTTTGTTAGGCTTTTCGTCAGGCCCGCCCCGCCAAAATTATGTCAAACAAAAGCGCCGCACCGCCGCCGCGCCGCCATCGCCAGTGAATCACGCTGACACGCATGATTCGCGATCTCACGGGAGTCGCACCTACTTATAATTTATTTACAAATGATAAGGCTGAATACTGATTGTTTTAGTTACTTTGAATGTAAATAAGTTACAAATTACTTAAGTAAGAATAAAATGAGATTCATAGTACTATATTAGATGCTTATCTATGAAATTGCCGTTTCAATTTCGAAAGTTCTGCATTTTATCCCAAAAATTAATTTACCTCAATCAAATTAATATATAAGGTGCTACTTTATTAGTGCCCGATATTTTAGTCAGTGCTTCTACTCCTGATTCTGATAAACTTTCCCCAAGGAACCCATAGTTAAATCGCAAAACTTTTTTTGGACTCTTCATACAAATCGATCAGCCGAGCGGCCAAAGTAGTATGAAGAGTCCAAAACTTTTTTTGCAATTTGACTATGGGTTCCTTGGGGAAAGTTGATCAGAATCAGGAGTAGAAGCACTGACTAAAATATCGGGCACTAATAAAGTAGCACCTTATATTATCAGATTATGACTATATCCAAGGGCTATCATGAGTTAGTAGCGTGATGTAAAAACTCACTGGCGTTTTCTTAGAGGTCAATTGAGTATTTTTTTTACCAAATAATAAATTAAAATAAATTCTGAAAATCAAAACATTATGCAAATTATATTAAAAAATGCATGTGGTAACGAAGAACTCGCAGGGGCAATTCTAGCCCTTAAAAAATTTAAATAAGTATTTTTCTCTAAAATATGGTGGTTTTCAGTGATAAAAAAACCCGTTCTCATTGCTTCTGCACAACGGTGCTTTCAAAATATTCAGACAACAGGCATTTAGAAAGTATTATTTAATTTCTACATGTCCAATGATAATTTTAGAATAGTTAATTGTTTTAATACCTTGTTTTTATTTATTAATTTTTCCTTCAAACTTTTTAAAATAATCGACCATTTCATAGGTAAGCATAAATGAATAACAGTTGCAATTACTGTTAACATTAAACATATTTTGTTTTTTTTTTTTATTTAATGCACAAATATAAGTATCATTTTTTCTTTTAAAAACCAGTGTGTCAGGCTTTCAGGACAAAATGTCCGGCTAAATATAAATCTGTGTCCGGCTTTTCTATTTTTGGACCTGGCAACCCTAAACGCATGATACTAAAGCGGACCAGACACTATCAGTAATAATGACAGTATTTTCAAGTAATGACAGTATATTGACAATATACTGACAGTGTAGTGGTTGGAGTGGGTGGAGGTCTGACACATACTAAACGATGGAAAAATACTAGTGTTAAAATATTGACAGTATTATTGATAATCTGGTCCGCTTTAGGAAAATAAAAACTCTGGAGTAGCTATGATCTTTTATTTCTATGGATACTGCACACTATAGTAAAACGGCACTGAAGCGCGGCACAAGTACGTAATCAAAAGCAGGATACTTCGAAACTCGTGGAAACAAACTAAACACAGCCTATCCCCTTCTTAAAAATGAAGCGAGTAAATTTCTGGTTTATATTAGGTGAAATTGGTATAAAATTGGCGATTAGTAAAAAAAGTTTAAAGAAGAGAAAATGTATATAAAACAATTAAGGTTTCAAAACAATTAACTATTTCCAAAGTACCATTGGACATTTAGAAATTGAATAATGCTTGCTAAATGCGCATTGTCTGAATATTTTGAGAGCACAGTGTTGTATAAGCTATGAAAATGGATTATTTCGTCACTAAAATTCACAACTTTACGTCTACGTCTACAGCACCTAATATTACGTCACCCGAGTAAAACTCACAGCTACTACTATTCTATAGTAGAAGGTGTTGGTAAAACGCGTGAGGGTGACTCTTGAGAACATGAGAAGCATGGAGTAGCATTTATGAAGTGTATTTTTTGTATTGGGAATCAAAAATAGTTCTTCAAAACCTGCAATTCATATAAACGTGTTCTAAAATATATTTTTCAACACACTTGCCAAATAATAAATTAAAATAAATTCTGAAAATCAAAACATTATGCAAATTATATTAAAAAATGCATGTGGTAACGAAGAACTCGCAGGGGCAATTCTAGCCCTTAAAAAATTTAAATAAGTATTTTTCTCTAAAATATGGTGGTTTTCAGTGATAAAAAAACCCGTTCTCATTGCTTCTGCACAACGGTGCTTTCAAAATATTCAGACAACAGGCATTTAGAAAGTATTATTTAATTTCTACATGTCCAATGATAATTTTAGAATAGTTAATTGTTTTAATACCTTGTTTTTATTTATTAATTTTTCCTTCAAACTTTTTAAAATAATCGACCATTTCATAGGTAAGCATAAATGAATAACAGTTGTAATTACTGTTAACATTAAACATATTTTGTTTTTTTTTTTTATTTAATGCACAAATATAAGTATCATTTTTTCTTTTAAAAACCAGTGTGTCAGGCTTTCAGGACAAAATGTCCGGCTAAATATAAATCTGTGTCCGGCTTTTCTATTTTTGGACCTGGCAACCCTAAACGCATGATACTAAAGCGGACCAGACACTATCAGTAATAATGACAGTATTTTCAAGTAATGACAGTATATTGACAATATACTGACAGTGTAGTGGTTGGAGTGGGTGGAGGTCTGACACATACTAAACGATGGAAAAATACTAGTGTTAAAATATTGACAGTATTATTGATAATCTGGTCCGCTTTAGGAAAATAAAAACTCTGGAGTAGCTATGATCTTTTATTTCTATGGATACTGCACACTATAGTAAAACGGCACTGAAGCGCGGCACAAGTACGTAATCAAAAGCAGGATACTTCGAAACTCGTGGAAACAAACTAAACACAGCCTATCCCCTTCTTAAAAATGAAGCGAGTAAATTTCTGGTTTATATTAGGTGAAATTGGTATAAAATTGGCGATTAGTTAAAAAAGTTTAAAGAAGAGAAAATGTATATAAAACAATTAAGGTTTCAAAACAATTAACTATTTCCAAAGTACCATTGGACATTTAGAAATTGAATAATGCTTGCTAAATGCGCATTGTCTGAATATTTTGAGAGCACAGTGTTGTATAAGCTATGAAAATGGATTATTTCGTCACTAAAATTCACAACTTTACGTCTACGTCTACAGCACCTAATATTACGTCACCCGAGTAAAACTCACAGCTACTACTATTCTATAGTAGAAGGTGTTGGTAAAACGCGTGAGGGTGACTCTTGAGAACATGAGAAGCATGGAGTAGCATTTATGAAGTGTATTTTTTGTATTGGGAATCAAAAATAGTTCTTCAAAACCTGCAATTCATATAAACGTGTTCTAAAATATATTTTATTTCGTTGTACAATTGTGTTTTCATTCATTCATCCATTCGTGAATATTCCAGGCTATGATTCGAGGCAAATGTGTCAGCTTATATTATACCACTTTTTTAAATAAATAAGTACAAAAAATATCAATCCTACGATCGCTTTGTATGGAGCGGCAAACCAAACTACTTAACCAAATAC
Organism: Coleophora deauratella; assembly: GCA_958295455.1. Taxonomy (NCBI): domain Eukaryota; kingdom Metazoa; phylum Arthropoda; class Insecta; order Lepidoptera; family Coleophoridae; genus Coleophora; species Coleophora deauratella. The sequence goes on from OY282413.1 coordinate 3,778,877, forward strand.
AAAACAACCGCAGCGATTCCACTGTGATTGTATTCTCGACAAAAATACTTTAGGACATAGAATTACGCAATATTTTGAAAGAAATTACGTATGTAAGTAATATTATGTATATATGCATGATTATATTAGGGAATTAAATTTTTACTACTGTAATTTAAATATTAAGGAAGTTATTATGATCAGTTGAAAAAATAAACGGGCAGTTATTAAATTTTTTGGCGGTTGCAAAATTGGTGTGAGTGTAATACATGAACAGTAATAAAATACTATGGTCAGTAAAATAATGAAATGAGCAGAAACAGGTGAGCGGTAAAATCCGAGCGCCAGTATAATTAATTGAAAAGGGCGGAAAACTGCTATTGAAGTGGGAAGGAAGGGGAATAAAATTAAAAATAATAAATACCATTGTACCTGTAGAAAAAAAAGTTTTGTTCGGCGTTTTTTACTCCACATACCAGTTACTGAAATAGGTAAAATACATGAAATTTTCAAAAAGTGAGTTTTATTTTTATTATTTTTTTCTTTGGGAAATCAACAGTTGTCTTAATTCTACATAATATAATAATACTGCTTTAATAACGAAAATAAAAACTTTAAAATTAAAGTTGGCCGCATACAATAAATTTTGTTCTTGCTCGATTTCAATAATAAATAGTGTTGTATGAGGGTACGGAGCCTTACAATTGCGATTCCGACTTGCATTTGGCTGTTTTTTACATTTGATACTGAAATATACAATAGATATTTTTTCCCACTTCATTGTTTTTATAACTGCTTATTATAATATTTCTTACCGACCAATTCAACTGCCCACACGTATCCGCTCATTCAGTTATTTTACGGCTCAATTCATTTATTAAGTTACCCATTCAAATTTTTGTTAGACTCATTTTTAAATAGCTTACTGCTCAGTTTTTACAGCCGAACTTGTTAATAAACATGCGTTTTGTAATTTTTAACATACCAAAAGTACATTATACAACTGCCACTTAAATCAGTACCATTATACAAAACTACCCCTAATGGTTGAAACGGTGTGGACTGTGAATCATTTTAAAATTCATTCATTCATTCATTTTTCATTTTTTTTTTTTCATTTTTTTTTGGTTTTTTTTTATTTTTATTTTTATTTATTTTTTTTCATTTGGGTACTTTTTCTTTTTGCTGCATCAGTTCACGTTTCAGAGAAATCGTCTATCGAATTTCTTCAAAAATATCGATATGATATTTATTGTACAATTTTCCAACTCTAGCGATCATCTGGTCGCAGTCATGACCCCGTGCGCAAACGCGCCAATCATAGCGCAGCGGCAAATGAACGCAGCCTATCATAGCGCGGCTCTATGATGACATGTGAAAACAATAGAGCTGTGGTTCTACATAGTCGATAATCTTATTTATGATTAAAACTAATTAGTTTCGCAATTTTTTTATTTAACGTTTTGTTAAAAAAAAAATACAATGGACTCCTTATATGACACACTTTAACCCCTTAATTCATTAGGAGTAGTTTTGTAACACCTGTATTACTATAAATTATGTACTTACCGATGATACCCCACTCCACCCGTTTTTAGCCGTGTCAGGCTATTTATATACAAAAAACATTTTAAATAAATGTATATAAATCATTAGATAGTTTTACTTTAGGGATGATTCAGAGAAAATAATGGTTGGTTATCTTTTCAAAAATCTTGTGTTTGTTCAAATGATTCCTTAATCATCTTTCTATTAAAATTAAAAAAAAACAATTCCTTACTTATCCTCCTCGGTCCTTCCTTACGTCCCCAATAGGAGACATTTTCCGTGGGGCTTTCCCTGGCGATCTTTTAAATAAAAAATATTGCAATGCATTAGAACTAGATACAAAAAAATGTGTTACAAAGAGGACAAATAATATATATATTTTAATTATATAAAAACCCCTTAGTACGTCAAAGTAATTTTTTTCAATGTTACAAACGAAATCATGCTTCAGGACTGAGGAGGTTATAAATAACAGTCAAGAATAATAACCAAACAGGCGGGAGTGGCGTGGTGTGAGAATGTTCCGGTGCAGTAGATTTTTATAACATTCTAGTTTCTACATACACTGCTACAAAACTCTGTGAAGAAACTAAGAAATTCTACAAATAATAAGTAGGTGTATATGTAGCACTGACTATTATATACATTCAGGGGCACACATATTATGCATCATCTGTTGGTACCAGTCTAGGATTCCCACACTATGAAAACCAGAAACTGACAAGCATTACATATTATCATATAATACATACTTATTGGTTTTAAAAATATTCTGAATTTCAAACACCCAGATTTTATTTTATTTCATAGAGCAAATGACCTACCTACTTGTCAAACTTTACCCTGGGTAGGAGTCGAACACAACAACACTAGACCTAGCAGATTGTGCCGCTGCATCAGTAAATAAACACTCCTCACTACCAACAAACGAGATGGCACAGCATTTTTTGTGAGTATTGTTCTTGAACCATGTGTTACAAAATCATTGTTTAGAAAATGTTTTGAACAATTTCATTTATTTTTCTTTACAGCAGCTCAGTATGGTATAATATTACACCAGACTTGCTGGACCCTTTTATCATTTGGTAACCTGAAAGGAAGGATAATTGAATTACTGAAATATGTCCATGAAATTTTACTTTTTAAAAATTGAATGCTGTTTTGTACTCAAATAATAAAAAATCAAAACAAAGTAATAAAGGTAAAAATAAATAACAGAATACAGAATACAGAATTTATTGATAAAATTATTATAAAATTTTACACAAACAAACAAATTGGAACCAAATTAACATACATACAAGCATACATATGAATTTCAAAGGAGAAAAAATATGCTTTATACAAATATGAACATTTATTAAATAAAATGTTGGTCACTTGTAGGTTAGTTTGTAAAAAAGTAAATAGGTAGCTGTTCTATAATTTTGGTTGGGTTGCACATAAGAGGGCTGCCTGTTCTTTTTTAAATTACGCAGCAGTCCTAATTGTAAGTATACACAAACCCAAAATGCATTCAAATAGACATGTTATAGGTACTTACCGGGAAAACTACAAATAAATAAACAAATAATACTCACCGATGAAAAGTAAGACCACATCCAGGGTAGCTTCCACTTCTGCATCCTTTTAATACAGCATACGCAACCCATTAATAGCTATGTATCTTCTTTAATATTTTGCGATATCCTTTTCTAGTAATTCAATGGTAATTCACTACCTAGGTACAAACAATAAATTCACTTCGTGAACAAGAACTCGTTCCTCAATAAAAGTAAGATTTATTTATTTACCTTTACCTAAAATAACAAGTGTTTGTCCCTTTCACACTTCTAAATATAATAATAGGCTATCCTGCTGTCAGAGCAAAAATGAAACTCCGCTACTGTGGAAACTAGAATTGCCACGGTAGAAATATCATTTTTCCCCAACTTTAGGGGTTCTCCCTATTAGATCGGGTCAGTGTAAAAACGATTCAAACGATAAACAGGGCAAAGAATTTTATGTTTTAATATCTGGGTGACGGAGCTTCGCTCGGACGATTTGGAAGTTAAAACTAAATAGTTAACAGTTTATATGCATTACTTTTACTTGGATATTTACTTATTTATTTTTTATTTATACAGTGTAAATTATAAGGTGCTACTTTATTAGTGCCCGATATTTTAGTCAGTGCTTTTACTCCTGATTTTGATCAACTTTCCCCAAGGAACCCATAGACGAATCGCAAAAATTTTTTTGGACTCTTCAGACTAATTTGGCCGCTCGGCTGATCGATTTGTATGAAGAGTCCAAAATTTTTTTTGCGATTTGACTATGGGTTCCTTGGGTAAAGTTGATCAGAATCAGGAGTAGAAGCACTGACTAAAACATCGGGCACTAATAAAGTAGCACCTTATATAGTCATGCGTCAAATTTTAATCAGTGCTTCTACTTCTGATTCCATCGCTTCCATGAAGAAATGGAGTCGAGCATAGATATAAGAACAACAGATACGTTAAGCCCGTGCCGGTATTTTTCCTTTCGTTTCCACGTTAGGTGTAGCTAGATTTGATTCCCCCAATTTTGGGATTTTTTAAATGAAAACTTCTTTAGGCGCATTTTGAGCTCTTTTAAACAGTGAACGATACTAAACCTTCGCGATCAACGCTGTTTCCGGTATGGAAATTACACAGTAAGCAGAACTTATATTGCTGAAGGCCTGAGGGTAAAGGGAAATTTCAGATGACATATGTGACACCGTTCATAAGATTCTCAATAGATGGAGTTTCTAGGCTTTGTTAAGAGTATAGCGGGGTAAGTATGAGCCAGATGCCTCGCGGGAAAGTTAGCAGGGTGTCCACTCAAAATTCCCAAAATACTTCCCTGACTTTCCCTGACCATTTTTTAAAACTTCCCTGACCCCTTATAATTTTAGAACCATTTTTGGAGGATTTTGTTTGATTGCTGGTTTGTTTTTAATTTTTATCTGGAAACGGCGTAATGTGCCATAACTGACTTTACAGCAGCTAAACATGCTTTTAACAAAGGGATTTCCATTGAATCTATTAAATTTTTTGATTGTGGTTTTCTGGGACCATGTCATCTATAATAAACTGGTTTACCTTGTAAAAAAAGTATGCTCTTTCAAGACAACAGTCATTTTCCAACCACCTTATCGAGATGAATTTCTGTGCTGTGGAAATAAAGAGCCTTCAGTGATAGCAGTGTAAAGAACTCAACGTGCCGGACTGTCTTTGTTATGCTTATGTGATGACCTATCTCACAGCCCTATTTACTGTATGTAGACCCGCCGAATTACAGGACATCCTTTCTAAAGTGGTGGAGTGTGTAATTAATACACAGCTTCTCGCATATCTAGATGATCATGACCTTAGCAATGACCGCCACTACGGGTTTCGTCATGGCCTGTCAGCTGGTGATCTTCTAGTATGTCTAACATACCGCTGGGCCGAAGCCTTTGAAAGTCGAGGGGAGGCACTGATAGTCAGCCTCGACAGCTAAGGCGTTTGACAGGGTCTGGCATAACTTATGCTTATGCTGATAATTTCGACAGAAGTGCCTTACTGTTTAAATTACCAGCATACGGCCTACCATCGCCAGCTTTCTGCGTGAAAGGAGCATCAAAGTCCTTTGCGACATTAATGCTGGTGACCCGCAAGGTTCTGTACTCTCGCCAACTCTATTCCTTCTGCATATCAATGATCTACTGCAAATACGCGGTAGTATTCATTGCTGTGCGGATGACATTACGGATGATGCGCAGTACACAGGCCGAGGTGGAGAGTCGTGTCAGGATTGTGTCTGAAGTCGAAGACACTCTGGAGAAAGTCTCGGAATGAGGGTAGACTAAATTTAGTCAGTTTTAACCCCACGAAGACGAAGTCTGCGCGTTCACCTCCGGAAAAGTCCCTTTTACTGTGGCGCCTCAGTTCCAAGGCACAACGCTTGCTGTTGCTACGAGCACCGGGACCCTAGATGTCGACATTTCTAGCAACGTTCAACCTCGGGGTCACCTCGAGGGCAAGGTTACCCTTGCAGCGAAAAAACATGGATTGTTCAATAAAACAAAGCGGTACTTCAGACCCAAATAGCGCTTGCAGCTATACAAAGCTTAAGTGAGGCCGCATATGGAGAACTGCTCACATCTCTGGGTAAGATCACCTATGTATCAACTAAGCCCCCTCGACTCCAGCCAGCGACGCGCGATCAGAATTTTCGATGACCCAGAGCTCACAAGCGGTCTAGAACCCCTCAGCTTTTAGAAAGATTTCAGCTCTCCCTGTGGGTTCTACCGTTTATACAACGGCTTGTGTTCTGAGGAACTGTTCAACATTATGCCTATGGCAGTTTTATCATAGAAACACTCACCATCGGAATCGAATTCATCCCCACCAGTTAAAGCCAAATTGGTCTCGAATAAGGTTTCAGAGGTGCTTTTTCCTAGAAGCCTACAAGCTATGGAATGCGAAGTCATGATGTAAATCACTGATAACGTGTAAACAAAAATAGTCCAAGAAAAGTCTGGGTTAAATATGGATTTTTCTCTCACTTATGATCATTGGGAAAACTCAAATATCCCTGACTTTTCCAGGTCGCCAGGTCATTTCCTTCCCTGACTTCCCTGACTTTTCCAGAAAGTGGACACCCTGGTTAGGTTGATATTTTTACCGTGAAATCAGCTTCTCAAGAGAAACATTTCCCTAAGCCATTAAACCTCTGCACGCACTAGTTTTTGAAATAAAAAAAAATAGATTTTTGAAAAAAACAACATTTTTGTGATCTATTTTGCAAACGCTAGATATAGAGTCTGACAAATGAAAGCGTAACCTGGAATTTTATTTAAAGTTTTTACATGGCAACAAAAAGAAGCTGTCAGAGGCTGTCACTGTTGAATGTTAGTATGACTGTCGGTTATTGATACTTGTTGGCTGAATATTCATGTTTATTATTTAATGTATTGTTGAGCGTAAGAAATGATAAAACGATATTATTTGTAATGGCCATTCGTAAATGATAGATTTTATGGTAATTTCAGATTTTTCAGTGCAGAGATAAACTGCAGATTATCAAAATCAATTTATGAAGTAGACTGTTTTTATGTTTATATTCATAAACAAGATGTACAGGGAGTCAATAAAATTGTAAAAAGCTAATTGTAAATTGGAATTTCAACTAGTATAAATATATTTTTATAAAGATTTATCACACAAGTAAAATAAAAATGACTCGAACCTTAAAGAACACTATCACGGTTTTTTTTATATAAAAATAACCCGTTCTATGTTCTATAACATATGTTAACTACCCATTACGTCCCCGCTGCAGGGGCACGGGTCTCTTCCCATAACTCGGGAAGATTAGGCCATACTCCACACAAGGGGACCAAGTCCAGATTGGTGGAGGTTGTGAGGCTAGTGACCAACCCCAGTGGCAGAAGTTTTCAAGCCGCCTATAAGGCCTCTAATATAAAAAAAAATATGGATGGTTATGTTTTTTAAATAGCATCTGCTGTCTCTAAGTAAACAAAACGTTGTAACTTAAAAATTAAGTAGGTTACACAAAAAATAAACACCATCATTTCAATATAAGCATTTTTTTTACAGAAAAAGTGTCCTTTCTGCAGTTCAGAGTGCGTTCCTGTAAGAGAAGCACGAGCGCAAAGTACGTCTTGTATGTCAGATGAGGGCCGAGAAAATACTGATGGTTAAATTTATAGTTCCTGTATGATATTATAAGAATATTTCATAATATCTTAAAATAACTGACAAAAGATTTTAATCTAATTCAAAAATGTTAGATTTTACTTCAAATATAAATGTAGTAGTTTTGTTACCATTTGTAAGAGGTTTATTATTTTCGTTAAAGGTTCATGGCTATGAGCTTGTTCATTTAATTTTGTTATACTTAAGTATGATGTACCTACTCAACTAATAAATAAAATAATAAAAAACATTTCGTAGTATTTCTTTTAATATAAAAAAATACGTTACGGGTCCAGCAGATCCTACCAGGCATGTCGTGTGACTTTTAGCCACCAGGCATACGAAGGATTAAACAATGGTATTCTAGATACGCTATTATTTAAAATATATTATAAATTCATTTATAAACTCATTATGTCAGAAACATTGACGCTTAACTTCAGTGCAGCGCCATCTAATGTCAGTGTTGGAAATCACTGAATTTTTTAAAAAGTTTATAAACTTACCACTAATACAGGGACTGCATGTGCTTTAATCCTTATATGACCTTTTTCGGAAGAAGGACAGATCATATCTTCTGCTTTAAAATGTTTGGAGCATACAATCGTAGACTCAGTTGGTAGCCATTGTGTGTCTCTTTTTAATAACCTTATTATTTTAATCCATTTTTCTCTCCTCACGGGGTGTTTGGGGACCCTATATAAATGATTGTTCCTATATATTTTTTAAATTAATATAAATAAAGGGTAACATTTTACTTATTTAAACAAGTAGGAAGGCTCGTTTCTTTATGTACCTATATTCTATACAAAAACATAAAAAGATAAATAATTTTACAAGTTATCGAAGAAGAAGAAGAAGAGAAAGCTTGTAATAATACGTTCTCATCATACATTGGATCAATTTTCCCCAAACTAGGGTATTTTTGGCAACACTGTCGATGGAAAATGGTTGCATTTAGTGAATTATATTTATAATTTTTTTATTCAAAACTTAACGAAACACTTATTTACCTGTGGAATGTGATACCGGTGCTTTTGTTATCCCTGCCGGAGTGAGATTTGCAAAATTTTACCACGCAATTGGGCATTTTTTCGACATGACCGCGGTACCCGGTACGATCACAGAATACCAAAGAGAATATAATCACTACAGAACACTATTACCTATTTACCTACCACGGTACGATACACAGACTAAGAGGATTGAGGAAGTAAGATGGCCAGGGTGACCGTCTCAAAACTGGCAAATCTGCCCGACACTGATATAAAAATACAGTCTGTTTACGATCTTTTGCCTGGTGGTGAAAGGCCGGAACGGAACTAACGTCGCCATCTTGAAAAATGACACAATATATATTAAATATACATCGACATAGAAACAAATGGACGACGCGACGGGTCTATTATAGTACCTATACTTCATTCCAATCAAAAAAAAGCAAAACGTAAACAAACTTACTATGGAACTGACACATATCAATGTCATCTGCATACTACGTTTGTTTACCTTTTGCTTTTTTTTGATTGGAATGAACTATACATAATTCACGAAAAAGCGTCCGCAGTTAACCTATACACACGTAGTTATATGCATAGAAACAACACATTTGAATTTAGATCGTGAGTCATTACAATACGGTTAATTTTTGTTTGCAAGAATTTATCTACATACGAAGCTTCGACTGGAACGTACCTACTTCACCCAATGATATTGTATTTTACTAAGGGCAACGCGGCATCGAAGCGCGGCACAAGGACACTATACGTAGCTATACACCAATAGTAAACGTCGTAGAAACAAAGGAAACACAGCCTATCTCTTTCTTACAAATGGAGCGCGTGAATTGCTATTTCATATTACGTCATCTCGCAAGCCGAGCGCGTGACTCTGTGGCGTGACTCTTGAGAACATAAGAAGCGTGGAGTAACATTTGAATTATATTTTTTTGTATTGGGCATCCTAACGTAGTGTTTCAAATACTGCCATTCGTAATGTTTTCTGAAATATTGTACAATTGACTTAAATAGAATTCCAGATATATATAATGTGATTTTTAAATGACGGAATGAATATTTCAGGCTAAATTATTAATCGGGATAAATATGTCAAGTTGTCGACTTTTGTTGTACCGCTTAAAAAAAAGGACAAAGTTTTTCACTCTGTCGACCAGTGGATATGAAAAAATGTTATATAAATCACAATACTCAGTAATCACCTTCTGAAAAAATAAGTACTGTAGTGGAAAGATGAAGCCAGGTAGTTTTTGAATAATTTTGATTTCCATTTTAAAGACTTACGGGTACATCAGATGCTTCTTCTATACCTCTCTTCTTTGATTGACTCGGTCCAGAATCATCGGCAAACTGAAACATTGATTAATTTTTAAATAAATTATTTGCCTATTATAATTTAAAAAAAAACATATAAACTTTAACTTTTATACTAACCTCTATATGCGGAACAGCTGTCTTTTTTAAACGCTTATATCCTTTAGGGGTGCAATAAACATCAGATTCAAGAAAATGATCCGAGCAAATGACGCTCGACTCATTTGATTTGTAAAATTCTTCGGATCTTTCTCTTGCTACCAACTTGCGCCATTTTTCTCTCATAATCTCGTTTACAGGAAAGCTAAAAAATAAGCAGCCTTTATAGACTTTCACAAAACATATTTACATTTTGCCGAGTAGGTAGAAACACTTAGTATCAAACAGCTATTTTTTATGCCCTACACTTAATCTGATGCCCTACACGTGATCGAGAGTGATTCTTAGTGTAACCCTATGATAGAATGGTTAATTGTGCCACACGAGGAAGCTAAGTATATATTTTTACAACTTTCGAGAATATTCGCCTTTAGTACTTCCAGTATTTATTTATTTATTTTATTATTTATTGTACACAGAAAAGCGATCCATATTATTAACAAAGTACACTTATTCACATATAGTATGTTTAACTCTGCAAGTTTACTGCCAAAAAAGCAGTTAAATATTTATTAAAAGATGAAAGAAATGTTGCAAATAACTGTGAAATAACCTAACCTAACCAATTATACAAAAAATTAAAACCTGACCAATAAAATCCTTTTAATTGGCTGTAGTTGGGTAAAAATGTAAGTACCCTTCATAAATCTGGGGATCAAAACGGATCTAACAACACGACAACACCTCGCATTCCGAAATTCATCAAGCCGTCTTGGGTACAGGCGGTAATAATGAAACAGATCTTCATACATAACACATACATAATAACATTTATACATACACGCGAAAAATATTACCTTCCCCTTCGGCAGTATGGTTTTACATTTAAAACATTTAAACAAAGCGACTCCACTCTTTTATTTTATGACTATGTTCTTGTGGCGTACTGACGCCTGTCTCTTTCTGGCGCGCGTGAAAGAAAAGAATAGGAATACTCTTTAATAATTTAGGATGTTTATTGAAATTTCAGTGTTTTTTCTACCTTTTTTATACATTTTCGCGTCTTATATTTTATAAATAAAATCAACTTACCGGTGGTAGGTCACACCATCTTTTTTTAGGGTCGTTCGACTGTTATTTCGACACTTTTTCACGACACACTTCGGCATCCTTACTGCTTTGCGCTCAAAACACGACTAAGGTAAAAAGTGTGAGCACATCGCATTTGAGCACACTTCTGCCGTGCCGTGCCGTTTACAGCGCGCTGATGCAATGTCCAGTGTATAGAATGTCATTGACTTCACCTTACGCAGCTTCGAGTGAAGACACACAAGTAATGGAGTAGCTTTCACTTATAATGTTTTTTTGTTGGCTATGTTTTATAAGTATTTTTTATTTTTGCAGAATCTTGTTTATTTTTTATAACAAACACAGAAACACGCTTAAATATGAATTTTTACACATTTAGTTCCCATGAACTGTGGCTTCTGCTCATGAAACTCAACAATTTTTGATCGGCCAACTTAGTACGAGAAGTCCAATTTTTTTGCTATTTCATTATGGGTTTCTTGTGGAAAGTTATTCAGTTTCGTGAGAAGCCATAGTTAACAGGAACAAAACGACTAAAATGTTATCCTGTATAATAATATGATAGCCCGATATTTTATTCAGCGCTTATACAGGGTTTATATGCAAACCCAAGAAACCTTTTAGGAGGTGAATAAGAAGCCGTAATTGAACAACTTTAATAATAAAAGCCTAAAATTGACATATCTCTCGAGATATATTTTTTTCTCTATTAGTGCTTAGATCATCAAGCCTCTAAAACATTGACAGAAAAAAAAACATTATCTCGAGAATGTAACGAGAAAAAACTGTAGGTGTACTCAACGATGGCTAGTTGTACAGAAAACAGTCATAAAAATTGGGGGTAAATGTCAATTATTTTGAGAGAAAAAAATACTTTCCCATTTTGATCAATCAGCAGTTCTCTTTTCGATTTCAGTAAAATCGTAGAGCAGAAGTTGTCCAATTTCATGAGTTAAATCATTGTAAGTATTACTAACCCTTTTCTATTGTCTTACCGTGTCGTTTGTTGTCAAAACAGTGGTTGTTGTAGTTTCATCATGTTTTTCGTTTTCTGATTTTACGTCACTGTTTAGCTACAAGAAAATATAAATTTTAGGTTTTAAAAATATAAAATACAATATTGTTATATAGATAATGCACATAAATGCTACTTACTAGCAGTGTTGGCACAGCTGTTTTTTTAAGTCTTATTAAACTTTGCCTAGTTGTGTACATATCCGATTTGGTAAAATGATTCGAGCAAACAAAGTGGAATTTTTTCGGAACAAAGTATTCATCTCGTCTCGATTCGGATATAATGTTTTTCCATAGTGCACAACGTATAGGATCTCGGGGAAAGCTAAAATAAATAAAATATTTCATGTAATAAAAATAATAGAAAAAAGTAACAAAATACAATGAGTGTAAAAAGTACACCTAGATATATTTAAAAGAACTATATTTTTAAAGCTTTTACGAAAGGTTTTTTTAAATAAAATTAGTAAAATATACCTCACATTTTCGTGATTTATCTGTATGTACAAAGTCAAAAAATAATCAACAGAATAATTAAAAATATAAATAATTTATTAAAAGTACCCAAAACCACGAGCAAAAAGTATTCGTACACTTATTGTATTTTTTACACAATAAAGACCAACATATTTTTTAATATTTTGTAGGTCCACCCTTAGCATCAAAAATCGCCTTGAGTCTACGTGGCATAGAGTTAACTAATTTTAAAGTATAAGAAAGTGGGATTTTTGCCTATTCCTCGGTGAGAGCTAATTTTAAATAATTTTAATTAGAAATTTGCCGATAACGAATTTTTTTTTTGTCGAGATAGTCCTAAAGGTGTTTTATTGGATTGATGTCAAGTGACTGGGTGGGGAGGAGTTTGGACGTACTTTGGTGTATTGTAGAGTATCCACATTTTCGGATTCCACGCGGTATGCTTAGGATCGTTATCCTGCATACATATAAAATTATTATTTAATCCCATTGCAGGGGTTGCTCTAGCATGCAGATTTCTTTCAGAATAGTAATATAAGTCTTATGGTCCATAATATTGTCAATAAGTGCAAGTTTTCCGACACCAAAAGAACTCATAGTACCCCATACGAGCACCACATCCACCACCATGGTTCACAGTAGGTAATAAATTTTCTTTATTTAATTCTGTATTGCATTTTCGCCATACCGTATGATGTTTACCTGACCCAAAAATATTGAATTTTGATTCGTCTGTAAAAATTTCGCGTTGCTAAAATTCGATTGATTTATTTTTCTGCTCTCTAGCGAACTCTAATCTCTTCTTTCTATTATCCTCACTCATCCCATCCAGTATTTCTTACGAGCAGAACTCCCATGGTACCCGGCTTCACGCGATACATTACGAACAGTACTACAAGAAATATTAATTGTATGTGTTGCTTAAGTTTTTTAGTATTTAGGGACCACTTATTTTAGCATCTTTCTTCACTTTCCCCACAATTCTTCTTCTCAAACTATATGTTAATTTTGTGGGACTTCCACTTCGTTCTTTATTTTCGAGCGTTTTAGTTACAGAATACCGGTCAATTACACTCTATACTGTTGAACGCGGTCTATTTAATAGTTTAGCTATTGTACTTAAAGATTTGTACACTGATTATGCCAAGGTATAATTAATTATCGTTCATCTGTACTTGTCTCACGACGTTTTTGTTCCATTTTCGCATCGTAAATAAAGTAATTGGATTTTGTATGAACTTTGGCTACAAAAAATTTTTGTTCTTCGGTTGCTTACACAAAATGGCTCATTACAAATAAATAACATACTGAATCAAAAATAATTTCTAAAGGAATACTTTTTGCGCGTGATTTTGTGTACTTTTAATAAATTATTTATATTTTTAATTATTTTGTTGATTATTTTTTGACTTTGCACATACCTACAGATAAATAACGGAAAGTGTGAGGTATATTTTACTAGGTATTTTTATTAAAAAAAAACCTTTCGTAAAAGCTTAAAAAATGTAGTTCTTTTAAATATGCCTAGGTAGATGTACGAATACTTTTTGCACTCATTGTATTTTAATAAAAACTTTATACTTAAAAGCGACTCTATAAAATTGTTGTTCCAAAGTTGTGATGTTCGATTGTTCGCTCATGGAAACGAAACTAAATTCGTAATTCAAATTAAAATAAACTACTGTGTTTCTTAGAAAAACAATACTTTAAAATGATAAAGCAAGAGTTTACTTACCGGAAATAAGATACTCCATCCTGTTTTTTCACTTTACTTGAATAGTTTTTACAACTTTTCACTACGCAGTACGCCATTTTGGACGCGCAGTCAGCCGGCCGACCAAACGAACACTGGCGCGAAATTACAACTCTTTTTGCGTTTTACTACTAGCCCAGTCATCTTGGAGTTTCTTTGTATGGAGACCCCAACATTAATTTCTCTGTCAATGAAACTGCACGAATGTGAAGGAGGATAGTGTATATGTAGATGGAAGATGATTTCTGCCTTTTCGCGAAGGGTACCTAACTCGCAGGACAACTACTTTGCTTTATGCCTAAACTTCAATATAAATTAGCTTTTGGTCTAAGTGTCTATTTGCCTATGTGGCTGTTTGTCTACTTCGCCTAAGTACTACCTCGCTATGTACCTGAATCATATATGACCTAAATCGCGTTATGCCAAAAAATTGTTTACATAAACTACGAGTATATACAAACTTCGCAGTGGATCTATTTGACCACTTATAATTTTGAGTAGGTAGGTACTCTATGGTTCAGTTAGTGATGATGATACTTCAAAATGACATTGTTTTTGAAATTTCACGTTTTAGCTAATATTTATTGTAATATTTTCTCCATTTTCGATATGAATTCAACAGAGATTTTTATAAAAAATAAAAAAGTTGGAGACAATTTGTTGAAAGATGGCTATTGTTACACAAAAAATAAGTGCAATAAGGATGGTTCGTCATTATGGCGTTGCTCGAACCGTAAGATGTGCAGCGCTTCTTTGAAACTGAATTCAAACAATGAAGTTCAAAATGTTCAAGAGCATTCATGTTTTGCCAATGCTGCGAAAAATAAGATTGCGGTAATTACCGATAAGGCTAAAAATGAGGTATGCCGCACCTTTGGGCCGATACCCAAAATTTTAGAAAAAATTGTATTGAACGATCACGATGGCAACTCAAATTCCTTCAGTGATGTTGAATTTAATGCGGCATCTTTATACAAAACAAAAAAAGATACACTATGTCGAGCTAGAAAGAAGTTTTTGGGAACCGAGAAGAAATCTTCAGATGAAATACTAATGGTCCCGAATATAATAGCTCAAAATTTTCTAGTGTGTGATGATGGTGAAGCCAAGAGTAGGATTTTGATATTCTCTACCTCAGTAGCTTAGAGAACCTTGAAGTCACTCGAAGGTACTGACATGGAATTATATGGCGATGGTACATTCAAATGTGTGCCGTCAGGATTCTACCAACTTTATTCAATTCATTTAAATATAAACACTGGGAACAGGGCCACTGTAAACATAGTTCCAATAATATACTGCTTATTGCCTAATAAATCACAGGATACATATCGAGGGTTCACGGGCGACTTGTATTAAGCGACATTTTTGGAAACACAGGTAACCTCTACTTTAAAAATTTATTTCTTACAAAACACCTCACAAAAAATTACTTCTGAATAATATTTAAAATATTAAGAATATCGAGAATCTATATAATACTAAGAAGTTAAGTTTTAATGATTATTTTTTTAAGAAATATTTTTTTAAATCAGTCTCCTGAACATTTCTAAAAATGTCGCTTAATACAAGTCGCCCGTGAACCCTAGATATATTCGTCTATTTCAACTTATTAAGACTCATTTTGAGATAAATATGTGATTTTGAAACCGCCCAAATTCAGGCACTAAAAGCTGTTTTCCCAGAAATAGCGATTAGCGGATGTTATTACCATTTTTCCAAAGCTATATGGAAAAAAGGAAATTTGGGTGTTTTAGCTACACGCGCTGGTTACAAGATGACCGAAATTGGTGCACATCTTCCTTTGCTTCCTACTAGATATATATCAGATGTTTGGCAAGAAATTAAGATATTAGAGACTGAGACTAATACTGAAACCACAGGAAAATTCAATAAATAGATACATAGAAAAACAGTGGTTGGGAAAATTAAACGAAATTATTAGTTGTGCCGGCGATATCCATCGCACAAATAACTCTTTGGAAGGCTGGCATAGACGCTTAAATTCTAGGATGAAGGGCAAACGGTCATTTATTCACTTCTTATTTAAGTTAAGAAAGGAGGGGCAGTGACAAAGTCTTAAACTAAAACAAAGCTTATTTGAAGGGAATACGAGAAGAAGAATAGATGTGATTTTTAACCGAAGATACAAAAAGGAGGTGGAGAAATTAGAAATCCAAGAAGTAACAGCGCTATATTTCATAAAAAAACTGTGCAAAATAAAAAAGGATCTTTTAAAAATTCATAGTCCTTAAAAAGAAAAACGAATAGTATAGTTCTTAAAAAGGAAAATAGAGTTTAAGTTGAAGTGATAGATAAGTAACGTATAAGTTTAATTTTAAATTATAAGAAGAAAACTAATTAGATTTTTTGTTCATTTTCTTGATACGCTGTTTTATTCCATTGAATTATCTGACAATACAATAGGAGAATGGCGGACAGTATATTGAACTCTTTCAAAAATATTAACTAATTACTACCAGTCATTTTATTCGGACACTTTAGCACCTTAGGTACCTACTTTCATACTAGAAGTAGGGAGTAAGGGAATATACTTACTCGCTTTGAAACTAAATCTCAGTAGGTCTAGGTATTATTTTAGCCTTTTCCGCTGCTGACCTATATCGTAGTAGGTCGAACTATCGTTATGCCTACATCGCGTTTTAATTAGGCATAAAGCGAAGCAGTTGTCCTGCGAGTTAGGTACCCTTCGCGAAAAGGGATTTCTGTACTATTCTTTAGTAGTAACTTAATAACACGCGTATGTAGTAGTATCCAAGACTTTTTAGTATCACGCGAAAGTAGGTATTCCACAGATAGTAAAAAAACTCACTAAAAGGCTGATATAGATTACAAACACATCAACAACATCAAATAACTTGTTAGGTAGGTACCTATTAATAATGTAAAAAAAATATTGTACGTATGGCGGTGTTCAGCGCCATAGTACGAAACTCAGGTACGAAAGCTCAAAAATACAATAAAATAAATTCGTCGGAATCTTTTTTTTATGTATGTTCACCGATTACTCGAGACGTCTTTTTTTTTTTCTTTTTTTTTTATGGCAGAGGTGGCAAACGAGCAGACGGATCACCTGATGGTAAGCGATTACCGCCGCCCATAGACACCCGCAACACCAGAGGAGTCACAAGTGCGTTGCCGGCCTTTGATTTGGGAGTACGCTCTTTTCTTGAAGGTTTGAATGTCGTATCGGTCCGGAAATACCGCAGGCGACAATTCATTCCACAGTTTGGTTGTGCGAGGCAGAAAGTTTCTAGTGAAACGCACAGTTGTGGACTGCCAACCATCTATGTGATGGGGATGAATATGTTGTCGCGTAGAACGATGGCGGAAAGAGGCGGCAGGGATCAATCCGAACAATTCCTCGGAGCACTCCCCATTGTACATGCGATAGAGAATGCAGAGCGAGGCTACATCTCTACGCAGCGCCAGGGAGTCAAGCCGATCTGAAATATCCTGGCAGTCGACGATTCGAGTTGCCCTTCGTTGAATGCGGTCCAGAGGGAGAAGCTGGTACTGGGGTGCCCCTGCCCAGAGATGAGAACAGTATTCCATATGAGGCCGAACCTGCGCCTTATAAAGTTGCAGGCGATGCGCCGCAGTGAAATACCGTCTCGATCTATTGAGCACACCAAGCTTCTTCGAGGCTAATTTAGCCTTACCCTCTAGATGGCCACGGAACTGGACTTCACTCGATAAGTCGACACCAAGAATTCCGATACTAGCTGAGGCATTTAGGGGAGTGTCCTCAAAACGAGGTGATACGACAAATGGCATTTTCTTGGCAGTGAACGCGCAAACTTGTGTCTTAGTGGGGTTAAATTGGACCAAATTAAGTCGACCCCATTCTGAGACTTTCTTTAAAGAGGCCTCAATTTCCGACACAAGTTTGTTTCGGCTCTCGATGACGTCTGAACGGATTTGGAAAATTCTTTTTTTGTTTAAAAGGGTATACTTCACAGGTGGTCCCATATAAATTTTGTCGAAATCGATTCAGCGGTTTTTGAGAAAATCAACAAAAACATATCAAAATTGGAGTTGTTGCGATTGAAGTCGCTTGTTTTTAACGTATTCAGTGTGGTCAATTATAATAAAAAAAATGGTTTTTTAACTTTCAATACTTTAATAATTTAATAAAAAAAACAAGGATTAGTATCAAATTTTAGGGTTCCGTACCCAAAAGTCAACGGGACCCTGTTAATAAGCCTACGCTGTCTGTCCGTCTTTCTGTCAGCGGGCTGTATCTCATGAACCGTAATAGGTAGATAGTTGTAATTTTCAGTGTGTATTTCTGTTGCCACTGTAACAACAAAGGCCGGTAACGCACTTGTAACTCCTCTGGTGTTGCGGGTATCTATGGGCGGCGGTAATCGATTACCATCAGGTGATCCGTCTGCTCGTTTACCAGCTATGCCATAAAAAATAATAAAAAAAACATAAAAATTAAAGGGGCTGGTAGGGTGACACCAGAAACGTATTTTTGGCGGAATTCCAAATATTGTACGATGGTAGGTACGGAACCCTTCATGTGCGAGTCCGACTCGCACTTAGCCGTTTTCATTTATTTATGCCCATACAAACCCATACAAAGGACTATCCAAAAAATTATATGGACACTGTCCCCACCCACCAACAGAAGTGGTATTAGTTTCAAAATTATTGTGACGTCCGTCCCATCAAAATAATAATAACCATTTTCAATCCAAAAAACGATGGGGTTTTATTAAAATATACGAGAATAGTTATTCGTTCAACTAATGAGCAAAGTAATTTTTTACTTCGAGTGCTAGCTTTAAATCACGAACTAGCGAAGTAGTCTAGAATTGAATCACGAGGTAGCGAGTAATTCTAATACAATAGACAAACAACTGAGCATTGTGAGTTATTTATTTTATGTTAATGTTTTTAATTTAGAGGTTGCGTTCGGAAACTGCGCTGCTTGACACTTTTATGAAAACCTAAGATGCAACACAAACATGATATTTTTAAGTAAGCGATATTCATTTTACTAGTAAGTATATATTTATTTTAAATATTACGTCTTTAAAAATGCAATAGCACAATTTTTAAATTTATTATAAATTTCAATAAATATGACCGTTTTCCACCCCGAAGGGAAGAAAACGATTATTTTAGGTCGTGCCGAGGCTTGACCTTTCGGAGATTACCTTATCATACCTAACAGTCACAATGCACCAGAGTTCATGTAGTTGTGTCCATAAGCGTGTATCCGGGCGCCGGGCGCGAGGCGAGAGGGGTAGAGAGGCCCCCCGCGCACCGCGCGCGGCCGCGCTGCGAGCGGCGGCGGTCCGCTACCTCAGTACCTGTCTTCGAAAAGCCGGCAAGGCCTTGCTCCAGGTCAAGCCTCGGCACGACCTAAAATAATCGTTTTCTTCCCTTCGGGGTGGAAAACGGTCATATTTTAGCTCGGTGCCTTCGGCTTGACCTTTCGGAGACGTGTTTACTTTCTGCCGGCGCCAACATAAGCGTACTGTGAAGCTCAATCGTAAGGAAAACGAGAGCCGGAGCCCCAAGATCAAGGAAACCACATAGATACTGCAATTTAACATATTTTATTACGTTAAAAACCAAACAAGTACAACTAAATTCGTTTTGAACTTATAATTATTTAACAGAGGTGTAACACCTGAGATCACATACATCACAGCTTCATTATTAAAGATAATATCCCAAATGGGCACATTTAGCCTTAGCTAGTTACTATAATAATTAGAAACAGGAATTGCTTATTCATAATCATAAAATATGTTCTAAAAAAAAAACAATTTAATTCAAATAACCTTAAATGAAGAGTTTAAAACATTGCTATTAGGCTTAATCGGTCGCTCGACCCTCTTACAGTAATGTTTAAAAAAGTTAGTACATCCCCGCCAGTTACCCTTTTCCAGAATTCGGTCCAAGGGTACATTGCTTTCGAAATCGTTCGATGCCACAGCTGAACGAATCGATCCTGGGCTGCAATTAATTCCTAGCTCGTGAAAAGTTGACTTAAGCCAACCTGCAATTACAGTCCGAGTAGCAGATTTAACCTTTCCTCTTGTAGTAATAAACAGATTATATAAATTCTCACGCGCCCTCCTTCTCTCCGCGGAACATTTAATCAGACACCTTACCCACTTGACTATATCCAAAGGTGAATCCCCTGAAGATGAAAGCTCCCAGCCGGACTGACGAGATCTACCATTATCGGTCTTCGAACCGAAGGCTGGCCAAAACACAATGGAATTTTCTGAGAACTCACAATGATGTACATCGATATTTAAAAGTGTCAGATCGTGTAATCGTCTTCCTGAAGCTAACAGTAACAGAAAGGCTACATGGCGAGAAACCTGAAACAAACTGGTGGTCGATGGAGGATTCACCCTCAACCACTGTACTAGATCCTGCACATTCCAAACCGTGGGTCTAGCTACTGATTTCGAGGAAGCGCTTAAATTTATTGCTTTTAACATCGTCGTGACTAACGGATGCGAGGACAACTGAAGTTGATGTGAGGGATCAGCTAGAGATGCAACGACGGATTTATGAACTAGAATAGTTGCGTATGACAACTTTCTAACTCTTGCTAAATAGCTCAGATAAGCGGAAAGGTCCTGTGGGCGAGGCTGACTAGGCTTTCCCCCATTTTGTTTACTCCACGAGACCCACTGTTTCCAGGCAGACCCATAAGTCTTCCACGTAGAGTCACGCCAAGCTAGTTGCAAGAGGTTTACATCCTCCTGAGCTAAATCAGACACTAAACTACTCCACCCCGTACTTTCCAAACCTCTAAATGGAGTTTCTCTACGTGTTCCGGCGGAAGATTGGTCGACAGATCGACCAGGTGTAGGTGAAGATTGCGAATCTGAAACGGAGCCTCTAGCGCCCTGCGCTTCAGTAGACCTCTCCAGAATGCTTTCTCCCACCGCGGCACTACCAGCAGAAATACGCCTACAGAGTTGCACAGATGTTGGAGCACCTTCGGTATAAGAGGAGGGGGCGGAAAGATCCAAGCCAGGTTGTACTCCCAGGCTCGACTGAAGGCATTTATGAATACAGCCGCTGGATCCTTCGCATCTAACGTCACATAATTTGGTACTACCATCGATCGGTAAGAGGCAAAGAGGTCTATTTGCGGAACCCCCTATCTCTGGAAAATCTTCTCTACTATTTCGCAACTGAGATGCCAATCCGGGAGCTGTCTGCCTCTTGACAAACGATCCGCAATCGTATTGAAGCGACCCGGTATGTAAAACGACAGAAGACTGATCTGAAGAGAATCTGCCAGAACCAATAGCCTTCGTGTGCCTTCCAACAAAATCGCCGATCTGGTGCCCCCTTGATTTCTCAGGTATGAGACGACAGTTTTGTTGTCCGATTGAAGCATTACCGACTTTCCCGTCAGCACCTCTCTGTACCTGGAAAAGGCTATGAACACCACGAACAGTTCCTTTCTGTTTATGTGCCATGTTCGTTGCTCCCTCGACCAAACTCCTGCTAACTGATGAAGACCTAACTGCACGCCCCAACCTGTGTCGGAGGCGTCCGTTGTTATAAATATGTCTGGTTCGGGAACGAATATCTTGCCCGGATTTTGAAGATGCTGAGTCCACCACATGCAGTCTGTCAAAGCCTGTTCTGTCACCGCAAATTTTATTTTTGGCTTTCTCTCCAGCAAAACTCTGCTTGCGATCTGCAAATTTCTTGTGAATAAGCGACCTAGAGGAGTCACTAGAGCTGCGAATCCTAACCTGCCAATCAACGCGGTTCCGGTAGCCCAACACCATTTCTGTTCCTGAATTAGAGCTTGCAAGTCTGACAAAAGATGAGCCACCTTCTCTGTTGGTAATCTCTTTTGGTTTAAGGCTGTGTCCCAAATGATCCCCAGAAATTCTATTTGCCTGGTCGGTTTCAAGATAGATTTCTCTAGATTTACTAACCATCCTAGGTCTTGTAGAAACTTTATCACGAACAGTATTTGAGACTCGAGTATCTGTGGATCCTGGTGGGCGAACAGAAAATCGTCTAAATAGACTAAGACTCGAATGCCCTTCATCCTCAGTACGCCTGCAATCCAATTTGTGACCCGAGAAAAAATATGGGGAGCAGTGCATAGGCCAAAAGGAAGGCTCGTCATTTGATAGAGATTGCCTCCGTAAGAAAAGCTGAGAAACCTTCGATGACTCTCCTTTATCGGGATGTGGAAGTAGGCCTGGGACAGGTCCAGCTTTCCCAGGAAGTCTAGCGGCTGTAAGAAATTTGGAACCTGACGCTGGTTTACGAGTCGAAATTTTGGAGGTTGCAGATACAAATTTAGGCGTCTTAAATCGAAAATCTGGCGCACCTTCCCGTTTTGTTTCGGGATCAAGAAGATTCGCGACAAGAAGCCCGTTTTTGCCTTTGACGGTTCTATAACTCTGCTGCGTTTTAAAAGACCAATTTCTTTTGACATCAGCTGGGACTCCCTTGTCGCGAATCTTCTTATCACGTCTTCGCGTAAGGGTACTAGTGGGGGCGTCTTTACGAAAGGAATGGTGTAGCCCACAATTGCTTTTAGAATATTGTCCGGCGCTCCCAATTCTCTCCAGCGGTGGGCGAATTGCCTCAATTGCCCTCCGCGGAAACCGTCAGTATTTTCTGGGTCTCTGATTCTGGCTATCCGTTCTCCTTTTCTGGTGAGCCCGTCGGGGGACCGTGGGACGGACTGCATTGGGAGCTGTACGACGCTGTTGAGAGGTAGTAGGGGCGGGCAACCGGGATGGTCCCGGACGGGGGTGCCAAGCAGCATCCCTTGAGTTTTGTTGGTGAGCGACATCCTTGGGTTTCCGAAACTTCCCTCTGATCGAAGACTCACGAGGTCTCTGGAACACTTGAAATGCCCCGCCATTATCCTTTAAAAGACTTGAGAGAGCCTTCTCTTCAAAGATATGAGTTGCCGATGGGGGAATCTGACGTACTGCTGCGGTCAGAGCTTCGTTCTTTGCTTTAAAGGCATTTCGTCTCATTTCAATTACTTCCGCCCGGTGACCACACACGAACTGCAGAATGTCATCGGATATGGTTCTAAACTGTGAGCCTTTTGAAAGAAGCTTCTTGACATCCTCTGCAGCTCCGGGATGACTCTTCGCGATTCCTTGGAGGCTCTCCACTAAGGCCTTCCTTTGCAGAAGTAATCCATGGGTGATAGCGCCCAACATACTGTCTTCCTTTGTTATGAGGGTCGATGACGGAACGCCAAGAGATCCCAATTCCGCATTTATTCTCAAAGCACTAAAAACAGGTGCCGCGTGAAGACGCTGCTCCGCTTCCTTGTACCGAATCCGGTTCCACTTCTCCGAGCCAAATCGCTGACACTCCGTACCTTCAGAGCTCATTTGCGGAGTAGGTATGGGTACAAGCGGATCCGCCTCCTTTGTTTCGGGCCGAAAATCAAGCTCAACTTCCTGATCCTTTGCCAGACTTATAGAAGGCGCCTCCCAATCTGAGTCAGATGGAGTGGAGCCGCGAAACGCTTCCTCTTCATAGACGGAATCAGCATCCGACTCTTGCGGTGTAACATTCGACGGTCGGATCGCCTCTATCTTGGATAAAATGCAGGAAAACATCTCATCCATCCGCTCTTCTAGCACGTCGAGCCTACTTTTCTTTGGCCCGCTTCCAGACACGTCAGATGTTGCACTGATCGAAGTCCCTCGTCTCTTTCTGCTCGTATCAGTGGGTTCCGAGAGGCCTGCAAGAATCTTGTCCGCTTCCCTTCTCGTGTGCATGGAAGCCTTTACCGGTTCCACAGCCTCCTTGAAGAGTTCAGTTCGTACGGCAGAGCCTCGAATTTTATTTGCGATAGCAGGTGGACCTAGTATAAGTGCCCTGGTGAATGCCCATTCTGTTAACTTGATCCGTATCTCACGGTAACCTTTCTCCGAAAGATGATTGGCCTCTGGGTCGAATGCTCTTACTATTCCAACCGTGGGAAGGGCAAAAGTTAGCTTGTTCAAAGTGTTGGGGTCAATTTTTTCTCCAAACACTTCTTCTTTAGATAATTGGCTAACTTCCCATCTAGTCCAGCCATCAGGTAAACTTTCCTGCGCCAACAGCTTAAGGCGGCCTAGTATCTCATCCTCCTGATGTGAAGCACCCTGCTCGTCCAGCAATTCAGCCAAGGTGATGAAGCCGTTCTGTTGTGCCATCTGAAGCAGACAAACAGAAGTGTCACAACCCATGTCTCAATAAGAGTCTTGTCTAAGAAATTTATTAGGGTCAATAGGCAAATATACGGTCAGTTATATTCCACAGCGCGGTTTCTAACGTGCCTCCCAATCTTTGCGGGCGGCGCCTCCCAAATTTTCGAGCGGCGCGTCTCGATCTTTCGAGACGCGCCTCTCCACTTCTTGAGCCGCGCCTCTCGATTTCCGAGACGCGCCCTCCGAATTTTGAGAGGCGCCGCCCAAATTTTGAGCCGTGCCGCCCAAATTCCGAGCCGCGCCTCCCGAACTTCGGGAGGCGCCGCTCGAATATTGCACTGCTCCTTCTCCAAATAAGAACTTAGGAGGAAGGATTGGCTGTGGCTGGATGGCCGACAGACCAGTAAGCTGAGGATAGCGCTATATTGTGGCAAGAGTGACCGACAACAAACGCAAGCGTACTTATGAAGTGACCGCTCCAGCTTATGCAGTGCAACTTGGCTCAGATAATAGAGCAAGGCGACATTTCTTCTTTCTCACACACCTATGAACACAAAAACAAACATTAAAATGATAACACTTACCATTCACACAATCCGAACATTACAACAATGTTTTAGCGAACTTAGACCACTGCGCACTGTATCGGTAATCAAAGCGTACTGAGGTAGCGGACCGCCGCCGCTCGCAGCGCGGCCGCGCGCGGTGCGCGGGGGGCCTCTCTACCCCTCTCGCCTCGCGCCCGGCGCCCGGATACACGCTTATGGACACAACTACATGAACTCTGGTGCATTGTGACTGTTAGGTATGATAAGGTAATCTCCGAAAGGTCAAGCCGAAGGCACCGAGCTAAAATAGCATATAACATTGTGTGCCTATGAGTTAAATCGCTCGCTACGCCAAAATGAGTTTCTGAACGAATTATCGCTCATATTTTTTTCAGCGCCGCGCCAAAGGTAGTGTTCGAATTTCGAATCACTTTTTCTCACACTCAAAGCAAAAACAACTTTTGCTGCGAGTTTTCAGGAACAAAAGGCACTCTTTTCGTGCTGGAGAGGTGAAAAACTATTTATTAATCTGTTAACTCAAAGCAGCTTTTTGCTGCGAATGTTAGTTTAAGTGTTCGAATTTCGAACACCAGCTTCTATCACTATCGTATCGTGTAAAGATTTCCAGTTGGTAGAGGTGAAAAGTTGTATGTTGAAACATACAACTTTCCATTGAATCAATACTGCAAAATTAAATCACGGCTTCTTCTCATGAATCTGAACAAATTTCCCGCAAACTCCGCGGACTCCTCATACTAATTGATCAAATGAGCCTCCAATTTTGTATGGGAAATCAAATTCGATTTGCATGATAACCCCATATCTACGGCGGATGTCGTCATAACAAAAAAACATCAGGCTGCACAGATGTATTGACTGAGATACGATTGGAATCTGTTGGTGGGTGGGGACGATTTTTTGTGTAATCCTTTTCTCTAAAAAAATATTAAGATTCGCATCCGCGGATAAGCCTTTAAATATCCGCATCCGCGGATTTCAAAGAATCTGCATCCGCAACCTCCCTGATTTTAATGTAGGTATCGAATAATATTTGTATACATATACAGTAAATCCCGAATGCCCCATTTCTACCCTAAAACCATCCCCTTTATGGAGTCCTTCCATCACCCTCCCGCACCCCTACACGTGAAGTGGGGATAAAAAAATGTGTCTCGACTATCTCATAGTGTGGGGAGTTTGTTTGTTTGTAATCTCTTTATTGTACAAAACATAAATTAGTTAGGGAGTCGTTGGAGAGGTTTTTTAAAATATCGTAGGTATGCTTCCAGCTAAACGGTTGTTTCTAGAAATGTTAAAAAATTCATGGCATAACGAAATTAAAAGGAAAACTATCACAACTAAGGGCGCTTTTATTGTCATGCGGATTTCTGCCCGCATGCGGGCCGTACGTACGTGCGGCTTTTCCAAAGCGACCCGCGTGTGTGTGCCACGCATGACGATAAAAGGACCCTAAAACATGTACAGGTCGCGTCAATCTTTATGTTTTTTTAAGTTCACTTGGAATCCTCATGCTCGAATTATGATATTCTGATTATGCCAATATTTATTGTCTAATAGTGCCCAAAGGAAAAAAATGTGCTATCGTAGTTTCTGAGAAAATCGAATTTTTCACTGAGGCTGCTAGCGGAATGTTTCGCTGGCAGCCTCATCTCTGGAACCAAGGAACTACTTCGAAATTCGAGCATGAGGATTCTAAGTGAACGCACACTTCCCCCACTCAGTACCCTTCAGCGATCTTAAAGTTTGATGGGACCTGTAATGAAACGATAGGTTGCGGGCGGCACGCATGCGGGCACGGCCCACATGCGGGCAGAAATCCGCATGACAATAAAAGCGCCCTAAGTAGACTTTACAAGTTAACGAGTAGTAGTCAATTCTGTAAGACGGATAATGGTTTCGCTACCAAAAGATATGATATCCTAATTTATTTTTTTCCTAAAATAATAATTCCTTTAATACTTTCTAAATTCGAAATTTTATTATTATGGTTTTCATAGTATAACTTTTCGCTTTTTATTAAAACAGATTCTAAAAATGTCTTTAATAAAAAATACACATGATCTGGGAGGGGGGAGGGAGGGATAGTCTGAAACCTCACGACGTATCACCAAGGGGGGGGGGGGGGTTAAAAGTCACCTAAAAACCTCACGTGATTAATGGACGACCCCTTAGAAGATCGCTGATGCCAATGCAAGTTGTTACACGCAGTTTCCAACCGAAATTCCTTCTGGTCTTCATCTAAGTAGTGTGTGTGGCACCTATGTGGGCAACTTACCAACCCCAAATCTTCCGTTAAAACTCTATATCCTGTAGTATTGGAGGTATCAAGATGTTGGCTGAGACGTTTCTCGGAAGAGTTATCTGTTTCACGCAATGTCTCCTTAATGTTCTCAATGGCATCAGATCTAGAAGATGATATTGGTCGACCCTCCCTAGACAGGTCTCCAGCCTCAACTCTTCCTTCTTTGTAAAGCTGGAGCCATCTGGCTACTGTCGTTTTACTGAGCGCATTATAACCCACACACTTCATTATCAAATCATGAGAAATTCCCGACGAATAACGAGAATACAACAAAACTTTAAAAAACCTGTTGCTCTTCAACGGAACTAGCTTTTTTAGGTTTTCCATGTTATATTCACATAAAGCTATGACTAAAAGAAACCTGCACGTCACGGCTGTCGCACGAACTAAACTTAGGTTAGGCTAAGGTTTTACACACTCACAACGGTAAACATAACATGTCAGGACTTGTGGAATGACTCGATATTAAATTCACTATTATAATTATTAAAATTAATTACTTTAGATTTGTCAATGTTAATTTTTCTTTTTAATGTCAAACCAGTTGACTAAAGATAAAACTGTATCATATATTTCATTTCTATGTTCATTAAATGTTCTATTTTTGTGATGTCACTACTACTGAGATATCATCAGCAAATAGGATACTCTTGTTTGGTTATCTTCGGTAAATTATTAATGTAAACCAGGAATAAAAGCGGTCCAAATATGCTGCCTTGAGGGACGCCTAGATTAATATGTTCGAATTTAGAGCGATACGCATTTAATACGTTATTTTTCAGATTCAACGCATTGTATCCTATTTTGAAGATAAGTCTAAACCCAATTTAGTGCGGTTCCTCTTATGCCAACACGCTCCAACTTATACAGGGTGTAACAGAAGTGTGTGACAATACTTCAAGGTTGGCTTTTACCCATCAAACTGAACAACTTTTGTTCTACAACTTTGTTGAAATCGCAAAAAATTTTTTGGACTTTTCATACAAACTTGGTTCGCCAGCGGATCGATTTATATGAAAAGTCAAAAAAAATATTTGCGATTTCAACAAAGTTGTAGAACAAAAGTTGTTCAGTTTGATGGGTAAAAGCCAACCTTGAAGTATTGTCATACACTTCTGTTACACCCTGTATAATTTACAAGGTCAAAGGCTTTGGAAAGGGCAAAAAATAAAACTGATGTGACCAGGTTTCTGTTTAATCCCTGCAGAAATTCATTCGTCAAGGTAAAAGCCGCCATAGTTGGTGATTTCCGTTTCTGAAATCCGTACTGATTTTCATTGATTATATTATACTTACAAAACTCATGATTCTCTCGTGCATTACCTTTTCGAACATTTTTGAAAATACAGGTATTAGGGTAATTGGGCGTTAGTTGGAAATAAGAATCCTTTCACCCTTCTTAAACACTAGTTTGACTATAGAAATTTTCAATTTCTCGGGAAAAGTACCGGATTCCATAGATGGATTGATTAAAAAGGCCAAAATTGAACATATTTCAGCTCTGCAAGACTTAATCACTTCAGTGCAAATACTGTCGTAGCCTTCAAACAGTGTATTATTTAGAGTCATGATTATTTTTATTTATATCATGATAGTCAACAGGAGTCAGATATGGGAAGAGACCCATGCCCCTGCAGTGGGGACGTAATGGGTTGTTAACATTACTGTAGCAGAAGTGGTCGTGGCTCGTGGCTCAGTGCGTATCTGACCACAAAAAGCTTTCCTGACTTCCCTAACTTTTCCAGAAAGTGGACACCCTTATTCTCGATTCTCATGAATGCTTGTGCTTATGAAAACAAAATTAACTTACAAAAATGTAACTTTAATCAACGAATTAAATTACTCACAAATTATTGGAATCAAATCACAAATTACTTAAGGATAACTTATAATTACATTCCGCCTCATTATATCTTTCTTTTCTTTCCGGTGGGTTTTGATTTCTCGCTTACTGAAACGGATGGTAATTCTGAAACAAAAGTTATGAAATATTATTGTATAAATCTATTTTATATGCTATTTTCGATCGTTAACATTGTCGTGAAGGACAGAAATTCCAAGGGAAATAATCTATTCTCTCTGGAACATCAATAGACAGCAGT
Organism: Coleophora deauratella; assembly: GCA_958295455.1. Classification (NCBI taxonomy): domain Eukaryota; kingdom Metazoa; phylum Arthropoda; class Insecta; order Lepidoptera; family Coleophoridae; genus Coleophora; species Coleophora deauratella. The sequence continues at coordinate 3,808,046 of OY282413.1, forward strand.
AAAGAAAAGCAGATATAAATATCCCAAGATCCACATCCACGCTACCCTTTGACAAATAGTGCCCCCACCGCCAACGTCAGCTCTGCCGTGTCATACGAATCTGTACTATCTCAAAAAAGGGCAATCTGAGATAATGATCTTTAAAGTTTTAAACATATTTTATTATTTAGAAAATAAACTACATGGTGTATTGAAATGATTTAAATCACAAAAGTTTCTTGAAGTCGAGTACAACAAGAGGTCTCAATTATTTTTTTGAAAATATTCGTATTTTTCATTTTATTCCAAGAAAACAGTTAGGCGTGACAACAGTTTCATACAAACGTTGTCATGCGATAAGTTCTAACTATAGTTATAACAGATAGGCTTGACATCGATCTCTAATTTAAATTATATTTTTTGAGTTAAAAGGTGCTTTTAGGCAGACTGATTGATTGATGATTTCATATCATAATTACTTAAATAAAATATTTTAAAAATAATATTATGTATATTTAGGTACCTATATTTTTGCAAAAAATATCGATAAAAACAGCAAAACTGGAGTCGCAAAATGACCACTTCCCAAAATACCAGTATAATATTGTATAATATTTATAATTAGGATAGTCATTTCTTTTTTTCTCAGGTTAGTCACAGTATTTTTTGCAATACTAACATAAACAATTACATCCAGGTATAATTTTTCAACAATATATAGATACGAACAGATTAATTCCCGAAATTCCAGTTTGCTAGATTAAAATATTTACACAAAACCGGAAAATGTATCTTACGATGAATTAACAAATGTAATTAACAAAGTTTTAAATTGCTCCTCTCTCTCAATTCCATAAAGGTTAGGCCGCTGCAACACGAAACTTAAAGAGTGCCAAGAGGAACCAAGTGGATCGAGGGTAGCGGCAACATTTTCAAACGCAGAGACTTTGTATAAGCTTGCCTTGACAGCAACTAAATAACCTATTTAGATTCAGCAAAGAGTTAATCAAGAGGTTTTATACATGCCAAGTCTCAGAAACTTAGAGGCTCCTGTAGATACTGATCTCCAGTTGTATAAACAGGTTTAGTATGAAGCCTCTTTGCGAGCCGCTGAACTACTTACTCATACTTAGCACAGCCTGTGTGCATAAGTTTCTCGCCAAGCATAGAAAGTCAGAAGCTCCATTTGAAATTGATTTCCACTTGGATAAACAGGTACAGTGTCCAGCCGCTTAAAAAAATGCTGAAGCACATACTCAGATTTGAGTAATGAGTAATGATTTAACTTAAAGGTTGCTACTGATACCGATCTTCGCCTAGATGAACAGGCAAAGCATCAAGCACTCAGTAAACAATTTTCACGCCTGAAAAATCTCAAAATCGAAAAGGCACAGGGTCGAGTCACTTTAAAAGCTGCTAATTTTCAAGACAGTTGGAATTTAGCAAAACATCTTTGAAGTTTAGAGGTTCCTGATGATAGTGATCTACACGTGGATGAAAAGGCACAGCGTCAGACCACTTTGAAAGCCGCTGCATCGCCTGCTCAGGCTCAGTAAAGACTAGGTGAAGGGGTTTTACACCCAGCACATCTTAGGAGCATAAAGACTCCTGTCGATCTCAGATTATCTTAGATTGGATGAATAGGTACTGTTTCAAGACACTTTGAGAGCCGTTAAATCATTTACTCAGACTCTGCAAAGACTGAGTGATCATGATCCATACCACGCCCATGTATAAAACTTAGAGGGTCCTGAAAATATAGATCTCTACTTGGGTGATCTATCAGAGTGGCAAGCCCTTTTGAAAGTCAGTGTATCACCTGATAAGTTACACTCAGATTCGACAGACACAGATATCTAGGTATATACGTTGTATTGCAACTCTATTTGTGCAATCTTCTTTTTGCTTATTATACATACTATACGTTCTGAGATTTGTAAATTTTGCGTACTGTACGTTTTGCGACTCGTATATTTCGCGAAGTACATAGTATATTTTTACTTACTGTAGGTTCTGCTAATTGTTGTGCATTTTGAGTGTGGTTAAATGGTTATTTTAAGTCCAAAAAATTATATTTTTTTATTATGATTATTGGTTCCTTGTGGAAAAATGTTCAGTTTCACTAGTATAATATGTAGTTTACATTTTCAGGGATTTATAAGGACTATATTATATTCCGGGGGAGACTTAAACAGTTGTTGTCACGCCTATCTGTTATAATTAGTTCAGATAGTACAGAAAGGCGTGACAGCATCTCAAAATATTGAAGTTATACAAGTTCAATATCTCGAAAACGGCTTAACTTTTTTCAATTGTGTTTGATTGTAGGTATAGTATGAAGGGAAAAAAATCATTTTACACTTGTTACGCGTAACTGTACTAACTTAAGATAGTACATGTTGGTGTGACACGGCAGAGCTGCAGCCGACAAAAAAATCCAGGCGCCTGTGACACGGAAACCGGTCGTTTGCCCTAGCTGACTGTGGCCCTCAAATGGATTATAATCGAGTCTACAAGTTAGATTTTTTATTTGAGAAACTAGTTTGACATTTGGTGGGTTGCCAATTTCAAAAAAGAAAAAATTGCCTACTTTTAATCTACTTTAAGTCTACTTTTAATACCGACAAAAAGCCGATAAAATAGCTAAATTATCACTTAACAACAGAAACTTGTGTTTTTTCTGTCACTTCTTTGTTTTTTAGTAACAAAACAAGTGTAGAACCTATTAACTGCGGCTTCTAGTCATAAACGGACGGGATTTGAAAAATACGTAAATTAAGTAAAACAGTGTTTTTCAATCTTTTTTAATACTCGACCCCTTTACAGCAGAAAAAATTCTTGCGACCCCCTAGGGCCATAAACATACAAAATGTTAGTAATTTCAAAGGCTAGTTTTATAATTTTCTTCAATTAGAAAATGATTTAATTTAAGGTATCCAAAATAGAACCACATTTTTACAAACCAGCCTTCTCACTGAATTTGTATTTTTGTATTGCAGTGTAGAAGACTTGCCTTTTTCTTTTACCCGCGACCCCCTGAGAAAGGCTTCGGGATCCCCCAGGGGGCCGCGACCCACAGGTTGAAAAACACTGAACTAAAAAATCGAAGACATAATACAAAACAGTTTATATTCGCATACATAAAAGTAACACGAACATAGCTGAGTCACAACCTCCTTGCTCTGCTTTCAAGCGAGGTATAATCTCACTGATGCAAACTGCCATCAAATAAAGATGTCGATAGAGTATACAACACTATTTTACATGGTATCATTTTTGGGCATTTTTAAAAATGTTGACGCCAGTTTCGAAACTTTGTATCAATAATTTTTTGGGATAATTTTAGTATCTAATGATGCAGTTATGTAGTATATTTAATAATATTTATTAAAAACAGAGAAGTTTCATGTTAATTTTAATATTTACATAATAATTAACAAATATTTACGCTTGCCTAGCTAATATTGGTCAGTTTAGTTACGATTATTTTTGAACTCTACTAAAGAAGTACAGAATCTGGGGTACTTATATTTATGATTTAATTACAAGATATTCCTTAAATAAAACACTTCTTGACCAAAAAATTGATAAATTTACACTAATGCCAAGAAACTGCTTAGGAAGTAGTGTTTCGTTACATTGAGGGTATAATATAAGAACTGTTTTAACATTTCTTTTGTATGCATGAATATTCTCCCACAATGGACGGTTACAACTGGAAGATCTATTTACCTTTTTTTCAAAAAGTATACAATTTTAGAACAGAATCAAAACTAAACTGAATAAAATAAATCTTTTCCGATATAATTTATAGGGACCGTAACTAAACCTGACGCGTCTTGAACGCAACTGACGGGGTAAAGTTTTGGATACACTAAGCTTATTCTTTGATTAGAAGGAAACGCAGTTAAATAAATAAATAAAAACATTTACTTACAGGAAGAAATTTATTTGAAAATACAAATAAAACGTCACTTGAAAATATATTATTTTTATTTCAGATCCTTAAAAAAGTATCTTCTTTCTTCTTACATTAAAGTATAAAGTTACTTATGATTAAAAAACGAGCATAAAAAATCTTACTAGAAATAGGTAGGAACTTAAAGTTTTACAGGATACGTAGTTAACAAAAAATATTTCTAAGTATTAAATCACTTTGCGCTTTCTTATGCCTTTTCCACGCCTCTCTCTGCTCTTGTTTTTCAGTATCTGTCATTCCTTATTTTTCTTTTTTGATTTTACCCTTCCCAACTGTGTTTTTCGTTGCTCTTCATATTTTTGAGGATTCCCTGTATTCTTTCATCCGCTCAGCTGCACTTTTTGCCATTTTGCTAAAAAAAAAAACGGTTAGGTGAGGGTATTAAAAAATGAAATAAAAAAAAATATTAACAATTAATCAAAAATACGAACACACTGTATGCCAATATATTCCTTAGAATGAACTCAATAACGCTACCTAAGTCGCAACGCAAGTTTTTTGTTAACCGAGTGTTTTATCTATCTACCCACCGAATTTCATCCAAATCCGTTCAGCAGCTTCGGCGTGAAAGTGAAACCTACAACAACATCCATACCTTCGCATTTATCCTATTAGTGAAATTATTTGGTTAAAGCTAAGAACACTATTGGCATAAGTTTGTTCATATTGACTCTGGGTTTTTGATCCATACACTGTGGACATCTTCCTTTGCACTTAAATATTTTCTATTTTATACAAAGGTAAAGAAAAAAATACAGTACAAATTAACAGTCATAGACATGTTACAGTATAGTTTTGATAAAAAATGTACTTTGTGTGCCTATGACTTTAGGCCGTCAGTTTCGTTACATTCTTAGTCAGGTAATATGTTACACACCAATTTGTTCCGAAACTGACGTAACGTTCGCCCCTACTACTTATTTAAATAAGCTTTTTAACAGAAACTATTTTATCCAGTAGAACTAACGAAACGAAAACGTGTTGGAAAAACTATTGCTTATTTAAAATTAAAAGGTTCAAAACATAAGACCACTCCTATCTTATGAAACTCCGTAACAAACACTGACACAAAAATTGAAAAAACTTACCTAATATCGACGCATCCACTTCGGTCGCACTCTAATCTCACACTGAAAGATGACACGGAGGCCGGAATACTTTGTTTATGCTCTTAATATTGCCATTTCAAAATAGCTCCCCAAAACTTACTAAAATACTTTAACAATTACATAAAATCACCATAACCTCCCGTAACTAAACCTGACATGTCAGGTTTGACGAATTGCCAGGGACAGGCTTTTTATATTTATTTTAAATAGAAGTTTCTTATATAAATTTACTTTTACTCAAAATTTCAATTAAAATAACATATATATTTCATCACATGCGGTTAATTTTTTAGGTATTTTTATAGTTTTTGCTATATTACGCAACAAAAAAGTGGTAACTTTTTAGGGACAGTATTGCACGAAGAAATTAGGTTTTTTATTTATGATAATATTTTTGTATATAAACAGGTTTATAATTAGATTTTGATGAAAAATTAAGTAATATAAAAACGACATTTTAATTAAAACTTCCATTTTGGTGTTGTAGTCTCAGATTTTTTTTAAATGCAATTTTATACCAAGGGACAACCAAAATCCGTAGTGCGTCACTTTTTTTAAAAATGCTCTTTTGCGTTTGACATGTCAACCTTATATCAAACTAGTCTCTCGAATTAAAAATGTTACTATAGTTGGTTACCCGAGGATGACGCGTCGTGGCGGGGCGCGGAGTGCGTGTACATGGCGTAGGCTGCCCCCGCTGCCGCGACTGTCGGCGCAACGCCCACGCCTTGCACTGCGACAAGCGGAAAACGACACACATTAGAAGGACTATTCTGTCATTCAGGCGCGGATCCAAGGGGGGGGGAGGGCAATGGGTGAAATTGCTCCCCCCCCCCTCACCTGAAGCCTGACCGAAGTACTAAAACTTCTAAAAAATGCAAATAAATAGAGGCATTTCTTAACTATTCAAAGAATTTCGCGTCGTCCTAACTTACATTTTTTACGAAAACGACTTATGAAGGCAGTTTGATAGAGAATGAATTTGCGCGTCTAGTAGTGTATGAATTAAGTTGAAATTAGCAAAATTGATGTAGGTGGGCAGTAGGGTGGGCCGAAAATCAACTTTTTTTTATTTCTTTATTTTAATAGCGACAAAAAGTTGCTAGGTAGGGTAGAAATGACGTGTGTAAAATATAATTGGTCGCTGTTATCATTAAGAGCCTCCGGTTTCACTTTGAAAAATCTGAAAAAAATATTTTTAGAACCGATTTCAAGAGACCATATTTATTAATTGATTTCAAATATTTTATTATTTTTTGCACTGTTTGGGAGCAAATACGGCATATTTTCAAAACAAAACAAAAAAATCTTCTTCTTTTCAATAATTTTAGAATTCAGATGAGGGGTCAGGGGGGTGCAAATTGCACTTTGCGCGACCATTTTACACTTCAGTAATTACACTATGACTAATTACATTACAAGAGAGATCGTTGAAGTGCACCTGAAACGTGACGATATATGTCCTGTTTTGCGCAAAATAGGATATTAAAGAAAAAATATTGCATATCTATGAAATATTACCAATAGGCAAGGTGACAGTTAAAAATAAACAAAAATTAGAAAGAAAAAACTTTAAAAAAGAATGTGAAAGATAAAAATGAAAATATTTTGACAAAAGCATCAAATTCCGTTATTATACTCTACAAATGTTACAAACACATCATGTAAAATGCATAAATCTACATATGTCTCTTTCCAAAATACCACGAAAAATCACGAAGAGTTTCAGCGTAGTAGCAAAGCTTTGTTAGACATTTCTGCTTGTAATTGTATGGATTTGACAAACTGTACCTGCCCCAAAGCTTAGAATAAGCCTAAAATACAGTGCAGCCTTTTAATCGATTAACTTGCTTCAAGAAAACCTATGACTGAAAATGTCGATGTTTGTGATACAAAGCAAACCATAAAATGTTCATATTGAAAGCTCTAAAAGCAAAAATGTATGCTAAAATGTTAAAAAACACGCAACAATTATTCTACAACGGTAAAGTTTGATGATTTCTCATACATACATTTCCATGAGCCCGATGGTGACAATGAAGTGCTGTCCTAAAGGAAAACAGCTACTCAAATGACTGCTGCCAGCGTGAAATATTCCATGCTCGCCAAAACTCGTGATAGGTATGGTGAATCTGACAGAGCAAGGGCTCATTAGGGCAGTAAGACGCTGCACTGATTTTTAAGCACTTTTTGAGCTTTGGGGCAGCTACATTTTGCCAAATTCATACAATTGCAAGCAGAAATATCTAACAATGCTTAGCTTTCAACGCTGAAACTCTTCATGATTGTTTGTGGTATTTTGGGATGAGATTTATGTAGATTTATAAATTTTACGTTTTATATTTGAATTATTTGTGAAGTATAACAACTGTCACAATATTTTGAAAGTATTTTTTGGTATTTTTGTTTAATTTTAACTGTCACATTGCCTACTCATAACTTTTCATAGAAATGCAATATTTTTTCTTGAATATCCCATTTTGCGCAAAACAGGACATATATCGTCACGTTTCGGGTGCACTTCAACGATTTCTCTTGTAATGTAATTAGCCATAGCGTAAATACTGAAGTGTAAAATGGTCGCGGAAAGTGCAATCTGCACCCCCTGACCACTCATCTGACGTCTAAATTTATTGAAAAGAATAAGTTTTTTTGGTTTGTTTTGAAAATATGCCGTATTTGCTCCCAAATAGTGCAAAAAGTAATAAAAAATTCGAATTCAGTTAATAAATATGGTCTCTTGAAATCGGTTCTAAAAATTATTTTTTCCGATATTTCAAAGTGAATCCGGAGGCTCTTAATGATAACAGCGACCAATAATATTTTACACACGTCATTTCTACCTTGCCTAGCACCTTTTTGTCGCTATTAAAATAAAGAAATCAAAAAAAGTTGATTTTCGGCCCACCCTAGTGGGCAGGTCACATAGCTCGTAGAACAGATGGCCGTTGGGGCAGTAAAGTTCTCGAATGGCGACCGCGCACCGAAAGACGCAGTGTGGGCAGGCCTCCGACTCGGTGGACCGACGACCTGGTAAAGGTTGCAGGAAGCCGCTGGATGCGAGCCGCACAGGACCGGTCGGTGTGGAAATCCTTGGGGGAGGCCTTTGTCCAGCAGTGGACGTATTTCGGCTGATAGAATAGAATAGATGTAGCTAGGCACTGAGAAATTTCTCCTATATTAAGGTCCATCACAACCTGATTAATTTTGGCTGGAAATATATTCTAACTAAGTTTTTTAAACTTTGTAGGTTAGGAGTTGTTAGCACTTCCCCGTCGATATCCATAACTTAAGAAATGATTGGGTTCATAATACAAACTTCCATGTCCTGTTTCAAGTTTTATTTCGCGACAGAAAGTAGCCTATCTATCTATCTCTACAGCAAAATTAATTAAAGTTGGTTCATCGGTTTAGACGTGAAAACATAAAGGACAGACAGACAGAGTTACGCATTTTACATATAATATTATAATTTGGCAGACTCGACAGCGTGTGTGCATCAGGGTGGCGGATGCATGGTGGAAAATCTGCATGAAATATGTACATATAAAAATGTACTGTTTAGTACCTATAGAGATTTTAAAATTCGCACTGACACCAAAATATTAATCTATTCAGCAGTATGCAAAATAAAACGGGACTCTAACATTTTGGTGTCTGTCAGTGCGAATTTATAAAGGTACCTATCAGTGGCGAAGGGTGGATTTTCAGACAAGGGAAGCCCGAGCAAAAATTACCACCCCTAAAAATGAGCAGTTATACTTTAATTAAAAACTTACCTGTAAAATTTTGACATGTGGTGTTTTTTTGTTCTTTCGAGAATAACTTCGCTATAAAATGTTGTCTGCTGGTATAGGCTCACCTTTACTATACAGAAAAGCACAGATAACCAAAAAACAGTGTCTTTTCAATATGTTAAAGGTGGCTTTGAAAAAAGCCGTTGTGAAGTTAGTTAGTGCGTGCGTGCAAACATCTAAACAAACTGTACAAATGAAACATTTAACAGAAAAAAATTTGTAAGATAACATAAACAATTAAACACAGTAACAGATGACACAACAAAGTCATAACACAACATAAACACTTATACCAAAAGAAATGTTAGTGCATAATAAATAACAAACCGGGACCAGGGTTAACCAAAACCATTCCATTCAAAAGTAAGAAACCACTCGACATACCTTTCATTTTGAGGAATCATTATGAGAATTGAAACCATAATTATATTATTAGAAACTCGGTTATATGACCAGTCTCAGTCAGTGGAAATATTTACAAGTATTAAAACTTTTAAATCAATTATAAAATACATCTATCTCTAGATTGGAAAATATTGCTTAAAACAATACATTTACATCCTTTTTACTTATTGAGTTTGGTTCCTTTTATCAGAGATAAGAGACTTTTATGCTATATTTAAAATTTGTGAATTATTTTTTATATACAATAAAATATTACTTATTTGTATTCCAAAGCTATTCTTCGGTTCTTAGTAACAAAATGTGCCAGTACTTTATCATAAAAGTCTGCATTATTTTTCAGCTTGATTAGCAGATGCTTTTCAATCGATATTAAAGACAAATTAGACAGTCTTTCTTCCTTTTGCGTATTACGCACGTACGTGTGTATGCGTTTTAACGCCGAAAACGATCTTTCTGCGGATGCCACCGTTACAGGCAGAGTCAAAAACAGATTGCACAAATTTAATGTTTGTGGGAATACGTCATGCAACGAAGTGCTTTTTAAATGCAGAAAAATCTCATACACGTCCAACTTGTTTAATGATGATGTTGTGTACAAAACTTTCAGTTCATTTTTTAAGGCAGTATAGTCGAAAGTTCCTGGGAATTGTGTCATCAATTTTGATATTTTTTCGTCCGGGAACATTCGCCTATACGCCGTGTATTTTGATTTGTTAAGCAAATCAAGAAAACTTAACTCTTGGAAAGAACCATATCTTTGTTCAATTTGCGAGTGAACATTGTCTATTATTTCGGTAAAAAGCCGCCGGTACACTGTTTTACAGTCCATGTTCAAGTTTTGTCGACGAGGTCGACGTGGCGGTTCACAATACTCCTGAACACTTTCGTAAATAGAGTCAAAGTTGTTAATAAATTCACTCTTTATCCATTCCGTGAATGCCTTAATTTCTCGTTGGGCGACCTCAATATCGACTTGTCTCGATTGCAGTAAAGCAAATAGTATGTCAGTTTTTTCAAAAACATTTGAAAATACATGCAATAGAAAACAAAACTGCATGTCACGCAACTTACTTAATAAACTTTCAGCTAAAGAAAGTGATTCACTGTCCCATACGGAGCAATCATCTAGCATAGCCTCGAAAGTTTCAATTATATCACACCTGCAATTAAAAATTACATTCACAATTCGAGAATGATATTGCCAGCGAGTTTCTGCTACTCCTGGCAAGCGGCGGTTTGCAATTTCTTTGAGTAAATTGGAACGTTTTGATGACTTATTAAAAAAACGCACAATACTATTTAAGTGGCCAAAAAATATTTTTAATTCTTGAACATGTTCTAACGAACGACTCAAAACCAAATTCAGTATATGGGCATAGCATGGTACGAAGACTGCCATTGGGCATGCCTCGCGTATTTTGGCTTGGACCCCGCCGTGCTCGCCCGACATAACAGCTGCGCCGTCGTAAGATTGACCTACTAATTTTTCTTTGCAGTTATATTGCTGAAGAATACCAAGCAATAGCTCAGTTAATACTTGAGCATTACGACTGCCACTAACGTCGAAGAACCCCAGAAACCTCTCCTCTATACCGCTTTCCGAAACATATCTTAAAACCGCTGTTAATTGTTCCCTGTGGCTCACGTCTGGAGTTTCGTCAATCATAGCCGAGACAAAGGAAGCAACGTTGAGTTCGGCTTTAACTGCATCTCTTATAACTTGTGCGACGCATTCAATGAGGTCGTTTTGAATCTCACCCGATAGGCCGGAAAACACCGGGTTTCGACTGGCAGTACATTGCTCTAAATGTGAGTCAATAACTGTGTCATATTTGCTCAAATACATTAATGTTTCGATAAAATTACCGCGGTTATCGGAATCTAGTTTTTCGTTGTGGCCACGAAATGGCAATTCTTGTTTTGCTAAAAGCACAACTGTATCTATGAATCGCTTCATAAGATTTCTGTTTCGGTCGACTTTTTTGTTGTGTTCTACAAAACTATTGTTAAAAAACGTTTCTATTCTTGTTTGCCCGAAATCGTGTAGCGCTAAACAACTTCTTATATGTTTTTCTGTCTGAACGTGTTTTTTTGCCGAGTTTACTAGATTGTTAATATCAGTGAATCCCGTTCGACTCCATACACTACTTGATTCCGAAAACAACAAGCACGGAAAGCAAAACATTTTATTTTGTTCGCAACTGCCAGTCATCCAGGTGTATTTATCATACAGTGACACGTGAAAGTGTTTAAAAAACCCATCCCTCCTTTTATAATCAATTTTCATGTCTGGGCGGGCACGGCCTAACTCGATTACATGTTTTTTATTTTCGAAACTAAGCTTCGAAAAACAAGAATTTGGTTTCAACAGATAATCTGTTGAACAACAACCCACGTTTATCAACGCAGCCATGGTTGATCTTAATTAATATTTGTTGTACACAAACCTTTTCATTTAAATCCTGCTTAAAAACACCACATTATATACACATTGACAAACAAACAAAAACCTTATTAACATCAAATGAATGCACGACACACTACCAACACAGATCACGGTCACGGGTCACTGACACTGATCTAACAAATCAAATCAAGCGAACTAAATATAATCCTGCAAAAAGATAAAACAAACACCCGTATTGACTTTCATCCTATGCGCTGACCTATTTAAAAAATAACATTATAATGAGCAATGAGCCATGCGAACATCTTCTATTTCATTCGCACCAACATGCTGAACGTTTTTTATCTCTGTCATAACCCGAGAAATTCCGGCTTTCAGGCCTCATATATCCATCAAATGTATGTCCTTTACAGACAGAGAGAGCGCTATAAGCGTGCAGTACAATTTAATAAGGAGAAGAGATGCAAATTTAAGCCGCCCGAGAAAATCTGCCTCTTGCTTCATTTTTTTCCGCAGGCGTTTTTAATTTAACAAGTACGGATTTATACTGAGACAATTTTATACAATATAGTTTTTTGAAAGTTTGCTGATTTTATTGATACATATTGTTTTGTACCTGCATTGTAGGAAGCTCTATGAGTGAATATGATAATTTCATAGTATTCAATTATTTCCGAATTTTAAAAGGGAAGCCGATAGGAATCGTGTTATATGGACGTTTCGCCACTGGTACCTATACTGGGTGATTATAAAATGTCTGGCAATATTTTAACTGCGGCTTCTACTCATTAAACTGAACAACTTTTCCCAAGAAACTTATAGTCAAAAAGCAAAAAAATTTTTGGACTCTTCATACAAATCCGTCAGCTGGTTGATGAACTTTGTATGGGAAGTCCAAATTTTTTTTTGCTTTTTGACCATGACTTTGTTGGGGGAAGCTGTTCAGTTTGATGAGTAGAAGCCACAGTTGAAATATTGCCAGACATTTTACAATCACCCGGTATAGGGTGACTTTAAATTAGTTGTTCATATGAAAGTTTATGCATGTACTCGTGATAACAAACAACTTTCCCTAAGGAACCTATAGTCAAATCGCAAAAAAAATTTTTGGACTCTTCATACTAATTTGACCGGTCAATTCATCGATTTTGTATTTTCAAATTTTTATTTGCGGTTTCACTATGGGTTCTATAGGACAAGTTGTTTATTATCATGAGTACATGCATAGTCTTAAGCATGAAGAACAAATTTAAAGTCACCCTATATTTAGTATTATTTTTGAAAGTTACCTTCAAGCATCAGTGGTCGTTTCTCTTGACTCGTCGCAGGTGGGACTTGAGGCTGGCTAGACGGGGGTTGAGGCGTTCCAGATAGAATTTTCAACTTCTGAGTCACGTTTTTTGGCAGCCGAATCACAATTTTAGGCTGTCGAGGTACTGCAGTCGGGTGAGACGCGACTTGAGGCTCATGAGACAAAACCTTAGGCACTACAGGTTGATGAGCTAGGACTTGAGGCTCATGAGACAAAACCTTAGGTACTACAGGTTGATGAGACAGGACTTGAGGTTTATGAGACAGAACTTCCTGCTGATGAGACAGAACCTTAGGCACTGCAGGCTTATGAGACAGGACTTGAGGCTGAGACAAAACCTTAGGCGCTGCAGGTTGATGAGATAGGACTTGAGGCTCATGAGACAAAACCTTAGGCACTACAGGTTGATGAGACAGGACTTGAGGCTTATGAGACCGAACTTCCTGCTGATGAGACAGAACCTTAGGCACTGCAGGTTGATGAGATAGGACTTGAGGCTCATGAGACAAAACTTTAGGCACTGAAGGTTGATGAGACAGAACCTTAGGCACTACAGGCTTATGAGACAGAACTTGCTGCTGATGAGACAGAACCTTAGGCACTGCAGGCTTATGAGACAGGACTTGAGGCTTATGAGACAGAACTTGCTGCTGATGAGACAGAACCTTAGGCACTGCAGGTTGATGAGATAGGACTTGAGGCTCATGAGATAAAACTTTAGGCACTGCAGGTTGATGAGACAGAACCTTAGGCACTACAGGCTTATGAGACAGAACTTGCTGCTGATGAGACAGAACCTTAGGCACTGCAGGCTTATGAGACAGGACTTGAGGCTTATGAGACAGAACTTGCTGCTGATGAGACAGAACCTTAGGCACTGCAGGCTTATGAGACAGGACTTGAGGCTTATGAGAAAGAACTTGGGGCTCATGAGACAAAACTTGTGCCACTGTAGGCTGATGAGACAGGATTTGATGCACTGCAGGTTGATGTGCGTCTTTTGACTCACACTCCATATCCTGTAACAAATAATGATAAAACATATTTAATGATGATAACAATTGTTTTGTTTTTGTTCCGCTGACTGAACCAAATCAGATCAGTGAAAACAAAAGAAGAAAGATATGCATAAATTAAAATATAGAGTTTACCCTTAAGGGAAAACGTCACGGAGCTCCCTAGCGCTCGAGGTTTTTAATTTATTTTTATTTAACTACAGAAGATACATAGACTTCCTTTTGTTTGCGAGCATTACACCATAGGGTGGTATTTTAGCGAACATTGCAAGCATTGAAAATATCTTCGTATAGTTATGGTTACAGTGATAGTTATGGTGTAATGCTCGCAAACAAAAGGAAGTCTATGTATCTTCTGTAGTTAAATAAAAATAAATTAAAAACCTCGAGCGCTAGTACAGCTACGTGACGTTTCCCCTTAACCTAATCGGTCTTACATCAGCAGGTACGTACCTGGCAACTGGCTTCTGGAAGTTTCTCAGCAGCTGGACAAGCGGTCTGCTCCAGGGGGTCATGTTCTAAAACCTCCTCTTTGACTTCAATTTTTATGCTGAAAAAATTAAAGTGTCTGACACAAAATATGTATGCGCGGTCAGGGAAAAGAGACCACCTTCGCGCGGTTCTAAGGGTCCCTACAGAAAGTCGTCTCCAGAAACGTAATCAAAATTCAATCATCTTCAAAATGTACACTTGTACAGGCCGATTCTAATAAAACAGACATAACTAAATTGTAGTATAATACTATATTACAAAGTGTTTCTTACCCTTTCGGGGTTTGACGTCCACTTGCTACTACTACCACTTTTCCCAAAATGTGACGGTGGCTCAGTAATTAGTGCTCCTGACTACTGATCCGAGAGTCGTGGGTTCGATCCCCACCCAGGGCAAACATTTCTGTGATGAGCAGATTTGTTTGCTCTGTGTCTGGGTGTATTATATCTATATGTGTGTGTATGATTTAAAAGTATATACATTAGGGTGTTGCTTATTGGGTAAAAAAAATAAAAAATCGGAAATACTAAAGTCTCACCCCTCCATTTTGTTCTACTACCCATATTAACATATACAATTTTTTTTTGTTTATTTTTTTGGCTTATTTTAAGGGTCGCTACCAGCTGTCAAAGTTTTGGAAAAACAATATCAAAGAAACAAATATAAATTGCTAAAATATTTATTAAAATCAAATAAATTTGTGACAAATTAGAATAAAGTAATAATAATTAGGATTGTTATGAAACTAAAGTAGATTTTTTCGCATTAGGGTATTTCTTTCTGAAGTTATTCACAACCGACAAAAGGTATTGCTTTTGTTCGTCATTCACCGTAAATAACTTGTTGAATACCTCTATTAATGCCACGCCTCTTTCGGCGATATCATTAACGACTCTCATTGAATTGATAACAACTTTGGCATTTTTATAATCCCGGTCATCTGCCTAACAATCTACGTTTTTTTTCAAGAAGCTACTTGGTAGATTCAGGATTTCAAAAAACCTCATTGTGTTGCTTGTCACAATGTGATCTAACTCTTTCTCAAGGATAAGGTTCACGTCGGTGGGGGATAACGTTACCCTTTTTGGTGTGTGTTCCAAACCTTCATTTTGTAGAGCAGACGCCATTTTCTGTCTTGTTTCAGAATTCAAATTGTCGTCGAAAAACGCGAGTGCCACCAGTTCTTCTGAGAGATACCAAACATGACCCAAAATCTTTTTAAGGGCCACTTTAGCCACATTTTTGTCAACTTTTTCGTATTCTTTGATATCTTTTAGCATTTGCAAGTCATTTTTAGGTGCTGAATACGCAGACGGGCAGCTGAACCAGTATTTTACGTAGATCGTGACTACAAAGGCACATACTTGCTGTACATTGGCTTCTTCTTTCTTTGTAAGTTTGAATTGACGTGCAAATAACATTATTTTTAAGCAGTAGATGGCCTTCGCCATCCATCGAGCGCGATGAAGTCCAGCAGGGGCTTTAAAAGATATTCCCTTTAAAGGCACGCTTCCTAGGTAGATTATAGTCAGATCTAACAATTCTTTATAGTCATCGCATGGCTGAAATTTGTTCAGTTGGTCTTGAGTAAAAGCGAGTATATCAGAGGCATCTTGGGTATTGTGTTGTGGAGGATTAAACTTAGTTTGGTCAATTCTAGGCCAAGCTGCTTTAAATCTCTTGAACAGAAGTATATCCGGTCCACTTGATGTGCCAAGAGCTTGACTTACTACCACCTCTAACATAATTTCCATAATGTGATGATGGCAAGCCAACCAAAGCATATCTTTTTTCATTTTTTGTTCCAGCAAAATGCAAGTGCCATTCCTTAACCCTGTATTAACAGCTGTGGTATCAAAGCAAAGGCATTTTATTTTATCTTCTAAGTTCCACGACGCCACAGTTTTGAACTTCTTTTCTAACACTCGCTTTGTCAACTGAACCAATTTGGCCAAGACGGCTATTACGTTGGTTTATCAAGAATTGTCGGTCCTCTTCGTTGGTCATAATTGTCATGGCGTCGGCATGGGCAATATCAAAAAGAGCCGACAAACCATCTTTCCAACATTGTTCTCTAGCTATCACAGACTCAGAACGTTTTGCTTTGTTTTCTTTATTTTTCTTTAGCTTTTGCCACTCCGTAAAATATTTTTCTATCTTGATAATGACGTGCTGCTTCCACTCGGTTGGAATCCCAGCCTTTTTCCATATACACAAAACGTCTTCAGTAGCAGCAGATTTGGTGTTTTTTTTTTTTTCATTTCCAATTTATATATAACAGTCAATTGCGCACTACGATTGCGTGGTAAGAATGTCGGGGAGCGAGGGGGGTATATCGAGTAAAGGGGGATCCCGGGCGATTGCGTGGGAATTCCCCTTACTCAATCCACTGATATACGTTGTAAAACTAAAATAAACACGAATTGGTGACGTATTGTTTTGATGCCTAATTTACGTTTTTTTAAAAAACTTTATCAAGCGGTAGCGACCCCTAAAACTAATCAGAAAAAAAAATAAAAAAAACTAGCATGCGTAAATGAGGGTACTAGAATCGAACGCCGGGGTGAGACATTGACTTTTTGAAAGATGATTTTTAAGCAACACCCTAATATACATACATATATGTATGTTTATCAGTTTCAGATCTTTTTGTTAGTTTATGGCCAGATGACCGTGTGTGATTTGACCTGAGATATTATTATTATGGTGCACTTTATACTTCACCAACAAATAAATAATTGAAAAATAATTGAATTTCTTACTAGGCCTCTTCATCATTTTCCTCGAACAGCCGGTCGCGTATCTTTTTGAGAACGCTCTGCACGTCCGACTGAAACAAATAGTTTTTAAGTATTTTTTTGTTTGTTTTGTTAAAAATAAGTAGCTGATTAAGTAAGTATAAAAATGGTTTCATTTATACAACCTGCAATTAAAAAAAAACATAAAAAGCTATTTTTTTATTTAGTTTTCTGAAGTTTTATTACTTGTCAACAATCCCGGGTATATCCCAGGATCCTGAGATTATCCGAATGTGGCAGATAGGCCGGTCTACCGCACGCCCCCTAAAATTCTTTAGTGCTAATAACGGGTTGAAACATTGTATAACCCAATTTGAGAAAGTTTGCTGTGCTGAGTAAAGAGTATAATGTCTCACGTTCAGTTTGGTGTGCGGTATCCGGAGCACGTAGTGTTGCGCGTGTTGGCCGCGCCCCTCGCACGCGCCGCACAGGTCGAAGCCAACGCACTGCACGCATGCGTACCGGAATCTGGCGAAATGAAACAAGAAAACATCATAATTAAATATACGGGATCTCGTGCATTAACCTGCCACCTTGTATTTTTTCAAGTAGATCAACGTCCTTGTCAAAGCAGGAACTCCATATTTAGAAAGCGTATTCTAATAGAGGTCTTATGAAGAATCTTATAGATCTTTAGGATAATTTCAGGCGTCAGGATTCCAAAGGCAGTTGGGTTACCGTGGGAGAGCCATGCTTCGGCACGAATGGGCCGGCTCGACCGGAGTAATACCACGGCCTCATAGAAAACCGGCGTGAAGCAACGCTTGCGTTGTGTTTCGCCGAGTGAGTGAGGGTACCGGAGGCTTTTTGCTTTCTTTGTTATTGTCTCGCACGACTAACTCTC
Source organism: Coleophora deauratella (assembly GCA_958295455.1). NCBI lineage: Eukaryota > Metazoa > Arthropoda > Insecta > Lepidoptera > Coleophoridae > Coleophora > Coleophora deauratella. The sequence goes on from OY282413.1 coordinate 3,826,184, forward strand.
CTATCTCATAACCTAGATTATTTGAGTTTGGACTTTACCTAATTGAAATAGGGTTGTTTTTAAAAACTTACGAAAAATGAGATAGGAGAGTTAGTCGTGCGAGGGACGATATGTTCTTCCCATTATAGGTCTTCAGTGATGATAACACTAAGATCTGTTTGCGCCTTAACATCTCGCAGTGGAGTTGTTGTTGAGGGACCCACTTATACATTAAACGAGGGTTCTGTTTCTCAGTACTTTACATTTGACAGCACTGAGGTTAATGAGCAATTCTTTGGATCAGTTAGCCATCTTGTTGTCTGCTTGAAGACGATCATAGTCTACTCTTTAGTAGACTATGATCATCTTCAAGCAGACAACCCTTCAACCCTTTGGTTTGCAAATAATTTTATGTCATCGGCAAAAATGCTAAAGTTGCAATTTAACCAACGGGGAGGTCGAATGTAAAGATAATGTAAGGCACGGGGCCCACGACTGTGGATCTCTCGTCTCTCTGACAGAATTTCACCCACAGTCATTTGAAAGGTGCTTTGACGTAGGAAAGCCTCAATCCAAGTTAGCAATTTGCATCGTATGCCCATGAATTCCAGTTTTTGCAGAAGTCTCGTTATAGGAACCTTTATCAAAGGCTTTTTCGTAGTCAAGGTGAATCACGTCGATAGTTCTCTTATTGTAGCTTCTGGTCCAGGACGACAGACACGAGAGACCCTGAATGAAACTGCAGATTGGTACTCAACTATTCAGTGGTTTTATTTAATTTAAATCAGGGTTCGAAAATATCTAATATTGATAATAAATGTCAAAATATCCGATATTTATATATTTGTCAAAGTATCCAATATTTATAATTTTACGATGTATTATCATGATATATCATAAATATGTCAGTAAATGTAGATTTGCAACCATGCATGTCGCCATCCTGATGCACACAGGATAAAAGCTACAGTATTGTATAGATAGTTGATAGTCAAGTCAACGAAGCAAATGACCCCAATATTAATTCTTCAGTCCGTTTGTTTGTAAAACGTTCCTCCTTAAAACACTCAAGGCACATAACAATGTGATTGCCACCAGCTGTTTCCCGATCGGTTCTACTTACCCGACGATGTCTCCGCGGCAAACGTCACAACGGTACCCCTCGTGGCGGCGGCTGCTACCCTCGGGTACAGTCGCGTCCCCCGTGCCGCCCTCGCTCTCTGTGAAACCACAGAATAGCCAATAGTACAAGTACAGAAGTTTCACTGTTAAACAACACATTGAAATAAATAGCGAGCTTTAAGGCGCCAAAATGTCAAAATGTCGATCTGTCGCAGCTCGAAGCGTCACAACGTCGAATCTTCGAGTTGTCGAAACATCACAGCGTCAAAATTTCGAAATGACAAAATGAGAAAAGGTCAATATGTCAAAAAGTCAACATGTCATATCTTCTATAGGTATAACGTCTAAAATCTCCAGAAAACATCCTTTCCTTTCTGATTCCCCTTTAGTTTCTCAAGTCGACAAAACCTTTCTGCTCTAAAACTTTTCTAATCTCCGCTCCGCGGACAGTCCCTTTCCTTTTCTTTTTGACGTCTTCTCCAACTCCCTAGATGGCCTCCTTCAATGCATACTCGCCTCTCTGCTCAGTTATTTTTGGGATAAATCCCGGAGGAACAAACAAACTTTACTATTTCAATATTTTATAGATTATAATAGGATAGTGTAACCGCTTTTTTAGTCTACGCGGGCGAGGCCGCGGACACAAGCTAGTGTATTTATGTAAGTCTAAGTTCTATAAGTAGTTAAAAACTAACGTGTTACATCACTTAATAAAAATAGCCGGGAGACCGAGCGTCGCTTGTTCAATCGGAGTTTTTATAAACTAAGATAACTTGTTTAGTAGTACAATATAAGATATATTTTCTATGAAACATTTGGCAGGGTGTTGTTTTAGTCGGTAGTGGCCTTCTAAGGAACAAAAGGACAAGCAATATTTGTTCTAAAAATATCTATAATATTTTTTTATAATTTGATTATATTGAAAAAAATACATGCAAATTATCCTTTTTTTGATAGAAAAACAAAAAATATTCAATGATACGTAATATTAGAACGTTGTTCATCATTTATTATGATATAAGTCAGTAATATCGATCAGTTTTGGTGACTTTTTTAGATTTTCTTATTGCAAATGTTATCAGCGCTATCTAGGTGAGTTTAGAGAAAGCCGTAGAAAAGTAAAACACGAGGCAGGGCGGCACAATCATCAGGTATGTAATTCACTTATATGACGAAAGATAGCGCTATTTGTCTCTAAACTGTATTTTATTTGTCTCTAAAATACAAAGAGGTTAAAATATACTAGCTGGGTGACCAAGCTTCGTACGTTCAATCGGAGCGTTTATAAACTAATTCACTTAATACAAAAAAACTGGAAACGACATATCCAGATGAACCACGCCAAAAATAGCAGAAAAATACTCGAACATATCAGTGCATGTTGTCATTCCTGGGGCCTGTTTCATAAAAGTGCTAATAATATTACTTAATAATATTTGTCTCCAATTCTAATATTATTATGATCGTCGTATTCTGTTTCATAAATCTCTATATACATACTTAAATTACTAATATTACAAGCTCTAATTTTATTAGGAGAACATTAGATCTCATTTTCATGCATGTGTTGACGTTTGAGTGTTTACTACGTCTATTGGCGGTTTCTATGATTTCACCAGTGACATCATAGGCGCGAGAAGATCGATTGAAATAATAAAAGAGATGGATATAACTGTGGTAAGGTAAAAAAGATTTTACAAGGGATTATTTAACAATCTAGTAAAGAAGTGGAAATTTTGAGTTTTTAAGGATTCCTCCGGGAAGCCTTAAGTTTTCCGGGATAAAAAGTATCATATATGATAGCCTAGTGCTTTATCTATCTACCTACCAAAAATCTAAATCCGTTCAGTAGTTTCGGCGTGAAAATTGAATAAAAAAACAAACAAACAAACATGCATACTTTCGCATTTATAATATTAGTGAGACGAGGTGAGATGAGATTAGTGAGATGAAATGGCCATAGTTATGCAATAACGATCCATCTGATTTAAAAAAGCAAAGGATAAAGTACATTATCCCTCGCTTACTTTAAATCAGTTGGATCGTTAAGGCATAACTACGGCAATGAGATATTTCGTTCGTATGTATATAGGTATATTAGTCACAAAGCTTCTAGTCTTCTTTACCTACTAAGCACATGAAGCGACCATTAACTGCTGCTTTGGGGATAGGGCTTCCTTTCTTCGTGTCGGAACTTTCAAAATATGTTCAATTTTTGTCAATATGAAATGAAACTTTTTATAAGACAACCGAAATGTTTCACTGAATTCGAATGTCTCTAAAAACGCATAACTTGTTCTCATTCTGAAAATTCGAGGCCTCCGTGTAATAATAAGTCTTCGACACTTCAATCGGAGTTCGTTCTTAGATTTAACATTAATTAAATTATTATTTGCAGTTGAAACACTTAATTTTATTGTACTCGCAAAACTAATAACAATCAACTAATACTATGAGATAAAATTATTATGACATAATGACACACAACGTCAAAATACTGATAATATTGGCATTTAGCTCATATAATTAGTAATAAAATAACTGATAATTATGGAAGAGCCGATATTATTAGGAATATTATTGAGTTATTCTAATATTTTTACTCATATTATGAGTAAGCATGTAATATTATCAGACTAATATTTTTTATGAAACAGGCCCCTGGGGCCTGTTTCATAAAAGTGCTAATAATATTACTTAATAATATTTGTTTCCAATTCTAATATTATTATGATCGTCGTATTCTGTTTCATAAATCTCTATATACATACTTAAATTACTAATATTACAAGCTCTAATTTTATTAGGAGAACATTAGATCTCATTTTCATGCATGTGTTGACGTTTGAGTGTTTACTACGTCTATTGGCGGTTTCTATGATTTCACCAGTGACATAATAGGATCGAGAAGCTCGATTGAAATAATAAAAGAGATGGATATAACTGTGGTAAGGTAAAAAAGATTTTACAAGGGATTATTTAACAATCTAGTAAAGAAGTGGAAATTTTGAGTTTTTAAGGATTCCTCCGGGAAGCCTTAAGTTTTCCGGGATAAAAAGTATCATATATGATAGCCTAGTGCTTTATCTATCTACCTACCAAAAATCTAAATCCGTTCAGTAGTTTCGGCGTGAAAATGGAATAAACAAACAAACAAACAAACATGCATACTTTCGCATTTATAATATTAGTGAGACGAGGTGAGATTAGATTAGTGAGATGAAATGGCCATAGTTATGCAATAACGATCCAACTGGTATAAAAAAACCAAAGGATAAAGTACATTATCCGCTTACTTTAAATCAGTTGGATCGTTAAGGCATAACTACGGCCAAATGAGATATTTCGTTCGTATGTATATAGGTATATTAGTCACACACAAAGCTTCTAGTCTTCTTTACCTACTAAGCACTTGAAGTCACCATTATCTGCTGCTTTGGGGATAGGGCTTCCTTTCTTCGTGTCGGAACTTTAAAAATATGTTCAATTTTTGTCAATATGAAATGAAACTTTTTATAAGACAACCGAAATCTTTCACTGAATTCGAATGTCTCTAAAAAACGCATAACTTGTTCTCATTCTGAAAATTCGAGGCCTCCGTGTAATAATAAGTCTTCGACACTTCAATCGGAATTCATTCTTAGATTTAACATTAATTAAATTATTATTTGCAGTTGAAACACTTAATTTTATTGTACTCGCAAAACTAATAACAATCAACTAATACTATGAGATAAAATTATTATGACATAATGACACACAACGTCAAAATACTGATAATATTGGCATTTAGCTCATATAATTAGTAATAAAATAACTGATAATTATGGAAGAGCCGATATTATTAGGAATATTATTGAGTTATTCTAATATTTTTACTCATATTATGAGTAAGCATGTAATATTATCAGACTAATATTTTTTTATGAAACAGGCCCCTGTGCTCATTCCTTCAAGAACTGCACGCCATCTGTTGTCGAGTAGCGCGGTCAATGTTAGCAACAAAGGGCTCCAAGGCCTCCAAGTAATGTAATTCACTGGTAATTCACCTACTCGACAAAAGATGGCGCCAGTAGTGAAATATATTTACAAAACAAAAAACAACTACCTAGGATCAAAATAAATTCCTTATTCGTAAGGATAAGTATAGATCCATTGTAGATCCGAAACAACTAACCATAGATCGATAGAATTATTTTTGTTAGAATCGTTTTCGACAAAGATAAAAAAAAATGTAATGCACAGTAAATTCGAAACATAAACATTGTAGCAGTCGTTGATGTCTTTTATATAAAACTTGATAAGTCAGCGCGCGTCGAATTTTTTTAAGAATACTATCTTCGATAAAATAGGTAAAAAATGTACCTACGTCATTCACGCTGCAGCACCCGATTTGAAATGTTCCAAATCGATTTTTGGTGATTTTTAACCCCTAATCCTAAATTTTCGTCAAAAAGTTTCAAGCCGTTTTCGAAATCCTCGGGATACCTAACTCGTTTAATAGTATAGGAATAATAATAATAACACAAATAAAAAGACAAAAAATCAATAAAGTCTCGCGGGATTCGAATCCGAACCTACATAAAACAAAGCTAGCACCGAACCATTAGGCCAATTCGCACTTGAAAGTAGGGTTAAAAATAAGCATCATATGTGTCCGCATATTATGTAATTTCGTTCATATCTCCCTTAAATGAGTTTTTCGAAGATAATTCCACCATAGATCGATTTCTGGTGATTTTTAACCCCTAATCCTAGATTTTCTTCAGAAGGTTTTCAAAATCGAAGAAGCCGTTTTCAAAATCGTCGGGACACTTAACTCGATTAATAGTATAGGATTTTATCACTCTTAAGTCTTTTTATTTATTTACATAATATTTATATAAGTTCACCCAAAAAAAAAAGAAAAAAAAAACTATTAAGTCTTATGGGTGGGATTCGAATCCGGACCTCAAAGCAGCAAAACGCAAGTGGCTCGCACCAAAACCGCTAGTCCACCAAAGTACTTATAAGTAAGGGTTAAAAATAAGCATCATATGCGTTTTTCTTTTATGTAATTTCGCTCATATCTCCCTTAAATGAATTTTTTCGAAGATAATTCCCTCATAGATTTATTTCTGGTAATTTTTAACCCCTAATCCTAGATTTTCGTCAAAAGGTTTCAAGCCGTTTTCGAAATCGTCGGGACACTTAACTCGTTTAATAGTATAGGATATATATATATCCTATACTATTAAGCGCTGAGTTATGACCGCTTCAGTGTCGTTATTATGTCATTATATTACAGTTGATGACATAAGTGTTTTTGACACCATCACCTTTACCATGCCCCTCACTCCTTATTTCCGAAAACTGGGCATAAAACTTAAACAAATTATTCAGAAAATAGATCTTTGCTTATAAATTACAGGAAAATCTCTAAGAAGTTTCTATAAATCTTTAAATAAGTTAATAAAATTTTAAATATTGTTTGTTTGTAGGTATGGACAAAGCCCTCTGCGCAAGAGTCAGACTCGCACTTGTCCAGTTTTTATTTTTTATGTGTATAGGTTAACGCATATTTATTTTATTTTAGATTGGCTAGAAATAGCTACGGCGACGACGTTACTGTTTATGCAAAAGTTATAAGATAAGAAGAAAGTGATAGACACAACTTTTGGCTTTGGGTCTGGGTGGATCATACTTTCTCATCCATTTCTTTTGACTTTAAGGTTCAAAAATATAATAGTAAAAAATAACTTTTCGTGTATATTGGTAGTTGTATTTAAGCACTTTGACACGAGCACGATTTTCTAGTTTATGGATTCGTCATTTTTAAAATTTTCAACGCAAACTTCATACATACAGGTAGGGAGCGGTGCGCGCACTAAGCGACCGTTGTGGAATGACGTCACAGCAGCGTACGGTGACCCCGCGTCACTTGCCTACCTAAATAATTCAGTATCTCGGAAACTATCAAACGTATCAAAAAAAATTTTTCACCATATTTTTTTATTTTTAATAGAGTATATTTTAAGATAAAAAACAAAAATTGGTGGTATTCTTCGTCTTTCTTCTTCAACAGATTTTTCTTTGTTTTGTTTAGAAATCACAAGATGCAATAGGAGTGTTTTGTGATTTATCTAAAGCATTTGATTGTGTGGAACATCAAACTTTACTTCTTAAACTAAAGCATTACGGTGTGGAAGATAGGGCTCTCAGTCTTCTCAATTCTTACCTTAACAATAGGTTACAAACAGTCCAAGTAAATGGCACAAATTCTCTCGGCTCTACAGTAAAAATAGGCGTTCCCCAGGGATCTATTTTAGGCCCCTTTCTCTTCCTTGTTTATATAAATGACTTACCATTTATGGTGCGACGTCTCTCAAATATTGTGTTGTTTGCAGATGACACATCTCTTATTTTTAAGGTAGACAGGAAAGACAGCAAAATTGACGAAGTAAACAACACACTTTCAGAGATACATAAATGGTTTACTGTTAATAACTTGCTATTAAATGCCACAAAGACAAAAGTAATAAAATTCAGATTACCAAATGTCAAGCAAACTCACGATAATGTAATATTAGATAGTAATATTTTAGAGTTCGTAAATAGCACTGTTTTTCTTGGTATTACTTTAGATGCTTCCTTACAATGGGGACCACATATAGAAACCTTAGCAGGAAAGCTTAGTTCAGCTGCCTACGCCGTAAAGAAAATAAGGCAACTAACAGATGTAGATACTGCAAGACTAGTGTATTTTAGCTATTTTCATAGTATAATGTCTTACGGCATCTTAATTTGGGGACATGCGGCTGACATAGAAACTATTTTAATACTGCAAAAAAGAGCCATTCGCGCTATCTATCAGATGCGATCTCGAGAGTCATTGAGGAACAAGTTTAAAGAAATAAATATTTTAACTGTTGCCAGTCAATTCATATATGAAAAGATCATGTATGTTCGTAAGAATTTAGATTTATTTCCAAAAAAACAGTGACAGGCATAATTTTAATCTTAGAAATAGAAATAATATCGAAGTTGCTTATTCGAGACTGAGTAAGGTAAAGAAGTCGTTCATGGGGTAGTGTATAAAATTCTACAATAAAATACCTGAAAATGTAATTAGTTTATCCGAAAATAAGTTTTAGACTTATGTAAAGAAATGCCTGTGTTCAAGAGGATATTATAAAACCCAAGACTATGTTAATGACAATGATGTATGGACATGTATAGATCTTCCAGCTCATAGCTTTAGTAATGACATCAATTGTAATAGATATTAAGTATTTATTTCAAAAAATGTGTTGGGGCGAGTTTATTTTGGGCTCGACGTTTCTTCTCGGTCCGCTAACACTTCCCGAAACGTTGAGTGTACAAGTTCCGCGTGGTAGGAACTTTGTACTAGGTAGAAAAAAAGACGATTTAAAAGTATGCGTACAGCATCTACTTAAATAAAAAATATTTTGACTTTGACTTTGACTTTATACCATTATCTATAATTTGAATATATTAGTTTTATGTATGATTTATTTCAAGAACTTAGCTTGAGATTTTTTATTAAAAAAGTACATTCAAATATTCACGTAATTCAATGATCAGATGCTTCCTGAAAACTACCCTCCAAAAGTAAAAAAAATACAAAATGTAAACGAAACATTGTTGTCTTGTGTTGTGTAGGGTTATTACTATCATATTTAGAAAACTTGAAATAAAAATTATAACTACAGAAGGTTTTGGGCCGACAAAATGAAGGTGTTGTAGAACAACAACAAGACGCATTTAAGGGTAAATGTCTTTTATCATTGTTACCTTCAGTTCTGATAGGAGACACATCTCGTTCATAGATGGAGGCTTCTGCATCGGCGTCGTCAGTGTCACTGTTATCATTAGAGCTAATCGATGTTTTTTTTAACAGTGATGGAGCATTCTGAAACAAAAAAAAAACGATTTATTAGTGATTATTATTATGTTACCGGCAGTGTCGGTTGCATGGACATAGCAGCCAATAAAATCAATACTTGCAAAAAAAACCTGTCAGCAAAAAAAAATCCGGAAAAATCTAACTGGAGGATGATAAGTAGGGTGACCAAACTAGTGAACATTTAGGAAACACGATTCAAATAATAAAACTGCCCTGAAAATGTAGTTCTTTTCTGAATGTTAGAAGATCCGTCTGTCCGTCTCCTTGCTAGAGAATTTAAAAAAATAATTCAAGATGACTTAAAGGATCAGATCAGAATCAGGAGTATTTTTAATATTCCGATAATTTATAGATTTATGAAAAAATCTTTATTAAATTTTGCACGCACACAAACACGCATTCGAGCACATTACAGGTTTAAAAGAAGTATTAGTTATAAATTTAAATTTAAATAAAGCATAAAATTAAACAGTATGAACTTTATAAGTATACACATAGCAATTGACTTGTGCATTTGTCATATGCCACTGATTTACAGCGACAGTTGTAAAATGTACTTTTGGTAAGTTAATAATTGACCACGCTGAATACGTTAAAAACAACCGACTTCAATCGCAACAACTCCAGTTTTGCTATGTTTTTGTTGATTTTCTCAAAAACCGCTGTATCGATTTCGATAAAATGTATATGGGACCACCTGTGAAGTATACCCTTTTAAACAAATTTAAAAAAAAATAGCACTAAACTATTTAAAAATAAGTCTAACAAAAATTTGAATGCGTAACTTAATAAAAGAATTGAGCAGTAAAATAACTGAATGAGCGGTTACGTGTGAGAAGTAAATAAATTGGGAATGACAATGGGCAAAAATGAATGATATTGAAAAATAAAAATGAATAATTATTAAATGAAATTATTAAATATATTAATTAATTCTCAGTACCTATAACTCCGAACGAACAAACATTACAATTTACAACATAGGTAAGTAAATATTGTTCCCATTAAAAAGACCTATCAAACGACATATAGCTCATCGTTATTGGAGGGTTGTACCAATTAGCCCATTGTCTTTCTTTTTCAACAGATTTTTCTTTGTTTTGTTTAGAAATTTATTTCAAGTTACAGCTTTAGATGTCAAGGGCTAACCGATTGAGGATTTAAAAAAATCGCCACTAGCTCCACCAATCCGGACTTGGCCACCGTGAGTGGAGTATGGCCTAAACTTCCCGAGTTATGGGAGGAGACCCGTGCCCCTGCAGTGGGGACGTATTGGGTTGTTAACAACAACAACACATGCACATGTACAAATTAATCTTGAAAATTTCATATATCTACCTATTTCAGTGACTGCTAATGTTGAGCAAAAAACGCAGAAGAAAACTGTTTTTTTTTTTTGTATATGTACCATTTTATTTATAATTTCCTGCCCACTTTTATAGCAGTTTTTATTATTATTATTTATTATAGGTTAGCAGGCAGGCAGTTGGTACAACTGATAATGCCTGTATCCAGTTATTGTATTTGGTCTTCACATGTTGATATGTACTTATCCAATTTATTCTTGAAAATGTTGACGTTAGGTGCTGAAACTGTTTCATCTGATTTCCACGCTCGTACTACTCTGTTGCTTAAGAAATGTCTGTGTGGGTTGTTGTGCGAGAAGGAGATTTGCAGTTTCAGATGGTGTCCTCTTAAGTGAGAGTTTTTGCTGCGTTCGAACATCTCTTCAAGTTCAGGCAAATTGTAATGTCCATTCAAGATCTTAAAAGTTTCAATGAGGTCACCGCGCTCCCTGCGATCCTTTAAGGTAGTTAGTTTTAGTCTTCTTAATCTTTCCTCATATGGTAGTCTCTTCAATTGTCTTGGTATTTTGGTGAAACTGCGCTGTACCTTTTCAAGCAGATCAATGTCCTTGGCAAAGTAGGGACTCCAGACTTGGAAGGCGTATTCTAATAGAGGTCTAATGTAGGTTTTATACAGGGTGGCCAGAAGATTGACGTCAAAAAAAAAAAATTAGGTCCCGCGTATCGTGGGGTATCCGAATCACCCCCATGTATGTTCCGCGATTTTTCACGGTTCTCGAGTTATGATTTTTTTTCTGAAATTTCAACATTTTCGACCTGACCAACTTTAAAAATTTCTAAACAAAAAAGTAGAACCCTTTTCGATAAGTTTTTTTTTGAAACTTAATACTCATAAATTGTACTTTTAAGCATAAAATAATCAGCTACGTAACTTTCATGAATATTAAGTAAATTTTGGTCACAAGAGAAAAAAATACGTTTAGTGAATTATGACTTAGATTTTCAAATTTAAATCAAAAATCTAAACAGATGACTTAGTGGTTCCTGAGTAGGCTTAAAAACTGCACCATTCTCTTAGTTTTCGTAATCATTAAAAAAAAGTAGTACTTAATAAGCTAGTTTTGTTAATATCGGCCTTGAAAGATAGGGAGGTCATAAATTTTTAAAATTAGCTATCTGATGAAAAAAAAAGTTTGGTCATTTTATCATTCCTAAGGTTATTTAAAGATAGAGAATCATTCCTTAGGTTATTTAAAGATAGAGAATGCTAGAAACTAACATGAAAAATGCCGTAGAAGTTGGTTAAAAAATGTTTTAAGTAAAAAGTGGTTTTGTCAATAAATCAAAGATGATAAAGTAAAAACAATATTTATTTTTAACATTTACAACAGGTTTTCAAAGTGGCCACCTACAACAGCAATACACATTCTACACCTACGTAAAAAATTGTCTTTTAATCGTCTAAAGGCTTCCCTGTTCTCTGTCACAACACGTCCGGCTTCTGCAATCTTTTGCCTTAATTCTTGTTCACTCGAACATTCTCGAGCGTATGCTATTTCCTTGTAATAACCCCAAATGAAAAAGTCAATGGGGTTAAGGTCAGGTGAGCGTGGTGGCCACCTAATTGGTCCACTGCGTCCGATCCATCTGTTGGGGTATGTCTCATTTAAGTGATTTCGGACTTGCGTCGCATAGTGACACGGAGCGCCGTCATTTTGAAAAACCATGGTTCGTCGAAGCTGAAGACTCACATCTTCCAGCAAAATTGGAAGATCATTTTCTAAAAAGTTTCTGTATGTTGCTCCATCAAGTCTAGATGGCAATTCAAATGGACCAATCAGTTCACCGTTGAGGATACCAGACCACATGTTAACACTAAAACGATGTTGAAACGTTGAATCTCTCGCTTCGTGTGGATTTTCAATCGCCCAGGTGTGATAATTATGGATATTGAATATACCACATCGCTCAAACCGTGACTCATCTGTCCATAAGACTTTATTAAAATATCCAGGATCTTCTTGCTCTTTTCGTAGCATAGTTTGGCAAAATTCCACGCGCAATTGGTGGTCTGTAGGCAGCAAAGCTTGGACACGTTGGATATGGAATGCGTGGTATCCTTCATCGCGAAGTATGGCCTGGATAGAACTTCTTGGGATATCCAGAGCACGAGCCATTTTTCTCGTACTCGTAGACGGATTTCGCTGAACTTCTTCGAGCACCATTTCTCTGCGATCTGGATCAGTTCTAGGGATGCCTTCACGATTACCGCGTTGTCCAGGAATGCGGCCTGACATTAGGGTATTGTGCGTGTTAGTAAAAACACGATGGTCGGGATAATTCTCAGGTTGCGGCCCACCACGTCGTAGAAGTTGTTCGCGATACAATCGTGCTGCTTCAAGGCCGTTTCCTTGTGCAACTCCATAAAAATAATGCATTTCTGCATATTCGCTTAATGTGTAACTCATCACTTACACTTTCACAGTAAACAAAGTCCGAATCAGAATGCAAAACAGTCGAGGAACAGAGCAAAGTAGTCAACAAGTAAGGCGAGCGAATGTATTCAACTAAAATGGCGGCGACGCGTGTAGCAGTAAACACAAAGTGAGTACGACTGAGGCAGGTATTTGTTTCGGGCTGGCTAGAGTGGCGGCCCCTTTCACTACCTAGAGTGAGAGAGATGGCAATAATTCTATCTCTTATCATCGCCGCCTATTGTTATTGCGGGTTTATTCTTTGAATTGCGCCTAAAAGTACTTTTACAACCCGTTATCCACCAGAATTGATCGAAAAGTGAATAAATGAAACCTCAAAATGTTTTTCTGCAGTAATTTTTGGTTAATTAACAGACTAATTTAACCTAAGGAAAGATAAAATGACCAAACTTTTTTTTTCATCAGATAGCTAATTTTAAAAATTTATGACCTCCCTATCTTTCAAGGCCGATATTAACAAAACTAGCTCATTAAGTACTACTTTTTTTTAATGATTACGAAAACTAAGAGAATGGTGCAGTTTTTAAGCCTACTCAGGAACCACTAAGTCATCTGTTTAGATTTTTGATTTAAATTTGAAAATCTAAGTCATAATTCACTAAACGTATTTTTTTCTCTTGTGACCAAAATTTACTTAATATTCATGAAAGTTACGTAGCTGATTATTTTATGCTTAAAAGTACAATTTATGAGGATTAAGTTTCCAAAAAAAACTTATCGAAAAGGGTTCTACTTTTTTGTTTAGAAATTTTTAAAGTTGGTCAGGTCGAAAATTTTGAAAATTCAGAAAAAAAATCATAACTCGAGAACCGTGAAAAATCGCGGAACATACATGGGGGTGATTCAGATACCCCACGATACGAGGGACCTAATTTTTTTTTTTTGACGTCAATCTTCTGGCCACCCTGTATATCTTTAGAATCATTTCAGGTGTCAGGATTCCAAAGGCTTTCCTAATTAGGTAGATAAGGCTTTTTGCTTTCTTTGTTATGGTTGTTATATCGCACCTCCGCTAGAATACAGACACAATTGGAAATTGCATGTTTTCAAGATAATGCTATTTAAAGTTTCGGAAAAAACGTTTGGTCTGATATTTCTACAATTTTTCAAGTAAATGCACAGTTTTTTGTTTTGGGTCGGTTTATAATAAATAACCGTAAAATAAGTATGAAAATCATTCCAAATATCTTTAAAAAAAGATTAAAAATTTCAAGTTATGACATTATTGCAGATAAGTTTTCAATAAAAATATACGCCAGATATTCATCGCCAGATAATACAAACAGGTTTATCCAGACAAAATGTAATATTTTTTTAAATTATTTATTCATTTTCATCAGATCACATCGTAATTTGGTACTTTAGTTCAGCCTGTCAGCTTCTATTGCAATTTATATTAGCAAAAATATGTAATTGCGTACCAAAAATATGACAGTACAATTAAAACATTACGTATCAAAACTCCTACCCACATCCAAACATTTGAACCTACAAAAAGCTTACTCTTATAGGTAGTAATAGTAACTTAGTACATAATTCAGCAAACACAAGGTACGTAGAAAATGTAATCTTGGAGTCAAGAAATCAATCAAAAAATAACAGCTCAATAAACAGTAAAAATACCGTAACACAGTCAATCAAAACCATAATAGGAACCAACGTTTCCTTGAGGTTTAACACAAGATTTGGCTTTTTATGCAAAGTATTTCCGTCTAGGAGTATTAATTTATGCAATATCTTGTGCGTTTAATAGGTTATAAAATTAACACTTATTGTGGCACCTAATGAACACAATAGTTTTTATTTATTACAAAGAATGTCCTTACACATTATTGCCATTTTAATTATGAAATAGCTTATCTGTCATGAGATCAATAGCAGAAGGACTAGAAGACAAGCAATACAAAATAATACTGAAACAATTTTCACATTCTAGTTGGTACTAGAATGTGTATTATTTTGTATTGCTTATCTATTTAAAAATAAATATTGAAACATAAAAAATTAAGACCTCTATTACCATTTGAATTATCATTAACAATGTCTGTATTAACAGGTGTAGATGTCTTGTTTCGACTCATTGACAAATGGACATTGAAGTCGTCTTCACTGATGTGTCCTAAAATATTCAATATTTAAATTGCAGAGTCAAACGATGAAATTTCATGACAATTATACAAATTACAACATAATAATAATATTTCACCTGGCTCTTCTTTATCTTCCGCGTCAGACTCACAGAACGTGACGTTTTCTAAAAAATCACCGGCTCCCGTATTAGTATTACGTGTTTTGTTTTCTGTAAGGAAATAATAATGGAATTATAAAATTTTTGACTCTATTACCAATGCACTTTTACTAAAATGCTCATTATTGTCTTACCGTGGGAGAGCCATGCTTCGGCGCGAATGGGCCGGCTCGACCGGAGTGATACCACGGCCTCACAGGAAACCGGCGTGAAGCAACGCTTGCGTTGTTTTCGCCGAGTGAGTGAGGGTACCAGAGGCCCAACCCCCTTCCCCCCCCCCAATGAAAGCGCAGTTCCCAAATACGCTACCCCAGGAGGGTACCAGCTGCGCGAGCGCTGGAGAATCCCTCTCTGGAGTCCAGGCTCAGTACACAACGTGCTTGAGCCTGGACGTCCAGGCAGCCCGTCGTCGTACTCTGGGGGGGGGGGGGGCAAAACCGCGCTTTCAACTGCACGAGGCAAGGGCAAACATACCATGGCACCCCTGCACATAGGAAAATAAAGGTCTGTTCCGGATCAAAAATCGATAACTTTTTTGTTTCTTAAGATATAGTGCCCAAATTTTGCGCAAAGTCAAAGTAGTAAATAGCGCTTCTAATGACGTATATTATGTGACTTTTTTTGAGATAGTAAATATTAGAAAAATAAAATAAAAATAAAAATCATAAAAATTTGTATTTAATTTATTTTAATTTAAGATTATAAACTTCAAAACCTGTGAAGATATCTTAAATTTATTAGTAAACGACGACAAATACATAAAATGCTTACAAAATAACTTATACATATTTTAAGTAGTAGATTAATAATAACATTTTAGCATTTTTTATATGGATTTACAGAGAAGAGAATTTAAATGTACTAATTTATTCTTGGGGTTCTTCAGGTTCTGAAATTAGTTCATTGATTAACAAAAGCTTCAGAGTGTCTTCCTCAAGTTGTTTCACATTTCTATCATACGGTTTTCTAAGGCGGGTGATATATGGATCAGAGGTGTACAAGAGAGTATGAAGTACATCTTCATTTGTAGATACTCGAGATTTTTTCCTAGCATGATTAAGCCGAAATTTTTTATAATCTTTGTTGCGAGATTCTTGCGCGTCTTCTGAAAGCTGGCCGATAGGAAGAACAGCAAAATGTTTAATGATATTTTCTCCATGAATAAGAATTTTATGAACAGAAGAGGGCATATAATACCAATCATAATTACTGACATAGATTCGAGCGAGTCGTTTAATCAAATTTTCATTAACTCCAGTAATTTCAGCAGAGCAGCTTACGTTGCAAAAAAATCTTCTAGCAGTATTACCATCATTGGTATTACCACTTACTTGTTTTGGTTTGTCGATGATCAACCCTAGCTCTTCACGGAAACGTTTGTGTACCAAGGCCTTCTTTTCTTTCTTTAGCTTTTTTGTTCGTCACTTCTGGCTGACCATGACCTGAAAGGCAGGTTGTAGGAAATATGTAATATCATTTCCATACATCGTATCCAGGCATGTAATGTAGATATTGATACGAATCTTCATTTTCGGGCCTAGCAGCCACTTTAGTTAAATCATTCATTTGACGTGGAGTAGCTCCACATATTGTGCATGTAGAGCTTGAAGGCGTATCTGTTAATATTTGGGCCACTTTTCCATCGATCATGGTCATGAAAAGTTTATGTTTTACATATACTCGTTCGCCATTCTTATTAATTATAGATGGCTGCAAAGATTTTATTTGGTTCTTTATTTCATCAACAACAGCTTTCGTTTTCTCCGGAGTCTCTTTACAAAATTCGATTGATATCGGTCTACAAAAGCGGACAGATGAAGGTGCTGGATTTTGCCAAACAACTGCACCAGTTACTTCATCAGTCAATCGAATAGACACCAAAGAACTAATAAACAAATTTGCATCAGAAATAACTCCAGACTCCTCTGGAAGTGTCTGCTTGTACTCACTTTGACCAGAGGAGCCATCACAGCCCCATTTACTGTATAAAAGTAATTGTTTATATTCAATATTGTAGAAGGAAGCAATTTCCAAAATTCTAGATACAGTATGATCCAATAATTTTTGCAGTTCCACAACTTTTGCACGTGTATTTGTGATTTCCAGGGGATACGGGTAGCAAGTCTGTTTCGAATTTTGCAATTTATAATATGGTGGGAATATGAAACAGTTTCGTTCATTTGTTAACTTCCTCAAATACGAATATTGTGCTTTAGTCAAATCAAGATCGATAAAGATGCTGAGTGCTTTGTCACCAGATAGCATACCTGTCTTTTTTTCTTTATCAGAAGTCCTTAATGCTTCTACGACCTTTGCTTCTGTTCCTTCTCCTATTGCCCGTAAGGCCTGAAGGTACGTGTTTAAGACGTGTTCAAATCAATATTCCCTTAGTAACTCAGTATTTTTCTTCTTTTGCTCGAATCAGACGAATCTCCATTAGACACACAAGGTCTTCCGCGTTTTTCAGAAGTGGATGGTGTGAAGTCAGTTGTTGCATCTTCTATGTTGGGCATCGTTACAGAATATTCAGAATCTAGCCAATTTCTATTTTTAGATAAAAAACAATCCTGGTTCCGTGACGCTGACGCCCAGCGTTTATTAAACGATGGAAGAATATTCCTTTGAATATCACTAATGATGAAACACAAATCATCTTCAGAAACGTTATACTTTTCTTTTAAAATTGTTGACAGTTCCTCGACTGTCCTTCCTTCATCGATGTAGTAAGTTAATAATTCACGTTTTGAGCACTTAAAAGTTGTCATTTTAACAAGATTAGTATCTGCAGTATACCTAGGAATAACTTTCACTGTGAATATGTGAGTAAAATAAATGTTTTTACTGTATATATTCTACTTAAAAATTCGGGCAGTGTGCATTTATTGCACACTACCTTTACCGCAAAATGAGTGCAAAATTGGTAAAATGCCGTTCTATTAATCAATAATTGATAAATAATTACGAAACTGTATACCTCATTTTTATTATCAGTGGTTAAAATTGAAACCGCAATAAATAGCTATTTTACCCTTATCTCACTTCTGTCACTTTTTGCCTGATAACTTCGGAGTTAGCACGTAGTAGCAGGTAATTTTTTTAAGTGTTTATGATAAATACTTACTCAACAAATCAAGCCTAAATCAAAAGCGTCGGGAAGCGTCGGTGACTACCAAAAGTCTTAATGAACTTGAATGATATGCTTTTATTCTTTATTTCATTGTTAAATTAATTTATAATAACCTGAAGCATATAACAAGAAAAAATATACTGTTCTATATTCTTCATAGCATAAGGTTTTTGAAAATGTATAACACTCAATAAGTATTTCTACAAAGTTTTAGAGAACATTAACTTTGAAATTGAGAAGCGCACGGCATCGATTTCCACGTCCATAGAAACGTTAAGTATTCGACTTTAAAAGATTATTTTTTTACTTAAAATTATAAAAAAAATGTGCAGTGTAGTAAAAATTTATTATCAAACTATCAAATAAAAATGAAATTAAATGTCTAAAGCGACATTAGTAAAAACCATTTTCGATCTGCAGTTGTTCTACCATTTTCCACTGTGCCCTGCCACGCTGGCTGTGGACTTCTGCAACATCAGGGGCTTACATTCAAATCTAAATGCTGTACACCACCACCTTGAAACAGCAAAGCCCGACGGAAGCCCTCCTATCGTGTTGAAGGTGTGTGCTTCAGAGTTGGCTCCAGTTTTAACGCGCCTTTTTCGGCTCTCATACTCCACTGGCATAGTCCCGAAGTCATGGAAGACAGCTTTGGTGCACCCGATCCCTAAAAAAGGTGACCGCTCGAATCTGTCCAACTACCGGCCGATAGCCATAACCTCCTTATTCTCAAAAATAATGGAGTCCATTATCAACAGCCAGCTCCTTCGGTATCTAGAGGACCGCCAGCTGCTTAGTGACCGACAGTACGGTTTCCGTAAGGGCCGGTCTGCTGGTGATCTTCTTGTCTACCTGACACATCGTTGGGCACAGGCGATCGAGACTAAGGGGGAAGCTTTGGCCGTTAGTTTGGACATAGCGAAGGCCTTCGATCGGGTCTGGCACAAAGCACTTCTTGCGAAGCTTCCTTCTTATGGGCTTCCCGAGGAATTACGCAATTGAGTCACTAGTTTTCTTGCAGACAGAAGCATAAAGGTCGTAGTCGACGGTGCATGCTCAGATTCTATGTCTGTGAATGCTGGTGTCCCTCAAGGCTGTGTGCTTTCGCCTATACTGTTCCTTCTGCATATCAATGATATGCTACAAATCAGCAGCACTCATTGTTATGCGGATGACAGCACAGGTGATACCTTCTATACCGGCCGTGCCAACATTTCTCGGGAAAACGTCATCGAGAGCCGAAACAAACTTGTATCGGAAATTGAGGCCTCTTTAAAGAAAGTCTCACAATGGGGTCGACTTAATTTTTTTGCGCACAAGTTTGCGCGTTCACTGCCAAGAAAATGCCATTTGTCGTATCACCTCGTTTTGAAGACACTCCCCTAAATGCCTCAGCTAGTATCGGAATTCTTGGTGTCGACATATCGTGTGAAGTCCAGTTCCGTGGTCATCTAGAGGGTAAGGCTAAATTAGCCTCGAAGAAGCTTGGTGTCCTCAATAGATCGAGACGGTATTTAACTGCGGCGCATCGCCTGCAACTTTATAATGCGCAGGTTCGGCCTCGTATGGAATACTGTTCTCATCTCTGGGCAGGGGCACCCCAGTACCAGCTTCTCCCTCTGGACCTCATTCAACGGAGAGCAACTCGAATCGAAATATCCTGGCAGTCGATGCCAGGATATTTCAGATCGGCTTGACTCCGTGGCGCTGCGTAGAGATGTAGCCTCGCTCTGCATTCTCTATCGCATGTACAATGGGGAGTGCTCCGAGGAATTGTTCGGATTGATCCCTGCCGCCTCTTTCCGCCATCGTTCTACGTGACAACATATTCATCCCTATCACATAGATGGTTGGCAGTCCACAACTGTGGGTTTCACTAGAAACTTTCTGCCTCGCACAACCAAACTGTGGAATGAATTGTCGCCTGCGGTATTTCCGGACCGATACGACATTCAAACCTTCAAGAAAAGAGCGTACTCACAAATCAAAGGCCGGCAACGCACTTGTGACTCCTCTGGTGTTGCGGGTGTCTATGGGCGGCGGTAATCGCTTACCATCAGGTGATTCGTCTGCTCGTTTGCCACCTCTGCCATAAAAAAAAATATATAGGTATATTGAAATTGCAGAGCGACACAATGAAAATTCATGACATTTGTTTTTTATTAATTTAAACTTAATGTGACACATATTAAAATGTGTCATTGAGTTTTTTTGCAAATTTATGAACTAATGACTCAATAAGAAATGTAATCCTATTGCGAAAAACATTAACTACATTTTATGATGAAAATTTATGAAATAATGACACAAGTCGTAATGTGATCCTTTTAATGATAAATTAGAAATGAGTTTTGTTCTTACCTTATCAGAAACAGCGACACATTTCACTTTACTACGCTTTAGAAGAGCACACGCATAGGTCCGGCCGCGACAACTTGAAGTGTGACACTGTTTAGGAGAGCGGGGAGGACGAACTCGGCCGGTTATACCGCTACACTTTTGGCATCTGGTGGCTTGCAAAAGGACTACGAATGTGACTATTTTGCAGATTAAAGAGCTCGTTTTTCTGAGCATTTCTGTGTAAATAACTCATTTTACAAAAATTTCAAGATGTGTCACTATTCCAGAAGAGGTGCGATATGTTCTTCCCATTTTAGGTCTTCAGTGATGATAACTTCAAGATCTGTTTGCGCCTTAACATCCCGCAGTGGAGAATCTCCCATTTTATACATCAAACGAGGGTTCTGTTTCCCAATGTGCAGTACTGTACATTTGGCAGCATTGAGGTTAATGAGCCATTCCTTTGACCAATTAGCTATTCTTTCTAAGTCTGCTTGAAGACGGTCGTAGTCTACTAATGGGTTTGCAAATAATTTTGTGTCATCGGCAAAGATGTTAACATTGCACTTTAAGCAATGGGGCAGGTCGAATGTAAAGATAATGTACAGCACGGGGCCCAAGACTGAGCCCTGTGGTACAACACTGTGAATCTCTCGTGTTTCTGACACAATTTCACCCACTCTCACTTGAAAGGTTCTTTGACGTAGGAAAGCTTCAATCCAAGTTAGCAATTTGTCTCGTATGCCAATGAATTCAAGTTTTTGCAGAAGTCTCGTTATAGGAACCTTATCAAAGGCTTTTTCGTAGTCAAGGTAAATCACGTCAATAGGTTCCCTCTCATTGTAGCTTCTGTACCAGGACGACAGACACGAGAGGAGGTTTGATACCGTGGAGCGGCGGGGGCAGAACCCATGTTGCTGTTTACCGATTATTTCGTGCTGGGCAAGGAATTCTCTTATGTGTTTGACGATTATTTTCTCCATTACCTTGCATACTACACTAGTCAAACTTATGGGTCTGTAATTAGATGGTTCTAATTTATTCCCTTTTTTGAATATCGGAGTTACTGTTGCCGTTTTCCACTGTACTGGCAGAATGCCGGTATCGTAAGAGGTCTGCATTATAGCAAGTAGTGTTTCTGATAAATCGCATTTTTGTAGAATGACAACAGGAATTTCATCAGGGCCGGATGAGGAGTCTTCTTTTAGTTCTTTGGTGGTTTGCAGTACTTTTGCTTTTGTGAAAATTATATCAGTTATAGTTTCTTCTACTCGTAGGGATGGGTCTAAAAATGGCAGTTCACCATACGGTTCTTTTTGGAAGACACTTCCAAACTGGTCTGCAAATGCTTCCGCTAAATCATGCGGCTGAGATAGAATTTGTCCTCGTTTGTTGCGTAGGACCGTTGGTATGCTCACTTTAGATGTTACTAATTGCTTGATATATGAGTAAAATTTCTTTGGTCCAGCTTGGAGTAGGTCTTTTTCATAGTTTATTCGCGATGCTCTGCTAAGGTTCGTTAGCTTGTTGTTTATTTTTCTGTACTCTGTGTGAATTTTGTCCATTCCGGTTAGCATGTATCTGTTCCAAAGTGACAACTTTTGCTTTATTAGGTCTTGAGTGTCCTTGGATATCCAAGGCTTGTCTTTAATCTGGTTTTTTAGTCTCATCTGGGGTACATACAGTCAGACAGCATCTTTAAATGCAGTGAGAAAACTCTCAAATTGATTTTGTACGCAGTCTGAGTTCTCTGTGATTCAGCACAAATTGTTCTGTAGTTTTTCATTTATTTTGTCATAGTCGGCACGTTTGTAATTCCATTTGAGAGCAGCAGGACTGTGCTTCTGTACCTCAAACTGTAGTGTTGATAACAGACAAATGTGATCGCTTTTACCAATAGGGGCTGCGTATTCTATGTTTGCAATGAGAGATTCATCATTTGTTAGAATCAGATCAAGGGTAGATGGTTGATTTCCTTGTCGGAATCTTGTCTGTTGCTCTATTAGTTGTTCGAGATTACTGGTCTTGTACCACTGAACAAAATTGGTTTCTATTGGGGTTAGATAATCATTGTTCTGGAGAGGCCATTGAACTCCACCATAGTTAAAGTCACCCATTATGATCACACTGTTAGATTCAGAAACTTGGGAGATCTGATCAAGTAACGCAATGTCTTGGTCCAGTGTTATGTCCTCTATATATTCCGCAGAGTAAGAATTTGTTTGTTCCAATATGTATGTCTAACCACAAACATTCGGAAGCATTATGTTTGGTATTGAACTTGGTATTCAAGTTAGTCTTAAAAATATCAGTGTTTTTTGTAGCATATATAGCCACTCCACCACTTCGCTTGCATAACCGGTCATCTCGGTATAGTACATAACCTGGTATTTCTATCATAGAATCGGGTATAACAGGTTTTAGCCATGTCTCAGTGATAATGATCAGTGCTGGTTTCAGTGAGTTTACTCTAGCAATGAACAGGTCCAGTTTAGATGTTACTGACTGAATGTTCGTGTAAGTAACGTATAGCGATTGTACAAAGTGTTGGTGAAAGTTTCTTAACTATATTGCATGTGACAGAAGAAGTTGCGGTGGCCACACGCTTGTCTTTGTTGTTGTAGGTGGGACTATCTAGTTGTTTTTTGAAGCCATCTTCACTATGGATGGATGACCTCGAATATATTTAATAGTGATGTTTGTCTCCCCTTTCTTGATGCGCTCATCGAGTTCCTCTCGAAGGTGTTTCAGATACTCTCTCTGCATAGGGGTGAGGTCTGCTGCAACAGAAGAGGGCTTTGCCAGTTTGGGTTTGTTACGAAGTATTTCTAGTGCATCACTCTTGTTGGCAACACTGTACTCTGACGGACGTGACAGATTCACACAAACAATGAAATGTCAAAAGTTTCTCAGTTGAATGTGGGTAGTTAAATAATTTGTAAACTAGTTCATAATTGTTTTCACTGTTTTTTAAGTTGTTTGATTGTTTTACACAGAAATAACACTACCACAGCAGTCACTCCTTTTAAGCTACACTTTTATATTGTTTTTGATAACTAATTCATGGTTTTACACACGAAAATTATTAATTATCACGAGCGCGATTTCACCTTGGTGACAGTTCTGCAAAAGTTTGCGGCGTGCTTTTCAATTATGGGGCCGTCCATTAATAATGTGATTCTTTTAGCAACTTTTTAGACCTCCCCTCCCCCCTGGGTGATGCGTGGTGAAAATCACGTGTATTTTTTTGGTACAAAATATTATCTTTAAATACAGGTACATTATACATTTAATTCTGGAAAATGAAGCACCGTGATACAAATTTCCAGACAGACATTAAGGTTGCAGGTGGTTTCTGACTGCCTGAATCTGTTTCGAACCTTGGGAAGAGTTATAAACAACATAACAGCAACAGTCCGACGTTTTAAATTACTCTAAAAATCGCGCATTCAACGAAAAAATAAATACACGTGATATCTCAGTACAACTCCCCTCCCCCCTTGTAATATTTCGTGATTTTTTCTGAACCCCCTCCCCCTTTTGAGCCTCATGTGATTAATGGACAACCCCTATACAGGCGCTCGAATTTTACAGCTCACCATACAATTATTGTACATATTTTTTTATCACTTTATTGTTAATTAAATAATTCAGGAATAAAGTTATTACTTTAATTTTGGATAAATATTTCGTTATTTTTGGATAAATATTTCGTTGACATATTTTGTATCACTGAACACTGGCTCAAAGAAAATCAAATGATGTTCAGCTATGATAATTACCATTTAGCCAGTTCTTTCAACCGAAAGACCGCTCACTTATACTTGTTCGTAGTAACTTAAAAGCCAAAGAACGTAAAGACGTAGTCGGGCTTTCGATTGAAAGAAATGCCGAACTATCCTGTGTTGAGTTGGAGAAACATATTGTACTATGTGTGTACAGACCTCCATGCGATGAGAACTTTTCCGTTTTTGAAAATGTTTTGGAGGATGTCTTGAGCATTATGACTAAAAGTAATAAGTCAGTTATTGTATGCGGAGATTTTAATATAGATATTCTTGAAAAGAAAAATTTATCTACGAGATTTCTTAGTTTGTTTAAATCATTTAATTTAGATTTCATATTTCATGAGCCCACTAGAGTCACGGCAACATCAGCGTCATGTATTGATAACGTTTTCTTAAATTGTGAATATAGTGAACACAGTATTATTAATTGCTTAAAATCAGATCACAGCGGTCAGCTTGTGCATTTTCCCTTTGGAAAAACTAGAGTAAAAATTACAATTCAAACAAGACCCGTCACAGTCCAGAGAGTAAACAAATATAAAAATGTCTTAAGTCAAAAACTGCCGCTTACAGTTTTCGACACAGAGAAAGCTAATAAATTCTATAACAGCTTTTTTGGAATTATTAGTAAAGAATTTGACGAAATATTTAAGAGTAAAACTGTCAACGTTAATGAAAAATTTAAGTTTAGTGATTGGGCAACAGTTGGTATTTATAAAAGTAGAGAAAAATTGTTTTCTCTTTATGAACAAAAGATTATAAATTTTGACAGCGGGTTCATAGAATATGTTAAAAAATATTCGAAGATATTTAAAAAAGTTTGTTTATCAGCAAAATCTAACTTTCTATCAAGAAAAATTAAAAACTCTGAAAATAAAATTAAAGCTGTGTGGAACGTTATCAATAAAGAAACGGGAAAAACAAAACCGCGTAAGGAAGACTACATTCTTCAAACAGATCGCGGCTTAATATCAAAAATACCGGATGTAACAGAAGAATTTGAAACTTTTTTTACTGATATTCCCATCAAAACAACGGAAAGCCTTGACTCGTCGCCGGTACTCGCCCAACGTTTACTGACTGAAAATGTAGATCAGTGTAAAGAATGTTTTCAATTTAGAAAAATTTACCCTTATACAGTTGTAAAAACCTTTAAGTCACTTAAACTTAAAAACACTGAAGATTTATGGGGCATGTCTGTTAATTTGTTAAAGTCGGTTATTGATACTATAGCCCCTTATCTTGCTTCTCTTTTTAATATATGCATAGATAGTGGTGTATTCCCGGATCTTATGAAATTTAGTAAAGTTGTTCCCTTATTCAAATCCGGAGAAAAACTAACCCTAGTAATTACAGACCTGTCTCGGTACTGCCAGTACTTAGTAAGATCTTTGAAAAAATAATTCTTACTCAAATGTTAAGCCACTTCAATATTAATAAAGTGCTTCATAATCTACAGTTTGGCTTCACTAAAGGGCGTTCGACAACCGACGCAGGAGTCGAACTGATAAGAAACATATATGATGCGTTCGAAAAATCGCAAAATGCTATAGGAGTCTTCTGCGATTTGTCCAAAGCATTTGATTGCGTCGAACATAAAACCTTACTTTTAAAGCTAGAACATTACGGGCTCAATAATAAGGCTTTGAATTTGTTAGAGTCATACTTAGTTAATAGAACTCAAAAGGTGCATATAAATGGTACAAATTCGTCAGGCTCACGCGTTAAAATGGGTGTGCCTCAAGGGTCTATTTTGGGACCATTCCTGTTTTTGGTTTATATCAACGACCTACCTTTTATGGTTGAATCGCTGTCTAAAATTGTGTTGTTTGCGGATGATACATCTCTAGTTTTTAAAATTGACAGACAAACTGATATGATTGACGAAGTAAACGACACTCTTTGTAAAGTACACAATTGGTTCACCGTGAACAACCTAGTCCTTAATGCAAAAAAACTAAATGCATAAATTTCACCTTACCGAATGTTAAAAATATAACTCAAAACGTGTCATTAGCTAGCAGTGTTTTAGAATTCGTGCCAAAAACAGTTTTCTTAGGTATAACGAAAAATTTAAAGAAATCAATATTCTAACGCTTCCCTGTCAATATATTTATGAAAATATAATGTATGTGCGAAAAAACTTAAATCACTTTACACTGAATTCTGACAGACATACTCGTAATCTCAGGAATAACAGTAAGCTTCAGCTTGAATCTACTAGGCTCAGTAAGGTTAGTAAGTCGTTTGTGGGACAATGCATACGAATGTATAATAAAATACCAGAAGATATTGTAAACCTAACAGAGAATAAATTCAAAAGTTATGTAAAAAAGATACTATGTAATAAAGCTTACTATAAGACATGTGAGTACTTAGATGATAGAAATGCTTGGACGGTAAGTGTTTCTCCAACCAACACAGCAACACTTTCATGACATATTGTGAGACAATAAAGATACAAACTCTATTGTGAAAGAACTGAAGGGATTCGGTAAGACATTTTCTTCTCCTTTTTCTTTGTCCATTGATCGGAGTGGTGCATGCTCGCTTAAATGTTCGTGCGGATGGTGGCGTATCGGGAGCCGGGTCGTTCCCTTCCCTCAAATATGGTTGAGGGGAGCGATGGCTGACTCTCGCGTTATACTCGTGATCGGGTGCTGTCCGTGTGAACTGGCCTGCTCTTGTCATTGGTTTTTTGGAATTTGTTAGTCATTAGCTACAAACAATTTTTACTTTTATCTCTTTTGAATCCTTTCTTTATTCTTATTTTTGTATATTTTATTTACAGACATGACATTGTATAATTCATTTATTGATCTAGCATTAAGATGTAATAGAATATAAAACTTAAAAAAAAAAAATGTGTTGGAGGGAGTTTCTTTAGGGCCCGCCGTTTCTTCTCACTCCGCAAACACTTCCCGAAACGGTGGGTATACGAGTTCCGAGTGGTAGGAACCTCGTATTAGGTAGATAAAAGAATGACGTTCGAAAAGTGTACACTGCTACCTACTTCGAATAAAATATTTTCATTTAGCACATGCATAGTAGATTTAGTTTTGCCTAGGCAGTAAGAAAAATTTGTTTGTGTATACTTATTCAAGTTCACCTTGTATATTATGCACAAACTCAGCTAGAAAATAACTACCTATTAAGTTTTAAATTCTTTTCTAATTTGTAAATTTCTTTTATGGAAGAGCGGGACCCCCTGGTACAAGTATTTTTATATATAAAAAGGAAGGCCCCGCCCCATCCATATTTGTAAAATTGATAAATGTTACTGAAATAAACATTTAAATTTTTTTTGATCAATTACATAATTGGCAATTAAAATGACGGTTTTCATATTTACAATAAGGTATACTATTCAATAAAATATATCTCACATCAAGATGCTGATGGGCGAAAAATCAAGCCTTATCGACCCTAGTCCTTTGTGAATAAAATTCACCACTGACAATAATCTTAATTATTAAGTACTTAAGTGGGTAGTTATACCCACCATTAGAACTCTTGATGGTACAGCATCATCATGCAATGTTGTTCTGTCCAATGTGCGGTTGAAACATGATTCATAGAAATGAAGCGAACAGATGTTGATGGTTTTTGTTGATGTTTTTAAATTTTCTATGCCAATTGCTTCCAACCACTTTTTCTTTTTATTTTCACTTCGGGGAAGCCTAAAAAGATATATGTAGGTAACTTTTTCCTACATAGAAATCGATGTCTAAAAGAGCCCAGAGGACCAATACTAGCCACGTTAAAGCCGAAAAATACTTCAATAAAATAAAGTTAAAAGACAGATTAAAATTATGTTTAAAAGCTACTTTCGGTTATTTTTATTGCTTATCTTCTTCAAGAAAAGAAATACGTAATGTAATTTCTGAAAATAAGATATATTTAAACAAGATAACAATACGTACCGGTGTAGTGTAATGTTTGGCCGATTTCGGCTCATTTTGATGCCACAGCCTATAACACTACAATTAGGCATCTTAATCACTGTGTTGTTTCACCAAAATTGCATGCTTTAGTTAACGAAATTTAAATATTTCCAAATAAAACACTGACAAATCGCAAGCGAAAGCACTTTGACAGCTTACGTACCAGCAGTGACCCAACTCAGTGTTGCCGCCACTGATTTCCCAAAACGCACATATCAAGTGCTGAAACCGTACATTTAGGGTTAAAAAGGTACATGGGCAATTTTTACTAAAACCACTCTAAATACAACCATAGTGTAGATTCTTTCGCGTGAAAAGAGGAAACAGTGAATTTGAAGTACATATAGTTATGGGGTCCAGGTGCGGTAGCAGCCAAAAATGGGGGGGGGGGGTCATATTTTTATTTACCTGCACCTTTGTGGTATTTAAAATTTATCTGATTAATAAAGTATTCAGATTACCTACATTTTTAGGAAGTTTTATTTAAATTAACGCCCTCCTCTGTATGTTCCTCGAGTGCTGTAATTAACGAAGTAGTAGAATCTTAGAATCTTCAGTTCTGCTTGCAAAATTTTTACTTTATTAAATTAACACTTCAGATTTCCTGCATTTTTAGGAAGTTTTAGTTTAATTTTACACTCTCCTTTGATTTGCAGTATTCTTGTTTATAATATACATACATTTAAGAAAGCGCGACCAACTTTTTTTGCGCAAATGCATCCAGTCCTATCGTTCACAAAACAGAAGAACCTTCCCTGTTTATACAAAAGGGCGCGAGCGGAGGGAGCGCAAAAAATTCAAGGTGGAGGTTCATTATTATCGCCGCGCCTGTGGAACTTACTAACTTATCTTTTGTGTAAGTTCAAAAGGTACATATGAGGTCCCAATTACACATTACACATGGGAGCTTAAAAAGGTACGTCAAATGTGTAAAATGTACGCAAACGGCAACACTCTCAATAGCCAACCTGTGTTGCCAGAATAAACGTCCATTTTACCCTAAAAATACCGTACAATAACCGTGCACTCCATTTTATAGGAATCTTATTTTAAAAACTAGTTTTTTAAAGAGTTCAGACTTCAGATACAAGCAGTATTTACCTTTAAGCTCTAATAATACTGTAGGTGATTTTACGTTGTTAATCAGATTAGTTTAAAATAGGACATGCAGGCACATATTTGTATAATAGACAACTACTAGCTGGGAAACCGAGCGTCGCTTGTTCAATCGGAGCGTTTTTAAACTAAGATAACTTTCTACTAGGTAGTATCTATAAGATTTATATTCTATTAAACATTTTGCAGGGTGTTGTTTTTGTCGATAGTGGTGTCGATGCGGTTTTCACGATTAAACTTATTTAACAGGATTAATTAAACTTAATTTAAGTGTTCTGTCTTTTTCTTTCTATATCGAAACAACAAGGACAGGCCACTTAAATTTAGTTTAGTCCTGTCAACTAAGTTTAATCGTAAACACCGAACGACACCATTGTTTGTCTTTTCGTCCCTTAGAAGGCCACTGGTGTCGATTCTGTGTTTACGATTAAACTTAGTTGACAAGACTAAACTTAATTTAAGCGTCCTGTCCTTGCTGTTTCGATACAGAAAGAAAAAGACAGAACACTTAAATTAACTTTCATCCTGTCAAATACGTTTAATCATGAAAACCGAATCGACACCAATATTTGTTCTGAAAATATATATTTTTTTATAATTAAAAAAAAATACATGCAAATTATCCTATTATAAAAAAATATAAAAAAAATACATATAATGAAATAAAAAAAATTATAAAATAAACGCTATAATTGCCAATTACATGGGGCAGGGCGGCACAATCATCATGTACCTATGTAATTCACTTATACGGCAAAAGATGGCGTCATAAATAAAATCTGTTCAAATGTCCCTAAAATATTTTTTCGCAGATAAGTCCCTCAAAGATCGATTTCTAGACCGACATTCCAGGTGAACCCCGCAAAAATAGCAGAAAAATACTCGACGTCCCATATCGATGCGTCAGCTTATTATAACACTTAGCCATATTTAGTGAGTGTTACCCAAATTTAGAAAGTTGAGTTTAAAATTATGTGCACTTTTTACTGCTAATTTAGTTTGATATGTTATAAATTGATATCGGGATGTGGGAGAATTGCGGGATGATAAAAGCGACCCGTGTGTGTCACGCGTCAAGTCATCAGAAGAGGCACGTGTGTTTATTGTGCGACAACTGAGTTACCGCTGATGAACGGTGAGTTTTCTCGATATTTCTCCGTTTTATTTAATGAAAATATCGCATAATTGTTTTATTTTTGATTGCATCATAATTTCTTTAGAATGTATATCCACATAATTACCACGTTAAAATACGTTTAATTTTTATGACTGCGTTACCACTACACTGCGATACTCATAGTGGTAACACAGTTGTACTTAGCTTAGTATTTAGTATTTCACTGGAAGAGGAGGGCAGACAAGCCGAAGAGGACACCGACATAGGAAGTAAATAGTAATAAATAAATAAGAAACGATGTTGTAATGTAATCTTCAGGCATATGAAGGCTATAATATATATAATATATAAATTATATAAGTGCTTACTGTTTTTGTATGTCTCAGTCGTTTTGGTGTTTCAACATGACTTGGAGGTGTAGGGTGTACATTCTGAATAGTCATTACATCCATCTTAAATATTTATACAGGCTATCATTAGTAATATTCTATATTAAAATAATAAATAATTAATGTAATACCGAAGATGTAGTAGAAATATTATATATATTCAATGTTGGTATGGCATCCCGAAACAAAACTACTCTTTGAACTTTTCTCATCAATAAATTTCTTTCAAAATGGGTCGAACAAATCCGGGAAAATTTAGTTGGTGTCCAATTGCTGCGTCCAGTAGCTGCAATCCATTTGTTCTTTATGACTGAGTCTGTTGGAAATCTGTAATTTAAAAAGTAAAACGTTTAAGAATTTCAGCAATATATTCTCAGCTATGCTCCAGGTTAAACGGTCTGAAGTTATTTAAATATCATTTATTTTTTTTACTTTGCTTAGTACATATTCAATGGTCAAAAAACACTCGTCTACCGATGCGGTATTTATTTACGCCTCATTAGTAAAAAAAAAAACCGCAGTGAAGTGAGGGAGGTATATTTTACCGTAAAACCTGACCACACCACTTGGAAGTTATAAATTGGATAAAAAATATTTCCAACAAAAAATAGGTACATTTTATACGCTATGGGGGGATGAACTCTTATTAAGGAAATAAATATTTTTTTTAGGCTTGAACACAAAAAATATCCGTACTTACGCGTGAAAAGTGACGCCTTCCTGTTTACGTTCACTACGATTTTTACACCCTAAAATGCTACAGCTCACCATGTTAAAAGAAGAAATAAAGTTTATTTGCTTCAATTACACACACATAATATCTTCAAATGTCGCACAAAAACTTGTATTTCACGAAAAACAATACCATTGATTTGTCTGCCACACAATCAAAGGTCACGTCACTGTCAAACAAAAAGTGACTACCAGGGTGACCATCCCAAAACTGGGGTTTCTGCCGGACACTGGCAAGAAATCTGCCAAAATCTGTCAAACTACATAATCGTCCCTCGCATGACTAACTCTCCAGTCTCATAACCTTGATTATTTGAGTTTGGGCTTTACCTAATTGAAATAGGGTTGTTTTTAAAAACTTACGAAAAATTTGATAGGAGAGTTAGTCGTGCGAGGGACGATATGTGGAACTCCGATCGATTTAGTTAATAAGATAATAATATTAAACCATAATCCTGTAACGTTAAGGTTCATAAATATGGTGTAACCATGGGCGTATACCTAGTGATGTAAATAGAAAAAAATACAGTTTTTTTTGTGAAAAAAAAAACAAACAGTTTTTTTCACTATTTTGAAAAAACATAGCACCCTCGTTCTTTTTTTTTCAGAGAACGAAAAATACAACTGAACTTGAATAAAACATCGAAAGTGAAGGTTTTCTTGTAATTTAAATTGAAAAAATCAATTAAATTCTTCATTTATAAAAAAAATTTAACCAAAACGTAAACCAAACAAGGATTGGAGAAATCCTGTCCCTGAGTAAACATTAAACATCAGGGTACAACTACTTTGAGCTATTTGATTACAAAAAAAGAACTTTAGTTCCAATGTTCAAAATTTAATAAACAAAACATGTATATCAAATAATAGTTATTTAACAATAATCGCCTAAGGATATTTTTATTTTCATATAATTGAAAAAACCTGCGCCAGAAAAAAACTGTTTTTTTCATGTGTTTTTTTCAACCTCTTTCTTACCTCAGAAAAACACGCGGTTTTTTTACATCTTTAAGTGTATCTACATACAAATTGAATAAACGGGATATTCTCGTACTATCTGGCAATGCTGGCATGAAACAAAAGTTGCTAACTCAGTAAGTAAAATTATTTTCTACCGAGTAAGTCATAAAAAAAGTTACCGTTAGGACATACAAAATTATAACTTTCCTATTGTTATTAAAAAATAATAAGGGTTTGAAATCTGCCAAATTCCGTCACATTTTTAAATCGTCGTCGTCAGCTTATTCTGCCAGGGTAAAAATTTTTTTGCCGAATCTGCCCAAATGGCAGAAATCTGCCACAAATTACACTCCGAGGTTTCTTTGTCTACGTCACACCCCGGACCCTTCATACAAATTTCGCGCCATTGTTTACTACATAGACATTAATATTTGTACACATGTAAATGTGTGCGTGATGTACTAGTGTTGAATCGAGGTGCAATTAGCCCTCATTGTTCTTTATTGTTAGCAGAATTTTACAAATAAAGTGAAGGCTGTTACACCTGACAACAGATACAGATGTATAGCTTTAGAAGCCTTTAGCTCTTTCTTTAAAAAAATAATATTGTCTTTGGTTAATAAATTGTGCTTAGGTTTGCCCAATGGTTTGCCAACCTCTTGACAAATGGTCACACATCGGTCACACAGGGGGTGAGGGGGGGGGGGGGTGAGATAGCCATCAGAGAGCGGCAGGGATGTCCATACTGTATCCTATTCTATCCTATACTATTAAACGAGTTAGGTGTACCGACGATTTCGAAAACGGCTTGAAACCTTTCGACAAAAATCTAGGATTAGGGGTTAAAAATCACCAGAAATCGATCTATGAGGGAATTATCTTAGAAAACTTTAATTTTAGGGAGATTTGAACGAAATAATATACATAAAATATGAACTTAAAATATAAATTTAAGTGCTTAGTAGCCCAGTGGTCATCGTGCGAGCCACTTACTCTTTAGGTCCAGATTCGTCTCGCACGAGACTTCATTGTTTCTTTTCAGTCTTTTTAACCGTTCTACAAAAAAGATAATAACCTAATTTAAGATAAACCCATTACTTTCCGAGTTATATTAAGAATTAACACAAAGACTTGAACAGTTTAATCGAATAAATACAGTTTTTTCAATGTAGCTCCGTAAATTTAATATTTACGACACAACGTATATTTACCTTTTTTGTAGGTCTTTTGAATAGCTTTCAAATGATATCACAATCATAGGATAAGACTTAGTGATTCTCGAAAAAATACTTAAAAACCAAACCGTGCGGCCGCCATCTTGATTACGTCATATATACTCACTCCACTATTTTAGAAAGCGACAACAAATGGTTTGACAATCAGCAGACCACTCTGATTCTAACGGTACCAGTTGTCACTATACTACTGTTCGTCCTACGAAAATTGCCGTTTTTGCAATAGGGAATTTTCCACGGCTTCCTCTAAACTCAACTAGATGGCGCTGATCAACATTGGAAATAAGAAAATCTCAAAAAAAAATTCGTCAAAACTGATTGATATTAATGACAAATATCATAATAATGACGAATAGCTTTCGAAGATTACTTTACATTGAATATTTTTTTTATTTTGATCCAAAAAATACTTTTCATTATTTTTGAAGGTGTCAGTATTGTTTTTGTATTTCTTAAAGTAATTCTAACGTGATACTGAATTATAAAATGCATTTTAATCATAAAAATTTATTAAAATCAATTTATTTTTGGTTCGGAAGAAGAAATTACATAAAATAGAGAAACCAAGTTGTAAATTTATCGTTTTTGTTAATTAAATTAATAAGAATCTATGTTCATGTGGCTTTTTATATATTTTCAACAATATTAAATCTATTTTGCTACCGTTAATTCTACGCTGCTTTTAAAAATACATAGCCAAAGCTTAGAAACGCTATCTATTGAGAATCTTATGAAGATGTGACATACGACATCTGACAACTCCCTATTGGCCTCTCTACTAATATTTCTTATCAAGAAGTGCCAAAATCTACAGAATTGCCTCGCCCAAACCTGGCACTTTCGCGAGTCGGCCTTATTTTAGAGTGGCTAAAAATTAAAAAAAAACGTCATCAGGTAGCAAAATGAAACTCATGCCATTCGAAAGTTCTAGTGATACTGTTTATAAAAAAATTGGGTTGCAGGCCCTATACCTGGAGTTTTTCTTAGTCGGCCGAGTTTTATGTTCGAACCTAAAAATTAACGGATGTAAGAACAACGTGGAAATAAGTCGGACTGAAGTTGATTTAATGTGATTATACATTACAGGTATAAATTTGGAGCGATAGTACCTTGAAAATTTTGTATGGTTAGCAAAAACCACGCCTCAGCAATGCCTCGGCAAGATAAAAAAAGCTACAGATAATTTTGAAAGGCGTACAGTACAGTCGTACAGTAAACCTAATTCAATGGAAGAATCACTTCCCATGTTTTCCATGCTTAGTAGGAAGTTTTCATTACTAAAAATTTTGAGGATATGCAATCACTAATTATTATGCTTTATTTTATTACTCACTCGTTATGCATTATGTATGAGAAACAAATTAATGCTAATTATTAGGGTCTATTATTTTATTATTATATGTAATGTATTTGACACACAGGAACTGAACTGTAGCGAGCAATAAAATCAACTTTAAGTTGGCCCCCATTTGTTCGCACGCATTCGATTCGCATTTTTATAGCTTAAAGTTTTATAAACATATAACTAAACTTACATTATATTGTAAAATACCTAAAACAAATATAAAATAAAATCACAATAATCGTTCCTTAGTAACCCTACTAGCTTTTGTATTTGTTGTTTAGGTATGTATGTTGTAAACAACCCATTACGTCCCCACTGCAGGGGCACGGGTCTCTTCCCATTACTCGGGAAGGTTAGGCCATACTCAACACAGGGGGGCCAAGTCCGAATTGGTGGAGGTTGTGAGGCTAGTGGCCAACCCCAGTGTCAGAAGTTTTCAAGCCGCCTATAAGGCCTCCGACATGGCTTAACGACTGCCATCTAGCGACTGGCACCTGGCACCAACGGCTTAACGTGCCTTGCGAAGCACGGAAACGGTCGAGATAAATGCCACTAACAGTCAAACCCATCCAGGTAATGAGTAATGACCGTGTCTGTAGTCAGCTAACCTGCATGATTGATGAGACCACGCAAGCCGCACTGAGCCACGACCGCTTCTTGTATGTATGTATTTCACTTCTATATGTGCATTTTTATCACCTAAAATTTGTGGATGACAAATTAACGAAAACAGCAAATATATTGTCGGGTGGTTTGAAGGAGAAACAACACCACTCCGTGTTGATGACGTTTTGTCACACGATGCTTCCGAGGATGAGGAAGATATGGACATGAGTTCATCTGACGAGGAATTTGAATTTAATTAGTAGGTTTACTTAAGTTAGAACGATTGTTGTGATTTGTTGTGTATTGCAAAGCATAATAACTTGTGAATGTATATTTTTAACATTCGTTTTTATTTTAGACTTTGATTAAAACTCTTAAATGTTTAGTTATGCAAAACTACCTAAATACTACTGAGCATGAAAACATGGGAAGTAACTCTTCCCATGTTTTTGAATTAACAACAATTCAAAAATTTTACCCCCAATTTTTATGACTGTCCCACAGTTTTTATTTATATATATTATATTTATTTATAACGCGTTTTGCATTTGTCCCTCTCATGATCTGATTCACGAGGTAACTAGCAGGATTGATTGCCGCATTGAAAGGAAAAATTGCGCGAGCGAAGCGAGGGCGAAAATTTTTTTATTATAAAAAAACCCTCCAAATAGTTGCATTTTTAAGAAGTTTTAAGTCAATTTTACGCTTTTACATATTTGCGTGTATCCCCACAATATTGCTATTTACCAGAGAGTAGAATCGATTTTTATATTAAACGCGAGCGAAGCGAGCGTAACTATTTTAAATGACATCAGATTAGTAGCAGAACTTTAATAAATTTTTTGTCAGTTTCGACTTCGTTTTGTGTTTCCAGCAATTACGAAGGAAAAGATCAAGTGGTTCTGCGTATATATTGTGAAAAGACGCGAGATGAGCGAGCGCGAAAATTAAATTTTATCTAAAGTAGTGCCTCTACAGTACACCCCGCAAAATAACAGTTTAATTCCAAAGATTTCGTAGGGGTGCACCCACTGCGATTAATATGTATGTACCTGAGGATATTGGTTAAGAATACTTGTAAAAAAGACACCTTTATTTACTGTCAACAATAATTTAATGTCGAAGTATACATATAGTAAGCAAAAACCACCCTCCCCCGTCGTCGTCGCCTACGCCACTCATTTCATGATTTGCACGCAGGCACGCAAATTTGCTGCTATTTGAAATCAAACTATTATCTAACTCAATATAATCATCCCAGTCTTCAAACCATTTTACTTCTAATCTTAATTTTCATCATCTTTTTTTTAGATATTTGTTATCATTGTGGTCAATACGGTCACAGATTAGTTATGTAATGGTTTGATGAAAATAGTACTCATATATGGCACTTAAATTAGACCTTTTTAAAACAATAAATATTGGGTATTGTGTAATTGCAATTGAAAGAACAAATGTTTTTCTAAGATCTTTATAGATATAGGCTTATAAATCACTCATCAAACAAGTGCACTTCTAAGAATTATTTCAAGCACCATGCTATCAAAAAACAGCAAACAAAAAATATTTTGGTCCAAAATGGCTACAAAAGTATGGATACGACTTTTTTTATAAATCTTTTCATGTTTGAATAATAAGTAAAAAAAAATTATAATAGATACGATTCTCAGAGGTAGAATTATTAATTTCAGTTATTAAGTTATCAGGGGTGCAATTCAAAATGTTATTTTTTTCTAACGGAATGCAATTTCCTGTGAATGGTGTCCTCAACTCAAGATGGCACTTATAAGCTCTACATCAATGAAGCAGTTATAATGTTAAGTTTAAAACTTACCACTAGCATCGGGACCGCATTTTCTTTTAGCCTTATATGACCTTTTTCGGAAGAAGGATAGATCGTATCTTGTGCTTTGAAATGCTTGGAGCATATAACTGTAAACGCATTTGGTAGCCATTGTGTGTCTCTTTTAAGTATTCTTATTATTTTTATCCATTTTTTTCTTCTCACAGGATCTTTGGGGACCCTATTAAAATGATAGTATATGTTTTCAATTAATATATAAAATACAAATATAGGATAACATTTTATTTGTTGTTAACAATCCATTACGTCCCCACTGCAGGGACACGGGTCTCTTCCCATAACTCGGGAAGCTTAGGCCATACTCAATACAGGGGGGCCAAGTCCGGATTGGTGGAGGTTGTGGAGCTAGTAGCTAACCCCAGTGTCAGAGGTTTTCAAGCCGCCTATAAGGCCTCCAACATAGCTTAACCACTGCCATCTAGCGATAGCAGCCGACGACAACGGCTTAACGTGCCATGCGAAGCGCAGAAACGGTCGAGATAAATGCCACTAACAGTAAAAACCCATCCAGGTTATGACCGTGTCTGTAGTCAGTTAACCTGCGTGATCGACGCAACCACGCAAGCCGCACCGAGCCACGACCACTTCAACATTGTATTAATTTAAAGAAATAGGAAGGCTAGTTTCTTTATACAGAGGTGTTAAAAAAGTGCGTCTGAAATTTTAAGGGGCTCAGAATCAAGTACAGAATACGGAAAAAAATACTGAAACAATATTTTTTTTTTTCAGTTTCTCATACTGAATCTGAATAGTGAATTTAGAATTTGTATAGAAAACAAAAAAAAAGTTGTATATCGGATTTCTTATAATAATATACAGGGTGTTGTTTTTCACGGCAGTACTATACAGGATGTAACAAAATTGGTGTAGGACCCGTTAACTGGGGATTCTACTCATCGTACTAAACAACTTTTGTTCTACGACTTTACTCAAATCGCAAAAAAAAATTTGGACTCCATACAAAAATAATAATAATATCCGGGACAAATCACACACGGTCATCTGGCCCCAAACTAGGATTCCCTGTATCTTGGGAACCAGAGACTGATATACATACACATAATAATAATAATAAAGACATTTATTCCCATTTTAAATTATAAATTAAGATAAGACTATTTCGTATACATTTCACAGTTATAAGCTTATTAATTAGTTATACCTTATAGTTTTACGTTATATACAGAGTGTAAGGGACAGGTTTCCGAAAACTTTAAGGGCTTGCTCAGTGGACGAAACTGAACAACTTTCCACAAGAATTTTTTTCAGGAAACGAAAAAAAAAATCGGCTTCTCCATACAAAATTATAAATTTGATTGGACAGTTTGTATGGAGAAGCCGATTTTTTTTTTCGTTTCCTGAAAAAATTTCTTGTGGAAAGTTGTTCAGTTTCGTCTACTGAGCAAGCCCTTAAAGTTTTCGGAAACCTGTCCCTTACACCCTGTATATAAATGAATTTCATTTAAGAACTTAAATAAAAATAGTTGATACTTATTTAAAACTAGCATAAAACTTTCATACGTGCATGATTATACAATAGAATTCATTGAAACATAAATTAAGTAAAATTCTGTAAAATTTCAAAACTATTTGCTATAATTGGCTTAAATAATTGATTAAAATATTTTATATTAAATTCATAAATTTGTAAATATTTTAAGAGTTAATATTTATGTAAATATCTTAAAATAAACTTCAATATGGTATTAAAATTTAAATTCATGCATTAATATAAAACTGAAAATATAAATAGCAAAAAATATATGTTTCATTAATTTATGTGTACCTACCTTTTTTTTTATTAATTAATGGGACACCCACTGTTGGGCGTAGGCCTCCTCCATCCGCTGCCACGTAGTCCTGTCCAGGGCCAGGCGGGTCATACACATATACATTTAAATACATACATATATAGATATTATACACCCAGACACAGAGTCAACAATTCTGCTCATCACAGAAAAGTTTGCCCTGTGTGGGGATCGAACCCACGACTCTCGGATCCGAAGTCAGGATCGCTAACCACTTAGCCACCGAGTCAGACAAAAATAGTATGGACAAAAATGGTAAAACAGATGATCAATTTGTATGAAATGTCCGAGATTTTTTTGTGATTTGAGCAAAGTTGTAGAACAAAAGTCGTTCAGTATGATAGGTAGAATCCCCAGTTAACGGGTCCTAAATCAATTTTGTTACACCTGTATATTCTTATATTCCACATTTTTTTTCTTGTATTCTGTAAGTACTTGATTCTGAGTAACCCCTTAAATTTCAAACGCACTTTTGCACTACCCTATATATATGTTATACAAAAAATATACAGTCATAGTAATTTTACAATTTAAATAGTTATCGATAAACAAACATAATAGGTCCTCATAATTCTATTCTATTCTATTTTTCTATTTGGCATTCCACATCTCATTAAAGGAGTGATTTTGCCAATGTCTAGTGAAAAATTGGAGAATCTTCAATAAAAAAAAATGGCGGAAACGCCAATGTCAAGTGAAAGGCACGGCTCTAAGGGTGACGGGCACTTAAAGACGCTCCACATGGTGGTTTGTTGTTGGAACTCGAAAAACGGAGCTGTCTCCCGAGTTAATCCTCTTCTTATGACCGCTTATCTCTGAATCTGAATCACAGCTATTTCCCCATCACAAAAATAACGTTGAAACTACTCTAAAACGGAAATAATTTAAAAATTAACTTAGCAGACGTGTGCTCGGTACAAGTCCCAGCAACCAACCCTCCTCATAATTCATTCATTCATTTTCCCTCAAATTAGTATTTTTCTTATTTTTATTTCTTGGCAACACTAACGATGGAAAATGGCGACAATTTGTGTTGAATTTTTATAAACTTACATATTTGTATTCAAATCTTAAAAAAATACATATTTACCTGTGAAACACGATACCGCTGCTCTTGTTATCTCTGGCGGAATTTGATTTACACAATTTGACTACGCAATTCGGCATGTTTTTATGTAACAAGGAGTGAGTACGGAAAACGCGTTGTCGTGACCGTAGTACGATACAGACTGAGGAAGTGAGATGACGGAAGACCATACTCAGCCTCTGGAAACTTTATAGTGTAAAAAATATATATGAAACGAGATCTTTTTTTGAGATAACCGTAAATGTGGCTACGTGTAGAGAAAATTCTCTTATTTTAGAAGATAATTAAACATGACTTTATAGGAAAAGAAAATTCAAACAAGATCCTACAAAAAAATAATAGTAACGTCAACATTGATAATGTATAAACATTTATAATAAATTCATCTTTATCATTTTATCGCTATGATTACGCAGTCAAGCTGCTTGAACCGTTGGATTTCAATAATGATTAATGGCAACACCACATAATAAACAAATATGGCTGCGTTTGTGAGCGGGAAATGTCGTTCTGAGATTGTGCTTGTGATAATTTTTAAATTATTTGAGATTTTATTTGACTGTTGACATTTATTTTATAATTACTACGAGGCAGGACTCATTATTAATGTAATTGTTACCCTGTTTGTTGTGTTTCGAGGTTCATACGAGATAGTGACTCTTAGTGATTAAGTTCTTTAATTCTTTTTGGTGACTCTGCATTTGTTTATCTGAAGTGTTTTGTTTTTGTACGATTAAATTAATTATTCAAACTGTTTAAATGAAACTATGAGTGAAAGACACAGAGTATGTGAAATTTGTGGCATGCGCGAAAGACACAGTCGTGAAAAACTATTTTTTGCCAGGTTTCCCCTAGATGAGAACAGGCAAGTGTTGGGTTATTTATTAGCTTTGTACAAGCCGAAATCCGTTCCATAAACATCAGTTGTAAATTGTTGTTAAAATTTCCAGGTGCAGAATGTGGGTGAAGGCAGTTGGCAAAGAAGATCTGGTATACGTACCGATTGAGAAATTGCATGACATAAGATTTGTATGTGAAAATCATTTTGCAAAGCGCGATTTCACAAAAAGTGGAACTCGGTTAAAGAGACGTGCGGTTCCCAAGCTGAATTTGTCAGCAGCACCGCTTTCCAATAGTCAGGTTGCTGAGAAAGAAAATTAGTAAAGGTAAGAAGTGTCTGTATATATTTTTTTGTCTCAATAAGTAATTAATATGTTAACCATTTACCGTGCCTGATTTACACAATATTATGAATTTTAGGTCAAATGTCAATGGCCTTGGATCATACATATGCAGCCCCTGTAGCAAGCAGCTCAGTTCAAAAGCACCTTGATCAAGCACCAGTATCAACAACAGCATATACTGTACAGGGTAAGTTAATGTTAAAACCAATTTTTATATTTGTAATTATTCTTTTCTGTACATGTAATAACAACATACAGAATAGACATAGTGGCCTACTGAAATTATATGAGGCTCACCTCATAAAAAAGTTCAAGGACACCCAAAATTAACTAAACTGAAGTTGTGGTGGGTGGGGTACATAGTGCATAGAAGACGTAGCTTTGGCAGGCCTCTTACTCTGTGGGTTGACCAACGAAGGATGCGGGCAGCGCAAGTCCAGTCAGCGTGGAAATCTTTGGGGTAGGCATTTGTCAAGCAGTGAATATCTTGTTTGATGATGATGTACAAAATAAAAATGAAAAAAGTTGATCATAGCTTGAAAAGCACTTTTTTAGTTCTTGACCTAACCAGACTAGTAGAGAATATGAATCCTTTTTGCAAAACTTTTATCTTTTCTTGTTGTTGTTGATTCTCGTTACACATATCAAAGAAAATAAGTAAAGGTAAAAAGTGCCATGCATTGAATGTGTTAATATG
Organism: Coleophora deauratella; assembly: GCA_958295455.1. Lineage (NCBI taxonomy): Eukaryota > Metazoa > Arthropoda > Insecta > Lepidoptera > Coleophoridae > Coleophora > Coleophora deauratella. The sequence continues at coordinate 3,868,583 of OY282413.1, forward strand.
TTTACCATTTACTATGCCTGATTTACACGATATTATGAATTTTAGGTCAAATATCAGTGGCCTTCGATCATACATATGCAGCCCCTGCAGCAAGCAGCTCAGTTCAAAAGCAACTTGAACAAGCACCAGTATCAACAACAGCATCTGCAGCACTTGGCTTAGTTCATACTGAGCGTAAGTTAAATATTAAAACTGATTTTTATATTTGTAATTATTCTTTTCTAAATACATGTGATGAGTTGATAAAATATGAAATAGACATGTTGGCCTACTACCCATAGTATAAGGGCCACCTCATAAAAAAGTTCCAGGTCACCCAACAAAACTGACAGCTTACAGAACCACTACACTGAAGTGGTAGCTGTGCAGGTACATGAGTTAGTAAAATAGATGTATAACTAAGATTTTGTATTTTTTACTTATTGTAGACTAGCTTCCGCCCGCGACTTCGTCCGCGTGGACTTCAGAATTGTGTCCAGAAAGAAAGAAAATGTTAAGATAGCGCCATCTAGTGACGAAGTGGAAATTTTGAGTTTTTAAGCATTCCTACGGGAACCCTTAAGTTTTCCGGGATAAAAAGTATCCTATGTGTTAGCCGAGTGCTTTATCTATCTATCTACCAAATTTCATCCAGATCCGTTCAGTAGTTTCGGCGTGAAAGCGGAACAAACAAACAAACTGACAAACAAACAAACTGACAAACAAACAAACTGACAAACAAACAAACATCCATACTTTCGCATTTATAATATTAGTGAGATTGTTTGCAAATTATCTTCTTTTATTTTTTAATGGAACAAACTTTTTTTTCTGTCTGACAAAATTATTGCAAGCCATCGAAGAGCTTTTATATCTTAATAGGTTACAGCAGAATCATCAGCGTAGTAGATGCCTTGCTTCTGCTACGTATGCTGAGCTGGGACCTTTTGTATTTCACTAGGCTAGTCTTGATGTTTAATTTATTATACAACAAATTGCATGAAATAGAAGATTGATATTTATAGTTCAATTAAAGTTAAGTTCCTATATATTATGAGATACTAGGTTAATGTTTTAAGTTGTATGTCTTGTTTTTAATGCCTGGTGTACAGGCACAGTCGCAGCCAAAAATTTTGGGGGACTTAACTTACTTAACTTAGGGTTTATTACACATTTTGAAAGAAATGAAAATACAAAATTATAAAACAAATGGGAGTTGTCTATTCTTATTGGCAAATATTAGTGTATGGATTTTTCTAGGGGGCAAGCAGTAAATTGTATTATCGATTTAAGGCTCCGGCAAACGCGATACAACGCGTTTAACACGCATTTTAGTGCGTACATAGCAAAATTGCGTTTGTATGGAAATAAATGAGCTTTTCACGCCGTATAAATAGGCCTCATATTATTATTAGAAGTGCACTCTCGCTATATTTATTTTTAAAATTTTAAGCAGGAGGTTAATTATTTATTAAATATTCGTGAATTTTCTATTTAAAGAAGGTTTAGCAATTTGATGTCCATGATTTTGGGGGGGTCATGACCCCTACGACCCCCCCTCCCCCCTCCCCCCTGGGACCGCGCCTGCTGATGTATATAATAAACGTTTATATATACAATATCTATTCATCAGGAAGTGCAAGTCCAGTTGGCATGGAAATCTTTGGGGTAGGTGTTTGACAAGCAGTGAACGTCTGTCTAGGCTGATGATGATGTACAAAATAAAAATTAAAAAAGTTGATCACAAATTGAACTTGAGATTTTGATGGGGATTGATTCTCTTGCACTTACAGAGCCCAAAAAACAAAAAAATTAAAAATGTCTCTGTGTGTGTGTGTGTCCGTCCCGGGCTCTAGCGCCAAGACCACTGGATGGATTTGGATGAAATTTGGGTTTATATATTTTGTTAATATCTCCAGTCGTTTTTTTACAGGAGTAAGGAAGTAAGTAAGTAAAGGACTTTGAAGATTTTAGTATGAAGCCTGGCCCAATGACCGGCCGCCATTTTGTTTTATGTATTTTTCAAAATCGCGACGCACGTTAATATAGGTATATATTGGGGACACTCATACAAACAAAAAATACGGAGCTATTTGCAGTAAAATATTGTACACAAAAACTTCATTATAGTCATGCAAAAAGTTTTCTATGCAAATAATAATTCTTGATTGACACAACTAAAGAAGCAGTCATGGCCAAGTGTGCATTGTGTGATCGCAATTCGCAACGATCACGCAGGTTAATTGACCACAGACCACACAGTCTGTTAAATCCATCCAGGTTGGGACCACATGGTCCCAACCTGGATGGATTTAACCCTCCGCCAACCGTGTGTTTTTTTGCACACCGCCAACCGTAACGGACGATATCGTCCCAGGCGATAATTTAACCCACTTAAAGGTAGGGAAAAATTCCAAAAAAATTCAGGGAATATGTTCTAGGTCTCCTTTTTCTGTTCCCATAGTTTTTGACTTGAATACTTTACCCCCTCGTGAAATAAAATTTCGTAATCGCTGCAAATTTCGAAGGTTTCACAAAAAATCGATATCTTGGTTATAAATTGGTTTTATGAAGAAATGTTTTGGGATTTATTCATTTATGTAAGGGGCTTTCAAAATATTTCTTGTATCTTACACCGCTCAAAAAATTCTATTTATTTTAACACCCAAAAATGGTATATTTTTAAATGGAACTTTTTCAATAAAAATGAGTATTTTATTGGTAAACATTTGATTATTATTAAGAACGTCATTTTGTTGTTGTCAGTTTGTATGGAATTTTTGATAATGGTGCCATCCCTCATTCTACAGATAAGTTGGTGGCACTATAATGCATTAAAAAATATTTATATTTCACATACCTAAAAATTCGTAAAAGTTACGTCGCCATCCATATAGGACGATATCGTCCGCCCGCACACGTTCGTGCTCACTGATGTTGCAACGGATATTGACGTCCTTGTGCCTGTGAGGTATGCGCGAGTGTAAGTTTTTTACAGAGGGGTTCGAGGCCCCGTCCTCTTCTCCTTCTAAAGATATGCATCAGCTCCAAACTTGGCGCGGACGATATCGTCCTATACGGTTGCCGGAGGGTTAAATATAAGCGGCGTTTATCTCCATTAGTGCCGGCTATTATCACAAGATGGCAAAGCCGGAGACCTAAGTGGCTTGCAAACTTTTGATACTGTTTAAAAAAACAGCATTGCTATGCTCATCATCATCATTGACCTTTGTCGTCTATGGCAGACGATGCAATCAGTGTTGCGAATGCACTGCTTTTGGTGACTATACAGCCCGATACGAGATTTGCACAGTCTACCACAGCTATGGCAGGGGAAGTTAGTGGTAGTCGACGGATTAGCAGCGGTCTGATGTCTGCGATTCCTTTTGTCGGTCAACACCTCAAAAAAAAGGCTAGGATAAAAACTGCAGTCACAAAAGTAATTGGAAAGCTTTCTTATCTATAAAATCATAACATTTTTATAAAAAAAAACTTATTTCATTTATCTTTCCGTCTTTGTTGTTGACTTTGGCATTGAGTATTCTTAACCAGGGTTGACAAAAATCATGATATTTAAAAAAGAAACAAAATCGGATTTATTTGATTTAAAATAGAATTTAAACAAACACACAATTAAAACTGATAAATCAAAAATACTCTCACGGCTCTCCCACGGAATTTTATTTTCTTCATTTGTCAAAAGGTTGTCAAACTTAAGCTCAATATAATAATCAAAGACAATTTTATTTTTTTAAGGAAAGAGCTAAAGGCGTCTAAGGCTATACAGCCTTGTATGGTGTATACAGCCTTCACTTTATTTGTAAATGTCTAGTCTAGCTAGTAATATAGGAGGGCTAATTATTGAATCTCGATTCAACCCTAGTATATCACGCACACATTTACATGTAAGATAAGATAAGATAATAATTTATTCATTTGTAAAAGGTAAATAATTTACATAGGTTTCTAAAAATTAAACAAAGTACAAATTAATGGGTGCCTGAACTAGGATAAACCTGTATCTCAGGCACCAAAATTCTTAAATGTTATACTTATAAGCATAATACAAAGATATCTTAATAATTATTATTCGTTTTGAATAGTCTAAATATTATATGTAATAACAATTTTCCGTGTTAACTGGGTCAACATCAGAATTGCAAAAATTGTGTTTGATGACAGTGACCTAGAGAAATTTTGCTTAGATTGGCTTAATATTAATTAGGGTTATTTGTTAAATAACTAAATAGTAATTAATAAATTACTAAATAACATCTTAAAGATAGGCACAAAAACATTATTGCTTTATTGCACTAAAATATTTTATAATTAACGCTCTTATAGTCTATAATAAAGTGGCACTTTTAGGCACCTTCATAGTCTATTGAGTTGATGTACCTATATTCAGCGTTTTTCTTAGCTGGGCACTCAACGTCGCCTGTTTTGTGCTCACTTGGTTTTTTAAATCGTAGGCATGTTGCACATTTTGGAGACTCGGTTTTCTTTGTGCATTCGGCAATCGAGTGACCTAGTTCGCCACAATGTCCACACATCGATGTCATTTCTCTGCACGACTTGGCCGCATGGCCATACTGATGGCATTTGTAACACCTAGTCACCAAAGTGAAATCTCTTATGTGTACAAACATGAATGTCTATGTAGTAAACAATGGCGCGAAATTCGTATGAAGTGTCTGGGGTGTGGTATATTATACAGGGTGTTAAAAAAGTGCGTTTGGATTTTAAAGGGTTACTCAGAATTAAGAATACAGGAAAAATATTGAAAAAAAACAGCTCTTCACTTTTTTTTTTCAGTTTTCCATACAAATTCTTGATCCACAGATAAATGCCACTATCATTCAAACCCATCCAGGTTGGGACTATGTCTATGGTCAGTTTACCCGCGTGATCGTCGCGATCAAGCAATGCGCACTTAGCCACGACTGTCTTTTAAGTTTTATCAATCAAGAATTACTATTTGCATGCAATATAGTGCACAGAAAACTTTTTGCCTGACTAGAATGAAGTTTTTGTTTACAATACATATTTAACTGCATATAACTCAGTAACGTGACGTTTTAGGACATGCGGACTATAGTATTTTTTGTTTGTATGAGTGTCCCCAATCGATATTGTATAGGTTTTAACATGTGCCGCGGTTTAAAATAATTCAAGATGGCGGCTCGATCAGTGGGCCAAAATCTTCAAACCCCTTTGGGCCAGGGCAATAGTTTGTTAATTTATTTTATTCAGTCCAACCTATTTAATATATTCACTTACCTTCACAACTGGAAAGTTCTTAATTTATTTATGAAATAAGTTATTGATTTACATTTCAGCAGAAATCACACCAACTTGTCGGCAAATCAGTAAAGCAGCAGCGGTATCGACAACAGTGTCTACAGCAAGTGGCTTAGTGCAGACTGATATGGGTAAGCTGAATGATATTGTGTTTTTGTCATTTAAAATTTTCGTCAATATCCTTAACATTGACTGGTGGAAGAGCTTCTACTCATTAAACTGAACAGCGTTCTCCAAGAAACCCATAGTAGGAAATTTGAAAAACAAACATTTGGGCTTCCTATACTAAGTTGGTCGATCAGGTGGTTGACTTGTTAGAAAAGTAAAAAAATATATAAATATGAATAAGTATAAAAATGGCTGCAGTCACCAACAATTCCAATATAAGAAATATAATATGTTTGATATATATGTATTTTTGATTAAGTAATAAAACAAGTAAACGTGATTATGTTTCAGCACAAATAACACCAACTTGTCGGCAACTCGGACAAGCAGCAGTGATATCAACAACAGTGTCTACAGCAAGTGGCTCAGTTCACATTGAAATGGGTATGCTAAATGTTTCACTCAAAGTCACTTTAAATGTCATTGAAATAATTTCAAACAATTTTAATAAAAAGTTGCAATATAATATTTTTAAACAACCAATTGATAATTCTTAAACAGCTCTTATACCAAGAAAAATCTCCCATTTAGAAAGTTCTTTGAGATTTTTTCTTAAGCCTCATTCATAACTTTTTTTTCTTTTCAGAAACAGCTTCAAGAACCTCAGAGCAAAAAGTTTGTTCCAAAGGAGTGAAACGAAAATTAGACAAGGATTTAGGTAATAATAATTGACAGACTGCTTTAAACATTTAAGTTAAAGTTAAAACCCATATTGTCCCCACTGCAGGGACACGGGTCTCTTCCCATCGGTCGAGAAGGTTAGGCCATAGGCCACCTCGTCAACTATATCACATGTTGCTCGGTTGGTTAAATGGGTATTCTATGGGAACCATGCATTTTTCTGGATTAAAAGTTGCCGTTGTGTCAATCGAGTACTTGAGTTATCTACCTATGTAGTTTCGACACAAATAACCACACATCCATACTTTCACATTTATAATATTTGAGAGATGAAATTTATTTTTTGTATTTACAGATATAACCCCAAGAAAGAAAAAATTGATGGCTCAGTTAAAAAAAACGAAATATACCTTATCTTCACTGAAAAAGAGTGCGAATCTTATAGAAACAATTTCATCGCCAGTTCTAAAAGAGTTGGTAACATCGGCGATAAAAAATCAAAACCGTAAGCCACGAGGGAAAAGGTGGAGTACAAAAAATAAAATTTCGGCATTGGCTATTTTTAAAAGATCGCCAAAAGCCTACAGATATTTACAACATGTAATGCCCCTCCCTAGCACGAAAACACTCCAAAATATTTTAAAGAAAATCCCCATGGAACCCGGAATTAATTCTGCAGTTATCAATATTTTGAAGAAGAAAGCAAATACAGTATCTGAACAAGATAAATATTGCGTTTTAACATTTGACGAAATGGCTGTAAAACGTAGACTTGTTTATAACGAAGCCACAGACAAGGTAGAGGGGTTTGTTGATTATGGTGGCGAATATGGCAGAACCGGCGATCTCGCTGATCACTGCCTAGTGTTTCAACTTCAAGGAATAAGGAAAAAAATCAAACAACCCTTAGCCTTTTATTTTACAAAAGGCACTGTATCATCTGAAAGATTGGCTGTTCTTATTAAAGAAAATATAAAAGCGGTTCAGTCTATAGGGTACCGAGTACTAGGTACAGTTTGTGACCAGGGTCCCACTAATATGGGAGCTTTAAACCTCCTACGAGAATGGCACAATGGAGGGGAAAATTACTTCATATACAACGAAGAAAAAATATATAACATCTGTGATGTGCCCCATCTATTAAAATCCATAAGAAATAATTTTATGAAATATGGAAAAATCAGAATGGATAATAAAATAGGGCAATGGAGAGACACATATTGGAAGTGGAAAAACAAAATAGGGATTTTTTATACATGAGTAAAATAACTCTTAATCATGTGATGCCAAAATACAGAGCAAAAATGAAGGTGAAATACGCAGCCCAAATCCTCAGCCAAACCGTTGCTGCAATTTTAAAACTACTCTCGAGAGGTAGGGAACATGAAGGCAGTAGTGAAGAAATACTACAGACAGCGAGTATTGTAGAAGATCTCAACAGATTGTTTGACTATACAAATGGCCCATCAAACCCCGATGACGTAAAAAAAGGTATAAGAGAAAACGTCTCTTCAAAAACGAAACATTTGTCAGTCTGGGCCGAGTTTCGCCAGAAACTAGAAACTTTAAATTTTTTTGCCTATGACGGCAAGGAAGCAAAAAACATTCGATGTATTAATGGATACATAATGACTTTAAAGTCATTCCGTGACATATGGACGGACCTGAAAGATAAAGGTTTCAAATATTTAAACCTGCGACAGATTAATCAGGATGCTTTGGAAAATTTGTTTGGCCTTATCTGGCAGCACAGCCCCACAAATAAACATCCGACATGTTCATCATTAATGGCAGCCCTAAAAACTGCCATTGTTTCAGGAATGACTGCACCCCACAGTAGAGGAGCCAACTGCGAAAGGGATTATAAAAATCTGTTAACAGACTTCCATGATTTAGTTTTCCCAGAAAATAAAGCTTGTATAGAGACCGAAGATGCCGTTAATGAAGAAGAATTACCAGAAGAAACATCCACACCTCCATCACCCCCTGTTTTGAGTTTACCTGAAGATTCTATAGAATATGTAGAAATAGAAAGTGATCTGTCCAGCATTCAACAACAACCACTAGTTTATGTTAGTGGTTATATAGCATCCGTCGTCCTTAAAAAGTACGGCGAATGTAATTTCTGTAAGAATTGCTTGTCTGTGTCACAGCCACAGGACAACCCAATTTATGATTTAATTAAATTAAAAGAATGGTGGCAAGATAAGATAAGCCTAACATATCCATCCGTGGAGCTGTGTAGAATTGTAGAGGTAGCAGTGAACATTTTTGAAAAGGAAGGGGTTCCTAGTTTTTATCTAGAAAATATTTGTCAGTGGACTATAACAATTTTTCAAGCCAATTGTAACACATCGTGGATGTGCACTGAGCACTCACATTACATAATGAATGACATATTTGTAAGATTGTCATTATTATTCATTAGGCGACAATGCCAAAAAGTTAATTGCAACCTGGCTCTTAAAGAGGAAGATTTGTCAAATGCAAATAAAAAAGGTGAACAATATGGGGCAAGCAAATAATACAAATCTCGTGCTAACCAAAAATTCATTGTACCTAGAAATCAGAAAAGCCAGCTTGAACTTTTTTATAATGTTAACCACTTGCGGCTCCGCCAGCGTGTATCTTTTGTATGACTGCTATTTGGTGGTTACGGACTAATTATTGTATATGTAATCTCTACAGGCTTTTAAATTCAAAGGCAAAATCATATTTTTTAGTTTACCATATTATATCTGAATAGATGGTGAATCAAGAATTTGTATGGGAAACGGAAAAAAATATTGTTGATCGGATTTTCTCTATATTCTTTACTCGATCCTGAGAAACTCCTTAAAATTTCAAACGCACTAATTAATGTAATCAAATGTAATGAAGAATACCACCAATTTTTGTTTTTTATCTTTAAATATACTCTATTAAAAATAAAAAAATATGGTGAAAAAATTTTTTTGATACGTTTGATAGTTTCCGAGATACTGAATTATTTAGGTAGGCAAGTGACGCGGGGTCGCCGCACGCTGCTGTGACGTCACTCTGCAACGGTCGCTCAGTGCGCGCACCGCTCCCTACCTCTATGTATGAAGTTTGCGTTGAAAATTTTAAAAATGACGAATCCAAAAACTAGAAAATCGTGCTCGTGTCAAAGTGCTTAAATACAACTACCAATATACCCGAAAAGTTATTTTTTACTGTTATATTTTTGAACTTTAAAGTCAAAAGAAATACATGAAAGGTATGATCCACCCAGACCCAAAGCCAAAAGTTGTGTCTATCACCTTCTCCTTATCTGATAACTTTTGCATAAACAGTAACGTCGTCGCCGTAGCTATTTCTAGCCAATCTAAAATAAAATAAATATGAGTTAACCGATACACATAAAAAATAAAAACCGGACAAGTGCGAGTCTGACTCTCGCGCAGAGGGCTTTGTCCACACCTACAAACAAATAATCTTTTAAATTTTATCAACTTATTTTAAGATTTATAGGTGACTTCTTAGAGATTTTCAAGTAATTTATAAGCGAAGATCTATTTTCTGTACCTATATATATTTGTTTAAGTTTTATGCCCAGTTTTCGGAAATAAGGAGTGAGGAGCATGGTAAAGGTGATGGTGTCAAAATCACTTATGTCATCAACTGTAATATAATGACACAATAACGGCACTTAAGCGGTCATGGCACAGCGCTGCTTATGTGGTCGCATCGATCCGGCAAGTTAACTGACTACAGACACGGTCACAACTCGGATGGGCTTAAATATCAGCAACTATCACTAGATGGCAGTCGCCAAGCTATGTCGGAGGCGTTATAGGCAGCTTGGATGGACTGCTAGTCAAGTCCATCCAAGCTGTGACCGTGTTTGTAGTCAGTTAACCTGCGTGATCGACGCGACCACGTAAGCAGCGCTGAGCCATGACCGCTTCAGTGTCGTTATTGTGTCATTATATTACAGTTGATGACATAAGTGATTTTGACACCATCACTTTTACCTTGCCCCTCACTCCTTATTTCCGAAATATCAAGTTCATAAATATCATTATTACCTAATTTTTTCAATACTAGTAATGAAAAATAGGTATGTAGGTATATATGTATAGGTATCTTATAAGGATCAACAGATTTGTGATAAGAAAGAAAAAAAATAAGTTGTAAGTACTTTTGCATTTTTAATCATTGTCTCGGCGGCCGCGGTAAAGAAATCGGAGTTATTTGAGAAATAGTAGCTTATCTCGTCTATTTAAGGAATCATTCGATTTTTCAATCAATTTTTAAAACTGTCATCGATTATACTTGTAACACTACTGTAACACCGATTCACATAAAAAAAACTACAGTTAGAAATGTTATTGTGGGCGAACGTAGGGACCATCCGATAACAATGTATGAAGAACACAGTACGGTGAGAGCGGCGAGTTGCGGTATGACGTCACGCGCGCTTGGCGCGCCCGAGCGAAGTATTTGAAAAAGGCGGAAACTAAAATTATCGTAACTTCAAAACTACTCGCTTGATTTAAATGAAACAAAAACAAGTGTATTTCTAGACGTTTAGGCTACAAGGTCATAAAGTTTCAAGTGATTTAACGGACCCATTAACATTCTTCATTATTACTTTTTGATTTACTGAATCTGTAATCTTGCGCATGCGTGATAGCAACACATTTACATTGAGTTATGAAGCTGTGTTCACCCAGTGCCAGTGATAATTTATCTGTAATGTTATTTTAAGTTTTTATATTTTGTTATTTATTAATATCGTAGAACAAGGGCGCTTTTATTGTCCTGCGTGTTTCTGCATGCATGCAGGCCGTGCCGCTTGCGTGTACAATGCATGACAATAAAAGTACCCTAAAATTATTAGGTATTATTATTTATTATTATAATTAAAACGCCCTTAGGGTCTAATTGTTAAATAACAGATTTTCCTTATAAAGGACGAAATTGTCCTGTAAATTACTGTTTCGCTGACTATAATACAAATGTAACTTTTCATGATGGTTGTTTTATAACATCTAACTTTCTATCATGTCTAATTTGACTTAATTTGTTCTGTACGTAGTTAAAAGAACACCTTTATCTAAAATATGAGACAAGGCAATAAAACTGCTCAACCAAAATTATGTTTTTTCTTTTTCCTAAAAATCTTAATAAATACATGCACAAGCCTGCGCACATCTCTACCAAAAAATTTCGATATCGATATGCATTGCGTCTGTTCTAAGCCCACCTCTACTTTTGACAGCTGTCAAAAACGCTTTGGCATATTGGTCATAATAAAAGAGTTCTGACTTCAAACAAATCTTATCGTTCATATCGTAGTATGAAAGTTACGTCTTTTAAAACGGAGTGATTATATTCTCTTTGACCATACCTGCCGTGGGGGCATGTTTGCGACCCAGGGACTGGACTGGTAAGCCCTTCACGGGTTTTTGAATGGGTTTCTGCAAGGGGTTTGCTTACCAAACCCAGTAGGCGTCAAAACCCTTTCATTTGGGTTTTTAAGCGGTATTTTTATAGATTAACTAAACACTTTGGAACCACTTACCATAATGAAAGGGTAACCCTTTCAGCTTTTAGACAAATATGATCCTTACGTTACAACCATACGGACCATTATAGAATGGAATATGCGATGCAGTCGGTCCGGGCGACTGTAGGCATTGATTTGAATGAAGTTGATGCGCGATTGTTTGTTTACCTACTCACTGTCATTCGTTTAAGCGCAGCACACACAGAGGCGGCCGCGGGGCGGTACCGGGAGCGGGATTTTATTAATGTTCGGATTACTATGAAACCCTTTACACCAAAACCGGGCGGGATTCGCCCGATGCGGTACCAGCGCGGGGGGGCGAAAGCGGGAAGGTCGGGCCTACAGACTGGCGAATCCCGCACGGTGGCGGCGCGGTAGCGGGAAAGCGGCCGCGGCGCGGGACCAGTTGTATTCCATTGAAATATATGAAACCCCCCACACAGCGGCGCGTTTGCGGCGCGGTGCGGGGGCGTGCTTGCGAGTTGTATTAAATTACAGATTTTTGAGTGTTTTTCTTGTGTTTTATAAGTTTTACAGATAGAAAGTATTGTGTTAGTGTGAGCTTGACCAGTTTTTAAATCTTTTCGTACAGAGAGTATCGTAACAGTTATAATAAAATACCTATTTCACGAAATTCCCCGAAAAAAGTGGTCCCGAACGCTTTTGCCTTCAGACATACCGCCCCCGCGACGCTACCGCGGCGCCGCAATTTCTGTCTGAAGGGGGGGTCCGCTCTAAGTTCGCTTTCCGCAGGTCCGCCTTCGGAACGCTACTGCCCCGCGGCCGCCTCTGTGTGTCCTGCGATTTATTGCGATCGGAAGCGTGCAAACCAAAGTGGTACCTACATAGAAAGTGGAAAAAAAATCTCTTCTTGTGTTGCGAATTTTAAGACCATTAGGTATCACCATTAAGGAATATGAATAATCGGATACTTCTTGGTTGATACTCACAGTTTTCGTCCACCATATTTAAAATGTACTTAAAACTAGCAAAATCAAAAATATGACGTGGTCGAAATTAGGAAAGAGAATAACAATGCTCCTGTTTTCGACCGTTTTGTTCTAACAAGCAAAACTAAGGTAGTAGTTACTAGAAAAAAAGCATGTGTTGTCTTTTATGATATGAAAAATAGACAATTTATATTTAATGTTCGATAGAAGCAGAAAATTTTTGGAATCTTTAAAAAATCGATCTGCCGAGCGTCGGATACTTCTTGGTTGATACTGTTAGTTTTAGTCCACCATATTTAAAATTACTTAAAACTAGCAATCTCAAAAATATGACGTGGTCGAAATTATGCTCCTGTTTTCGACCGTTTTATTCTAACAAGTAAAACTAAGGTAGTAGTTACTGGAAAAAATGCATGTGTTGTCTTTTGTGATATGAAAAATAGACAATTTATATTTAATGTTCGATACTAGCAGTAAATTTTTGGATTCTTTATAAAAATCGATCTGCCGAGCATCGGATACTTTTTGGTTGATACTGCCAGTTTTCGTCCACCATATTTAAAATGTACTTAAAACTAGCAATGTCAAAAATGTGACGTGTTCGAAATCAGGAAAGAGAGTAACAATGCTCCTGTTTTCGACCGTTTTATTCTAACAAGCAAAACTAAGGTAGTAGTTACTGGAAAAAAATGCATGTGTTGTCTTTTGTGATATGACAAATAGACAATTTATATTTAATGTTCGATAGTAGCAGTAAATTTTTGGATTCTTTATAAAAATCGATCTGCCGAGCGTCGGATACTTTTTGGTTGATACTGCCAGTTTTCGTCCACCATATTTAAAATGACTTAAAACTAGCAATGTCAAAAAAATGACATGGTGGAAATCAGGAAAGAGAATAACAATGACCCTGTTTTCGACCGTTTTATTCTAACAAGCAAAACTAAGGTAGTAGTTACTGGGAAAAAATGCATGTTGTCTTTTGTGATATGAAAAATAGATAAATGTATATAATGTTCGATAGTAGCAGTGAACTTTTGGATTCTTTATAAAAATCGATCAGCCGAGTGGCCAAATTAGTATTGGGGAGTTAATTTTTTACGATTTGATTTGATTTATGTGCTCCTTGGGGAAAATTGATCAGAAACAGGAATAGAAGCACTGATTAAAATTTGACGCACGACCATATTTACATCCCGTATACATATAATTATTTCCAAAGTATGATTGGAGAAGTGATGAGCTCTTTAGACGTCAAGAAGATATGCTTGTTTTTTATCCTTTTTTAAAGAGTGCAATGATTGGGCTTATTTGATGGGTACAAAAAGAAGACTCTAGAGGCGGATAGCTTGATGAGTAAAGGAGTGAGCTTAGAAATTGGTAGAGTGAGGAAGAATATGGAGACGGAGGTTATCGGAGGAACGAAGAGGAGGACTGTGAGTAGAAGATAAAGTTGAAACGTTCTTTAAGATAAATTGGGGATTTTGAAAATAAAGATGTAACAGGGTGTGAAGGTCACAACGGTAACTTTTTGGAAGCCATTCCAATCTCTTCGATACGGGACACGTGATGATATTTACGGAGATAAAAGATAAATCTGATAGCAAGATCAGTGAGATTTTGAAGACGCTCGAGTTTATTTAAAAAGTTGTAATTTATATATGGCTAGCAAACGTCGGCGGATCATTTAATTTATGCACCATTTGAAAAACGTCCACATCCCAGCATGATTATTTCATAATCGCCAACTTTTCTTAATTACTTCATAACAGAATGATAACTTTCTAAACTGCTAACAAAAATTTTGCTACTTCTTTAGCCTAGGAACTTGTATGGTTGCCTGTTGCCCCTTAAAACAGCAGAAGATGTTAAGAGCTCATCGAGTAAAATATCATAATACCTTTACGATGTTTAAGGGGCAATCTCGCATCTGTAGGCCTCTGAAATCTTTGCGAATGCACGTGCGTATGCTTTTGTCATTCTTATTCGTATACAATGTGGATTCTTACTGCTCAGAGTGCGGTCCTCTAACAATATCATAGCATATGAGTATGACGCTCTGTCAGGCTAAGCTGAATATAGAGGATGACAGAATTGTATCGTCCTAGTCTGAGCTGTTGGAAGAGATTAAGAAAATCTACGGGCAATAATACGCAACCACAGGTTTATCTATCAGTAATTTGGCTACAGATCTGAGAGCCAGATTGAAGCGATACAATGCTGAAGATATCTCTGACGTCAGCCTGTTCGAAGTTAACTCTAAAACATCTTAACACTTTGGCGCGCGGTAGCGGGAACACCCGTTTATCAGCATCCATAAAGTTTGACAGTGCGGGGAACCCCGTTTGTGCGTGACATTCGTCGAACATTAGATTAGGGGCCTTAAGGTTGACACTATAACTAAATCTGAGCTACTCATAATGACAGTATTCTTGCTCTTTATATGGCGCTCATTCATTTTGCACGGGGCTTACCGTAGTAATGATAAGAATCATTTAAATACAAACGGGGTTCCCCGCACTGTCAAACTTTATGGAAGCTGATAAACGGGTGTTCCCGCTACCGTGCGCCAAAGTGTTAAGAACAACAAGGCAGTGGAGGATAAGTGATGATAGAATTACGAAAGAACTTCTGAAAACAGATGGAAAACCGGTACTGCAAGCTATCAGAAGCTGTTTAATTACATTGTAATCAATATATGAATAGGTAAGGGATTGCATGTGGTGGTACTCTTCTTCAAAAATGGTGATAGGACCCTGCTGAAGAACTATAGACCCAAATATAGAACGTAATTTAACTATAGCATTTAATTCTGTCTAGACCAAGGCTGTGCTATAGTCACTCCAGCAGTGACTATCAATATATCAAAGTGTTGATGTGCTTGTACGAAAACGCTACCATGTTATTCCGCCTCCAGGATTAAAATTGGAAAATTATCCCGCTGCAGCATAGGGTAAGACAGGGATACATTATATCTCCGAAGGTACTCAACACTGCCCTGGAAGTTGTTTTCAAGCTTCTGGACTGGAGAGGATTCAACTTAATTATCGACGGCGAGTACATAGCACGGTGGCACGATATTGGCAAAAAATATTGTAAGGGAACTGACACTTCCACACGAAAAGAAGAAGTACATAGCTTTCTTAGATTCGCTGACGATATCATGGTCTTAGCTAAGACCTTGGAAAACTAAGGTACAATGCTCGATAGACTCAGTAGAGCCTCTCATCCACATGTGGGTCTTAAAATGAACATAAGCTAGACAAAAATATATCATAATATCCTCTGAAGGTTGGAGACTTATGACACTAGGAGTCGTTGACGGATATGTAGCCTGGGACAAATAGTCCAGCTGGATAGTTCCAACTTCTAGAAATATATCGATTGTTGAATCCAATTCTGCTGGGCAGTATCCGGAAAGCTCCGCAATATAGGGTTACTTTAAATTTGTTCTTGATACCTAAGGGTGTGCACATGCACATGAGAAAATTCTCATGATAACAAACAACTTTTCCTTAGGAACCCATGGTCAAATCGCAAAAAAAGCATACTAATTTGGCCAGTTAGTTGACCTATTTCTATGGTATCCAAAACTTTTTTCGATTTGACTATGGGTTTCTTAAGGAAAGTTGTTTGTTATCATGAGCACATGCATAGCCTTTCGTATCAAGAACTAATTTAAAGTCACCCTTTATATTTACGTCCAAAATATAGCAGTGCCTCAATACTAAGGTACTTGAGCAGAACGTGTTACTAGTGGTAACATAAGCCACTGAGACATATTAACTTACTATGAGCCTCATAAAAAGTATTAAAGCTATTCAAAGATAGAAAGATAGATAAAACGTTTAATTTAAAGAGCTATGGAGCGTGCTATGCTTGTAGTTTCTCTTAGTGATCGAACTCAAAAAGAGATACTGACTTGGTGGCTAAGTGGTTAGCGATCCTGACCTCTGATCCGAGAGTCGTGGGTTCGATCCCCACACAGGGCAAACTTTTCTGTGATGAGCAGAATTGTTTGCTCTGAGTCTGGGTGTATTATATCTATATATGTATGTAGTTAAAAGTATATGTGTATATATATCTGTATCTGGTTCCCAAGATACAGGGAATCCTAGTTTGGGGCCAGATGACCGTGTGTCATTTGTCCCAGATATTAATATTATTATTATACGCAGGAGAACTAAAGCAACCAACAAAGCTCACAGAATCGCTAAACTGAAGTGGCAATGGGCGGGGCACATAGTTCGTAAAACAGATAGCTGCCCCAAGGCATTAAAGTTCTGGAGTATCGCGGAAGACGTAACTTAGGCAAGCCCCTCACTTGGTGGACCGATGGTCTGGTGAAAGTTACGGGAAGTCACTGGACGCAGGCAACCCAGGAGTGGTTGGTGTGAAAATCCTTAGGGGAATCCAAAGTTTAGGGATATGATAAAATGGTTTTATTATTTTAACATATCCTGGGATTTGATCAAATCACTGATTTTAACATATCCCTGCAACATATAAACTGTTAAAACTCTGTTTTGAAACTTTTTTCTACGTAACACCAATACTTTTACATAAATAGTTTGCTTCAGTCTCTGGTCGAAAACTGGACAAAGGTGGTCGAAAACTGGAACATCTGGTCAAAAACTGGTAAAATCGGCATTTTGCGTATTTTTACCGATTTATTCAACAACAGTAAGAGTAAATAACAGTTTTTGTTTGTTTTATTGAAATTAAGTGTATGTACCATATATGGAGAGCTAATTTAACAACATAATTGCTACACCAACATATGTTTTTTGCTTTTCAAACTTGACAACTCCACTAATTGGTCGAAAACTGGCGGGATTACCGTACTTCCCCATCACAACAATCTTTTATTTTAATTGTAATCCTAATTTTTTTTCACTTCACATCCTGCTTCACAGACCGCGGTGGCGCTAAACTGGAGTGAATTCCGCATGTGAAGAGTCATGCATCCTACAATCTTTCTTCCACCTCTCGTTTGTATAAATAAAGCATTGTGTTAACAACCCATTACGTCCCCACTGCAGGGGCACGGGTCTCTTCCCATGACTCGGGAAGGTTTTAGGCCATACTCCATACACGGGGGCCAAGTCCGGATTGGTGGAGGTTGTGGGGCTAATAACTTAAGTTTTCAAGCCGTCTATAAGGCCTCTGACATGGCTTAACGACTGCTAGCGATAGCAGCCGGCACCAACGGCCTAACATGCCTTGCGAAGCACGGAAACAGTCAAGATAAATGCCACTAACAAGTCAAACCTATCCAGGTTATGACCGTGTCTGTAGTCACTTAACATGCGTGATCAATGTGACCACGCAAGCCGCACTGAGTCACGACCGCTTCTAAATACATGAGAATGAGACATAGATAAAGCATTATGTATGTCTCATTGTACGACCTTGACACGCGCCCCGCCCGAACCTCGTTTGAAAAAATACCCTTATAAACCCAGTTTTCATAAGCCTAATGAACGGGTTACCCTTTCAAAAGGGTTACCCAAATGAAACGGTTCCCCATTCGATTGGGTAACCTATACATTTGGGATATGCTATCGAAGGGGTTTTTATTTTAAGCGCTTAATCGCGGAAGGGGTTGTCACGTCCCTGTTGCGACCACAATATAAGGACATTACACAATATGGACACTCCCTGCCGCTCTCTGAAGGCTACCTCACCCCCCCCCCCCTGTGACCGATATGTAACCATTTGTCAAGGGGTTAGCAAACCAAAGCACAGTTTTATTTTTTTAAAGGAAAGAGCTAAAGGCTTCTAAGGCTATACAGCCTTGTCTGGTGTATGCAGCTGGTGTATTCACTTTATCTGTAAAAGTCTAGCTAACAGTAAAGAACAATGAGGGCTTATTGAACCTATACTTCATTCCAATCAAAAAAAAAGCAAAACGTAAACAAACTTACTATGAAACTGACACATGTCAATGTCATCTGCATACTATGTTTGTTTACCTTTTGTTTTTTTTGATTGAAATGAACCATAGATTCAACCCTAGTACATCACGCAGAAATTAACATGTATACAAACATGAATGTCTATGTAGTAAACAATGGTGCGAGGAGGGGTATCGATAAGGTCTTATTTTCGCTCCAAAATAACGGAAAAAAAAGATGCATACGATTTGATATTTTCTTTACATATCCTGAAAGTAGACTGTGTGTCTGATAAGAAAATCCTTACTAATCCATACTATCCATATAGTTACTTGTATACAGGATGTAACAGAAGTGTGTGACAATACTTCAAGGTTGGCTTTTACCCATCAAACTGAACAACTTTTGTTCTACAACTTTGTTGAAATCGCAAAAAAATTTTTGGACTTTTCATACAAACTTGGTTCGCCAGCTGATCGATTTGTATGAAAAGTCCAAAAAAAAATTTGCGATTTCAACAAAGTTGTAGAACAAAAGTTGTTCAGTTTGATGGGTAAAAGCCAACCTTGAAGTATTGTCACACACTTCTGTTACACCCGCTGATCTCTTCTCTCGTCCGCCGTAGACGCGACGCGCGTCTCGCTTAATATTCTTTTATAATATAATTATTTACTCTAGTTTAGAGTAAATAATTATAATTTAATAGTAATAACCTAATTTTAGTCCTACGACATTGTGGAACTGACAATACATTTTAATAAGTGATTTGGACCTAACTCTGTAGTTTTCATTCAAACTCCTAACCAACTCGCTAAAAATGGGTTTGACTGTTAGCGGTATTTATGTCGACTAAAATATAAAAACAGATTGTTTTATTATTTTTTATTATTTTAAGTATTGTTTATCTTCATCAGAATGAAATCAGATGTGCAGGTTTCCTCACGATGTTACCCTTCACCGATAAAGCAGTCGGTATGAAAATGCACGTAAGTTTCTAAAAACTCATTGATGCACTGGCCAGGATTTAAACCGGAGAACCTCTGGTTAGAAGGACGGAGTCACTAACTGGAGTACTACTTATAACATAGTTTGTTTGCTTTGTGTGTGAGATTTTTGTAATAAAAAACTTATTTATTGGAGCGTTTTATTTAAAATGAGTGCCAGTTATGCAAATTAAAGAAAATATTCTTATATTACTAGATTAGTAAGATAGTTATATTACTAGATCGTGCCCGTATTATATTTATATCCCTAGTAACATAGTTATGAACCGCTTTTATAAAATTAAATTCCGGTATATAGCCAAACTTCGGTCTCACTGTGCTTTTTGTTCAAAATGATATATGTATTTTCAATTTTTTTATATAGAGTAAGAAGCACATTCTTTTTTATGTTATTTTAATGTTCTCATCTCATGTTACTGTACAATATATTGTGATTTGATTTATTTGCATTTTATAGAAGTTTTAGTAGTACTTCGGTCAGGCTTCGGGGTGGAGGGGGGGGCAATTTCACCCATTGCCCTCCCCCCTGGATCCGCGCCTGCATAGATAAATACAAATGAAACGATTTTACTATCAAATTTACAAAAAATTCAATACCTAACTTTTTTTTATAATAGCGCATGTAAGAAGCACTTTCTGTTTTGTTTTATTTCGAGACGATACCTCATAGTTTCTAGCTAATAAGTTCGTTATAGTTATATCGTGATTAAAATTAGGTAATATATTATGTTCGTTTCCTTATACTTCTTATAGTTTCTTATATTTTTTTCGATAGACGATTGACTTCTAATAAAGATTTTATTTCGTTTAGGTTAAGTTAATAGGTAGAATAGGTAGATATAGTTTTCATAGTGTTTTGTTAGTGTTTAGATAAGAAAAAACAATAAAGATTCCCCTACAAGTTTCTAGAAAAAAGACAAGGATAGATAGATACAGTTCACTATATGTTAGATAGAGACAGATAGATAGGGTGTTTCATTTGTTCGTTTTGTTAATTTTAGTAATTAATCATAGCTAAGTTAGACATGCCAGCTGCGCCGGCGCGCCGCCGCCTTGAAGCCGCAACGCGCTGCCGCCGCCGCCGCCGACCCCTTCAAAATTCGCGCTGCGAGCAAACTTTATCGAGCATAATGCGCAGTGCGCTAGTACCCATTTCGTCATTCTTTTTTATTTCTTTCTTCTGAGCTATTGAAATAATTTAAGAAGTTCTTAGGACAATCATAGACGACCGTAAGCCTCTCTGTCAGCAATGTGGCTACTTGTAAAAGTTGTAAACCCAAGAGCCAGATTAAACTAACACTGCACTGTACCGAAGCGGATTAAAATGGCTCTTAAACAGCTAAAGAACAACAATGCACCGGCTGATGATGAATCACGGCTGAGCTTTTGAAAGCAGGTGGAAAACCGGTACTACAAGCTCTTCAGAAGTTTTAATTCTGTTACGCTTGAGGGACGAACGCTTACGGTATGGCACAAAATGTGGTGGTGAGCTTCTTTAATAAAATGCAATAAGAACCTGCTGGCGCACTATAAACCATCATATTTCTAGAGTCATGTCTACATTCTGTTTTGTTTTGTTGTTATCTTAGTAAACATGAGTAAACGTTACTCTTATCAATTTTTACTTTGCATGCAAGAGATGCATCCATTGAGCATTTGGTATGGTTAGGGCAAAGTCGAAGCCACCAGGGCACACACCTGGTCTCCCATGTAATGGACAGATCAGTTGAAGACTGCGCTGGGAATTCCCATAAATAAATGTCCCAGGACAGCTGCGGTGGGAAAGGAATGGCGACGTGTTTTTCGACGGGCCACTAAAGCTACGCAATGATGACGACGAACACTCTGTCAAGAGTGAACCGATCGAGATAGAATATCTGTTTTTTATAAGCTGTCTTGGAGAGTCATTTCGAATCGTTTCGCACGTAGGTATGACGACTTCCAACCACCCAAATAAGCCTGTTTCCAAAAAGGTTTCAGTATCGTAGATCACATTATACAGGAAAAAGGTTCAATACTTGATTCTGAGTACCCCTTCAAACGCCCTTTTTTTAACAGCCTGTATACGCTGTGGCAGATAACATAATAGAAGACTGAAGAGTGACAGTCACTATGCTTGGCATTTTGGACTATGAAAAAATATTTGATTTTATCGAGACCTGTGGCGTTTGGCACCGATGAGACTAACATAGATGTTTCTCCGAAAAACTGCTGCCTGTCTTGAAGCTTCTGGACTTCAGAGGAATCAGCATTAACATCAATTTCTTTGTTTTAAATTTAATCGGCCTTATATACTGACGATATCGTAGTCATACCTTGGTTAATGCGTTAAGTTATCTTGGTAAGTGCGCTTCCATCTTTCAGCATCATCATCAATTACCATCAGGTGATATAATTACAAGGGCTTACCAACCGTGGATTTAAAAAAGTGCTCGATGGTCTCAGTAGAGCGTTGTTTGATAAGCTCTGCTATATCTAAGCTATTTCTAAGCTGTGTCACTTCTCTAAAATCTTTGAAAGGGTTGTATATAACCAAGTATATTCTGCACTTAAATGTTCATTTGGAGAAGAGCAGCACGGTTTTCTGAGAAAGCGTTCAACGGTCTCGAACCTAGTACTGGCTAATGATTTTATCACCAAGGGTATGGATGATGTGGGTCAGGTGGACGTTATTTATACTGACTACAGCAAATGCTTTGACCGTATAGATCATCATATATTATTGGATAAATTAGCTGCAGCTGGCATCCACGGCGATCTTTACAGATGGTTCTGTTCTTATGTTGATAATCGCACCCAATGCGTTGTGCTGAACGGTTTTATATCTGGCTGGACGCATATACCGTCGGGTGTACCTCAAGGCTCCTTATTAGGGCCCTTAATTTTTACCATATTTATCAATGATGTCCATATTTGTTTTCAAAATTCTAAAATACTTCTTTTCGCAGATGACATGAAAATTTTAAAGGTTGTTCGGAACGTTTCCGATATTGATGTCCTGCAAGCAGATCTGAATAGGTTTGTCGTATTCTGTTCAAATAACAAATTAGATCTTAATGTTAGTAAATGTTACTATGTGTCATACACATGAAAGCTTACTGTCGTAGACAAAGGCTACACCCTAAAAAATACTAACATTTCTAAAGTTTCGGTGATTAAAGACCTCGGAGTGATACATGACAGTAAACTCCTATTTGACAAACATATTGACCACATTGTTAAAAAATCTTCTAAAGCCCTCGGATTCGTAATGAGAACTTCAGCTGTATTTCGTAATTTGAAATCAATCAAGATTATTTATTGTGCATTTGTGCGTCGTAGTCATCTGGAATACGCCTCTCAAATTTGGAATCCTCAATATGAGGTGTACAAATCTCGTATTGAGGGTATTCAAAAGAGATTCTTACGTTACCTCGACTATAAAGCTCACCAAAGATCTGCTGACTACGACCACAGATGCAAGCGTTACCATTTCCTACCACTTTCAGTGCGTCGCCGCGCCAGTGATATCTGCTATTTTATGAATATAGCCAATGGTTCCGAGGATAGCCCTGAGCTTTTATCAAATATTAAGATCCGTTTCAATGTGCCACGCCTCAGACAACGAGTGAGGTTAGATGTGCCCCAAGCTAAGTCGAACTATAGACGTAATTCATTTTTCCCACGTGTATCTCGCGAGATCAATAACGCAAATTTAGATTTTGATCTGTTCTGTACCAGCACCACAGTTGTAAGGAAAACTATCTCTAAAAGCTTCTTTCCGTAATTGGTTTGGTAATCTTCAAGTATTATCTTGGGTATCTTGTTTGTTTTCCATTGCTCACATTTTACATATATATGTACATACTATTATTTTTTGTCATCCCCAATTATCTTTCATGATTGTGTGTAGCCCCATATCCTTGTATAACTTCCTTCTTTGTTACACATAGGTGGAGACTTGTAATTAGCATAGACCTATTAATTTGATAAGATATCGTAAATTATTTTGCTGTAAGACTCCCGAATAATAATAAAATAAAAAAATAAAATAAAATATCTTCATGTTCAAAATACCGCAGTTTCTTAAAATTAAGATCTTTGATCAGTGTGTGTTGTCAGTGATACGGAACTAAAACATGATATGGGCATCATCAGAGGGTTCAAAGCTCAAGGTCAAAATTTATCGATTAAAAATACTAGTTACATGAGAAAATTTATTGAATTCTGTAGTGCTAGGAAACTCAGGTGTCGCTTGATAAATACTTCTAGAACAGAACCTCGTATAGGCGTACGCTCTAAATCACGAACTGCGGTATAAATAAATAAATTGATATAAATCATTATTTTATTCCGTTTGGGCGGTGTTACCATAAGTAAGGTTTTAGTACGAGTATAAGCTGGGTAGCAGTGTATTTGTTCATTCTAATGACATTTTCACATAAACACCCTATACGTTTTTCTTCATTAAATGTATAAAAATACATTTAATGAAGAAAACTAATTTATTATCAAAATTATCCGAATTATCCATTTTATCCAGATATACGGATATTTTAAATTTTAATATCTGTTTTATCCGAATAGTTTATTTGAACGGATAATGCTAACCCTAGCTGTTTCTATTGGACGTTTATCGGACCAGTGTGGAAGCGTTCATCCGTCAATTTTTTTACAGGACCGACACCACTGTGTCGAATCGGATCGGATTGGACCAGTCAGTGCAGCAGCGCTGTAAGGGTTTCGTTTTTTGGCATTTTGACTTCAGAACATTAATAAAGATAAACTGGAACACTTACTGCCACACACATTGTCGGAACTGAACCTTTTCTGAGATAATCCCGAAATCTGTTTTTTTTTAAACAATGCTTATGGAAGTGTTTGGAGCAAACAAAAGCACTTCTAGTCGGTTGCCAGTTTGATCGACCAGTCGCTCTTATCCACATAACTCGTTCACTTATTTCACGTGGGAACCTGTAAAAATACACATTGGAATTTTTAGGAATCAGTTATAAGATAGCAATGAGAAAAGCACAAATTATGGGAAGGGAGCGGTGGGGAAGGGGATCCAGGGGGACAGAGGTAACCAGTGGCGTAGCGTGGGTTTTTGCCGCCCGGGGCCGATCAAAAAGTTGCCGCCCCTTTCTATTTTCAACCGACTTCAAAAAAAGGAGGAGGTTCTCAATTCGTCGGAATCTTTTTTTTTTATGTATGTTCACCGATTACTCGAAAACGCCTGAACCGATTTCGAAAATAATTTTTTTGTTCAAAAGGGTATACTTCACAGGTGGTCCCATATAAATTTTATCGAAATCGATTCAGCGGTTTTTGAGAAAATCAACAAAAACATAGCAAAATTGGAGTTGTTGCGATTGAAGTCGGTTGTTATTAACGTATTCAGCGTGGTCATTATGATTATAAGTAAAAAAAAGTCAACATACTATAATGCATGCTACGATTACTGGCCAAGAGTGAATCGGTGGGACTACGAGTACACAGTCAATTACTCGTCGACCCAACGTGGGACAATGCGGTGGGACCACGAGTCGGGAGCGAAATAAAACAGCCAAATTCTCTAATCAATGAAAAATTATGTACTTTTCGTGTTTTTTGAAAGCATAGCTAAATTCGAAATCCGTAATACTAATTGAACCCCGCTGGACATCGAACTTGCAATCTCCTGACGTGAAGCGAGCGCATTATATTCTTCCGCGGGCAAGCGCTCACGAACATAAATTATATTCATAAAAAGCGTTAAAAATTTTTTAAGATATCGTATCTAAGAATGTTTATGTTAAACCAACAAAAACCCTTTTTAACCGACTTCAAAAAAAGGAGGAGGTTCTCAATTCGTCGAAACCTTTTTTTTTTTTTATGTATGTTCACCGATTACTCGAAGACGCCTGAACCGATTTGGAAAATTCTTTTTTTGTTTAAAAGGGTATTACAGGTGGTCCCATATAAATTTTATCGAAAATCTACAAAAACATAGCAAAATTGGAGTTGTTGCGATTGAAGTCGGTTGTTTTTAACGTATTCAGCGTGGTCAATTTTTGTGGATGTCCTGTATTTAAATACGTATATTTTTCAAACCGTAATAGACAGTAGGTTGACTTTTTTTGTCATTATGGTAGATATACTAATAATATATTACATGAAACAAGTAAAAAAATAAGGGTAAGTACCTATAAAAACAGTCTTTAAAAAAAGTTTTATAATTTTTAATAAAACAACCTAAAATAGCAAATAATAAAGTTATATCAGAATATACCTTTACATTGTGTACTGGTACGGAACCCTCGGTGCACGAACCTGACTCATACTCGTTTTTTTAGTAAATTAGATTTCTTTGTTGAAGAGAGTGTTTGTTATTTACTTAACTTTTTATATCAGTGGAGTTATATTTATAAAATCCATTAGCCAAAATATATTTCTAGCTAATCAAATCAGTATCGTTTTATGAAAAATTTTGAAATAGGTAAGTATTTTTCTACAGAAAATTTTGCTAACAGAAAAGAATACTTTAATATACGTTTATTCGCAACTGGCAAGCCCTTGTCATTGTGCCACTTGATGGTAGGTAAGTGATGATGATTCCAAAGATGGAAGCGGGGTACCAAGATTCCCCAACGGAAAATGGTTCTGTTTTAGCAAAAATTTTCAGTTCCATAGTTAACAGGTCCTTCTTAACGGGTACGCTTTTGTAACACTTTGTATTTGTATTTATTAAATATGTGTATGTTTAGCCTAGAAGTCATTCCAAAACCAGGTAGGATTTAACTCGGGAAAATAAAAGAGACCAAACTATTTCAAGAAAGAGAAAATAAATCTGATTTTGGAACGCTTGCGAGTGATTCCAGTGACAAGTGTTTTAGAACGACTCTGGGTAACAAATTTCCGTAATGTGCTACCTTAATTATGGCTTAAATACCTTAGTAAATACAAGCAATAGTATTTCAGAATAATTCGAAGATAAAATGTTTTTTTGTCTTTGTCCGTTTGACATTGAGTACGAACTTCCCGCCGAATAAACTTGCACGTGAACTTTAACAGTAATCAAACAGCGTTTAACATTACACTTCTCAAAATAGCATTCACGAAAGCATTCCAAAATCCTGACGGAGAACTGTCGGGCGATCTTTTGGTGACCCTCAGTTTCACTTCGTTCGGTTTAAGAACGATTTAGAGTAAAATTCGCATACCCCGAATGAAATCTTTGGTTATGGAACGCAACCCTAATTGGTACCCATAATACAGGAAGGAAATTCTGTATTTATATTTATTTGTTTTATTTATTTAAATCCTCTTTGGATTTACATATAAAATAGAGGTTCCAATCAAATAACATTATTTGAATTCTGTTTTATTCGACCCACGTCGTGTCTACTACTACTATTAAAAAAAAAATGGCGGTTTCTATGATTTCGCCAATGACAATACTGATAGAGGCAAGGGATCAAGAAGATCGAATATTTATATAGGGTGCTTCTAAAATATATGCCACGGCTGAAATGGGAGAAAGTATCAAGTATACTGATCTCGAAAATGAGAAATTCATGTCCGGAAATTGTTCTTTTTTTTCCATACAAAAAAATAACAATCATAAAAATAAATTGCTTTACTTTATTAAGCCATCCCGTAGTGCGTTGAATGAAAACTAGACGCGCGGAAACTGCGTAAACGCTCCGACGTTGCGGCTAGACATCAAACAAAGTCGGTCCTTGTGTCATGCCGCACAAGGCTTTGATTTCTGTCGTCCGCACCCCTTTCGCATCACTCGCGCGGGGGCGGGGCGCGACCCGGCGGGGGCAAGCGGCGCGGCGCTCGCGCCCTTCGTACAGTTCAGAGGTCAGTTCGCTATGCGCAGCAGTGACGCGCCGTCGCGACGCGAATGTTTTGCACCACCCATGACCACCCCCGCCCGCGAGTGAGATAACCACGTCACCCAGACGTAGGTACATACAAATCAAGAGGTGGTGTAATGGTACTTTGCTACCGCGAGTACAATAACATCCCTACGCATGCCGTAAACAAAGGTATGGTGTAAGAGTCAGCCACCAGTGTTGTGTTGTGTAAAAGATTGTAAATAAGGTGATGATACTCTGCTACCGCGAGTGCCGAATAACATCCCTGCGCATTCCGTAAACCTGCATGAGCAAAGGTTTGGTGTAAGAGTCAGCCACCAGTGTTGTGTTAATCTTGTAAATAACGTGATGATAATCTGCTATCGCGCGAGTGCAATAACATCCCTGCCTATGCCGTAAACCCGTATGAGCAGGTTTGGTGTGAGTCAGCCACCAGTGATACTTTACAGTACGTAATTTGACAGTCCAAAGCCTGTCAAAGTGTGATAGTAAGTTTATCACCTTATTACGTGAATAAGCCGTTTTAATAATTGGTAAGTTTGTTTATTCTGCTCTACATTCCATTTAAAGACAATCAGCTGATCACTAAAATAACCTGTCTAAAGCGACACGAGCGTGCGTTGGTTTCATTTAGCGAAATGACATCGAGTTCATTCATGATTTCATGGCGGATCGTACGTACTTGACGGACCGTGTTATGCAAAATTAAATCAAGGTAAACAAAATTTGTTTAATCTCCCAAATCAATTTAAAGACTTCGGGGTACGATTTGTTTTTACTATTGTAATCTATATTCATGACTCTTACTCCCATTTCAGCCGTGGCATATATTTTGGAAGCACCTTATATATGAGATAATAAAAGAGTTAGAAATTAAAGACTTCGAATAAATAAATGGAAGTATTACAAGAAAAATAAGAAGAGGAATTAAAGCTTAATGTTATTTGACAAGATAAAATCACTGATAATGTAGATGAAGGGAGAGAACGCAAGTGACAAGAGAGATGAAAGATTAATGGGACGAGGGATGGAAGGTGGCAAAACATCATAAAGAGAAGACCGTAAATTGCGACAGTTAAAGAAAATATGATCAGGAGATCCTTCGTCTAAGCCACATTCACAGAGGGAGTTGTCTCTAACCCTTATTTTGGTCAAATGAACAGGCGAACAGCAGTGACCGATTCTCAACCGGCATATTATAGATGTAGAGAGTTTAGGGGCATCACGGAAAATAAAAAACCAAGGCTTAGAAGGAATGAGTTCCTGTATTGTAGCATAATGCTTGCCTTTCGCGGCACTAGATATCCTCCAAGCTTCTTTCCAATAAATGTGCAATCCTTGTGAGGCTAAAGAAACGAGATCATGGAAGTAGCACTTATAATGTGAGAGAGAACCTGTAGTAACTGCTTCTTTTGCATAGTAGTCTGCCAAGTCATTCCCCACTATGCCACTATGACTAGGTATCCAGATCAGAGCGATCTGAATGCCCTTTTCGTGGCACCTGAAGAGGGCAGATTTAATCTGGTAGATAAGAGGAAACTTAACTTTGTTTTGAAAGAGGTTGGAAAGAATGGCCAAAAGACAGCTTTTAGAATCAGAAAAAATAACAGTTTCATTCAAGGAATGAGACTCTGCATATAGGATGGCCTCTAAGATGGCCACTGCCTCACCGGTAAAAATCGAACACAACGCCGGACATTTGAAACTTAAAATAATTCTAAACTTTGGGATCCATACAGCAGCACCGACGCAGCGGTCGACCGTTTTGGAGGCATCAGTGAACATAGTCAGCCAACCCCGCCAATTCCGGTCGATAGCCGCTTTCAGCTCCGTCTCACCTGAGGGCGAGTTCTTCTGAATCCCCAAGTCCAGAACAACGGAAGGAGAAAAAATCAAACAGTCGAAAGGGGTTTCGAAAATTACATTTTTATGGCCCTGTAGTACAGGGCATGGGAGACGTAGGAAAGAAACAAAACTATTAAAAAGACGAGGATAGGTTTTATGGGTCCAGTATCCACCAGCGGAAATGAATTCGGATAGACAGTGTAATTTAGCGATAAGCGGATGATTCGATAGCTGAACAGCTTTATATAGGAACCTGTCAGAGAGGTATTGTCTTCTAAGGTGAAGAGGAGGATCCACACATTCAACTTGGAGTACATTAGTTGGAGAGTCGCGACACAAAAGAGCGTTTGACAGTTCAATGATCGTTATCATAGCGACTATGATCGTTATCATAGCGACTATACATACAGGATGTCCATATTGCGACTATACATATAGGATGTCCATATTGTGACTGTATGCAGGTTGTTCATTTTAATATAGAGGTTGACAGCAGCTGACATTTTTGTCAATGGACAGTTATTGCGAACGTGCGATATTTTTAAATAAAGGCATTGAGCAGGAAATAAGCTTATTGCCGGGGAAAGACAAGAAATCATAGATTTTTTAAATTTAGATATTAATAAAATTAGATAATAAATTCTAATCAATGAATATTTTGTTTCCTGCGATTGTTACTTAAATTTGTTTGTACAGGGATATTTGTTTAGCTCCTCAGCGATAAA
Source organism: Coleophora deauratella (assembly GCA_958295455.1). Taxonomy (NCBI): domain Eukaryota; kingdom Metazoa; phylum Arthropoda; class Insecta; order Lepidoptera; family Coleophoridae; genus Coleophora; species Coleophora deauratella. Next base: position 3,898,450 of record OY282413.1, read on the forward strand.
TGTTCGTGCGGATGGTGGCGTATCGGGAATGGGGTCGCTCCCTTCCCTCAAATGTGGTTGAGGGGAGCGATGGCTGACTCTCGCGTTATACTCGTGATCGGGTGCTGTCCGTGTGAACTGGCCTACTCTTGTCATTGGTGTTTGTCTAGTCCTTATCATAAATAAACTATTATTTATGATAAGGACTAGACAAACACCATACATACATACACACATACATACTAATGTACATACTAATGTACCTGAGTATTTTGTCGATCCTTTACACTCTCTCATAATGGTATGCAACTACATATAAATATGATCAGACTTTTTCACAAACTGTGTAATAGAATGTAAGCCTTTTATTGAAAAAATGTGTTGGAGGGATTTCCCGAAATGTTGGGTATACGAGTTCCAAGTGGTAGGAGCTTCGTATAAGGTAGAAAAAAATATGACCTACGAAAAGTGTACAGTGATACCTACTTCGAATAAATAATAACGTATTTTGATTTTTGATTTGATTTGATTTTGATGTCTGCCTGTATACAAGTTTTTCCCAGGGAACTTTATGGACGAAGCAAAAAAAATTAATTCTCATACTACTGTAATTGTCGACGATAGTTATTGCATCAACAATTATTTATTTACACCTGATGGAAAGTGATAATAATTAAAGCTAAGTATTAATTTTATTATGAAATATTTAACTAACTAACTAACATATCTCTGGTTTCTATGGTAGGTAACTACATAGAATCCTAGTTTGGTATGACTGTATGCCATTTGTCTTAGAATTTATTATCATTTTATCGTAAATTAACCATTTAAATCTATACACACAAAGTATTTGATTTTAAATAATGCTTTCATACGTGCTTAGGTTTTTGTTACTTAATATTTTTCAATAAAATACTGGCAACACCACATTGATATTCAAGACCTCCAAGGGACATATTTTGGAATGCGACGTGTATTTGAATATCATACCAGACCACCTGAAAAGGCCCCGCCATACATTAATATTTTGTGTCATAACCGTTACAAGGGAAAAGCCTCCGGGGTGTCATCAATGTAACACCTAACCTTTGTGAGCCATACTCGAGTGGTCAGATACAAAGCGTGTTTCTTTGTAAATGGACATAAATGTTGTAATATTGTGTGGTCACATATTTTTTTACATTTTGACATTGAGAATGATCTTAGTTGCATAGACACATCAATGTTAAAAGCATTGATGTGTTCCAGCATGGAGATAAGATAGCCGGTTCCCTTTTTAACCGACTTCGAAAAAAGGAGGAGGTTCTCAATTCGTCGGAATCTTTTTTTTATGTATATTCAATTTTTTTTTGTTTAAACGGGTATACTTCCCAGGTGGTCCCATATTAATTTTATCGAAATCGATTCAGCGGTTTTTGAGAAAATCAACAAAAACATAGCAAAATTGGAGTTGTTGTGATTGAAGTCGGTTGTTTTTAACGTATTCAGCGTGGCCAATTATACTAAGAGCGCTCAGCGCCGTTTCAGTTTGGGTAGATACCCCAACTAGCTCGACGCCCTGTGTCTGTGCACGTGTGACACGACCCAAAGGCCGGTCCTTTTTAAAATGTAACTGTGCGCCGTTGCTGTACGGGTTTCATTCTTCATACGATAACATTTGTTTTCATGACGTTTTGTCTGGGTCATGTAACTTTGAATATTTATTATCATATATTTTGATCGCTCAATTTGCCGCTCCCCTGGACGTGCCTCAACCTTAGGTAATTTTTAATTACAGTTTAGAGCTGCTTTTCTCACAATTGGCACTGCTAATGGCAGCTGTTAAAAATATACTTAACATTATGATAATATTTGGTAAACACTCTTCAAGTTCATAATATATTTTAGTAAGCCCAGTAAGCCAGACATAATTATGTATCTCTTTTCTAAAGTCTGGGTCTGTTGCAGCTACAAAAGTACGAAGAAGTACACGCTTAAGTTTGAACTCTTCACTTTTAGTAATATCTTGAGGAGCGTGATCTAAGTCCAGTTCATCGACGCCTAATAACACGCCTAATAACACTAGGTAAAAAAAAATGTGGCGCTCGCCGCCCCTATCCATTGGCCGCTCGCCGCCCCTAACCATGTGCCGCCCGGGACCATGGAGCGCTACGCCACTGGAGGTAACCCCTTGTTAAGATGTAAGCTTGGACTCCCCCGCTCTTGAAGAGAAATATGGAAGTAAGCTGTAGTGATATCAACCGGTTTTAAGAAAACCTAAATAAAACCGGTTTTTACAATACCGAAAAAAACCCGTTGTAGTTAAAAAGAACCAATAATTTTTTGCCAACCCTAAATACACGGTGTGTCCAATTTCTTTGGTAATATTTATTTATATCTATTCCTATGCTTTGCACTTTTCGGAGAAGTAATATGCATTTGGCGCCAACGCAGTTTATAATTTCTTTAAAGTACCTCTCAGTGCCAGCAACTTCTGTACCTTCCAAACGTATGTTCTCGGCATCAAGCTAAATTTTATTATCAAGAAAAACAGACTGCAACACTTTGCAGTTCATTTACTTTGTTTATTCATGAAAATGAGGATTTATTTGTTAAATATTACTGAACTCAATAAAATGTTATTTTTTATTTTGATATTTATTTAATTTTCTAGAAAACCTACAAAAAAACGAATGAAATAGATTTTTTTTTTCATTAACTAATTGGTAAATACCGGTGGCGAAAATTGTAATCGGTTGACATCACTAGTTTAGGTGAAACTTCGTCAAGTCGGTCTTTTCGAAACATCGTATGCGTAAGGCTCCGAATAAACCAAGCTATTCGCGCTGGTTAGGATGCACTGAAGAGGGCTACCAATAAAAACACTTTAATTTTTGTGAAAAACGTTGTCAGGGTACGGAAAAAAGGCCCCTGTTTTTTTTAAAACTACGAATCCCACCTCCAGAACACGGGGTCATCTTGACACTCCAACCGACGTAACAATACAGGTTTATTTTTGGACCCCCCCATCAAACTTCACAGTAGCTTCTACTCATGAAACTGAGCAACTTTCCCCAATAACTATTAGGCATCTCCATACAAACTAGGCCGATCACGTGATCAAATTAATTATTTATTATTATATACGGTTGTCCCAGAAATACCACGTCAGAGTGACACAGGAGATAGATGAGCTCGAAACCTATCAGAAAAAAGCAATTTAACCTTAGTAATAGTCTCAAGGTTTTCGAGATATTCGTACTTTTTTTTTTTTTTTAATCTCTACCCTGTATTGTTTTCTTGCTGTTACTGCCTGGGATATTTTCAAGGGACTTTTTTTATTTTTTCTTCTGATATCTTAAATAATTTCTCTAGATAACAGATATATTCTTTTACTGAGTGTTAATTAAAAGCGGTATTTATTATATTTACTCCTTTATTTAAGCTTCTTTAGCACATAAAAAAACAATTATTCTTCACAAAAACATCTTACTTTCTAGAAAACCTTTCCATGACCTATACATAACTGACAGCGCGGTATATTTGACATTTCAAAGGTACGTTCAGAAACCAAGAACAAAATCACTCGCTATTCTAACACACCTCCTTGATTTTGTTCTTTCTGACAAGTTAACACAGACTTCTCAAGTTAATTACATATTTCAAAACAAAGTTACATTTTAAATCTTACATTTTAACAATCTTTAACACCAAGCAAGTATCTTAACTTCTGAAACTTAAATTTACACAAAGATTTTGTCAATATATCTGCAACCTGATCCTCTGTATTTATCTTCAGAACATTTATCAATCCTTTCTTTTCAAAATCATGGACAAAATGATAGCTTATATCAATGTGTTTCGAGTTTTTACAAAATTTACCATTTTTAGACAACGCAATAGCACCACTGTTATCCTCATAAATCTTAACACTGTCACTCACTTTCACATCAATATCACTTAACACTCCTTTTATTGGTAACACTTCTTCAACACAATCAGCTAATGCATAATATTCTGCATGAGTAGATGCTCTTGAAACTATCTTCTGTTTCTGTGATTTCCAAAACACTGTATTTCCAAACACTCTTATCACTATTCCTGTAGTAGACTTCCTGTCAACTATATCTGCTGCCCAATCAGCATCAACATAGGCATCCATAATATTTTTATATCTTGCACAATAATTTAATTTCAGGGATCTTGAATGATACAGATATTTCAGTACACGTAAGGCATATTTATAATGAGTGTCATCATAGCTACTCTGAAAACGACTCAGATAATTCACTGAAAAAGATACATCAGGGCGTGTTCCATTTGCCACATACAATAAAGCTCCAATCAAGTTTCTATACTTTAGATTTTCATTTATCTTTTCAGCTGGCTCTAATTTTAAGTTTATTTCCATAGGTGTCTCAAATCTTTTTGAATCTGTAATATTATACTGTTCTGCTAAACTCTTTATGTATTCTTCTTGACTCAAAAACATTTTCTTCTCTTCAGGATTATATTCTATATTTATTCCCAAGTATTGTTTTATTCTTCCAAGATCTTTCATAGGAAATTTACTGTTTAACATTCCTTTCACTTTGTTTATATTCTCATTACGCTGTCCTATTATAAGGAGATCATCAACGTATAGTATTACATATATAAGGTGCTTCCAAAATATATGCCACGGCTGAAATGGGAGTAAGAGTCATGAATATAGATTACAATAGTAAAAACAAATCGTACCCCGGAGTCTTTAAATTGATTTGGGAGAGTAAACAAATTTTGTTTACCTTGATTTAATTTTGCATAACACGGTCCGTCAAGTACGTACGCTCCGCCATGAAATCATGAATGAACTCGATGTCATTTCGCTAAATGAAAGCAACGCACGCTCGTGTCGCTTTCGACAGGTTATTTTAGTGATCAGCTGATTGTCTTTAAATGGAATGTAAAGCAGAATAAACAAACTTACCAATTATTAAAACGGCTTATTCAAGTAACAAGGTGATAAACTTACTATCACACTTTGACAGGCTTTGGACTGTCAAATTACGTACTGTAAAGTATCACTGGTGGCTGACTCACGCCAAACCTGCTCATACGGGTTTACGGCATAGGCAGGGATGTTATTGCACTCGCGGTAGCAGATTATCATCACGTTATTTACAAGATTAACACAACACTGGTGGCTGACTCTTACACCAAACCTTTGCTCATGCAGGTTTACGGCATGCGCAGGGATGTTATTCGGCAGTTCGGCACTCGCGGTAGCAGAGTATCATCACCTTATTTACAATCTTTTACACAACATAACACTGGTGGCTGACTCTTACACCATACCTTTGTTTACGGCATGCGCAGGGATGTTATTGCACTCGCGGTAGCAAAGTACCATTTCACCACCTCTTGATTTGTATGTACCTACGTCTGGGTGACATGGTTATCTCACTCGCGGGCGGGGGTGGTCATGGGTGGTGCAAAACATTCGCGTCGCGACTGCGCGTCACTGCTGCGCATAGCGAACTGACCTCCTCTGAACTGTACGAAGGGCGCGAGCGCCGCTTGCCCCCGCCGGGTCGCGCCCCGCCCCCGCGCGAGTGATGCGAAACGGGTGCGGACGACAGAAATCAAAGCCTTGTGCGGCATGACACAAGGACCGACTTTGTTTGATGTCTAGCCGCAACGTCGGAGCGTTTACGCAGTTTCCGCGCGCCTAGTTTTCATTCAACACACTACGGGATGGCTTAATAAAGTAAAGCAATTTATTTTTATGATTGTAATTTTTTTGTATGGAAAAAAAATAACAATTTCCGGACATGAATTTCTCATTTTCGTGATCAGTATACTTGATACTTTCTCCCATTTCAGCCGTGGCATATATTTTAGAAGCACCCTATATTTTATCATTATTTATACATCCTTTATACAAACAGTAGTCATAGTCTGATCTTTTAAACTTTATCTCCATCATGTAGTTATGAAAACATTCATACCAATCACGTGGGCTTTCTCTTAATCCGTATAATGACTTCTTTAGTAGACAAACTTTATTATTTTCTATATCATAACCATCTGGTGGGTAGATAAACACTTCTGATTTAATATTTCCATTTAAAAAGGCTGTCTCAACATCCATTTGTTCAATTTGCCATCCATTTACACATGCTGTAGATAATAGTACTTTTAATGTAGTCATTCTAGCAACCGGTGAATATATTTCTTCATTTTCACTATACATTTGTTGAAAACCTTTAGCGACGACTCGTGCTTTGTATTTTCCATTAGACTTAATTCTGTATATCCACTTGACTTCTATTATTTTCTTATCTATAGGCTCTTCAACAATGTCCCATGTATTATTTTCTTCTAGACTTTTTATTTCTTCATCCATTGCTTTTCTCCATTTTTTAGAATCTGAACTCTTCATTGCTTCTTCATAATTTTCTGGTACGCTTGCATTACAATAATTTACATACACAATACAATCATCAAACTTCTGGGGCAATCTTCTTGTTCTTTGAGGTCTTGTCCTTTCATTCACCTCCTTAACTTCTTCTACTTCTTCATTTGTTGTCTTCTTTTCAGTTATGTCTTCATTTTCAATATTCATATCTTCCTTTTCTTTACTCTCATCATTTCTGTCTTCCTTTTCATACCTTATTTCTTTATTTTCATTGTATTCATAGTCTTCTTGCTCATTTTCACTTTCTTCATCATCATATTCATTAAACTTCACACGTTTTTCTGTCTTTTCTATAAATCTCACATGACGGCTTATAATCACTTTATTGTTTACTAATACTCTGTATCCTGTGTCTGTATATCCTACTAATATTCCTTTTACAGCTTTCGGATTCAACTTTGATGTTCTTCGTTCTTCTGGTACTCTCACAAATGCTGTACTTCCAAATATTCTTAGATTTGTCACATCCGGTTTTCTTCCAAAGAATATCTCATATGGCGTCCTTTTGATCAAAGTATTTGTCAACAATCTGTTTCCTAAATATGCAGCAGTTTTAATACACTCAGGCCAATAACATTTGTCAATTTTCCCTTCAGCTAATAAGCATCTAGCTCTATCCATAATCGTTCTATTGTACCTCTCAGCAACACCGTTTAGCTCATGAGTATACGCAGGACTTGGTTTCAAATATATTCCTTCTTGTTTCGCCAAATCATAAAACTGTTTATTTAAATATTCTTTCCCATTGTCACATTTAATTTCTTTAATTTTCTTTCCCGTTTGGTTTTGCACTAATTTTATATAGCTTACAAAACAATCATAAACTTCACTTTTTTGTCTTATACAATACACTTTAGCTATTTTACTGAAATCATCAATGAAACTCACAAAGTATCTTTCACCACCATAACCTACAGGACTTATTGGACCATTCACATCAGTATGTATAATTTCTAACAAATCATTTGCTCTACGTCTATTATTTTGAAATGGCAAGTTTGAAATTTTATTCTGAAGACAAATCTCACATTGGTAGTAATCATTTTCAAGTTTTTCAGGTAAACCTGTACACAACTTATTTTCACACATTGTTTTTAAATTATAGAAATTACTATGTCCTAAAATCCTATGCCACTTTTCTTTGTTCGATATTGAAACACTTGTGTTTGCATAGCAATTATCAAATATTTTACCCCTTAACATATACAATTTATTTTGCCTTTTAGCATAAGCTATTAAATTATTTTTCGGACCATAAATTTTAGCATTATTATTATTAAATATTATTCTATTATTCTGTGCTGTTATAGTGGACACACTTAATAAATTCTGCTTCATACTTTGAACATAATAAACATTGTTAATCTTTGTTTTTAACCACTGTCCATCTACATAAAAAACCATAACAATATTACCAATTTTGTTTGATTTTAAAGAAAAACCATCACCTACTTTTATATCTATCGGATTCTTTAGTATTTTATATTCACAAAAATATTTGTCCTCATTTATTATATGATCTGAACAACCACTGTCTAAAAGCCATGTTATTTCTTTACCATTCATATTATTTGACACTGACCTTGATCTGACTTGCGATGACATCACTTCCACATTAAATGAGTTTCCATCATTGTTTTCTTTTACAACTGAATTTCCTGCTATTCCTCCTCTCGGCTGGATCATTCCTCTTCCACCTCCTGGCTGGTACGTTCCTTTTCCACGTCCTCTTGACTGGCTGCGACCACGCCAATTTCTTCTCCAATTAAAATTTCCTCTCCATTTTGGCTCATCATACGTGCGATTATTCGGGCAGTCTCTTATGTAGTGTCCAACTTTTCCACAACCATAGCAACTTTGTTCCTTACTTTTTGTATGAAATGACTGTCCTGTTTGTCCTTGTCTGTCCATGTTCGATTCCTTCTTCTTGTGTTCTAATATTAACTTTGACTTCACATAATCAACAGACTTTTCCTTATCTGGCAGTGCATCAACTATATCAACAATGTTCGAGAATGATTGAGGAAGGCTCAGCAACAAGTAGTTTAATTTATCCTCCTGTGACACTTTTTCTCCACAATTTATAAGATCATTAATATGTGCTTCAAATCTGTTTAGAAATTCAACTGGATCTTCCGTTTCAGACATTTTCAAATCTAGCAATTTCCTTTTACAAAGTAATTTGTTCGCGCTCGTTTTTATCAAATATATATTATCAAACTTACTGATCATGTTTCTTGCAGTTTCTTCATTTATTATCAACTCCAACTGTGAATTAGATACGCTGTTCACGATATAGTTTTTTGCTTTAATTTCCATTTTATTCCACTCTTCTTCTTTTATATTGTCGGGTTTCTTCACATTTGCAATAACCTCATAACAGTTTTTCATCTCTAAAAATAGTTTCAGTCTGAACTTCCACTTATCATATCCCATACCGCTGAACAATTGTAACTGATTCTCATTTTTCTTTTCTTCCATTTTTGTCTGAGTTTTTCTTCTAATAACCACGGACCTCTGCTACCATGTTAATTAAAAGCGGTATTTATTATATTTACTCCTTTATTTAAGCTTCTTTAGCACATAAAAAAACAATTATTCTTCACAAAAACATCTTACTTTCTAGAAAACCTTTCCATGACCTATACATAACTGACAGCGCGGTATATTTGACATTTCAAAGGTACGTTCAGAAACCAAGAACAAAATCACTCGCTATTCTAACACTGAGAAATACTTTAAAATCCGAAAAAAATAATTCAATAATTGTGACATGTAACCTTGTGAAAAGTCAAACACTAACTTTGACTAGCTGGCGTGAAAAAAAAATGTATGAAACGGAGTTTACAAATCATTTTAAAAACTAGACCATTTTATGCTGATTTAGAAATGGTACAATACTTGTGAGATTTTTAGCAAAATCTTTGACATTTGAATTTTTTTCTTCATAAGACCCCATTAGCCGAACTCGTTTAAAACGATAAAATAACTATTATTGGACCTTATCACAGTCTAAATGTTCGCCTCGCCACTCGCACGTGAGTGTAAATGAGCTAATACAGTGTAGATCCGCGCGGACGAGCGCGGGGTACGAAAGGCGACTGATCAACCAATCACGCACCGGTGCTTATCTCATGTCCCATCGCACCTCAATCCTCTCGGAAGAGACTTAAAAGTTTACTATTGCGCATTCAAGGCCAGTCAATACCTCCGCCAGCCTCAGCCCTCACAATAATGAAAAGAGAGCGGGACAACAAATACGGGTTCTATCTCACAATTATTTTATTACCACAGTCCCTAGTAAGTAACAATTTAGACTGTGATAAGGTCCAATAATAGTTATTTTATCGTTTAAAACGAGTTCGGCTAATGGGGTCTTAGGACGAAAAAAATTCAAATGTCAAAGATTTTGCTAAAAATCTCACAAGTATTGTATGGACTAGTTTTTAAAATGATTTGTAAACTCCGTTTCATTACATTTTTTTTCACGCCAGCTAGTCAAAGTTAGTGTTTGACTTTTGACAAGGTCACACAAGTCACAATTATTGAATTATTTTTTCGAATTTTAAAGTATTTCTCAGTAAAAGAATATTTCTGTTATCTAGGGAAATTATTTAAGATATCAGAAGAAAAAATAAAAAAAGTCCCTGAAGATATTCCAGGCAGTAACAGCAAAAAAAATACAACAGGGTAGAGATTTTCAAAAAAAAAATTAAAAAGTGCGAATATCTCGAAAACCGTGAGACTATTACTAAGGTCAAATTGCTTTTTTCTGATAGGTTTCGAGCTCATCATCTATCTCCTCTGTCACTCTGACGTGGTATTTCTGGGACACCCTGTATATTATATTAATATTATAAGGTTATTATGACACACCCACCGACGTAAATATGGGGTGGAGGGCAGAGGCCCCAGAAGTGAGCGCAGTGAAACGTGCTCCATCCAAACGTTGTAGCCCGTGATCCCTTCGGTCGAATTCTACCAGCAGAGTTGTAGTGTAGCCCATGGTTCCCTCTAATGAATCTCAGCCATTTTACCACACCGCGAAATATTTTTTTACATAAAAAAAAATGGAATATTGTTATTGTATAAGGCAGCCCTCTTAAGTGCGCGGCCCCTAAGTGACAGGTGTAGAATTATTAAAATCACCCTAAAGAACGTTGCAGCGAACAAAGGAGACGTGCCTCCATTCTATTCTTACCCCCATTGTTAATTACCCACTTTTTAGGGTAAAAACAATCCTACGCTGGTATCCCGAAAATCCAATATAACCCGACTTAATTCAAATGGCACAATTGCTACGTCTCATGTCAGTGTATGTAACAAGATGGCCACCTTATTCGGCCGGATAATACAAAAAACAAAGGAATGCCTTTGGTATGATTTTCATAAAACTATAGGCTGATTTTAAGAGGTCAGCAGAAGTATTACATAACACTAAGCATGTGATTTTATTATAACAGAAATTATAAAATTTCAAAATACGAGTAGGTACTTACCTATGAAATGTTAAATTGGGCTCCTTTCGCAAAGACCGGCTTTTACAGCCAATAACACTGCAATTCACCATCGCAATACTTTTCCTTAACTTCGCCGAATACTTCATAAAACGTTTGATGCAATAAAAATGTAAATTCGCGTTTTTCACATAAATGCTGTATACAACAGGTTTACTGTTTGCCTACAATCAACTAGGAAAAAAATCACATACGCGCGTAAGTGACAAGTGGTGGACATTGTATCTCGCTCACGCACACTAGTTGAGTCACGACATCATCTCTTTCCTTCGTTTCATTATTATTTACTCCAATGTTCCATCTATTCTCCATCTACGAGGCGCAGGCAGACAAGCAAGGCAGTCTGACTTGAGATGACTTGAGTCTGACCAAAGTCTGACAGACGGCAAGCAAAGAGAATATAATCACTACGTTTAACAGACGGTCACTGAGCATATAATCACGACAACTTTTGAACTTTAACAGTTTTGTTTTATGGTTTTTATAGGGTCTATCCTCTGAATTCGACTTTTCTTATAGGTACATAATCTGAGAATTTGTGATTTTTTATTTTATTATCTTCTCGTATTTTAGTGTTACTTGCATTATCCCTGGATATAAGTAAATATGGCACCGCGTAAATGCGCTTAATCTCAGCGCTTAATACTACGGTTGGAACAACTTGAGTACTGAATATTCGATGTTTCGATTTCCCATCAGTGATAAAAATCGTTTGGAACAATGGCTTACCAATGCTAGTAAGTAATAATAATCCTTAGTAGATCAGAAGGCTTCCGTGCACTAGCTGCGCTTCGGAGACTTCTTTTCAGAGACTCTTTTCTGTGCAATACAGGATCAGGTTATAAAGACGAACAACAACTACAGGAGGTTCATAATGAAAGTCGGCACCGTGGACGTATGTCGGTTGTGCCGTGAGCCAGGTGAAACACTGCGCCATATAACCCCCGGTTGTTCGATTCTTCGTAACACTAAGTATACCAAGTATCTGCACAGACATAACCCCCGGTTGTTCGATTCTTCGTAACACTGAGTATCAGCACAGACATAACCAAGCAGCCAGGATCCTTAATCTAAAAAAAGCTCTAAAATATGGCTTCATAGCTCGGCGGCTGCCATATTACAAGTACACGTTGGAGTCGGTTCTCGAAAACGACTGTGCAAAGCTCTACTGGGACCAAGACATCATCACGGACAGGTCTATTGATCATAATAGACCTGATATTGTGTTGATAGATCGGGCGCAGTCAACAGTGTTTTTTGTGGATATCACAATAGTGATAAATAAAATCCATTCCATCGCGGAATACCACACGATGAGAACCTCGTGCAAGCTGATGCCGACAAAAGGACGCAGTACCTTAACCTGGCGCACGAGGTTACGGATATGTGGCAAGTGCCATTCCACTGAAATAATTCCTGTAGTCCTGTCCGTTAATGGTTTGATGCCCGCTGACCTGGATTGTCACCTGGGACTTCGAGGCAGACCGATAATAGCGGCTATGCAAAAGGCAGTTCTCCTCGACAATGCCCGGATTGTCCGACGCTTTCTCACCTCATCGCCAGTCATTGCACTGACCTCCAGCCGACTGTGCTTCTGCTGAAATAGCTCCTGCCACTTCGCCTAGCGCAAAGTGGTCAGAGTAGCTTAAATTTATGTTTGAAAATAATAATAAAAAAACTTTATTTACAGCTTATCTTAGCTTAAAATATTTTACTTATGTTAATGTGATACATGAAGGCTAATGCACATCTTTGTGGGCATGGACTTGAAAAAGATATATTAATATCTTGTGTTTCCTTGTAGCTCCGAATAATCTATATACATACATATAATAAAAATGTAGAGGTGGAATGTCTGTACATAGAAAAAAAAAAGTGCTAAAAACTGAGTCAGGGGGGTGTAAGAAGGGCAATAGAACAAATCCAGATTTTTTTCAATTTTTTTGTTTCTCTGTCTGTTTGTCTGTTTGTACGGGCTAATCTACAAAACTGCTGGACCGATTTAAATAAAATTTTATGGTTGTACCTTATTGACCGGGGTCAATATCTTAGATACTTTTCATCCCGGAAAATTAAAGAGTTCCCGTGGGATAGTTAAAAAACTATAGTAACTTATAAGCTATATATAGCTTAGTACACAAGAACTTATGCACCTAATTTAGTAAAATTTGGCATGCTGATACCTTAGTGTCAGTAACCCCAGCAAGCACTTTTTTCCTGAGGCTCCTAGGAGAATCCTACCTATCTCAAATTTTAGAGCATAATTAGAGCAATCATCATGCCAAGGGAAAAAATTTGAGCAATCATACTTTTCGAGATACGAGCGCCTAACGGTGTGCTAAGCAAAACTGGTGCACAAAAACTACGAAGACTTGGGAAATAATTTTAATGTACAGATTTAGAGCATCATAAAGTGAGTCGGACTGCAAAGTTTCATGAAGTCATGTCAATAGTTATCTCGCTAGAACGCAAAACCTGCTTCACGTTATTTTCACAAATCTTTCTAGCAGTATTACAGCATCTTGCTTCAAAATTTTTATGCCAGGATTTAGAGCAACACTAGAAACCTATGCCTAATTATTTTTGAATCCCAAAAATCAGTACTTTTTGTGCTACGAGCCAATGTTTTTTCCTTATGGGTTGACATCACAAAAGTGACAAAGCTGTATAGCTTTGAAACTAATACGAATACAAGACTGGTTCTTATGCTCAGATTTAGAGCAAAATTTGAGCATTCTGCTAAAAAAAAACTAGAATCCCAAACATTATAGTTACAGCGGTAGACGCTAAAAATTGATTTTTTCCGCCAATTTTTTGAATAATTACGGCGACTCGCGGCAGATTGCGACGTTGCCGCTTTTATTTTTTTTTTGTTTAAGCAGTAATTGACTTTGTGCTGTGAATATAAGGTACATTTCAGTTTCAAACTCGATTGTCAGTTACATTGATATAGACTAGAAACAAGGGCGATTTTATATATTTCTATGGGCCTTGTGCCTGAAATAAACTGATTAATAAATAAATAAATAAATACATGTAAATCATACGATAGCGGAATACCTATTATGCGGAACACTTGTGATTCATCGTTGTGTTTTGCTGGTGGTGGCGGCGGCGGCATCGTTCCGATTTCAGCCATGCTCCAATATTTGTATATAGCACAGTACAAAAACAAAACGCAAAACGCCCTACATCCAAACATTCGACCAACACATTAGTCATATCATATTCATATACCGTACTAAATCATATAAATTCGACTGAATAAAAAGCGGTTAAGTGCGTATCGGGCCACGCGTAGTGTAGGGTTCCGTGTCAGTTTTTTAACTTATTCTAAAATATATATTTTTTAATATCTATATTTTTTCTAGTATAAAGGTTAAAGAATCGATGACACATGTACAGTTCACAGATGCACAAACTACAATAAATGAAACACAGGTTTGCTTGGACAACCGCACCCGGTGACAGCTCGATGGCAAGTGTCAACCGTAGTAACGTTCATATAATTTCCAGTATGCTACATCTACCTTTTACAAAAAACATTTTATTTTAAATTAGTTTATTTAAATATTGTGTTTATTTAAAAGGTTTATTTAAATATTTTTTATTATTAAAAGTTAAGTACCTACTTGTTTACTTCATTTAAAAATTATATTATTTAAGATCTTGTAACAGCGAGTTATTCAATTAATTGTTACATTCATAAATATATTTCATTTCAACATTTACTTGTAACATCGAGTTATTCAATTAATTGTTTGTTATATTTAAAAATATATTTCATTTCAATATTTACTTATGACATTGAGTTATTCAATTCATTCTTATAAGTATTTTTAAAACTATATATTTCATTTTAACATTTACTCCGTTACTCATTATTTATTTATTTTTTATTTTTTTATGCTACCTAATACAAAGTTCCTACCACTTGGAACTTGTATACCCAGATGTTTCGGAAAGTGTTAGCGAGGTGAGAAGAAACATCGGGCCTGAAAGAAACTCACCTCAACACACGTTTTTAAAATACATCTATGCATTTAAATTATTATTGTTTCTCGAAAGATAACTAAATATCTGTTTTTATGGTTGCACAAGTTACAAGTTATTTGTGGTTATTACAGTTCTGGCAATAACTATTTGGTATTAACTTTTACTATATTTATTATAATACCAATATTTTAGCACAAATACAATACATTTTGAAATTGTATTTTTATAAGTCGGTCAAAAATAAGTAACACATAATATATTATATGTTAAACAATTTAAAACCATTCTTTTATAGAAGTGTCATAAAATATACCAGTTTTTATGAACAAATAATGTAAGTAATATCCAAATGAATTTCATCAATCCACTATAATACCAATAACAAATAGTTTTATTTTATTGAAATTACTTACAGTCAATTAATATTTTCCATTATTTTTAGAAAATATATACCAGTTTTTATATACAGACATAAACTGCAAACTTATTGCTGGTACCAATACCAGCCTTTACAAGTTTAATAAAACTAAATCAGATTATATATACGTATATCTAGTACAGAAATAATTATTTGCATGTACACACTTAATATAATATTCGTTCAAAGTTAAGTCACACTCATTATGATTCATCTCGATTTGGAGCAATAACTTTTTGAAATTCAAATTGCCATAATTTGGATTACGTTAATTTGTGTAGGCGTGTTTTACTTTCTTTCACTTATACAAACATCTCATGTTCCTAGTGAAACTTCCCTTTTCTTCGAATGAGTCTTCTCAAATGTAGCGTCTCCATTCTGAGTTTCTGGATCATATTTGTAATCACACGCTTCAGTGAAATATCTAACAGGCAATATTCATTGGTCAAGTTACTTTATCTTTCAAACTCTTCAGATCCTCAGTTATAAGTCTTCTTAATTAGAAGAGAAACTGTTTTACTCATTACTTGATTACTTATATGCATATTACTATTAGATTATGTACATTTTGCCAGACGATACATTTTAGGCCATTTATGTATAATCAATAGCAATCCTGTTATTTATCGTGAATACCATAAATACATTTATACATTATTTTGTTACCTTTTCCGATAACTTACTGTTGGTGGGTTGTACTTATTTAAAATTAAAAATGTAAAACAACATTTTACTTATGTACATATTTGATAGAATTTGCTCCATGCAATTAGCTTGCTCTAACGAATTTAACTATAGCTTACACTTTTAATGAGTCACAAATCCTCTTTTAAAATGAGTAAATTCAACCTACTCCCGAGGCTTATAAAAACTCTTTATTATTTTGGCATATTGCTCTGGCATTATTCTATTATAAATTATTTTAAATATAAATATTCATGCCTTTACCATTGTTTATCACAGTTCTTCAATTACAGTTCGAAATTATAATAACTTTGCAATCTACAATTATCTCAATTTCTTCTAGGTACTAGGTACGCTAAACAAGAATTTTAACTCTTTATACTTTTATGTCCTGGGGGCCATGAGCAATATCAATGGTAATGAATACGTGCGATCTACGTCGCAAACGAGTTGACCATTTTTTCCAAATAGCAATAGAATATTAAGCAAATTCTTATATCAGATAATTTAGATTTTACCCAAAAATTTAGATATCATTTAGACAACCACGTCTTTATAGGCTATTTGGCTAAATGGGATCAGTGTGTCATATTTGCTTTTCTTTTAAGGAACAACCATAATTGTAGGTGCTATTCAGTCTTCTGACCAAATAGTTGTAGATACTATTCAGTCTTCTGACCAAATAATTGTAGATGCTATTCAGTCTTCTGACCAAATAATTGTAGATGCTATTCAGTCTTCTGACCAAATAATTGTAGATGCTATTCAGTCTTCTGACCAAATAATTGTAAGTGTTATTTAGACTTTTGATCAAATCAACCATCGGCGCGCTGGCAGCAACTATCTAGGGGCTATTCAGCATTTTAAGTTTCAGCCAAATAAAGCATCGCTATTAGCAACTTTTTTTTTTTTGCACTAAGGTATATTTGACAACAACCTGTAGGGGTAGGTGATATTCAGCTTTTAGGTAGGTGATATTCGGCTTTTAGACTTTATAATTTTTAAATTTATTTATTATTTTAATGTCTCATTGAGTAATTATGATTGATATAATTTTACATTGACATTCTGAATTCAATTCAATTTATTTCGTAAAAATATTTTACTTGTCAATCAGTACAGATATTTTACATAAATGACTATTTGTATTCAATTTTTAATTACTTTGACGATCACATTATATTTTGTCATTATTTATACGCTATTATTGTAATTTGAAATTGATAATGTGAACTAAATGAATCTAATCTTACCAATAGTATGCGTAGTTTCAAAACTGCTAACTCAATTTATATATTTCATGGTACATATTATATAAAATCGAACGGAATCATGTGAAACATTGCAGGACTTGCAATACCGTTCCTTGTTTCCCTCAAAAGCCAAACTTGTTCTAAACCTCTGACTTAAAACTTCCTTCTGCCCGGCCTGCTTACTATCTAACAGGTACAACTATCGTCGACAGATTCTGATACAATGTAACATTTAGTTTTGTTTATATACCATCTCTCACTACCATTGACTAAGACTGTCAAGTACAAGCCGACTAAGACTCAATTGCAGTTTAAATCTCATTGAATTTAACACAGCTAAAAAGTCAATTTATTAAGTTATATTTATTATATTACGTATCACTTGATTTTACAAAGCTACCACTTTTTATGCAAAATTAATTATTTTTTCCAACTATGTACCAGTTTTTAGTAACACCGCCCAGCATTCGCCAAACCAACACTTTGTATTTTACTTTGTCATTTGTAGGTGCACCGTGCAACCATTGCTAAAACATGACTTTATTGGTAACGTTCAGCATTTGCTAAAGTACCATATTATATTGTACTTGGTTTGGTACCGTTCAGCATTTGCTAAACTACCACTCGTACTTGGTACCGTTCAACATTTGCTAAACTACCACTTGTACTTGGTACCGTTCAGCGATTGCTAAACTACCACATCGTCCTTTGTTTCCTCCCTCATTTAGCCAAAATCCAGCCTAAGACAGAATCGAATTTTCCTTTCTACATTGTTTAGTTTCGACATTTTGCTCAGTCAGTTCCCGCTTACGCGTCCTCAAAACTGTTTTTTTTTTTTTTTGAAATATATTCACCATCTCTATATACGCTATTACCACCCAGGACAACTTTCTTATTCCTTTGAACTATGTCAGTGATTATGATTAAGCTATTTCACGCATCTCTTTGTGTTATATTCGGTTACGTTAAGAAGCCCCTAAGAAGAGCTATCTGCCTAAACCAGTAATCATCATCGCACAATTATATTGTGTTTATTAGACATTTATGATTTTTATGTTTAGGCACTGAGACCCGTCTGAACTGGATTTCCTTTACAACAATCTTATTTCTTTCACTTAAGTATTCTATTTTAAAGATTCAACTATTTTTATAAATATTGTACATCTAATTAACAAACAAGAAATATTTCATTCAGTTTCAAACCAACTTCGGTTGTGCATGAAGACTATATACGTCCATACTTTATACATATCATAGTATAGAAACTCCTTTCTTTACACTTTGTTGTTTATTAAAAACTTTTTGTTCGTAATGAAAACTCGGCGATGCACCGCATAACGCATAAAATCTTTTTATTTACTGACTTGACATTAGTCGTCAGAGAAAAAGAAGTAATTAAACACAACGCATGACATGACATTATTTTCTAAAGACGAGGCAAATGAGTATTTTAAATTTAGGTCATGCCATTATACTTTTATTTCATTACTTACAGTTTATTATATAAAAATATTTAATACAAGCATGTTATATAAACTTTTTCTGTAAATAAGGCAAATATTCCGTCGGACTTATGAATGCGGTGCACACTACCCTTTTTCATTTAACATTTGAATGGACTCGTCCATACTTTAAAAGTCCGTGGCAAGAAATTTTGTATTCTGTGAATTTTACAACAAATCATTAAAAATCACTATAAAAGTGTTCTTATTTACGTTATTTTCCTACGTTTATGTACCAAATTACATGAGTTCACATTATTCAACCATTTAGTAACAGTATGGAGATATTTTACTTGTATTTTTCAAACATTTTCTTGTCTTGATTTTGTTTCAAGTATATTATATCTCGATATTACCTCTGTTGTGTTTATTTAGTATGAACTTGCGTCAGAATTGGTTAATCCTGGCTGGGTCGCCACTTGTACAGTTCACAGATGCACAAACTACAATAAATGAAACACAGGTTTGCTTGGACAACCGCACCCGGTGACAGCTCGATGGCAAGTGTCAACCGTAGTAACGTTCATATAATTTCCAGTATGCTACAACACATTTACTGGTTATAGAGTTGATTTGGCATGGTACTTTTTTTACACACAGTTTAATTATTAGGAAAAAAAAAGATTCTACATATATTTTGCTGCGTAAGACTGATTATTAAACAAAATGTGAATGCCCTAAATGCGGTTAATTTGTGACACTGATCGCTGAAGTCTAAACAACGACAGCCGACATCAATGAGACCCTTCCTCTTACTTTTAGGCTTTTCAAGAGTTATTTTTTATTAACACTCAGTGACCTCATGACATGTCTTTCAAGCTATAAAATATAAAGATATAATCAGCTATCAACTAAAATGGCAGTACATCGTCCGGCTCGATAAAATTTTAATACCAATTCCTGTCATATTAAAACCTTACGTATTGTAAGATCACCCACGCTTCCATTTATATTTGTCGCCTTTGTTTCTTGTCTATCAATGTAAATGACAATCGATAGTGTTAAACTGAAATGTACTTTATACTCACGGCACAAAGTCAGTTATTGCTTGAACTAAAATAAAATAAGAGCGGCAACGTCGCAATCTGCCGCGAGTCGCCGAAATTGTTTAAAAAATTGGCGGGAAAAATCAGTTTTTAACGTCTACCGCTGTAACTATAATGTTTGGGATTCCAGTTTTTTTTGAGCAGAATGCTCAAATTTTGCTCTAAATCTGAGCATAAGAACTAGTCTTGTATTCGTATTAGTTTCAAAGCTATACAGCTTTGTCACTTTTGTCATGTCCACCCAGCAAGGAAAAAACATTGGCTCGTAGCACAAAAAGTACTGATTTTTGGGATTCAAAAATAATTGAGCATAGGTTTCTAGTGTTGCTCGAAATCCTGGCATAACAATTTTGAGGCAAGATGCTGAGATCTGATGTGACTGCTAGAAAGATTTGTGAAAATAACGTGAAGCAGGTTTTGCGTTCTAGCGAGATAACTATTGACATGACATTCATGAAATTTTGCAGTCCGACTCACTTTATGATGCTCTAAATCTATGTATTACAATTTTTTCCCAAGTCTTCGTAGTTTTTGTGCACCAGTTGTGCTTGCTGGATGGAATGCCATCCAGCAAGCACACCTTTAGACGCTCGTATCTCGAAAAGTATGATTGCTCAAATTTTTTCCTTGGCATGATGATTGCTCTAATTATGCTCTATTTGAGATAGGTAGGATTCTCCTAGGAGCCCCAGGAAAAAAGTGCTTGCTGGGGTCACTGACACGATACCTTATATGTATACATATAATGAAACTGTAACGGGGCCGATTCTGTATATGGAATATTTTTTTCGTTCGTACTATTGGTCCTGGAAATTCAAAGGGATCCCGAGGAAAAAGCTGGAAACTGCATCTAAGTATTAAGGTGAAACCTTCTCTCTTAGATTAGGCGAATCAAAGGTATATTCAGTTAACATTCTTGACCCGGAATTGTCAAGGGCTGTCCCGAGGGAACTGTCGGGATCCTCTTTTTAGATGAGATATGTCTATAGAGTTTTACGGTGTAGGTAGCTGTAGAATACCGAAAATATACGTATAACGTACCTAGTGAAGCTGAAACGTCCAACTTCGGGGTCACCTCGAGGGCAATGTTACCCTTGCAGCGAAAAAACCTGTAGTGCTCAATAGAACAAAGCGGTACTTTAGACCCAGATAGCGCTACAAATATACAAAGCTCAAGTGAGGTCGCATATGGAGAACTGCTCATATCTCTGAGCAGGAGAGTAGTTGAGAGCTTAATTGATACTTGGGTATGTATCAACTACGAGGGCGACACTGAAAGTTCTTAGAAAATCAAAAACTGAACAAACTAGAAAGTTATTAGTTTTATTATATCTTTTCAAAATAGTGTCCATTCACATCAGTACATCGCTGCATCCGATGGAACCACTGAGAAAAGCACTTTGCCCACTCCTCCTTAGGGGTCTCTTCGACGGCCTTTTTAAACGCAGCCACTGCTTCCTCGGCGTCCATAAAACGTTTTCCTCGAAGTTTTTCTTTTATTTTCGGGAATAAATAAAAATCGCAAGGTGCGAGGTCGGGGCTATACGCCGGGTGACCCAGTAATTCCACGTCTGACGTCGCCAAATAGTCGATCGTTTGCTTGGCGGTGTGCGACGAGGCGTTGTCGTGGTGAAGGAGGATCCTACTGCGAGGTCGTTTCTCCCGAACTTTTTCCAAGACAAGTGGCAAACAATTGTTAGTGTACCACTCTGCAGTAACTGTTTTTCGATCCTCTAAAATAATTGTTGAGTAATGACCTGTCCTTCCGAAGAACGAGGCCACCATCTTTTTTCCCACGCTTCGACCTCTCTTCACTTTAGTTGGCAACTCCTCGGAAGGAAACACCCACATAGCAGACTGTCTTTTAGTTTCAGGATCATAACAGTAAATCCAGCTTTCGTCACCCGTAAGTATGTCGAACACAGCATTTGAGTCACCTCCGTTAAATCTTTGAACCATTTCACGGCACCAATCAACACGACGGAGTTTTTGGGCCTCTGTCAAATTATGAGGTATCCACCGGGCACAAAGCTTCCTGACCGCTAAATGTTCATGGAGGATTTTGTGCACTTGACTCATACCGATGCCTAAGCTTGTCCGAATCTGCTGATAGGTCACTCCAAAGAAGTTTTATATCGTCGCTCCGCTCCTCTATAGAACGCTAATAAGTCAGTTTCAATATGAAACCGCGTGGACCAAGTTGAGGGGAAAAACTGAGGTGCGGGAGGGGGAAGCTTCATAACTGTTCGAATTTTTGAATCTAAGAATGTCATATGTTTGAATTACGACCAATCACAGTAAGATGTCAACTGTCTAAAGATTTAAATCGTCGAATAGCAATAGAGGATTTGAAAATGACAAAACTCAAAATACGACTGAAATATCTAGTGATGGAGGTAATAGAAAGGATCACAAATATCGAAAATTCTTACGATAATTTTTAAAATGAGGATAACAAAATAAATTAAGCATATTGTTCCTTGTTAAATCTTAATACATAAACAATACTAATACAAATTCACAAATATAATACAGTAAAAATACATATTAAAACAAAAAATATATATTTTAAAAATAAAAATCAAACCGAATCATAGTTTCCAAAACATATCTATAGCCAAGCTGGGCGGAAATGTTAGGAGAAAATTTTCCAGCTGTCGTGTCTGCTCATATTCTTAATTTTCGTTTAATTTTTATTTGGGTTCCTTTGGAAACTGAAAATAATTAGATGAAAAAATAAGTCAAATACATTTCATGTCAACTTTGGATAAAACTATGTAAATATGCAGTCGGATATTTTTTATTGCTAAACTTTTTGCTATATCTATCGAAAAGTCGATGAAGTGTTACATCACTACCATATGTTTTGCAACGAAGTTATTTAAATAAAAAATAGTCAATATATGGCTTACTACTGGTATGAAACCCCGCACATTTGATTTATTGAGATGCCCGGTGCGGTTTCCGCATCAGACAAAGGTGCAACTTGGCATTTTTACGATAAATTTACACACATTTTGTCCGATGATGTTACCTCGACCATTGACAGAAATAGACTGAAAGACGAAAATTGAACAAAAATGACATTTCATTTTAACTTGGCCATCTGCCCACCTTGCGGCGAGCAGCCGATGCCCTGTATTGCTAGTCTATAGAGGGGGGAGCGGGGTGCATGTCTATGGGTCACTCTTTTGTCAGTCTCTATCATACGCCGCACATGACTGATGTTATCTTCAGTCGTCGCCGTAGAAGGCCGTCCCTCACGCAGATCATCGGTGAGATTAGTCCGACCACGTTTAAACTCATTAAACCAGTTGTAAACAGTGGCACGAGATGGGGCTTCATCGTGAAAGGCCAATCGAAGTCTATCATAACTTTCTTGTTGACTTAAATGACATCGAAAGTCATAAAAAATCATTGCACGAAAATTTTCTCGCGTTAAATTCATGCTGACGTGACACAGATAATTTTCAGTTTGCCGCCAAATCGTGAAACAAATGATAAATGAATGAAATACATACACGATAACATTGGCAAAGAGTTCCATTTTCAAAATTTGAACTTATTTTTTATTATATCGTTTACAAGTGGCCAGTTCTAAAAACTTTCAGTGTCGCCCTCGTAAATCCCCTTGACTCCACCCAGCGACGCGCGATCAGAATTGTCGATAACCCAGAACACAAGCGGTGTAGCAGCAACACCTCAGCTTTCGTAAAGACTTCAGCTCTTTCTGTGTGTTCTACCGCTATACAACGGCTTGGGTTCCTAGGGACTGTATGACATGATGCCTATGGCACAGTTTTATCACTCCACTCGATCAACACTCGCCATCGGAGTAGAATTTATCCCCTACCAGCTAAAGCCAAATTGTTCTTGAACGGTAAGTGTCAGTGACCCCAGCAAGCACTTTTTTCCTGGGGCTCCTAGGATAATCCTACCTATCACAAATTTTAGAGCATAATTAGAGCAATCATCATGCCAAGGGAAAAAATTAGAGCAATCATACTTTTCGAGATACGAGCGCCTAAAGGTGTGCTTGCTGGATGGCAGTCCACCCAGCAAGCACAACTGGTGCACAAAAACTACGAAGACTTGGGAAAAAAATTTGATGCACAGATTTAGAGCATCATAAAGTGAGTCGGGCTGCAAAGTTTCATGAATGTCATGTCAATAGTTATCTCGCTAGAACGCAAAACCTGCTTCACGTTCTTTTCACGAATCTTTCTAGCAGTCACATCAGATCTCAGCAATTACAGCATCTGGGTTCAAAATTTTTATGCCAGGATTTAGAGCAACACGAAAAACCTATGCTGAATTATTTTTGAATCCCAAAAATCAGTACTTTTTGTGCTACGAGCCAATGTTTTTTCCTTGCTGGGTGGACATAACAAAAGTGACAAAGGTGTATAGCTTTGCAACTAATATGAATACAAGACTGGTTCTTATGCTCAGATTTAGAGCAAAATTACAGCATTCTGCTCAAAAAAAACTAGAATCCCAAACGTTATAGTTACAGCGGTAGACGCTAAAAACTGATTTTTCCCGCCAATTTTTTGAATAATTACGGTGACTCGCGGCAGATTGCGACGTTGCCGCTCTTAATTTTTTTAGTTCAAGCAGTAACTGACTTTGTGCTGTGAGTATAAGGTACATTTCAGTTTAAAACTATCGATTTTCACTTACATTGATATAGACTAGAAACAAGGACGATTTTATATATTTCTATGGGAATAAATACATGTAAATCATACGATAGCGAAATACCTATAATACGGAACGCTTGTGGTTCATCATTGCGTCCTGCTGGTGGTGGCGACGGCGGCATCGTTCCGATTTCAGCCATGCTCCAATATTTGTATATAGCAGTACAAAAACAAAACGCAAAACGCCCTACATCCACACATTCGACCAACACATTAGTCATATTCATATTCTGTACTAAATCCTATAAATTCGACTGAATAAAAAGCGGTCAAGTGCGTGTTGGGCCACGCGCAGTGTAGGGTTCCGTGGTACAACTTCATCAAAGTAATCAATGAAAATATGAAGCAGGTACGAAATTTTTGACGTTTTCATGTGTCAGTTCCCTAATAAGATTGTTTGCCTTTTTTAAATTGGATTGAAACAAGGTATACCTAGTGCCGCGTTCAAAACCACTGTACCTACATAAAAGTCAGTTTTTTTCAAATAAAAATATTTTTATTTGTATGGTGATTATAGGGCTAGTGGTGAACCCCACTGTCAGACACCTGAAATAACTTTACGACTACCATCTAAAGATATTAATTGGCACGAATGTGTCAGAGTGTCTTGAAAAACGCGAAAACCGTCGAGTTAAATGTCACTAACAGAAAAACTTATCCAGATAATTATCTAACTTTTATTCAGTTAACCTACGTTATCGAAGCGAAAAAGCAAGAGTGCAAGTCACACTGAACTGCGGCTGTGGTGACCGATTTTTATTACTATCGGTCTTCATCGTTGCATTGGCCGAATGTGTGGATGTAGGGTAAAATTTAATTGTCATTACGTTATTGCGTTGGTAACACACAGAATGAAATAAAAAAAATATATAAGCAACAAAACAAAACAAGAGAAGCTCGGCTTGATAAAACCCTCGTGTGTATAAAAGTTACAAAAAACTGATTATGGATGTCTGTTTCTAAAATATATATTTTTTAATATCTATATTTTTACTAGTATACAGGTTAAAGAATTGATGACACATTTACTGATTATGGAGTTGGTTTGGCATGGTACTTTTTTACACACAGTTTAATTATTAGGTAAATAAAAAGATTCTACATATATTTTGCTGCGTAAGACTGATTATTAAACAAAATGTGAAAGCCCTAAATGCGT
Organism: Coleophora deauratella; assembly: GCA_958295455.1. Lineage (NCBI taxonomy): Eukaryota > Metazoa > Arthropoda > Insecta > Lepidoptera > Coleophoridae > Coleophora > Coleophora deauratella. The sequence continues at coordinate 3,924,146 of OY282413.1, forward strand.
TTAATTTATGACACTGATCCCTGAAGTCTAAACAACGATAGCCGACATCAATGAGACTCTTCCTCTTACTTTTAGGCTTTTCAAGAGTTATTTTTTTATTAACACTCAGTGACCTCGTGACGTGTCTTTTAAGCTATAAAATATAAAGATGTAATATCAGCTGTCAACTAAAACGACAGTACGTCGTCCGGCTCGATACAATAATACCAATTCCTGTCATATTAAACCCTTACGTATTGTAAGATCACCAACACTTCCATAGATATTTGTCCCGCTTGTTTCTTGTCTATCAGTGTAAATGACAATCGATAGTTTGAAACTCAAATGTATCTTATACACAAAGTCAGTTATTGCTTGAACTAGAAATAAATAAGAGCGGCAACGTCGCAATCTGCCGCAAGTCACCGTAATTATTCAAAAAATTGGCGGGAAAAATCAATTTTTAGCGTCTACCGCTGTAACTATAACGTTTGGGATTCTAGTTTTTTTTTTAAGCAGAATGCTCTAATTTTGCTCTAAATCTGAGCATAAGAACCAGTCTTGTATTCATATTAGTTGCAAAGCTATACACCTTTGTCACTTTTGTTATGTCCACCCAGGAAGGAAATAACATTGGCTCGTAGCACAAAAAGTACTGATTTTTGGGATTCAAAAAAAATTCAGCATAGGTTTTTCGTGTTGCTCTAAATCCTGGCATAAAAATTTTGAACCAAGATGCTGTAATTGCTGAGATCTGATGTGGCTGCTAGAAAGATTCGTGAAAAGAACGTGAAGCAGGTTTTGCGTTCTAGCGAGATAACTATTGACATGACATTCATGAAACTTTGCAGTCCGATTCACTTTATGATGCTTTAAATCTGTGCATCAAAATTTTTTCCCAAGTCTTCGTAGTTTTTGTGCACCAGTTGTGCTTGCTGGGTGGACTGCCATCCAGCAAGCACACCTTTAAGCGCTCGTATCTCGAAAAGTATGATTGCTCTAATTTTTCCCCTTGGCATGATGATTGCTCTAATTATGCTCTAAAATTTGAGATAGGTAGGATTATCCTAGGAGCCCCAGGAAAAAAGTGCTTGCTGGGGTCGCTCACACTGTTAGGACGAAAACACAACAGAGCGGCGCGGCGCCGCAACGCTGAAATCGGCGGCACGCGTTGCGCCGCACCGCCGAACGCAGCTTTGCGTGGCACGCGCGCCGCGCCGCTCATATCCGCGGCGCGCACCGCTCCTAGCCGCGGCATGCGCCGCTCATATCTGCGGCGCACACCGCTCGTATCTGCGGCGCGGTGGCTCATTTGATGTCCACAGTTTTTGTAGGTCGGAAGCTTGTTTTTAGGGTTCCGTAGCCAAATTGCAAAAACGGAACCCTTATGGATTTGTCATGTATGTGTGTCTGTCTGTCTATCCGTCCGTATGTCACAGCCACTTTTTTCCGAAACTATAAGAACTATACTGTTGAAACTTGGTAAGTAGATGTATTTTGTGAACCGCATTAAGATTTTCACACAAAAATAGAAAAAAAAACCAATAAATTTTGGGGGTTCCCCATACTTAGAACATTAAGAACTTAGGACTTGCCCATGAAGGGTTCCGTAGCAGCAAGTAATAGCCCAGTCATCGAGGAGTTTCTTTGTATGGAGACCCCAACATTAATTTCTCTGTCAATGAAACTTTGCACGATTGTGAAGGATAGTGTATAGATGGAAGATGACAAAGAAGCAAACAGATTTTGTGGCTGGAAGTAGGTGTTTTATACCTAAACATGAAAATTACATTTAAAATTCGGTGGATAATTGCTCGATCGAATATTTCTGTACTATTCGTTAGTAGTAACTTAATGGCACGCGTATGTAATAGTATCCAACACTTTTTCGACTTTTGTGACGCTTAAGTTAAGCAAAACTTGATTTTTCGATTTTACTTCCGATGAATAATTTCTCGATTAATTTTTATTTTTCAGTATACTTACTTTAATATCTTATTGGACATCTTTTTGTATAAGTATCCAAAAGATTTTCCTTTAAGATCATAGCATAATAGTTTTTATGCAATAATTAATTATGTAAAATTTCTCAGTCCATTTTTATTTATTTACATGATTGTACGGGGTTGTATCCGTAACAAATAACTGATAGTAATAAAAAAACTGTATAAACTGAAAAACTGTATATTAAAAACTGTAAAACTTAAACTACTGATGAACTGATGAAATAAATGATAGTGAGTACGCGCGGCGCGCTTGATGACCGATTGCGAACTGATTTTGTATAAATAACGAGTAATTAGGTCAAACCGTAAAGTATTGACGATGCATTTCTGCAGTGTACGTGCTTGCTCGTACATATTCCCGGGGGAGAAAAGATGGGGTTAGTAGATGAGATACTGCGATGATACAAGATGAAAACAATTTATTCTTAAAATTAACATGCACCCATTGTTAGTACTAATACTGATAATAACAAGATGATTTCATTTGCCTTAAAATTAAATACTTAGTGACTAAAGAGTGTCTACTTTAATATCCGGCACACTGAACACTGGTTTGAACACTACAGGGGATGACCCTGTTTCTTTCACTGACACTACAGAGGACGACCCTATTTATTTCACTAACACTCGCGCACTATTTTTTAAAAACTCTGACACTTCACTGTAATGAGCACTAGTTGAAGGCGCACCGCCCGGTCGCGGTGCCGCGGTTGGCGGCGCGGCCCGGGCGCCCGCCGCGCGAGCCCCGGCCGGCGCCGCCGCTGCCTGCTCCACCCTCGTCGCCGCCGCTGGCTCCTGCCTGCGCCTGCGGTACCTCCACACCCACACTGCTCCGCCAAGTCCCATTAGCGCGAATAACACATATATCGCTGCATAATGATGGACATCGTGGTAGGAAACCCTGTCTGCTAAGGGTTCATTTTGCCTCATTACTTCCAGTTTCCTTTCAATTTCTTGGAGCTGTACGGTATGGTTAACAAGGTCAAATGTTTCATTTTTCTGAATAGATATATCTGATAATGAGATGTTAATTATATGATTTATTTAAGATATTTTTGGTAGTTGAATATCGGAGCTGAGATTCATCTTATTTCCATCTTGTCTGTGAGAGTAAATAAAGGAATCAGCTGACTTTATTATACAACCTTGATCAACTGTAAAAAATCCCTTGCCAGCCATTTGTACTGGTGTAACCTGATCGCTGCATATGAGTTTAAGTTGACATTGCTCGCAACATGAATAAAAATATGTGTTTAATTTATTCAATTCCACCCATCTATTATTACATGATCTTGTGATAGTTTTACACTTTCTTGATTGGCAATGTTTCACAAAAACTCTGATCGTCCTTTATAATATTGATAGGCCTTTTAAGATGACACAAGTCTAAATCTGTATTTCTCTGTAAACATGACCTCATATCTTCTTCTGTAATTTCTATAAAAGCATCGTGTTGGAGATGGACGGCAACATATTCTGCCCCCGGCATTATAACGATCTCGATGTTGTTATCTGCTAGGCGAGGTAATTAGTTTCAATATCTCGTACCTATCTTCTCCAATCAGTGGAATCTTGATTTCAAAAATAATAAACCTGGCTGTGACTCTTGCTCGCACTTGTAATAAATTATATATTTCTGATAAACTGTCTGATTTTTTAACTGGTAACGACAAATCTTTTGGGAGCTGCTCGGCTATTACGCCTAGTTCATTTCTCAACTGGTCAGGAGTGAGAAGATGGAAGTTAAATTTCCCATTGTAAACATTAGTGACAGCATCTAGTAAGGTTTGTTGGATATTTTTGAGACTGAACAGAATGTTATAAGCTATCATAGATGTGGTCAGAAAGTCATTGATGAGAGCGACGTTTTGACATTCAGTTTTTACTTCATTAATAGCTGCCTGTACTGTATTAAATTTCTTGTTTATTAACTTGTAATTTTTGTCGATTATGTTTTCTGTTCGTTTCAATAAATTAAACTCCGCCTCTACGACTGATGTTTGGTTTTTCCAGAGGGAAGCTAAATGATTTTGATTTTTTTGGATAAGAGTGATGTCCTGCTCATATTTTTTGGCAAACCGTTCGTCCAGCTCGCCAAATAAACTGTTTGCTATATACCCGACTCCATTGACTAGCCCCCGTCGACGCCGCATTTTGTTTGTATTCGCATTATGATTCATCAATATGTCATTATAATACTCCAGGGCCCTGTACTATAAAGATTACAATTCGACAAATTTGTCGGATTTTGACAAATTTATCGAGTTGTCACTACAAGTCCTGTATTATAAACGTGACAAACTTGTAAAAATGTGACTGGTAAACAGCAGTCGCATTGTCACCTGTCAACTCTGTCTTATAAAACTTTACAAATTGTAAAAAATCGCCTGTCGGATTTCGATGACAATTGTAGGTTATAAGTATGTCCGTAACTATGACAAATTTGTCATGGTAACTGACAATATTGTAATTTTTTTTTAAATGAGTATTAATGCGGGTAGGTGTAAAATCATGGCCCGAATTGTAATCTTTATAGTACAGGGCCCCTCGTGTCGTAGTTGTAACATGATATCCTCTCAGTGCGAATTTGTTTGAATTTTTGTACATAATTTATCTAAGTACTTGATATACATATCCAATGCCGTAGTGCCATCTTGATAAGGTTGAGTATCGTAATACACAACTAGCCTCCAGTCATCGCGTATCAAATGCATGTCTTTAATGCGATCGAAATAAAGACTATTATTTCCTTGCAATGGAGTTGTATGATGCAGGCTGTTTACTGTTGGGACTGTTATAAAAAATAATAACAACATGGAAATAGCCATTGATGTGAAGCTGAAGTTTTTCTTTTTTCTTCGGGGTTGGTCTGATTTCTGCTCTGTTTTATTACATTTTTCTTGCTTAGGTTCTTGTTCCTGATAGACTGGTAGAGTCGCAACTTTACAACCGGCCTTTTCATTAAACCGTTCTTGGTTTTTAAGGAAACGACTCTCACGTGACCATCGCAACCGGGGTGTAGCTCTACGACGCGGCCTAAGGCCCACTTGCCCGGAGGGAGGTTGTCGTCCTTGATAATGACGACATCATTTAATTTTAGGTTTGTTTGTGGCTGTCGCCATTTACTCCTTGATGTTAACTGAGTCAGATATTCTTCGCGCCAACGGCTCCAGATGTCACTGAATAATTTCTGAGTGAGTTAGTCGATTGTAAGATGGCATTTCTAAAAAATTTCTACAAAAATAAATTCCATGTTCATTACTGTGGCACAATGAACAATTATATTTTGATGAAGACGCAACTTGCTTAGCGTCCGGTTGCGAAATAACTTTGCTGCTGGTGAATGAACTTTTGTAGTAAGTAGGTCTCGGATTTTTGTTATAATTCAGATTTTTAGTTATTGCTGGAGATTTTTGAGTAGGAGTGTCTTGCTACCTACGAGATAACTCTAAGGTCGTGAATTTGGCATCCAAAAACTTTAAAAATTCTTGTAAATTTGGCAATTCACGGGGGTTCTGAACAGATTCTATATAGTCGGAGTGGGTGGCTGTATCTAGTTTCTGCGATAAAATATACACAATTATGGGGTCCCATGAACTGATATCTACCCCTAAATTTTTTATAGCATAGAGGCACTCTTGAGTCGTGTCATGCATGCGTTTTATAAGCGAGACTGATTGTTGTTGTATTACTGGAAGGCTCATTAAAATATTCATATGCGAAGTGAATATTAACTTTTTGTTATTATATCTCTGATTTAATATGTCCCAGCAAACAGAGTAATTATCGGAGCTGACATTCAGGTGCTGTATTAACCTTTCTGCTTCCCCTCTAACCTTAGATTTGAGATACTGCATTTTTTGGGCATTTGACATTGAACGGTTATTATGGATGGCTTCTACAAATAAATCCTTAAAAGAAATCCAGTTGTTATAGTTCCCGCTGAAAGTCGGAATTTCCATTTGAGGGGTTGATTTCTCCATATGAGCGACGGACCACATTTTCTTGTTAATTGCCTTTTTAATTTCTTGGTACTTACATTCATATGAAGAGAAAGTTCTCTCATATTCCTGGTTGGATCCCTCCAGTAGGCTGTCCAGATCCCAGTGTAACAAGTCAATAGCTGCCCAGCGCGACTGGATCGTGTGGAGAAGGTCTTCAAACTCCCACTTTTCCGTAACTGACTCTAAATTGATGGATGTGACTGTGCGATGGAAAGCTTTAAAATTGCTGCTCTGCTTCCTTAGCATCTCCTCGGCCCTGCTTACCGTGGCGCTCGACACTTGTGCTGGAGCGTTGCTGCCGCAATCCATCAGGACATCTTGATTTATCTTATTAGTTTCAACCGACTTCGGAATAAACGTCGGAGGCTTTATGATGGGTGTTTTTGGTCTCTCCTGTGTAGGGACCTCATAGTTTTGAATAATACTTCTGATGTTACCATACCTTTCCAACACTCTCTCCTTATCTTTTTCAATAAATTCCTTTAAACTAGGCTCTAACTGACCGGCTGATAATTTTTGAAAATTCGATTCATACTCAAACCAATAGTTATCCAATATGTCTAACTTTCTTTTGATGTAGTCGGCGGTCTTCCTATCTGCACCATCTTTCTTGAAATTGGTAAGAAGATTCTCTATAGCCGAAGACAACTGCTGCTGATTGGCCAAGATATCGCTGACTGAAGCCATTGTTTAAAAATAAAAGGACTGATCTTACTTGAAAGCTGCTGTTGCCTGCCTAATGGTATCGACTTGGCTAGCTCGTCACCCCTGCTGGCTGCTGATCTGCTGAATGCCCGAGACCTTGCTCCTCGGGACCCACTGCAATCCTTTGTTTTACAATAGGATACTGCTAGGGAGTTACTATGACACTTGATAGCACAGTAACAGTCACAGTTCGTACAAACTTTAAAACGAATGCACTATGTCACTATAGGTCGAAAGCGGAACCACGTGTAAAGATCCCGCCTTACCGTAAGGCTCGAAGGACCAATGTACGGGGTTGTATCCGTAACAAATAACTGATAGTAATAAAAAAACTGTATAAACTGAAAAACTGTATATTAAAAACTGTAAAACTTAAACTACTGATGAACTGATGAAATAAATGATAGTGAGTACGCGCGGCGCGCTTGATGACCGATTGCGAACTGATTTTGTATAAATAACGAGTAATTAGGTCAAACCGTAAAGTATTGACGATGCATTTCTGCAGTGTACGTGCTTGCTCGTACAATGATACATAATAATAAATGTAAACAGTATTTCAGGTTATCCAATAAAATTTCGATACATTAAACTCATATGTATAAAGCGTCACACACGTACGTAAGGTCACGCGTCCCGTTTGCCGGCCGCTACCCATTTCCGACCTTTTCGCACTTTATTTTGTATAATAATAGTTTCAAAAAAATATGCTTGGATTCGTTTGATCTGCACAAAATTCACGCGTATGTAGGTATTCCACAGACAAAAAACCTCACTAAAAGGCTGTTGAATATAGATTACAAAAACATCAACATCAAATAACTTGTTAGGTACCTATTAATAATGAAAAAAATACTATACGTACAGCGGCGTTCAGCGCCATAGTACGAAAGCTAAAAAATACAATAAAATAATATAAAGACAAAAATAAATCTTTTTAATCAGAGATGTTGCTAATATCCGCATCCGCATCCGTAAATATGGAGCTTCCGCATAAATTTTGACATCCGCAATATTCAATGCGGATTTTTATGCGGATACGGATCTAGAACAACATAGCTAATTATTGTAATATTTTATTTCAGGTTTATAATTTTATGAATTATTAATTGTAATTATTAATATAAATAATTAATAATAATTGTATAATTAATAACAAAAGTTCTATTAAAAAGATTTTTTATTCATATTTATAAACCAGTATATTTTCAAGTTAGTACCAAAGTACATTATTACACCAAAAGGCAGCAAAGTTACTGAAATAAAATGGTCCACGTTTTTAACTTTCAGTACTTTAATAATTTAATAAAAAAAACAAGGATTAGTATCATTATTTAGAGTTCCGTACACAAAGTCAACGGGACCCTATTAACTGTCCGTCTGTCCGTCTTTAACCGTAATAGGTAGATAGCTGTAATTTCCACAGTGTGTATTTCTGTTGCCACTATAACAACAAAGGCCGGCAACGCACTTGTAACTCCTCTGGTGTTGCGGGTGTGTATCGGCGGCGGTAATCGCTTACCATCAGGTGATCCATCTGCTCGTTTGTCAGCTATGCCATAAAAAAATTAAAAAAACTTAAAAATTAAAGAGGCTGGTAGGGTGACACCAGAAACGTATTTTTGGTGGAATTCCAAATATTGTACGATGGTACGAAACCCATCATGCGCGAGTCTGACTCGCACTTAACCGGTTTTCATTTATTTATGCCCATACAAACCCATACAAAGGACTATGCAAAAAATTATATGATGGGGGTTTATATACGAGAATAGTTATTTGTTCAACGTTAAAGTTCAAAGTTATTTTTGCTTCGAATGCTAGCTTTAAATCACGAACTAGCGAAGTAGTCTGGAATTGAATCACGAGCGTAGCAAGTGAGTGATTTAAAGGCACGAGACATATAAATGACCTGCTTTCGTGTTAAACATACAACTTTCGAACAGCGAGAAAAGCAAAATCGTAGTTAATTAAATTCTCTTTGAAGACAATATAGTTTTTTATTATAATGTTTTTAATTTAGACTCAAAATTTTAGAGGTTGCGTTCGGAAACTGCGCTACTTAACATTTTTAAAAAAACCTAAGATGCAACACAAACATGATATTTTTAAGTAAGCGATATTCATGTTTACTAGTAGGTAAGTACATATTTATTTTAAATATTACGTCTTTAAAAATGCAATAACAGAATTTATAAACTTAAATTTCATTAAATAACATATAACATTGTGAGCCTATGAGTTAAAACGCTTGCTACGTCAAAATGAGTTTCTGATCGAACCATCGCTCATATTTTTTTCAGCGCCGCGTGAAAGGTGTTGTTCGAAATTCGAATCACTTTTTCTCACGCTCAAAGCAAAAACAACTTTTGCTGCGAGTTTTCAGGGACCAATGGCACTCTTTTCATGCTGGACAGATGAAAAACTATTTATTAATCTGTTAACTCAAAGCAGCTTTTTGCTGCGAATGTTAGTTAAGGTGTTCGAATTTCGAACACCAGCTTTTATCACTATCGTGTAAAGTTTTCTAGCTGGTAGAGGTGAAAAGTTGTATGTTAAAACAACAACTTTATACAACTACTCATGAATCTGAACAAATTTCCCGCAAAAAAATTTTGGTTTCCTCATACTAATTGATCAAATGAGCTTCCAAATTTGTATGGGAAATCAAATTCGATTTGCATGAAAATCCCACGTCTGCGGCGGATGTCGTCATAGCAAAAAAAACATCTGGCTGCACAGATGTATTGACTGAGATACGTTTGGAATCTGTTGGTAGGTGGGGACGATTTTTTTGTGTAGTCCTTTTCTCTAAAAAAATATTAAGATTCGCATCCGCGGATAAGCCTTTAAATATCCGCATCCGCGGATTTCAAAGGCTCTGCATCCGCAACCATCTTGTACGATCACTTGTCCTATCCGAGCACTTGACCGAGCACTCGCCCGAGCACTTGACCGAGCACTTGCCCAAGCACTTTACCGAGCACTTGACCGAGCATTCGCCCAAGCACTCGCCCAAGCACTTGACCGAGCACTTCACCGAGCACTTGTCGAAGCACTTGACCGAGCACTTGCCCAAGCACTTGACTAATCACTAGACCGAGCACTCGCCCAAGCACTTGAACGAGCACTTGACCGAACACTCGCCCAAGCACTTGATCGAGCACTCGCCTAAGCACTTGACCGATCAATTGACCGAGCTATGCCCAAGCACTTGGCCGCGCACTTGACCGAGCACTCGCCCAGCATTTGACCGAGCACTTGGCCGAGCACTTGCCGAAGCACTCACCCAAGCACTTGACCGAGCACTTGAACGAGCACTCGACCGAGCACTCGTCCGAGCACTCGCCCGAGAACTGTGCGCTTGTACTCACCCGAGCACTAGACCGAGCACTCGCCCAAGCACTTAACCGATCACTTGACCGAGCACTTGACCGAGCACTCGCCCAGCAGTTGACCGAGCACTTGACAAAGCACTCACCCAAGCACTCGACCGAACACTTGACTGAGCACTTGACTAAGTACTTGGCCGAGCACTTGACAAAGCACTCACCCAAGCACTTGACCGAGCACTTGACCAAGCATTTAAACGAGCACTCGCCCGAGCACTTGTGCGCTTGTACGAGCACTTGTCGGTGCAGTTGTCCGAGCACTTGCTTGTCCGAGCACTTGTGCGCTTATACGAGCACTTGTCGGAGCAATTGTACGAGCACTTGTACGAACACTCAAATCAGGTTGACAATTATACCTATTATTACCTATTATTAGACCTATTTCAAAAGTAAAGCTCGCAAAGTGCTCGTACAAGTGCACGTACAAGCGCACAAGTGCTCAGACAAGTGCTCAATTGCCCGGTCATACAAGTGCTCGGGCGAGTGCTCGGGCGAGTGCAAGCGCACAAGTTATAGGGCAAGTGCTCCGGCGAGTGCTCGGTCAAGTGCTCAGGCGAGTGCTCGGTCAAGTGTTCGGTCGAGTGCTCGGTCAAGTGCTTGGGTGAGTGCTCGGTCAAGTGCTCGGGCGAGTGCTCTGTCAAGTGCTCGGGCGAGTGCTCGGTCAAGTGTTAAGTCGAGTGCTCGGTCAAGTGTTAGGTCGAGTGCTCGGTCAAGTGCTCAGTCGAGTGCTCGGTCGTGTGCTCGGTCAAGTGCTTGGGTGAGTGCTCGGGCGAGTGCTCGGTCGTGTGCTCGGTCAAGTGCTTGGGTGAGTGCTCGGTCAAGTGCTCGGCCGAGTGCTCGGTCAAGTGCTTGGGTGAGTGCTCGGTCAAGTGCTCGGGCGAGTGCTCGGTCAAGTGTTCGGTCGAGTGCTCGGTCAAGTGCTCGGGCGAGTGCTCTGTCAAGTGCTCGGGCAAGTGCTCGGTCAAGTGAACATCGGGCTGCACAGATGTATTGACTGAGGTACGTTTGGAATCTGTTGGTAGGTGGGGACGATTTTTTTGTGTAGTCCTTTTCTCTAAAAAAATATTAAGATTCGCATCCGCGGATAAGCCTTTAAATATCCGCATCCGCGGATTTCAAAGGCTCTGCATCCGCAACCATCTTGTACGATCACTTGTCCTATCCGAGCACTTGACCGAGCACTCGCCCGAGCACTTGACCGAGCACTTGCCTAAGCACTTGACCGAGCACTTCACCGAGCACTTGTCAGAGCACTTGACCGAGCACTTGCCCAAGCACTTGACTAAGCACTAGACCGAGCACTCGCCCAAGCACTTGAACGAGCACTTGAACGAGCACTTAACCGAACACTCGCCCAAGCACTTGATCGAGCACTCGCCCAAGCACTTGACCGATCACTTGACCGAGCAGTGCCCAAGCACTTGGCCGAGCACTTGACCGAGCACTCGCCCAGCATTTGACCGAGCACTTGGCTGAGCACTTGCCGAAGCACTCATCCAAGCACTTGACCGAGCACTTGACCGAACACTTGAACGAGCACTCGACCGAGCACTCGTCCGAGCACTCGCCCGAGAACTGTGCGCTTGTACTCACCCGAGCACTAGACCGAGCACTCGCCCAAGCACTTAACCGATCACTTGACCGAGCACTTGACCGAGCACTCGCCCAGCAGTTGACCGAGCACTTGACAAAGCACTCACCCAAGCACTCGACCGAACACTTGACTGAGCACTTGAATAAGCACTTGGCCGAGCACTTGACAAAGCACTCACCCAAGCACTTGACCGAGCACTTGACCAAGCATTTAAACGAGCACTTGCCCGAGCACTTGTGCGCTTGTACGAGCACTTGTCGGTGCAGTTGTCCGAGCACTTGCTTGTCCGAGCACTAGTGCGCTAGTACGAGCACTTGTCGGAGCAATTGTACGAGCACTTGTACGAACACTCAAATCAGGTTGACAATTATACCTATTATTACCTATTATTAGACCTATTTCAAAAGTAAAGCTCGCAAAGTGCTCGTACAAGTGCACGTACAAGCGCACAAGTGCTCAGACAAGTGCTCAATTGCCCGGTCATACAAGTGCTCGGGCGAGTGCTCAGTCAAGTGCTCGGGCGAGTGCTCGGTCAAGTGCTCAGGCGAGTGTTCGGTCAAGTGCTCAGGCGAGTGCTCGGTCAAGTGCTTGGGTGAGTGCTCGGTCAAGTGCTCGGGCGAGTGCTCGGTCAAGTGTTCGGTCGAGTGCTCGGTCAAGTGCTCGGGCGAGTACTCTGTCAAGTGCTCGGGTGAGTGCTCGGCCAAGTGCTCAGGCGAGTGCTCGGTCAAGTGCTCGGGCGAGTGCTCGGTCGAGTGCTCGGTCAAGTGCTCGGGCAAGTGCTCGGTGGAGTGCTCGGTCGTGTGCTCGGTCAAGTGCTTGGGTGAGTGCTCGGTCAAGTGCTCAGGCAAGTGCTCGGTCAAGTGCTTGGGTGAGTGCTCGGTCAAGTGCTCGGGCGAGTGCTCGGTCAAGTGCTCGGTCGAGTGCTCGGTCAAGTGCTCGGGCGAGTGCTCGGTCGAGTGCTCGGTCGAGTGCTCGGTCAAGTGCTCGGGCGAGTGCTCGGGCAAGTGCTCGGTGGAGTGCTCGGTCGTGTGCTCGGTCAAGTGCTCGGGCGAGTGCTCGGTCAAGTGCTCGGGCGAGTGCTCGGTCAAGTGTTCGGTCGAGTGCTCGGTCAAGTGCTCGGGCGAGTGCTCTGTCAAGTGCTCGGGCGAGTGCTCGGTCAAGTGAACATCGGGCTGCACAGATGTATTGACTGAGATACGTTTGGAATCTGTTGGTAGGTGGGGACGATTTTTTTGTGTAGTCCTTTTCTCTAAAAAAATATTAAGATTCGCATCCGCGGATAAGCCTTTAAATATCCGCATCCGCGGATTTCAAAGGCTCTGCATCCGCAACCATCTTGTACGATCACTTGTCCTATCCGAGCACTTGACCGAGCACTCGCCCGAGCACTTGACCGAGCACTTGCCTAAGCACTTGACCGAGCACTTGTCAGAGCACTTGACCGAGCACTTGCCCAAGCACTTGACTAACCACTAGACCGAGCACTCGCCCAAGCACTTGAACGAGCACTTGAACGAGCACTTAACCGAACACTCGCCCAAGCACTTGATCGAGCACTCGCCCAAGCACTTGACCGATCACACGACCGAGCAGTGCCTAAGCACTTGGCCGAGCACTTGACCGAGCACTCGCCCAGCATTTGACCGAGCACTTGGCCGAGCACTTGCCAAAGCACTCACCCAAGCACTTGACCGAGCACTTGACCGAGCACTTGAACGAGCACTCGACCGAGCACTCGTCCGAGCACTCGCCCGAGAACTGTGCGCTTGTACTCACCCGAGCACTAGACCGAGCACTCGCCCAAGCACTTAACCGATCACTTGACCGAGCACTTGACCGAGCACTTGCCCAGCAGTTGACCGAGCACTTGACAAAGCACTCACCCAAGCACTCGACCGAACACTTGACTGAGCACTTGAATAAGCACTTGGCCGAGCACTTGACAAAGCACTCACCCAAGCACTTGACCGAGCACTTGACCAAGCATTTAAACGAGCACTTGCCCGAGCACTTTTGCGCTTGTACGAGCACTTGTCGGTGCAGTTGTCCGAGCACTTGCTTGTCCGAGCACTAGTGCGCTTGTACGAGCACTTGTCGGAGCAATTGTACGAGCACTTGTACGAACACTCAAATCAGGTTGACAATTATACCTATTATTACCTATTATTAGACCTATTTCAAAAGTAAAGCTCGCAAAGTGCTCGTACAAGTGCACGTACAAGCGCACAAGTGCTCAGACAAGTGCTCAATTGCCCGGTCATACAAGTGCTCGGGCGAGTGCTCAGTCAAGTGCTCGGGCGAGTGCTCGGTCAAGTGCTCAGGCGAGTGCTCGGTCAAGTGCTCAGGCGAGTGCTCGGTCAAGTGCTTGGGTGAGTGCTCGGTCAAGTGCTCGGGCGAGTGCTCGGTCAAGTGTTCGGTCGAGTGCTCGGTCAAGTGCTCGGGCGAGTACTCTGTCAAGTGCTCGGGTGAGTGCTCGGTCAAGTGCTCAGGCGAGTGCTCGGTCAAGTGCTCGGGCGAGTGCTCGGTCGAGTGCTCGGTCAAGTGCTCGGGCAAGTGCTCGGTGGAGTGCTCGGTCGTGTGCTCCGTCAAGTGCTTGGGTGAGTGCTCGGTCAAGTGCTCAGGCGAGTGCTCGGTCAAGTGCTTGGGTGAGTGCTCGGTCAAGTGCTCGGGCGAGTGCTCGGTCAAGTGCTCGGGCGAGAGCTCGGTCAAGTGCTCGGTCAAGTGCTCGGGCGAGTGCTCGGTCGAGTGCTCGGTCAAGTGCTCGGGCGAGTGCTCGGTCGAGTGCTCGGTCAAGTGCTCGGGCAAGTGCTCGGTGGAGTGCTCGGTCGTGTGCTCGGTCAAGTGCTTGGGTGAGTGCTCGGTCAAGTGCTCGGGCGAGTGCTCGGTCAAGTGCTCGGTCGAGTGCTCGATCAAGTGCTCGGGCGAGTGCTCTGTCAAGTGCTCGGGCGAGTGCTCGGTCCAGTGCTCGGTCAAGTGCTTGGGTGAGTGCTCGGTCAAGTGCTCGGGCGAGTGCTCGGTCCAGTGCTCGGTCAAGTGCTTGGGTGAGTGCTCGGTCAAGTGCTTGGGTGAGTGCTCGGTCAAGTGCTCGGTCGAGTGCTCGATCAAGTGCTCGGTCGAGTGCTCGTTCAAGTGCGAGTGCTCGGTCAAGTGCTCGGGCGAGTGTTCGGTCAAGTGCTCGGTCAAGTGCTCGGTCAAGTGCTCAGGCGAGTGCTTGGGTGAGTGCTCGGTCAAGTGCTCGGGCGAGTGCTCAGTCAAGTGCTTAGGTGAGTGCTCGGTCAAGTGCTCGGGCGAGTGCTCGGTCAAGTGTACAAGTGCTCGTACAAGTACTCGGACAAGTGCTCGTACAAGTGCTCAGACAAGTGCTCCTACAAGTGCTCCCGAATGGCTCATTTCTATCCTCAAACCACCCCCTTTATGGGGTCCTTCCATCACCCTCCCCCTCCCTGCGATGACTGTTACGCGGATATCACACTGAGGCAGAAATCGGACGGGAGCGCGAAGCGATGAAATTCGCATGCGGCAGCGTTCCGCTCCACCGGACGGTTTCCGTCCGAAGCTGCGGTGCACGACGAAGGCTCGGATTCCGTCCCACCGGAGGGTTTTCATCCGAATTCCGTCGTAGACAAAAATCCGGACGGTACTGGGGTGCAGTGGTATACCTGCGAATCGCACGCGTCGTCGCCCCGCCCCGACGTTTCCAAAGCGACCTGCGTGCGTGTGCCACCCATAACAATAAAAGGACCCTAAAAACATGTAATGAAACGATAGGTTGCGGGCGCCACACATGAGGGCATGGCCCACATGCGGCCAGAAATCCGCATGACAATAAAAGCGCCTGTAAGCAATGGACTCCACATAGCTTTAACTATAATATACTTACCTATAAGTAGAACATAAGTAGCTATAACCATTATGTAAACGCAAAGCTGGGACGAAAGCGTCTCGACCTGCTGCACTCAGTTTAAGCTAAACCAACAACGGCTACGCATCTCGTGGCCCACATTTTATTTTTCTGTATTACTGTGTTATCTTATATTTGTGTTTGTTTTGTGATTGACTTTAAAACTTTGTTTTTTACTTTATGAACTGTATCAATAAACTGTGTGAAACTACCAGTGCGTGTTTTTCGATCCGGCCCGAAGGACCAGATATTACTTATGGGTCCTGTCTTGTATAATGTTCTTCAGTTACTACAAAGGAAAATTTGTTATGTTCTATGCTACTCAAAAGTGCGACTTTGTGAGTTTTTCTTTCTATAATTGAACTTGAACTGAAGAACGTTACACATGACAGGAGCTTTGATTTAAGGAAAGAAAGAATATGTGAATTTTTTGCAGGGATTCATAAACAATATGGAGATTAGGATATTAGTCAGTCCATCTTGTATGAATGGTGCAAATTGTTTATAGAAGGTCGCGAAGTATTGAAAATTATACGCTCGCTCGCAACCTCCACCAATCTGTACTTGTATACCTTCATTTGGAGTATGACTTAATCTTCCCGAGATATGGGAAGGAATCCGTGCCCTTGCAGTGGAGATAATATGAGTTGTACACACGTACGCACACACAAGCAAACCAGAACCAAGCACACGCTCACAGACACACACATTGAGCCATCGTATACACTTCTTGTGAAATGTTACTACTGTGCTTCAATGTGTAACTGGCGCATACTCATGCACCCAGATGAGTCAGAAAGCCAATCAATCAATCGCAGATAACTGACTGACCTAAGATGCTGTTTTACGACAAAGATCGTGCAAAGACGAACTATAGACGTATGCCACTTCAGATCTTTATATACAAGCTGTTTTCGAGAGTCATTACGAATCGTCACGCACGCAGGTTTGACGCCTTATAGCTTTCTGAACACGCCTGGTTTCGAAAAGTTATCCGAACCATAGAACACATACATATGCTGCGGAAGAAAAAATAGGAAATCGTAGAATATAATCAGCCATTATATTCAGCGTTTGAGAACTATGAGAAAACTTTTGATTAGATCGAGTCCTGGCTAAAGCGCTTGAACGGGAACGCCGCAATGTCAGTCGGCCTTCAAAACAAAAATTTTAAATCTGTCCGGCTGCAGTAAAGGATGAGTCAGGGAGACATTATATCTAACCACCTGTTCACAGTTGTTATGGAAGAAGTCCTGTGATTGGAAGAGCTCGGCACCAACATTAACAGTGAGTACATCACACACATTTGATCGTTGACGATAATTACTATGATTTTGCCTGAGACTTTGTCCTAGGTTCAGATATCAATGGACTCGATAGAGCATCTCAAGAACTCTGTCTTAAAATGAACATAGATAAGACAAAAATGATGTCAAAAGTCCATGTTCCAAAAATCCATGGCTCTGAAGTTTGGAGACTATACTCGAAGTTAGGGTTCAAAAACTCAAAACAACTCAAAATGTTTTTTATTTAAGTAGATGCTTTACACATGTTTTTAAATCGTCAATATTTTTTTCTACCTAGCACAAAGTCCCAGGCAAAAGGTTTGCAATCCGGATATCCGTTGTATCCGGATATCCGTCAATTTTACTATCCGGATTATTTGTAGTAAATTATCCGAATATCCGGATAATATAAAACTTGTTTAGAAGGCGATTACAGAAGCATAATTTTAATCGAATTATCTCTACTAACGTTCGTTGGGAGGTCTTGATAGAAAGTACTTTAGACTTTTAGTAAAAAATATATTTAAATTATGTAGAGAAACCTATATTGTTTACATATGAATAAACCACTAATCAGTTTTGTGTATAGCAAGTACAAGCTACATTAAAGAAAAAAACGTTCTTCAGGACATGTAGGAAATAACATAGACAAACTCCTAATTTCGTCATTCATTTTATTGATTTCTTCTGAGCTATCGAAATAATTTAAGAAGTTCTTAGGACAAACATAGGCGACCATAAGCCTCTCTGTCAGCAATGTGACTACTTGTAAAAGTTGTAAACTCGTAAAGATCCAAGAGCCAGATTGACCCGACACTGCACTGTACCGAGGCCGTGTTTCCCGGGCGTCAAATAGGGTTTTTCACCATTTTTTGAAAAGTATCTCAAATTGATCATTAGGTGGGAAAAAGAAAAAAAAATTTTTTTATTTTTTTTTTGAAACCTATAAGTACCCCAAAAGTACATTTTAAATTACCATTGCCAATAAGCGCGCGAAAACGATAGCCGCCATGATGCTTAGGTCGTGACGTCATTTCAGGAGTAAACAAAACAGCTCTGTACTAAAATTTTGACACATATCGTGAACAAAATGTCATTGTTTACCACTATTGTGACGTCATCTGACAACCAGCATGGCGGCTGTCGTTTCAGACATTTGAATAACAGATTAAAAAACTTGATTTTTGTAAATCAAAAATAAAATGTTTTTTCTCATTTTATTGTATAGAAATCATATTAAATCGATTACGTATTACAAATACCACAGTAAATAAGCAGTTTTAGATTTTTTCTTGTATAGAGTAAAATACCCTATTGTACGAGGATTAAAATAGCTCTTAAACAGCTGAAGAACAACAATGCACCGGCTGATGATGGATCACGGCTGAGCTTTTGAAAGCAGGTGGAAAACTGCTACTACAAGCTATTCACAAGTTGTTTAATTCTGTTTTGCTTGAGGGACGAACGCTTACGGTATGGCACGAAATGTGGTGGTGAGCTTCTTTAATAAAATGCAATAAGAACCTGCTGGCGAACTATAAACCATCATATTTCTAGAATCATGTCTACAGTCTGTTTTGTTTTGTTGTTATCCCAGTGAACATGAGTAAACGTTACTCTATCAATTTTTACTATGCATGCAAGAGATGCATCCATTGAGCATTTGGTATGGTTAGGGCAAAGTCGAAGCCACCAGAGCAAACACCTGGTCTCCCATGTAATGGACAGATCAGTTGAAGACTGCGCTGGGAATTCCCATAAATAAATGTACCAGAAGAGCCGCGGTGCGAGAGGAATTTCAACATGCTTTTCGACGGGCCAGTAAAGCTACGCAATGATGATGACGAATACTCTGTCAAGAGTGAACCGATCAATATAGAAGTTATGTTTTTTATAAGCCGTCTTGGAGAATCATCACGAATCGTTTCGCACGTGGATTTTACAGTACAAAGTTTAAATCCGCTCCAGCGCACCGCAATTCGCCTCGGTGAGCGGAGCAGTGTGTTTTCCACCTTAATTTCAAAGTAAAAAATAAGGGAATTACATGCCTCAGTAAGTAAATCAGTAACGTTTTTCGATAATAATCAATGTCGTCCCCAGTGTTAGCGCAGATACTTTTTCTGTATGGGGATGGTTATGCCATCCTCATGGACCTCCGATATGGTATAACAAGTTAACAACTGCCTTTCAAAGCACGGAAACAGTCGAGATAAATGCCACTTACAGTCAAACCCATCTAGGTTATGACCGTATGTGTAACCAGTTAACCTACATGATCTGATGACCATGACCACTGCACAGTTAACAGCGTGTTTTGACTGTAACGATGAGCATAATCATGATTTTACCTCGATAAGTAGGTATATTTTATGCTATATTTTCATAGGTTACAATTATACTTAGAATTAATTTAGGTAATTTTATTGATCTTTTCTCTTTTTTTACTATGTTATGTTATTTTAATCGGCTGTATTTGTTGCTTCCATATATGTGTGTATTTGCTGAATAAACATATTTCTTTTCTATTCTATATCAAGTACAAACTTTTTCGTTAGGTTATGCCTAATAACTTTTCTTCTGCACGAGATCCAGGTGAGCTGTCATACAAAAAAAGTTAGTACTTTGTGTGACCTATTTTACGATATAGGTCACAATGCGTTACAAGTGTTACAACATATGGGCCAAAATCGCCCATTCTCCTTTCAAACATTTTTAGAACAAAATTCCGTTTTTGACATTTGATAAAAAAAGTAACTGAAAATGACTAGCAGTCAACTACCGGATTAAGTTATAATCTTTTATCACAATGTAAATACTAAGTGATATAAGAACTATTTAAAATACCGTTTTGTTTAGAAAATTAACATAGCTATAGTAAAAACGATGTTTTATCCTAGGTATATAGTATGTTTGTCAATAGGTTAATAGGGTAAATCGCACCCGCGTTGTGCGTCTTCTGAATTCAGTCTTAGGTCACGAGCATACCTACATAGCCTAATATCCGTACACTCAGACGGGGGAACAATAGTAAAATTTTATTTTTTACTGAACGGTACATAAAATGCAAAAAAAAAACATGTATATATATATATATATATACAGGGTTACAGGTTAAGTCGACCTAAATCCTTTAAGAGGTGGTAGTTTCCATCATTCCTGACTGATTTGACTATGGAACCCCATACCCCAAACTTAACCGTTCTCAAGTTATGGGACTTCGAATGGCAAAAACGAAACCCTTATGGATTCGTCATGTCTGTCTGTCTGTCTATCCGTATGTATGTCACAGCTACTTTTTTCCGAAACTAGAAGAACTATACTGTTGAAACTTGGTAAGTAGATGTATTTTGTGAACCGCATTAAGATTTTCACACAAAAATAGAAAAAAAAAAAACAATAAATTTTGGGGGTTCCCCATACTTAGAACATTAAGAACTTAGGACTCGCCCATGAAGGGTTCCGTAGCAGCAAGTAACATAATATAAAAGATCTTGTAGTTCGTTGTAGGTAAATTGCGGTTTACGATTTATGACGTATTAAAAAAAACTACTTCCTAGATCTCGTTCAAACCAATTTTCGGTAGAAGTTTGCATGGTAATGTATATCATATATATTTTTTTTGTTTTATCATTCTCTTATTTTAGAAGTTACAGAGGGGACACACATTTTATCACTTTGGGAATGTCTCACGCGCAAACTATTCAGTTTAGAAAAAAATGATGTTACAAAAAATTTTTGAGTTTCAGTTCTAAGTATGGGGAACCCCCAAAATTCATTGTTTTTTTTTCTATTTTTGTGTGAAAATCTTAATGCGGTTCACAGAGTACATCTACATACCAAGTTTCAACAGTATAGTTCTTATAGTTTCGGAAAAAAGTGGCTGTGATATACGGACGGACAGACAGACAGACAGACATGACGAATCCATAAGGGTTCCGTTTTTGCCATTTGGCTACGGAACCCTAAAACAAGCGTGCGACCTACAGAAACTGTGGACATCATATGAGCCGCCGCGCCTGAGATACGAGCGGTGCGCGCCGCGGATATGAGCGGTGCGTGCCGCAGCTACGAGCGTCGCGCCGCGGCTAGGAGCGGTGTGCGCCGCAGCTACGAGCGGCGCGGCACGCGCGCCGCGCAACGCTGCGTTCGGCGGTGCGGCGCAACGCGCGCCGCCGATTTCAGCGTCGCGGCGCCGCGCCGCTCTGTTGTGTTTTCGCCCCAACGCTGCGTTCGGCGGTGCGGCGCAACGCGCGCCGCCGATTTGAGCGTCGCGGCGCCGCGCCGCTCTGTTGTGTTTTCGCCCTTAGGTTTCAGAGGTACTTCTTACCTAGAATCCTAGAGCTATGGAGTGCAAAGTCATGCTACATCATGACTTTGCACTGATAACTTGAAAAAAAATGGTTCAAAAGTCTGGGTTATCAAGGAGATATCAGATTAGAGTCAGGGGTCGATAAACCGCGGCCCGAGAGCCTCCTCTTTGCGGCCCACGAATGTTTTGTAAATTAGGGTCTCCTTTATATGAAATCTGTGACATTCGCCGCATTGTTCTACAGAACATAATGACAGAACATTTCGCGGGCCGCGGACGCACGGACTCGTCCCTCTCTCGCCCGCATCGCTCACGTGACGGCCGGTGATTCAAAATTTCAAAACTAGCGGGTCGAAGGGACGCGCGGATTGCTGGGAGCGAAACTGGCCCTTTATCAGCTAATTCAAGACTATGCGTGAGCGAGCTGCAAGATTCTGTAAGGCTAGGTTCTCACGATCGTGATATTGGGCTGCCGTCCGTCCGGGTTACTGCGGATTTGTCCTAGTTTGGAGAGCGTCCGGGGACCGTCCGGAAGGGTTCAGGGGGATTCAGTGGGGTACTTACTAGGAGCCTCACTCCCTTCTGTCGCAATATCTGTGCCACCCAGTTGCTTACAGATGCAAAGGCTTTGGACGCGAACTCAGCCTGAAGGGAAGACAATTCAACTGAAGCATTTCCTTTTGATACGGAAGTCGTAGCAAGCGTCTGTGACTTTCTGCCACCGGCAAATGGAAAAGAGGTTACCGTATCTGTAGTCAGTTGAAAATGAAAATATTTTATTCGAAGTAGGTAGCAATGTACACTTTTCAAACTTCATTCTTTTATCTACCTAATACGAGGTTCCTACCACTCGGAAGTCGTATACCTGCCGTTTCGGGAAGTGTTTGCGGAGTGAGAAGAAACGACGGGCCCTAAAAAAACTCCCTCCAACACATTCATTCATTCATTCATGTCTTATATTCTATTACATCTTAATTCTAGTTAACATGCATTATCGACGCGACCACGCAAGCCGCACTGAGAGACCGCTTGTGCTTATGAAAACAAAATTAACTTGCAAAAATGTTATTTAATCAACGAATTACTTACTAATTACAAATCACAATATCACAAATTACTTAAAAGGAAAACCTAATAATTATCGTTCCGCCTCACTATTTCTTTCTTCTCTTTCTGGTGGGTTTTGATTCCTCGTCAACCGAAACGGACGGTAATTCTGAAACAAAATTAAGTTGTTAACATTGCATTGTAATGATTGATAGGCATTGCAGGGGAAGGAATCTGTTTATGGATAAGACAGTGAACTCAAGCAGAAGTTCATTCTTACAGAAATATCCTACTCTTATTTTAAACTAGCTTTTACTCGCGGCTCTGGCCACATGGATTTATTGTTCATAGGATACTGGAATGTTGTCGAGGACAATTAAAAATCAATTTTTAGTCTAGTGTGAATGCAATCGCCGAACAGCACACACCGCAGACGACAGTATGAAAGCTGAAAGATCTGGGGGCACGGGAGTGCCCCCGCCAAGACGAGCCAAGCGAAGCGCAAGGGCACTACCTACCTACCTTTTCTCGAAACACTTCGTCGTTTTTTTGAACTCTCATAACTTTGCTTTGGATGATGCTAAATAGTTAAAATTTTCAAGATAGAATGCCATCAGTACAATCATTAAACATACAAAGTTTTGATTATCGTAGCTATTATACTTTAGATTTTATTAATGTCTCAAAACCCTCAATTTCGTCACTGACTCACTGATCATCAAAATTGTTAGGGTACTTCCTGAAGTCCTAGAAAGCTGAAATTTGGTATGTAAGTTAATATTACTACAAAGACAATAAAAAAATTAAAAAACCTAACCTAACCTGTCCCCTGGAAATAGGAGGTGGAAGGACAGATTAGATAATAGTACCTACTACGGTGGAAGTTTGTATAAGATGAGACTTGCACTACAGTTTGTGCTACATAAGTAAAAATTAATTTAATACTTCTTATAACAAATAAATAGGTATAAAGCCAAGCTCTAAAGACTGCACGCTCTAAACCTACAAGCTCTACACTACACCTTACTCAAAATATATGAAAAAGTGGTCGGATCTCAACATCGATATGAGAGACATTAGATGAGGTTAATAGTCCCCGACTGCGTAGTCGCTGATAGTGGTTTGCTCCCCTATGTTGAGTAGCGCCGCCTTTTCGCGCACCATTCGCAATCTGACAAGCGACGAGTAAACATCCCGTATTTAAATGAAAATATGTCTACAGTGCAGTGAAATGTGCTAAAACAATAAAAAATAAAGAACAAAACTATCAGCAACATTTCTTATCACTTTTTTCTTGTTATTTTATGAATATTTTGTCATTTTATAGTGATGCTACGCTACTCGTCGCTAGATGTCGCCAGTAGATAACATTAATTAAATACATGCCTCTCTACTCGTCGCTAGATGTCGCTAGTAGATAACATTAAATACATAAACCTTAAGCTTATCACACAACGGCGATATTTGTTTAAATACATGCCTCCCTCTTCACCCCGCTTCAGCCCCCGCAAGACTAACACGCTGGTTCAGAAACAAACAGAGCGAGTAACCTTATCTAATGTTTCCCATATCGATGGATCTCATGTATAGCCAAGATTTTTGATCTATGCGCCCTAACTTTACCAGGCCTACCTTCACAAATTCTACATTTTAGTCAAAACGTGTGGCTTGGCCGTTTTATTTCACACCCAATGAACGAATGCCTATGAAATCTTCGTAAACGACTGTAAACGGCCAAGCCACGCATTTTGACTAAAATGTAGAATTTGTGAAGGTAGGCCTGGTAAAGTTAGGGCGCATAGATCAAAAATCTTGGCTCTACATGAGATCCGACCACTTTTTCATATATTTTGAGTAAGGTGTAGTGTAGAGCTTGTAGGTTTAGAGCGTGCAGTATTTAGAGCTTGGCTTTATACGAGATCTGATAACTTTTTCACAGGGTAAGCTACGTAGACTCGTCTTGGCAACATTTTTACATGAAAATGTTTTTGGTGGGATTCCTTATTATCTGTTAACTATCTTGTAAATTATAACTTTTAACTTTGAGTCTTTCGCAATACGCTCCATTACTCCTCAAAGTGGAACGACAGGAGACGTCTATGCCCAGCAGTGGGACAGATTTTTTCCCTCAATTGGTAAGCCCTTGGCATCGTGAGATGATGGTAACTGATGATGATGCCGAAGATGGAAGCGGGCTTAACAAGATTTCGCAACGCAATGGGGACCTGGCTATCTTATCTTCATGCCGGAACACATAAATGCTGTTAACATTGATGTTTGGCGGCAAGACTTAGATAAGATGGTGGTACAATAGCCAGGCAGGCTCAGAAAATGCCATACCACCAACCAAACCGTGTCCTACAAAGTTGGACCCCGCCGGGAATCGAACCCGCGACCTCCTGATGTGAAGCGAGCAGACTAGCCACTAGGCTACGGAGACAGTAATATTAGACTATAATATTGTGACTTACTCGGTTTCTCAATGGTTAGTACTACTGACTACTGATCCGAGGGTCGTGAGTACGATTTTCACCCAGGGCAAACATTTCTGTTATGAGGGTGTATTATACAATATGTACTTAAATGTATCTATTCTTCTTATGTGGCACATTTAACCATTCCATCCACTATGGTTCCCGTATTGGGCCAGATGACTGTGTGTGATTTGTCCCAGATATTGATTTATTTCGTGTCAGTGACCCCAGCAAGCACTTTTTTCCTGGGGCTCCTACGAGAATCCTACCTATCTCAAATTTTAGAGCATAATTACAGCAATCATCATGCCAAGGGAAAAAATTTGAGCAATCATACTTTTCGAGATACGAGCGCCTAAAGGTGTGCTTGCTGGATGGCAGTCCACCCAGCAAGCACAACTGGTGCACAAAAACTACGAAGACTTGGGAAAAAATTTGGATGCACAGATTTAGAGCATCATAAAGTGAGTCGGACTGCAAAGTTTCATGAATGTCATGTCAATAGTTATCTCGCTAGAACGCAAAACCTGCTTCACGTTCTTTTCACGAATCTTTCTAGCAGTCACATCAGATCTCAGCAATTACAGCATCTTGGTTCAAAATTTTTATGCCAGGACTTAGAGCAACACGAAAAACCTATGCTGAATTATTTTTGAATCCCAAAAATCAGTACTTTTTGTGCTACGAGCCAATGTTTTTTCCTTGCTGGGTGGACATAACAAAAGTGACAAAGGTGTATAGCTTTGCAACTAATATGAATACAAGACTGGTTCTTATGCTCAGATTTAGAGCAAAATTACAGCATTCTGCTCAAAAAAAACTAGAATCCCAAACGTTATAGTTACAGCGGTAGACGCTAAAAACTGATTTTTCCCGCCAATTTTTTGAATAATTACGGTGACTCGCGGCAGATTGCGACGTTGCCGCTCTTAATTTTTTTAGTTCAAGCAGTAACTGACTTTGTGCTGTGAGTATAAGGTACATTTCAGTTTCAAACTATCGATTGTCACTTACATTGATATAGACTAGAAACAAGGACGATTTTATATATTTCTATGGGAATAAATACATGTAAATCATACGATAGCGGAATACCTATAATACGGAACGCTTGTGGTTCATCATTGCGTTTTGCTGGTGGTGGCGGCGGCGGCATCGTTCCGATTTCAGCCATGCTCCAATATTTGTATATAGCAGTACAAAAACAAAACGCAAAACGCCCTACATCCACACATTTGACCAACACATTAGTCATATTCATATTCCGTACTAAATCCTATAAATTCGACTGAATAAAAAGCGGTCAAGTGCGTGTTGGGCCACGCGCAGTGTAGGGTTCCGTGGTACAACTTCATCAAAGTAATCAATGAAAATATGAAGCAGGTACGAAATTTTTGACGTTTTCATGTGTCAGTTCCCTAATAAGATTGTTTGCCTTTTTTAAATTGGATTGAAACAAGGTATACCTAGTGCCGCGTTCAAAACCACTGTACCTACATAAAAGTCAGTTTTTTTCAAATAAAAATATTTTTTATTTGTATAGTGATTATAGGGCTAGTGGTGAACCCCACTGTCAGACACCTGAAATAACTTTACGACTACCATCTAAAGATATTAATTGGCACGAATGTGTCAGAGTGTCTTGAAAAACGCAAAAACCGTCGAGTTAAATGTCACTAACAGAAAAACTTATCCAGATAATTATCTAACTTTTATTCAGTTAACCTACGTTATCGACGCGAAAAAGAAAGAGTGCAAGTCACACTGAACTGCGGCTGTGGTGACCGATTTTTATTACTATCGGTCTTCATCGTTGCATTGGCCGAATGTGTGGATGTAGGGTAAAATGTATTTGTCATTAGTTTATTGCGTTGGTAACACACAGAATGAAATATAAAAAAAATTATAAGCAACAAAACAAAACAAGAGAAGCTCGGCTTGACTAAAACCCTCGTGTGTATAAAAGTTACAAAAAACTGATTATGGATGTCTGTTTCTAAACTATATATTTTTTAATATCTATATTTTTACTAGTATACAGGTTAAAGAATCGATGACACATTTACTGATTATGGAGTTGGTTTGGCATGGTACTTTTTTACACACAGTTGAATTATTAGGTAAATAAAAAGATTCTACATATATTTTGCTGCGTAAGACTGATTATTAAACAAAATGTGAAAGCCCTAAATGCGTTTAATTTGTGACCAGTGTCACAAATTAAACGCATTAAGGGCTTTCACGAAGAACAGTCGTTGAAGTTGAAGTCTAAACAACGATAGCCGACATCAATGAGACCCTTCCTCTTAGGCTTTTCAAGAGTTATTTTTTTATTAACACTTAGTAAGTGAAGCTATAAAATATAAAGATTAGGGATGCAACGATTACGAAGCGGTGCATCGTTATGCATCTGTAATCGTAATTTTTACGATTAATAACGATGCAGTGCACCGTAGTAAAAATGTTTACGATTACGATTATTAAAAAAAACGACATACTTATATACAATTTGGCTCTAGAACAAAAATAAAAAGGGTTTGACCACCTTTCAAGGCCCCTTTACAAAACGGGTTAGATTTTACTTGTCAAAAGTCTGCAGTGCTGTCTCATGTTATACATTACACGGATCACGAAGTCGTTTTGCAACGCATCCTAAGTGTATAATAAAACGTATCTTACTATAATCACAACTATTATATAATAAATCTGAAAGTTTGTATGTTTATTATACACAAAAACGATTGAATGGCTTTAGATGAAGTTTGGCACACAAATAATTAACTACTTGGATTAACACAAAGGATACTTTTTTTCCCAGTAAATAACAATTCGAAAGTCCACGCAGACAAAATCGTATGCAGAAGCTAGAATTATAATTTTTGTAATTTATGTTATCGTCATCATCAGCCGAAAGACGTTCACTGCTGGACAAAGGCTTCTCCCAAGGATTTCCACACCGACCTGTCCTGGGCTGCGCACATCCAGAGGCTTCCCGCAACCTTCACCAGGTTAACGGTCCACCGAGTGGGAGGCCTGCCTACTCTGCTACTTCCAGTGCGCGGGCGCCACTCGAGAACTTTAATGCCCCAACGGCCATCTGCTCTACGAGTTATGACCTCCGCCCTCTGCCATTTCTTTCAATTTAACGATTCTCCGAGCCGTGTCAGTTACTTTGGTTCTTCTACGTATCTCCTCATTTCTGATTCGATTACGTGGGAAAACTCCAAGCACAGCACGCTCCTTCGCCCTTTAGTCGACCTAAACGAGGCCCATAGTAAGCAACTATGTCTCAGTTCCATATGTCATCACTGGTCAAAGACCTTAGTCTTGAGATACTGCGGTATTTTAGATGCGAAGATATTACGAAGCTTCCCGAATAGGGTTGCCAGGCCCAAAAATAGAAAAGCCGGACACAGATCTACATTTAGCCGGACATTTTGCTCTGAAAGCCTGATACACTGTTTTTTTTTTTAAACTTTTGTGTATTACTGTTATTCATTCATGCTTACCTATATGAAATGGCCAATTATTTTAAAAAGTTTGAAGAGAAAATTAATATAAAAAATAAGGTATTAAAATAATGAACTATTCTCAATTATATTGTTGTTTGCTGGACATATAGAAATCAAATAATGCTTTCTAAATGCCTGTTGTCTAAATATTTTAAGAGCACCGCCGTGCAGAAGCCATGAGAACGGCAATTTCATAGGTAAGCATCTAATATAGGTATTTACTGTAAATCACATTTTGTTCTTACTAAAGTAATTTGTAACTTCTTTACATTGAAAGTAACTAAAAGAATCAATAATCAGCCTTATCATTTGTAAATAAATTATAGGTAGGTGCGACTCCTGCGAGAGATCGCGAGTCATGCGTGTCCGCGTGAGTCACTCGCGCCTTCGTTCGACATATTTTGGCGGGGCGGGGTTGACGAAAAGCCTAACAAAAGCCGGACAGGCCGGACTTGCTAATATTTGGCCGGACACGACTGTAAAAAGCCTGGCAACCCTATTCCCGAACTCTGCCCAGCCGAGTCGGATTGATCTCTTTTTCGAAGTTGGACCTACCTAGCAGGACTGTTTGTACCAGGTACATATTCGTCAACAACTTTGAGTGTAGAGTCTCTAACTTTCAGAGGAGTAGGTGTAACACAGACATTTTACATAATTTTCATTTCCATATACATTATTGCATTGGAACCAAGGTCTCAATCGTGACCACGATATCGTCAGCGAATCGAAGGTGAGTGATGTACTCGCCGTTGATATTAATGCCGAGTCCTCTGCAGTCCAGAAGTTTGAAAACTTCTTACAGGGCAGCAGTGAACAGTTTCAGATATATAACGTCTCCCTGTCTCACCCCATGCTACAGCCGAATAGGTTTCGAATTTTGATTCTGAAGGCAGGCCGCCTGGCGGACCGATTTGGCACCGTTGGAGAGACTGTAATACAACCCATGTCTCGATTGAATCAGAGGCTTTCTCATAGTCCACAAACGCCAGGCATAGTGGCCGATTATAGTCTATAATCTGCGATCTAGATTATAATCTGCGGCAGCGAATGTATGTGGTCTAATGGTACTGAGGCCTTTTCGGAAACCAGCTTGTCCGTCGGCTGGAAGTCGTGAAACGTACGTGCGAGACGATTCGAAATGACTTTCGAAAACAGCTTGTAGACATGCCTCAGATGTGAGATGGGTCTATAGTTTTTAGCAGGGTCTTATCGCCCTTTTTGAAGAAGAACACCACCACTGTAGGCGATTGTCCGTCGAGCATGACGGAATTAAACAGCTTCTGAAGAGCTTGAAGTACCGGTTTTCCACCTGCTTTCAGAAGCTCAGCCGTAATTCCATCATCACCCGGTGCCTTGTTGTTTTTAAGCTGTTTTAGAACCATTTTAATCTCGCACAGGCTGACGTCTAGGATATTTTCAGTATAGTGTCCGGGCAATTTGGCTCTCAGGTCTTTAGCCAAATTACTGACAGGTAAGCGTGCGGTCGTGTATAATTGCCGATAGAACTTCTAGACCTCTTCCAATAGCTAAGGCTTGGACGATACGGTTCTGCCATCTTCAGTCTTCAGCTTGGTCAGAGTTGGCTTTGATCAATAGACAAATCCCTGGCAAATACTTTTGAGCCCTTATTTCGCTGTATATCGTCTCTTTAATACGTTTTGTATAAAAGAAGCGTAAAGTCTCGAGTAAGGCACTTATAGATCTGTCTATTTAGTCGCCGATACTGAACGGCATCTTCCGAGGACTGCAAAATTGTAATTGTAAATAATAATAAAAAAATAGTTCCTAATTATATTTATGCCTTGTTGCTATTATAATAATGCTAAAACGACAAGACTTGTGATTTAATACATTTTGAATATTTTTTAAGTTTTCTTGGATAATCGTAATGCATCGGCTATCGTAATAAATAACGATTCGAATCGTTATCGTAATCGTAATCGTAATGGCCGAATCGTTGCATCCCTAATAAAGATGTAATATCAGCTGTCAACTAAAACGACTGTACGTCATCCGGCTCGATACAATAATACCAATTCCTGTCATATTAAACCCTTACGTATTGTAGGATCACCAACACTTCCATTTATATTTGTTCCGCTTGTTTCTTGTCTATCAGTGTAAATGACAATCGATAATTTGAAACTCAAATGTACCTTATACTCACAGCACAAAGTCAGTTATTGCTTGAACTAGAAATAAATAAGAGCGGCAACGTCGCAATCTGCCGCGAGTCGCCGTAATGAAGAATACCACCAATTTTTGTTTTTTATCTTAAAATATACTCTATTAAAAATAAAAAAATATGGTGAAAACATTTTTTTGATACGTTTGATAGTTTCCGAGATACTGAATTATTTAGGTAGGCAAGTGACGCGGGGTCGCCGCACGCTGCTGTGACGTCACTCTGCAACGGTCGCTCAGTGCGCGCACCGCTCCCTACCTCTATGTATGAAGTTTGCGTTGAAAATTTTAAAAATGACGAATCCAAAAACTAGAAAATCGTGCTCGTGTCAAAGTGCTTAAATACAACTACCAATATACCCGAAAAGTTATTTTTTACTGTTATATTTTTGAACCTTAAAGTCAAAAGAAATACATGAAAAGTATGATCCACCCAGACCCAAAGCCAAAAGTTGTGTCTATCACCTTCTCCTTATCTGATAACTTTTGCATAAACAGTAACGTCGTCGCCGTAGCTATTTCTAGCCAATCTAAAATAAAATAAATATGAGTTAACCGATACACATAAAAAATAAAAACCGGACAAGTGCGAGTCTGACTCTCGCGCAGAGGGCTTTGTCCACACCTACAAACAAACAATATTTTAAATTTTATCAACTTATTTTAAGATTTATAGATAACTTCTTAGAGATTTTCAAGTAATTTATAAGCGAAGATCTATTTTCTGTATATATACAAAAAAATAATTTGTTATAAATATCAGTAACTATCACTAGATGGCAGTCGCCAAGCTATGTCGGAGGCGTTATAGGCAGCTTGGATGGACTGCTAGTCAAGTCCATCCAAGCTGTGACCGTGTTTGTAGTCAGTTAACCTGCGTGATCGACGCGACCACGTAAGCAGCGCTGAGCCATGACCGCTTCAGTGTCGTTATTGTGTCATTCATTATATTACAGTTGATGACATAAGTGATTTTGACACCATCACTTTTACCTTGCCCCTCACTTCTTATTTCCGAAATATCAAGTTCATAAATATCATTATTACCTAAATTTTTCAATACTAGTAATGAAAACCACTGTACCTACATAAAAGTCAGTTTTTTTCAAATAAAAATATTTTTTATTTGTATAGTGATTATAGGGCTAGTGGTGAACCCCACTGTCAGACACCTGAAATAACTTTACGACTACCATCTAAAGATATTAATTGGCACGAATGTGTCAGAGTGTCTTGAAAAACGCAAAAACCGTCGAGTTAAATGTCACTAACAGAAAAACTTATCCAGATAATTATCTAACTTTTATTCAGTTAACCTACGTTATCGACGCGAAAAAGAAAGAGTGCAAGTCACACTGAACTGCGGCTGTGGTGACCGATTTTTATTACTATCGGTCTTCATCGTTGCATTGGCCGAATGTGTGGATGTAGGGTAAAATGTATTTGTCATTAGTTTATTGCGTTGGTAACACACAGAATGAAATATAAAAAAAATTATAAGCAACAAAACAAAACAAGAGAAGCTCGGCTTGACTAAAACCCTCGTGTGTATAAAAGTTACAAAAAACTGATTATGGATGTCTGTTTCTAAACTATATATTTTTTAATATCTATATTTTTACTAGTATACAGGTTAAAGAATCGATGACACATTTACTGATTATGGAGTTGGTTTGGCATGGTACTTTTTTACACACAGTTGAATTATTAGGTAAATAAAAAGATTCTACATATATTTTGCTGCGTAAGACTGATTATTAAACAAAATGTGAAAGCCCTAAATGCGTTTAATTTGTGACCAGTGTCACAAATTAAACGCATTAAGGGCTTTCACGAAGAACAGTCGTTGAAGTTGAAGTCTAAACAACGATAGCCGACATCAATGAGACCCTTCCTCTTAGGCTTTTCAAGAGTTATTTTTTTATTAACACTTAGTAAGTGAAGCTATAAAATATAAAGATTAGGGATGCAACGATTACGAAGCGGTGCATCGTTATGCATCTGTAATCGTAATTTTTACGATTAATAACGATGCAGTGCACCGTAGTAAAAATGTTTACGATTACGATTATTAAAAAAAACGACATACTTATATACAATTTGGCTCTAGAACAAAAATAAAAAGGGTTTGACCACCTTTCAAGGCCCCTTTACAAAACGGGTTAGATTTTACTTGTCAAAAGTCTGCAGTGCTGTCTCATGTTATACATTACACGGATCACGAAGTCGTTTTGCAACGCATCCTAAGTGTATAATAAAACGTATCTTACTATAATCACAACTATTATATAATAAATCTGAAAGTTTGTATGTTTATTATACACAAAAACGATTGAATGGCTTTAGATGAAGTTTGGCACACAAATAATTAACTACTTGGATTAACACAAAGGATACTTTTTTTCCCAGTAAATAACAATTCGAAAGTCCACGCAGACAAAATCGTATGCAGAAGCTAGAATTATAATTTTTGTAATTTATGTTATCGTCATCATCAGCCGAAAGACGTTCACTGCTGGACAAAGGCTTCTCCCAAGGATTTCCACACCGACCTGTCCTGGGCTGCGCACATCCAGAGGCTTCCCGCAACCTTCACCAGGTTAACGGTCCACCGAGTGGGAGGCCTGCCTACTCTGCTACTTCCAGTGCGCGGGCGCCACTCGAGAACTTTAATGCCCCAACGGCCATCTGCTCTACGAGTTATGACCTCCGCCCTCTGCCATTTCTTTCAATTTAACGATTCTCCGAGCCGTGTCAGTTACTTTGGTTCTTCTACGTATCTCCTCATTTCTGATTCGATTACGTGGGAAAACTCCAAGCACAGCACGCTCCTTCGCCCTTTAGTCGACCTAAACGAGGCCCATAGTAAGCAACTATGTCTCAGTTCCATATGTCATCACTGGTCAAAGACCTTAGTCTTGAGATACTGCGGTATTTTAGATGCGAAGATATTACGAAGCTTCCCGAATAGGGTTGCCAGGCCCAAAAATAGAAAAGCCGGACACAGATCTACATTTAGCCGGACATTTTGCTCTGAAAGCCTGATACACTGTTTTTTTTTTTAAACTTTTGTGTATTACTGTTATTCATTCATGCTTACCTATATGAAATGGCCAATTATTTTAAAAAGTTTGAAGAGAAAATTAATATAAAAAATAAGGTATTAAAATAATGAACTATTCTCAATTATATTGTTGTTTGCTGGACATATAGAAATCAAATAATGCTTTCTAAATGCCTGTTGTCTAAATATTTTAAGAGCACCGCCGTGCAGAAGCCATGAGAACGGCAATTTCATAGGTAAGCATCTAATATAGGTATTTACTGTAAATCACATTTTGTTCTTACTAAAGTAATTTGTAACTTCTTTACATTGAAAGTAACTAAAAGAATCAATAATCAGCCTTATCATTTGTAAATAAATTATAGGTAGGTGCGACTCCTGCGAGAGATCGCGAGTCATGCGTGTCCGCGTGAGTCACTCGCGCCTTCGTTCGACATATTTTGGCGGGGCGGGGTTGACGAAAAGCCTAACAAAAGCCGGACAGGCCGGACTTGCTAATATTTGGCCGGACACGACTGTAAAAAGCCTGGCAACCCTATTCCCGAACTCTGCCCAGCCGAGTCGGATTGATCTCTTTTTCGAAGTTGGACCTACCTAGCAGGACTGTTTGTACCAGGTACATATTCGTCAACAACTTTGAGTGTAGAGTCTCTAACTTTCAGAGGAGTAGGTGTAACACAGACATTTTACATAATTTTCATTTCCATATACATTATTGCATTGGAACCAAGGTCTCAATCGTGACCACGATATCGTCAGCGAATCGAAGGTGAGTGATGTACTCGCCGTTGATATTAATGCCGAGTCCTCTGCAGTCCAGAAGTTTGAAAACTTCTTACAGGGCAGCAGTGAACAGTTTCAGATATATAACGTCTCCCTGTCTCACCCCATGCTACAGCCGAATAGGTTTCGAATTTTGATTCTGAAGGCAGGCCGCCTGGCGGACCGATTTGGCACCGTTGGAGAGACTGTAATACAACCCATGTCTCGATTGAATCAGAGGCTTTCTCATAGTCCACAAACGCCAGGCATAGTGGCCGATTATAGTCTATAATCTGCGATCTAGATTATAATCTGCGGCAGCGAATGTATGTGGTCTAATGGTACTGAGGCCTTTTCGGAAACCAGCTTGTCCGTCGGCTGGAAGTCGTGAAACGTACGTGCGAGACGATTCGAAATGACTTTCGAAAACAGCTTGTAGACATGCCTCAGATGTGAGATGGGTCTATAGTTTTTAGCAGGGTCTTATCGCCCTTTTTGAAGAAGAACACCACCACTGTAGGCGATTGTCCGTCGAGCATGACGGAATTAAACAGCTTCTGAAGAGCTTGAAGTACCGGTTTTCCACCTGCTTTCAGAAGCTCAGCCGTAATTCCATCATCACCCGGTGCC
This sequence comes from Coleophora deauratella, assembly GCA_958295455.1. Taxonomy (NCBI): domain Eukaryota; kingdom Metazoa; phylum Arthropoda; class Insecta; order Lepidoptera; family Coleophoridae; genus Coleophora; species Coleophora deauratella. The sequence continues at coordinate 3,958,995 of OY282413.1, forward strand.
TTGTTGTTTTTAAGCTGTTTTAGAACCATTTTAATCTCGCACAGGCTGACGTCTAGGATATTTTCAGTATAGTGTCCGGGCAATTTGGCTCTCAGGTCTTTAGCCAAATTACTGACAGGTAAGCGTGCGGTCGTGTATAATTGCCGATAGAACTTCTAGACCTCTTCCAATAGCTAAGGCTTGGACGATACGGTTCTGCCATCTTCAGTCTTCAGCTTGGTCAGAGTTGGCTTTGATCAATAGACAAATCCCTGGCAAATACTTTTGAGCCCTTATTTCGCTGTATATCGTCTCTTTAATACGTTTTGTATAAAAGAAGCGTAAAGTCTCGAGTAAGGCACTTATAGATCTGTCTATTTAGTCGCCGATACTGAACGGCATCTTCCGAGGACTGCAAAATTGTAATTGTAAATAATAATAAAAAAATAGTTCCTAATTATATTTATGCCTTGTTGCTATTATAATAATGCTAAAACGACAAGACTTGTGATTTAATACATTTTGAATATTTTTTAAGTTTTCTTGGATAATCGTAATGCATCGGCTATCGTAATAAATAACGATTCGAATCGTTATCGTAATCGTAATCGTAATGGCCGAATCGTTGCATCCCTAATAAAGATGTAATATCAGCTGTCAACTAAAACGACTGTACGTCATCCGGCTCGATACAATAATACCAATTCCTGTCATATTAAACCCTTACGTATTGTAGGATCACCAACACTTCCATTTATATTTGTTCCGCTTGTTTCTTGTCTATCAGTGTAAATGACAATCGATAATTTGAAACTCAAATGTACCTTATACTCACAGCACAAAGTCAGTTATTGCTTGAACTAGAAATAAATAAGAGCGGCAACGTCGCAATCTGCCGCGAGTCGCCGTAATGAAGAATACCACCAATTTTTGTTTTTTATCTTAAAATATACTCTATTAAAAATAAAAAAATATGGTGAAAACATTTTTTTGATACGTTTGATAGTTTCCGAGATACTGAATTATTTAGGTAGGCAAGTGACGCGGGGTCGCCGCACGCTGCTGTGACGTCACTCTGCAACGGTCGCTCAGTGCGCGCACCGCTCCCTACCTCTATGTATGAAGTTTGCGTTGAAAATTTTAAAAATGACGAATCCAAAAACTAGAAAATCGTGCTCGTGTCAAAGTGCTTAAATACAACTACCAATATACCCGAAAAGTTATTTTTTACTGTTATATTTTTGAACCTTAAAGTCAAAAGAAATACATGAAAAGTATGATCCACCCAGACCCAAAGCCAAAAGTTGTGTCTATCACCTTCTCCTTATCTGATAACTTTTGCATAAACAGTAACGTCGTCGCCGTAGCTATTTCTAGCCAATCTAAAATAAAATAAATATGAGTTAACCGATACACATAAAAAATAAAAACCGGACAAGTGCGAGTCTGACTCTCGCGCAGAGGGCTTTGTCCACACCTACAAACAAACAATATTTTAAATTTTATCAACTTATTTTAAGATTTATAGATAACTTCTTAGAGATTTTCAAGTAATTTATAAGCGAAGATCTATTTTCTGTATATATACAAAAAAATAATTTGTTATAAATATCAGTAACTATCACTAGATGGCAGTCGCCAAGCTATGTCGGAGGCGTTATAGGCAGCTTGGATGGACTGCTAGTCAAGTCCATCCAAGCTGTGACCGTGTTTGTAGTCAGTTAACCTGCGTGATCGACGCGACCACGTAAGCAGCGCTGAGCCATGACCGCTTCAGTGTCGTTATTGTGTCATTCATTATATTACAGTTGATGACATAAGTGATTTTGACACCATCACTTTTACCTTGCCCCTCACTTCTTATTTCCGAAATATCAAGTTCATAAATATCATTATTACCTAAATTTTTCAATACTAGTAATGAAAACCACTGTACCTACATAAAAGTCAGTTTTTTTCAAATAAAAATATTTTTTATTTGTATAGTGATTATAGGGCTAGTGGTGAACCCCACTGTCAGACACCTGAAATAACTTTACGACTACCATCTAAAGATATTAATTGGCACGAATGTGTCAGAGTGTCTTGAAAAACGCAAAAACCGTCGAGTTAAATGTCACTAACAGAAAAACTTATCCAGATAATTATCTAACTTTTATTCAGTTAACCTACGTTATCGACGCGAAAAAGAAAGAGTGCAAGTCACACTGAACTGCGGCTGTGGTGACCGATTTTTATTACTATCGGTCTTCATCGTTGCATTGGCCGAATGTGTGGATGTAGGGTAAAATGTATTTGTCATTAGTTTATTGCGTTGGTAACACACAGAATGAAATATAAAAAAAATTATAAGCAACAAAACAAAACAAGAGAAGCTCGGCTTGACTAAAACCCTCGTGTGTATAAAAGTTACAAAAAACTGATTATGGATGTCTGTTTCTAAACTATATATTTTTTAATATCTATATTTTTACTAGTATACAGGTTAAAGAATCGATGACACATTTACTGATTATGGAGTTGGTTTGGCATGGTACTTTTTTACACACAGTTGAATTATTAGGTAAATAAAAAGATTCTACATATATTTTGCTGCGTAAGACTGATTATTAAACAAAATGTGAAAGCCCTAAATGCGTTTAATTTGTGACCAGTGTCACAAATTAAACGCATTAAGGGCTTTCACGAAGAACAGTCGTTGAAGTTGAAGTCTAAACAACGATAGCCGACATCAATGAGACCCTTCCTCTTAGGCTTTTCAAGAGTTATTTTTTTATTAACACTTAGTAAGTGAAGCTATAAAATATAAAGATTAGGGATGCAACGATTACGAAGCGGTGCATCGTTATGCATCTGTAATCGTAATTTTTACGATTAATAACGATGCAGTGCACCGTAGTAAAAATGTTTACGATTACGATTATTAAAAAAAACGACATACTTATATACAATTTGGCTCTAGAACAAAAATAAAAAGGGTTTGACCACCTTTCAAGGCCCCTTTACAAAACGGGTTAGATTTTACTTGTCAAAAGTCTGCAGTGCTGTCTCATGTTATACATTACACGGATCACGAAGTCGTTTTGCAACGCATCCTAAGTGTATAATAAAACGTATCTTACTATAATCACAACTATTATATAATAAATCTGAAAGTTTGTATGTTTATTATACACAAAAACGATTGAATGGCTTTAGATGAAGTTTGGCACACAAATAATTAACTACTTGGATTAACACAAAGGATACTTTTTTTCCCAGTAAATAACAATTCGAAAGTCCACGCAGACAAAATCGTATGCAGAAGCTAGAATTATAATTTTTGTAATTTATGTTATCGTCATCATCAGCCGAAAGACGTTCACTGCTGGACAAAGGCTTCTCCCAAGGATTTCCACACCGACCTGTCCTGGGCTGCGCACATCCAGAGGCTTCCCGCAACCTTCACCAGGTTAACGGTCCACCGAGTGGGAGGCCTGCCTACTCTGCTACTTCCAGTGCGCGGGCGCCACTCGAGAACTTTAATGCCCCAACGGCCATCTGCTCTACGAGTTATGACCTCCGCCCTCTGCCATTTCTTTCAATTTAACGATTCTCCGAGCCGTGTCAGTTACTTTGGTTCTTCTACGTATCTCCTCATTTCTGATTCGATTACGTGGGAAAACTCCAAGCACAGCACGCTCCTTCGCCCTTTAGTCGACCTAAACGAGGCCCATAGTAAGCAACTATGTCTCAGTTCCATATGTCATCACTGGTCAAAGACCTTAGTCTTGAGATACTGCGGTATTTTAGATGCGAAGATATTACGAAGCTTCCCGAATAGGGTTGCCAGGCCCAAAAATAGAAAAGCCGGACACAGATCTACATTTAGCCGGACATTTTGCTCTGAAAGCCTGATACACTGTTTTTTTTTTTAAACTTTTGTGTATTACTGTTATTCATTCATGCTTACCTATATGAAATGGCCAATTATTTTAAAAAGTTTGAAGAGAAAATTAATATAAAAAATAAGGTATTAAAATAATGAACTATTCTCAATTATATTGTTGTTTGCTGGACATATAGAAATCAAATAATGCTTTCTAAATGCCTGTTGTCTAAATATTTTAAGAGCACCGCCGTGCAGAAGCCATGAGAACGGCAATTTCATAGGTAAGCATCTAATATAGGTATTTACTGTAAATCACATTTTGTTCTTACTAAAGTAATTTGTAACTTCTTTACATTGAAAGTAACTAAAAGAATCAATAATCAGCCTTATCATTTGTAAATAAATTATAGGTAGGTGCGACTCCTGCGAGAGATCGCGAGTCATGCGTGTCCGCGTGAGTCACTCGCGCCTTCGTTCGACATATTTTGGCGGGGCGGGGTTGACGAAAAGCCTAACAAAAGCCGGACAGGCCGGACTTGCTAATATTTGGCCGGACACGACTGTAAAAAGCCTGGCAACCCTATTCCCGAACTCTGCCCAGCCGAGTCGGATTGATCTCTTTTTCGAAGTTGGACCTACCTAGCAGGACTGTTTGTACCAGGTACATATTCGTCAACAACTTTGAGTGTAGAGTCTCTAACTTTCAGAGGAGTAGGTGTAACACAGACATTTTACATAATTTTCATTTCCATATACATTATTGCATTGGAACCAAGGTCTCAATCGTGACCACGATATCGTCAGCGAATCGAAGGTGAGTGATGTACTCGCCGTTGATATTAATGCCGAGTCCTCTGCAGTCCAGAAGTTTGAAAACTTCTTACAGGGCAGCAGTGAACAGTTTCAGATATATAACGTCTCCCTGTCTCACCCCATGCTACAGCCGAATAGGTTTCGAATTTTGATTCTGAAGGCAGGCCGCCTGGCGGACCGATTTGGCACCGTTGGAGAGACTGTAATACAACCCATGTCTCGATTGAATCAGAGGCTTTCTCATAGTCCACAAACGCCAGGCATAGTGGCCGATTATAGTCTATAATCTGCGATCTAGATTATAATCTGCGGCAGCGAATGTATGTGGTCTAATGGTACTGAGGCCTTTTCGGAAACCAGCTTGTCCGTCGGCTGGAAGTCGTGAAACGTACGTGCGAGACGATTCGAAATGACTTTCGAAAACAGCTTGTAGACATGCCTCAGATGTGAGATGGGTCTATAGTTTTTAGCAGGGTCTTATCGCCCTTTTTGAAGAAGAACACCACCACTGTAGGCGATTGTCCGTCGAGCATGACGGAATTAAACAGCTTCTGAAGAGCTTGAAGTACCGGTTTTCCACCTGCTTTCAGAAGCTCAGCCGTAATTCCATCATCACCCGGTGCCTTGTTGTTTTTAAGCTGTTTTAGAACCATTTTAATCTCGCACAGGCTGACGTCTAGGATATTTTCAGTATAGTGTCCGGGCAATTTGGCTCTCAGGTCTTTAGCCAAATTACTGACAGGTAAGCGTGCGGTCGTGTATAATTGCCGATAGAACTTCTAGACCTCTTCCAATAGCTAAGGCTTGGACGATACGGTTCTGCCATCTTCAGTCTTCAGCTTGGTCAGAGTTGGCTTTGATCAATAGACAAATCCCTGGCAAATACTTTTGAGCCCTTATTTCGCTGTATATCGTCTCTTTAATACGTTTTGTATAAAAGAAGCGTAAAGTCTCGAGTAAGGCACTTATAGATCTGTCTATTTAGTCGCCGATACTGAACGGCATCTTCCGAGGACTGCAAAATTGTAATTGTAAATAATAATAAAAAAATAGTTCCTAATTATATTTATGCCTTGTTGCTATTATAATAATGCTAAAACGACAAGACTTGTGATTTAATACATTTTGAATATTTTTTAAGTTTTCTTGGATAATCGTAATGCATCGGCTATCGTAATAAATAACGATTCGAATCGTTATCGTAATCGTAATCGTAATGGCCGAATCGTTGCATCCCTAATAAAGATGTAATATCAGCTGTCAACTAAAACGACTGTACGTCATCCGGCTCGATACAATAATACCAATTCCTGTCATATTAAACCCTTACGTATTGTAGGATCACCAACACTTCCATTTATATTTGTTCCGCTTGTTTCTTGTCTATCAGTGTAAATGACAATCGATAATTTGAAACTCAAATGTACCTTATACTCACAGCACAAAGTCAGTTATTGCTTGAACTAGAAATAAATAAGAGCGGCAACGTCGCAATCTGCCGCGAGTCGCCGTAATGAAGAATACCACCAATTTTTGTTTTTTATCTTAAAATATACTCTATTAAAAATAAAAAAATATGGTGAAAACATTTTTTTGATACGTTTGATAGTTTCCGAGATACTGAATTATTTAGGTAGGCAAGTGACGCGGGGTCGCCGCACGCTGCTGTGACGTCACTCTGCAACGGTCGCTCAGTGCGCGCACCGCTCCCTACCTCTATGTATGAAGTTTGCGTTGAAAATTTTAAAAATGACGAATCCAAAAACTAGAAAATCGTGCTCGTGTCAAAGTGCTTAAATACAACTACCAATATACCCGAAAAGTTATTTTTTACTGTTATATTTTTGAACCTTAAAGTCAAAAGAAATACATGAAAAGTATGATCCACCCAGACCCAAAGCCAAAAGTTGTGTCTATCACCTTCTCCTTATCTGATAACTTTTGCATAAACAGTAACGTCGTCGCCGTAGCTATTTCTAGCCAATCTAAAATAAAATAAATATGAGTTAACCGATACACATAAAAAATAAAAACCGGACAAGTGCGAGTCTGACTCTCGCGCAGAGGGCTTTGTCCACACCTACAAACAAACAATATTTTAAATTTTATCAACTTATTTTAAGATTTATAGATAACTTCTTAGAGATTTTCAAGTAATTTATAAGCGAAGATCTATTTTCTGTATATATACAAAAAAATAATTTGTTATAAATATCAGTAACTATCACTAGATGGCAGTCGCCAAGCTATGTCGGAGGCGTTATAGGCAGCTTGGATGGACTGCTAGTCAAGTCCATCCAAGCTGTGACCGTGTTTGTAGTCAGTTAACCTGCGTGATCGACGCGACCACGTAAGCAGCGCTGAGCCATGACCGCTTCAGTGTCGTTATTGTGTCATTCATTATATTACAGTTGATGACATAAGTGATTTTGACACCATCACTTTTACCTTGCCCCTCACTTCTTATTTCCGAAATATCAAGTTCATAAATATCATTATTACCTAAATTTTTCAATACTAGTAATGAAAACCACTGTACCTACATAAAAGTCAGTTTTTTTCAAATAAAAATATTTTTTATTTGTATAGTGATTATAGGGCTAGTGGTGAACCCCACTGTCAGACACCTGAAATAACTTTACGACTACCATCTAAAGATATTAATTGGCACGAATGTGTCAGAGTGTCTTGAAAAACGCAAAAACCGTCGAGTTAAATGTCACTAACAGAAAAACTTATCCAGATAATTATCTAACTTTTATTCAGTTAACCTACGTTATCGACGCGAAAAAGAAAGAGTGCAAGTCACACTGAACTGCGGCTGTGGTGACCGATTTTTATTACTATCGGTCTTCATCGTTGCATTGGCCGAATGTGTGGATGTAGGGTAAAATGTATTTGTCATTAGTTTATTGCGTTGGTAACACACAGAATGAAATATAAAAAAAATTATAAGCAACAAAACAAAACAAGAGAAGCTCGGCTTGACTAAAACCCTCGTGTGTATAAAAGTTACAAAAAACTGATTATGGATGTCTGTTTCTAAACTATATATTTTTTAATATCTATATTTTTACTAGTATACAGGTTAAAGAATCGATGACACATTTACTGATTATGGAGTTGGTTTGGCATGGTACTTTTTTACACACAGTTGAATTATTAGGTAAATAAAAAGATTCTACATATATTTTGCTGCGTAAGACTGATTATTAAACAAAATGTGAAAGCCCTAAATGCGTTTAATTTGTGACCAGTGTCACAAATTAAACGCATTAAGGGCTTTCACGAAGAACAGTCGTTGAAGTTGAAGTCTAAACAACGATAGCCGACATCAATGAGACCCTTCCTCTTAGGCTTTTCAAGAGTTATTTTTTTATTAACACTTAGTAAGTGAAGCTATAAAATATAAAGATTAGGGATGCAACGATTACGAAGCGGTGCATCGTTATGCATCTGTAATCGTAATTTTTACGATTAATAACGATGCAGTGCACCGTAGTAAAAATGTTTACGATTACGATTATTAAAAAAAACGACATACTTATATACAATTTGGCTCTAGAACAAAAATAAAAAGGGTTTGACCACCTTTCAAGGCCCCTTTACAAAACGGGTTAGATTTTACTTGTCAAAAGTCTGCAGTGCTGTCTCATGTTATACATTACACGGATCACGAAGTCGTTTTGCAACGCATCCTAAGTGTATAATAAAACGTATCTTACTATAATCACAACTATTATATAATAAATCTGAAAGTTTGTATGTTTATTATACACAAAAACGATTGAATGGCTTTAGATGAAGTTTGGCACACAAATAATTAACTACTTGGATTAACACAAAGGATACTTTTTTTCCCAGTAAATAACAATTCGAAAGTCCACGCAGACAAAATCGTATGCAGAAGCTAGAATTATAATTTTTGTAATTTATGTTATCGTCATCATCAGCCGAAAGACGTTCACTGCTGGACAAAGGCTTCTCCCAAGGATTTCCACACCGACCTGTCCTGGGCTGCGCACATCCAGAGGCTTCCCGCAACCTTCACCAGGTTAACGGTCCACCGAGTGGGAGGCCTGCCTACTCTGCTACTTCCAGTGCGCGGGCGCCACTCGAGAACTTTAATGCCCCAACGGCCATCTGCTCTACGAGTTATGACCTCCGCCCTCTGCCATTTCTTTCAATTTAACGATTCTCCGAGCCGTGTCAGTTACTTTGGTTCTTCTACGTATCTCCTCATTTCTGATTCGATTACGTGGGAAAACTCCAAGCACAGCACGCTCCTTCGCCCTTTAGTCGACCTAAACGAGGCCCATAGTAAGCAACTATGTCTCAGTTCCATATCGTCCCTCGCACCACTAAGTCACGTATCTCAGTTTTTTGATGATTTGAGTTAGGACTGCCACTGACTTCCTTGGGTCGTTCTCTATGTTTTCCTTTAACTCACGCTTCTGTATGAATAGTGGTTCTCATGATATTGGTATTTACATAGTTAACGTATCTCATAAAAATCCAGGAAAAAATTCAACTAAGTGACGTAACTCACTTAGGGTTTTTAGTCAAAACCTGTTTTAAGACTTTGATAAAATATTATATCGTATCTCATATAGGATTTTTAGTGAAATGTTATTTACTTAGGCAATGAGATACGATACGATATTATTATACTGTTCTTTATTTTGGCGAGAGATAGACGGTTGATATGCTGTTAGGCCGCAGGTGCACTCATCTGATCCGGTCAGATCCGTCAGCCTGGTGGTCCTCTTAAAAACTGTTAGATGTACGCGGGTGCACTGGTCCGGTAAACTGTCGGACGGAAACAGTCATTCCACCGTTTTACAGCGCTGCTGCACTCATCCGATCCGGTCAGATTCGACAGCCAAGCCACGCCTACCTATCGGTTCTGTAAAAACCTGTCGGATGTACGCTGCTGCACTGGTCCGATAACTGTCTGATGAAAACAGATATTCCACTGCTCCGCCCGCTCCGCATAGCAAGCGTCGTCGTCGCTTTGAATAGTGTTGTCTATTGTACGATAGAAAATGTGCTCGACTTTTACACCAACTATTATAATATTATGTAATAATTTTTACTCGTATGTTTAGTTATATTTATAGCCCATAGGCATATTGTATGAATCTATACGTAAGTATTTATTTTTCACTATCTTCCGCCCGCGTGGACTTCAGAATTGTGTCCAAAAAGAAAGAAAATATTAAGATAGTGCCATCTAGTGACGAAGTGAACATTTTGAGTTTTTAAGCATTCCTACGGGAACTCTTAAGTTACCTACCAAATTTCATCCAAATCCGTTTCAGTAGTTTCGGCGTGAAAGCGGAACAAACAAACAAACAAACTGACAAACATACAAACAAATTGACAAACAAACAAACATCCATACTTTCGCATTTATAATATTAGTGAGATGAGATTAGTGAGATTAAAAATGCATTACGCTTAAATACCTGGATGGTAACAGAACCTAAACAAGTAAATATTAAAAACTGAAAATCTAAATATTATACGTAAGTAGATGCTTTACACATTTTCTTAAATAGTATTTTTCACTTAGTACAAAATACTATAATATATTCATACATACATTTGCATTTGCATATTCAATAACTATACATTAAACCTTAATATAGTAAGTAAAAACATGTCGATAAATTATGCACAACACTTTTTTTCGTCCGGTAAGAATGTCAGCATCGGATTGCGTTGGATGAGTGCATCATCGTTCATAGAAAATGTACAGCGACTAGTAAGAGCCGATAAAATAAGAGCCGCTTTGAAAGTCATCGGTCCTGTAAACTGTCGATGTCAGATAAGTGCAGTAGTACTCATACCAAATGTACAGCGACTGAATCAGACTGTGACGTCATCTTCTGTCAGATCTGACCAGATCGGATGAGTGCAGCAGCGCTGTTAACCACAAAGTAAGTGTCGTCGCGTCGTTGTTATTGAATAGTGTTGTGCCCAGTACATGTGTGCTTTGGGCTTTTAGCCAACACCAATTATTGAAGTTGTTGTTGTTAATACAGCGTAAATGTATAAGTATACCTATGCTTGATTTATGATGTATTAAAACACTTGGTTACCTAGGTAGGTAACCAAGTGTTTTAAGACATCTAAAATTGTGGTTTTCTCATAGAACTTTTCATATTAAAAATATCATATCATTACATGAAACTGCATATCGTCAGTGAGCAAACAACACCGCACAAGTTGATTTTTGCGTTTCCGATGTGAGAGCCTTTGGATGCAGGTTTTAAACGCACTCCTATGTACCTATAAGATTAAGGTAAACATATCGGCCGATAAGAAGCCGTTATTAAAAAAAATAACACTACCTAAGTATTTTTTCTGTGCCACCACTAATCAAATAGTTTTTTTGGGTTACTTGTAAAGTAGGTAAAAATGACATACGCGGTGTTGTTTACTCACCGACGATATTCTAAAAGTGTATGTTAATAGGTCCAAAGATAAAAACGAACCTTTTATTTTTTATTCAAAACGCATTACATTAAAATAAGAAGAGGCTTGGGTAGCTACAGTACAGAACCTAAATATGTAAATATTATTGAAAATCAAAGTATTTTTATCTGAGTAGATGCTTTACACATTTTCCTAAATCGTATTTTTTTTCTATTAATATAAAATACCATAATAAACATACAAACATATGCATTTGAATATTCTATAAATTTATATTGATTTCTGTAGGTACCTATAAAACATTATCATATTAATATATATGGTTCATTCCAATCAAAAAAAAGCAAAACGTAAACAAACTTACTATGGATCTGACACATGTCAATGTCATCTGCATACTATGTTTGTTTACCTTTTGCTTTTTTTTGATTGGAATGAAGTATATGTAAATCGATAACTAAAATCTAAATGTCGATGAAATATGCATAACACTTCATCTCGTCCTGTAAGGATGTCAGTGTCAGACTGTGTCGGATGAGTGCAGCACATTCATAGAAAATGTACAGCGAATAGTGAGACCGATAAAATAAGATCCGTTTTATAAGTCCGGTAAACTGTCGGAGTCGGATGAGTACACCCGCCCTCATACAAAATGTACAGCGACTGGAACGGACTGTGACATCATCTGTCGGATCTGATCGGATTGGATGAGTGCGCCCGCGCCTTTAGGATGTTTGCGGGGGGTGAACGACGGTGGCGCAGGGAAGTTCTGGCTAATTAAACTATAGGACTTGGTGATAAGTAGTTCTTTAATGATTTGTTATATTTTATTACATATAGGTTGAAAACATATATATTATATATATTAAGTAACAAACCTTTTATGTCGGATATTTTCCTATTTTCATAATAAAACTAGTGTAACTGTAGGATCGTAAGTGGAAAATTATTCGGATATTGAAAAACAAAGTTTTCACAAAGTCTCGTATCTGTTTTCAAAAATAAAAAAAAATATTACAAATACAATTAAGTGAGTAGGTAATATATCAAATGAAAGCAGAAACTTTACTCTATATATAGGTATATTAGATTTATTTCAGCATGTCCTTGGAATTAAAATATAATAGAAGTTTGAAATTCCCTAACTGAAAAACGGTTGTTTTGAAGAACTTGCAAAAATGAGATACGTGAGTTAGTGGTGCGAGGGACGATATGTCATCACTGGTCAAAGACCTTAGTCTTGAGATACTGCGGTATTTTAGATGCGAAGATATTACGAAGCTTCCCGAATAGGGTTGCCAGGCCCAAAAATAGAAAAGCCGGACACAGATCTACATTTAGCCGGACATTTTGCTCTGAAAGCCTGATACACTGTTTTTTTTTTAAACTTTTGTGTATTACTGTTATTCATTCATGCTTACCTATATGAAATGGCCAATTATTTTAAAAAGTTTGAAGAGAAAATTAATATAAAAAATAAGGTATTAAAATAATGAACTATTCTCAATTATATTGTTGTTTGCTGGACATATAGAAATCAAATAATGCTTTCTAAATGCCTGTTGTCTAAATATTTTAAGAGCACCGCCGTGCAGAAGCCATGAGAACGGCAATTTCATAGGTAAGCATCTAATATAGGTATTTACTGTAAATCACATTTTGTTCTTACTAAAGTAATTTGTAACTTCTTTACATTGAAAGTAACTAAAAGAATCAATAATCAGCCTTATCATTTGTAAATAAATTATAGGTAGGTGCGACTCCTGCGAGAGATCGCGAGTCATGCGTGTCCGCGTGAGTCACTCGCGCCTTCGTTCGACATATTTTGGCGGGGCGGGGTTGACGAAAAGCCTAACAAAAGCCGGACAGGCCGGACTTGCTAATATTTGGCCGGACACGACTGTAAAAAGCCTGGCAACCCTATTCCCGAACTCTGCCCAGCCGAGTCGGATTGATCTCTTTTTCGAAGTTGGACCTACCTAGCAGGACTGTTTGTACCAGGTACATATTCGTCAACAACTTTGAGTGTAGAGTCTCTAACTTTCAGAGGAGTAGGTGTAACACAGACATTTTACATAATTTTCATTTCCATATACATTATTGCATTGGAACCAAGGTCTCAATCGTGACCACGATATCGTCAGCGAATCGAAGGTGAGTGATGTACTCGCCGTTGATATTAATGCCGAGTCCTCTGCAGTCCAGAAGTTTGAAAACTTCTTACAGGGCAGCAGTGAACAGTTTCAGATATATAACGTCTCCCTGTCTCACCCCATGCTACAGCCGAATAGGTTTCGAATTTTGATTCTGAAGGCAGGCCGCCTGGCGGACCGATTTGGCACCGTTGGAGAGACTGTAATACAACCCATGTCTCGATTGAATCAGAGGCTTTCTCATAGTCCACAAACGCCAGGCATAGTGGCCGATTATAGTCTATAATCTGCGATCTAGATTATAATCTGCGGCAGCGAATGTATGTGGTCTAATGGTACTGAGGCCTTTTCGGAAACCAGCTTGTCCGTCGGCTGGAAGTCGTGAAACGTACGTGCGAGACGATTCGAAATGACTTTCGAAAACAGCTTGTAGACATGCCTCAGATGTGAGATGGGTCTATAGTTTTTAGCAGGGTCTTATCGCCCTTTTTGAAGAAGAACACCACCACTGTAGGCGATTGTCCGTCGAGCATGACGGAATTAAACAGCTTCTGAAGAGCTTGAAGTACCGGTTTTCCACCTGCTTTCAGAAGCTCAGCCGTAATTCCATCATCACCCGGTGCCTTGTTGTTTTTAAGCTGTTTTAGAACCATTTTAATCTCGCACAGGCTGACGTCTAGGATATTTTCAGTATAGTGTCCGGGCAATTTGGCTCTCAGGTCTTTAGCCAAATTACTGACAGGTAAGCGTGCGGTCGTGTATAATTGCCGATAGAACTTCTAGACCTCTTCCAATAGCTAAGGCTTGGACGATACGGTTCTGCCATCTTCAGTCTTCAGCTTGGTCAGAGTTGGCTTTGATCAATAGACAAATCCCTGGCAAATACTTTTGAGCCCTTATTTCGCTGTATATCGTCTCTTTAATACGTTTTGTATAAAAGAAGCGTAAAGTCTCGAGTAAGGCACTTATAGATCTGTCTATTTAGTCGCCGATACTGAACGGCATCTTCCGAGGACTGCAAAATTGTAATTGTAAATAATAATAAAAAAATAGTTCCTAATTATATTTATGCCTTGTTGCTATTATAATAATGCTAAAACGACAAGACTTGTGATTTAATACATTTTGAATATTTTTTAAGTTTTCTTGGATAATCGTAATGCATCGGCTATCGTAATAAATAACGATTCGAATCGTTATCGTAATCGTAATCGTAATGGCCGAATCGTTGCATCCCTAATAAAGATGTAATATCAGCTGTCAACTAAAACGACTGTACGTCATCCGGCTCGATACAATAATACCAATTCCTGTCATATTAAACCCTTACGTATTGTAGGATCACCAACACTTCCATTTATATTTGTTCCGCTTGTTTCTTGTCTATCAGTGTAAATGACAATCGATAATTTGAAACTCAAATGTACCTTATACTCACAGCACAAAGTCAGTTATTGCTTGAACTAGAAATAAATAAGAGCGGCAACGTCGCAATCTGCCGCGAGTCGCCGTAATGAAGAATACCACCAATTTTTGTTTTTTATCTTAAAATATACTCTATTAAAAATAAAAAAATATGGTGAAAACATTTTTTTGATACGTTTGATAGTTTCCGAGATACTGAATTATTTAGGTAGGCAAGTGACGCGGGGTCGCCGCACGCTGCTGTGACGTCACTCTGCAACGGTCGCTCAGTGCGCGCACCGCTCCCTACCTCTATGTATGAAGTTTGCGTTGAAAATTTTAAAAATGACGAATCCAAAAACTAGAAAATCGTGCTCGTGTCAAAGTGCTTAAATACAACTACCAATATACCCGAAAAGTTATTTTTTACTGTTATATTTTTGAACCTTAAAGTCAAAAGAAATACATGAAAAGTATGATCCACCCAGACCCAAAGCCAAAAGTTGTGTCTATCACCTTCTCCTTATCTGATAACTTTTGCATAAACAGTAACGTCGTCGCCGTAGCTATTTCTAGCCAATCTAAAATAAAATAAATATGAGTTAACCGATACACATAAAAAATAAAAACCGGACAAGTGCGAGTCTGACTCTCGCGCAGAGGGCTTTGTCCACACCTACAAACAAACAATATTTTAAATTTTATCAACTTATTTTAAGATTTATAGATAACTTCTTAGAGATTTTCAAGTAATTTATAAGCGAAGATCTATTTTCTGTATATATACAAAAAAATAATTTGTTATAAATATCAGTAACTATCACTAGATGGCAGTCGCCAAGCTATGTCGGAGGCGTTATAGGCAGCTTGGATGGACTGCTAGTCAAGTCCATCCAAGCTGTGACCGTGTTTGTAGTCAGTTAACCTGCGTGATCGACGCGACCACGTAAGCAGCGCTGAGCCATGACCGCTTCAGTGTCGTTATTGTGTCATTCATTATATTACAGTTGATGACATAAGTGATTTTGACACCATCACTTTTACCTTGCCCCTCACTTCTTATTTCCGAAATATCAAGTTCATAAATATCATTATTACCTAAATTTTTCAATACTAGTAATGAAAAATAGGTATGTAGGTATATATGTATAGGTATCTTATAAGGATCAACAGATTTGTGATAAGAAAGAAAAAAATAAGTTGTAAGTACTTTTGCATTTTTAATCATTGTCTCGGCGGCCGCGGTAAAGAAATCGGAGTTATTTGAGAAATAGTAGCTTAACTCGTCTATTTAAGGAATCATTCGATTTTTCAATCAATTTTTAAAACTGTCATCGATTATACTTGTAACACTACTGTAACACCGATTCACATAAAAAAACTACAGTTAGAAATGTTATTGTGCGCGAACGTAGGGACCATCCGATAGCAATGTATGAAGAACACAGTACGGTGAGAGCGGCGAGTTGCGGTATGACGTCACGCGCGCTTGGCGCGCCCGAGCGAAGTATTTGAAAAAGGCGGAAACTAAAATTATCGTAACTTCAAAACTAATCGCTTGATTTAAATGAAACAAAAACAAGTGTATTTCTAGACATTTAGGCTACAAGGTCATAAAGTTTCAAGTGATTTAACGGACCAATTAACATTCTTCATTATTCAAAACATTGGCGGGAAAAATCAGTTTTTAGCGTCTACCGCTGTAACTATAACGTTTGGGATTCTAGTTTTTTTTTGAGCAGAATGCTGTAATTTTGCTCTAAATCTGAGCATAAGAACCAGTCTTGTATTCATATTAGTTGCAAAGCTATACACCTTTGTCACTTTTGTTATGTCACAAAAAGTACTGATTTTTGGGATTCAAAAATAATGCAGCATAGGTTTTTCGTGTTACTCTAAATCCTGGCATAAAAATTTTGAACCAAGATGCTGTAATTGCTGAGATCTGATGTGACTGCTAGAAAGATTCGTGAAAAGAACGTGAAGCAGGTTTTGCGTTCTAGCGAGATAACTATTGACATGACATTCATGAAACTTTGCAGCCCGACTCACTTTATGATGCTCTAAATCTGTGCATCAATTTTTTTTCCCAAGTCTTCGTAGTTTTTGTGCACCAGTTGTGCTTGCTGGGTGGACTGCCATCCAGCAAGCACACCTTTAGGCGCTCGTATCTCGAAAAGTATGATTGCTCTAATTTTTTCCCTTGGCATGATGATTGCTGTAATTATGCTCTAAAATTTTGAGATAGGTAGGATTCTCGTAGGAGCCCCAGGAAAAAAGTGCTTGCTGGGGTCACGGACACATTTATTTCTTATTAATTTAATTACTTTTACACACATTTAGGTTTTTATTAGTAGACCAGAAGGCCATTGGGGCATAGAAGTTCTCGAGTGGCGACCGCGCACCGGAAGACAATGAAGACAGGCCTCACACTCAGTGAACCGATGACCTGGTAAAGGTTGCGGGAAACCGCTGGATGCGGGCAGCGCAGGACCGGTCGGTGTGGAAACCCAAGTATCAAGAAATCCAAGGCATTTGTCCAGTAGTGGACGTCTTTCGGCTGATGGTGATTTACTTATTTATTATGAACAATGTATGTAGTAGGTTACCCGCGGATGGCGCGTCTTCGTCGTCCGCGGAGTGCGTGTACACGGCGTAGGCAGCCCCCGCGACCGCCGGCGCCGCGCCCACGCCCCGCACTGTGACAAGCGGCAAACAACACACGTCAAGTAACAACTACTGCTATTAATTTAGTCAATGAATGACCAATTAATGACCCAAAAGGGGTTATAAAGTGCGTGAGCAAGGACCTAAGCGATTTCTTCAGAAATGTGTTCAGAGTGCCTAGGAAGGGAACATACTAAAAGTCCCCGCCTCTAGAGGGTGAGCCGGATTGAGGGGGGGGGGGGGGACATAAAGATCCGACTTTTGAGTTTTTCGCTAATATCTCAAAAACGGGGCGTCGTATGGAGAAAATATGTACTACCAAATGAAAGCTTATTAAATTTTTTACAACTTTTATTCTATACACTTTTTTCGTATTCCTAACCGTTTTCCAGCTATACGCTCCAGAAAAGTAAAAATAATCGAAAAACCGATTCTTATTAAATGCTGCTTTTAAATTACTACTGGCTTTCCGCCCTTGACCCTTGTCTGCGTAGACTTCAGAATTGAGTCCAGATAGAAAAAGAAACTGCTCATGTTCTATAACTTTACTGAATTACCAAAAATATGGGCTCTTTATACAAACACTGATCAAGTAGACAAAAAAATATATACCTTGTGTCTATATGAATGTAATGAAAAAATAACCTTACCATATTGAAAAAAAAAAATTAAAACCCGACTGCATTAAAATGTATTCTTGAATTAATAAATAATTAATGATCAAGACGAATCTAACAACACCTCTCAAGCTAAAATCTATCAAACCGTTTAGGCTACAGAGCGTGCCAAAGAAATATACATACATACACTCGAAAAACGTAACTCTCCTTCAGGCGCAGTTGGCTACAAAAAATACATATCGCACCCTGACAATGAGACCAACAATGTCACTTTTGGAAAAACACCGTTTAAGCGTTTAAAAGTTCAAAAATTGTTGATTGAGCTTTTTAGGGTTCCGTAGCCAAATGGCAAAAAACGGAACCCTTATGGATTCGTCATGTCTGTCTGTCTGTCCGTATGTCACAGCCACTTTTTTTCCGAAACTATAAGAACTATACTGTTGAAACTTGGTAAGTAGATGTATTTTATGAAACGCATTAAGATTTTCATACAAAAATAGAAAAAAAACAATAAATTTTGGGGGCTCCCCATACTTAGAACTGAAACTCAAAAATTTTTTTTTATCAAACCCATACGTGTGGGGTATCTATGGATAGGTCTTCAAAAATGATATTGAGGTTTCTAATATCATTTTCTTCTAAACTGAATAGTTTGCGCGAGAGACACTTCCAAAGTTGTGAAATGTGTGTCACCCCCCCCCGTAACTTCTAAAATAAGAGAACGATAAAACTAAAAAAAATATATGATGTACATTACCATGCAAACTTCCACCGAAAATTGGTTTGAACGATATCTAGTAAGTAGTTTTTTTTAATACGTCATAAATCGTAAACCGCAATTTACCTTTCATTCAAGTTACAACGAACTACAAAAACTTTTATATTATGTTACTTGCTGCTACGGAACCCTTCATGGGCGAGTCCGACTCGCACTTGGCCGCTTTTTTATCATTACTAGCTCCACGGGTGTCTTCACATTCGAAAGTTTAGGGCTTAGTAAAATAGATGGCGAGAAAAGCTCAATTTGTGATTTTGCCAATTTTCGTTTAATGACGTTGTTGGTCTCAATGTGCGATACAGCAATCTCGTTCCCATAGCACAGGTAATCCTTGTTTGATTCGAAAAGCGCTATTATTTATTTAGGGCGTCTGAGTGCGACTGAGTTTTATTCTGAAGTCTTGCCGCCAAACATAAATGGCGAAGCATTGACGTGTTCCGGAGATAAGAATGGGGAAGGTAGCTGCCAAACCAAAAAAAAAAAAAACAACAAAAAAAAAACTTTAAACTAGGTGGCGCCACTAGAGTTTGTGACGCACTTGTGACATCGTGTTCTTCATCTATGGTTTTTACTAGACAGACGTGGACAAACTGTGTTTAGTTGTTCATTTTTATTTGATACTGGTTAATTTTTAATAAGGACATTTAATGTAAGCAACAAGTTGTCTCAAACCATAGTGGCGCCATCTATTGAGAGCTTTGCGCCGCCTCCCCATTCCCGATTGCGCTAGGAATCTTGTTAAGTCCGCTTCTATTTTCAGCATCATCATCATCACTTACCATCAGGCACAGATTTTATAATACTAACGTACAGATACCTCATGTCATACAACGAAATGCGACTGCTATAACTCGGGCTATTCTTCGGGCTATTTTTTTCACTCATTGAGAACTACCGCTACTAGCGACATCTAGGGCGCGGGCTATAAATGAAGACATTCTGGTTGCTTACCTGTAGCTTCATTTGCTTTTGTTGATTTTTTTTTGCACATAACCTGCATTATATATAACCAACTAGTATTATATTATCTGTGATATTACTAAATAAAAATACATAATTTGAAATATGAGAAACAAAATGTAAACCACCAATTACGTTTTTCAATTGTATTGTATCAGCGCCATCTATCAATTCACGCTATAAGTACCAGTACACTGGTACTCAACTAGTACTTGTCATTCCTCAACTCTCACAAGTTAAGACGAAAGTAGTTTTGATATGCATCGCCGTGATCAGATAATTTGTAGTAATTGATAACAAAGTGCATTATCGGCCTTTGTCATACTTTTTGGTTATTACAATAATCAAAACACTTATTTTTAGCAACTTTATGGGTTTTTTCTTCGTTTTGCATGAACTTCGATTACAAATCGATACTTGTCGTGCCATCTATTGACATTTTAATGAACTAAGGTTTTCGTTGTATGCAATGAGACCCCGTGCATCAGGTAAATTCAAGCCAAGGGCTTACAAATAGAAGACAAAAAACAATCCTGTTACTACATTTATTCACTCTGCGTCACTGAACGCGACTATTATTAGGAGAAACGGTGAAATAATAATCTAAAATACGCATTATATTTGAAAGTTACCTTCAAGCATCAGTGGTCGTTTCTCCTGACTTGTCGTTCGTGGGACTTGAGGCTGGCTAGACGGGGCTTGAGGCGTTCCAGACTGAATTTTCTTTTTCTGAGTCACGATTTTAGACTGCTGAATCAGAATTTTAGGCTGTCGAGGTACTGCAGTTGGGTGAGACACGACTTGAGGCTCATGAGACAGAACTTGGGGCTGATGAGTCGGAACTTGAGGGACTGCAGGTTGATGAGACAGGACTTGAGAATGATGAGATGGATCTTGTGGCTTTTGTTTATGCCGATGGGTCAGGACTTGAGGCACTGCAGGTTGATGAGAGAGTGACGCTTCAAAGACAGGTTGCTTGCCTCTCTCGCTACGGCCCAGGAATTTCAAAGCCAGTGCGTCTTCCGACTCACACTCCATATCCTGTAACAAATAATTATTAATAAATAAATATAAATAATATATTACCCGCAGAGGAAGGCCTTCAGAGACGGGCTGGGACAGTACTAATGCGATAACTGTAAAGTTTGGCAGTCCCTTATCCACAAATTAAATTAATGTAGATTGACTGAGTCGGTGGCTAAGTGGTTAGCGATCCTAACCTCTGATCCGAGAGTCGTGGGTTCGATCCCCACACAGAGCAAACTTTTCTGTGATGAGCAGAATTGTTTGCTCTGAGTCTGGGTGTATTATATCTATATTATAAGTATGTATTTAAAAAGTATATGTGTATGTATATCAGTGTCTGGTTCCCAAGATACAGGGAATCCTAGTTTGGGGCCAGATGACCGTGTGTGATTTGTCCCAGATATTATTATTATTATTTTACGCTTAACCTAATCAGTCTAATATTAGCAGGTACCTCGCAGCTGGCTTCTGGTAGTTTCTCAGCAGCTGGACAAGCAGTCTGCCCCAGGGGATCTTGTTCTTCATCTAGATCTAAAACCTCATCTTTGACTTCAATTTTTATGCTGAAAAAAATTAAAGTATTTTTTGGTATGCGAAATGAAACATAAAATAATATAAATGTATAAATTGAATTGAATGTATGCGTGGTTAGGAAAAAGGTGGTATTTAAGGGTAATAAAAGTCGTCTCCGCAAACAAAATTAAAATTCAATCATCTTCAAAATTTACAGACAGATTCTAATAAAATACACGTAAGCAAACCATAAAATTGTACTACTACGATATTTTACAAAGTAATTTTTAATGGTGTTTTTTAACTCATTAAACTTTATATCTGTACCTACTTCACCAAGCAATAAAATCAAAAATAACTGAATTTCTTACGCCTCTTCATCATTTCTCTCCAACAGCTGGTCGCGTATCTTCCTGATAATGCTCTGCACGTCCGACTGGAACAAATAGTTATTGTCTCTTATCATCTGCATTTAGTGCATCTTCAATACGGTTAGTGCAAGCATTATCTTTAAACATGGTTCTGAATTTAGAGATGGAGTCAATCAACTGAATTCCGGCGCCTCGCCTTACCCTTCCCAGAACTTCCCTTGCTTGACATAATAAGCTGTTTTTATATACATAGTTTACTGACGTTTCATTCATTATTGTACTAGTCTACAATCCCCGGTCTACTCCGGGATCCAGAGATTATCTGATTGTGGCAGATATACGGGTCTACCACACGTCTCCTGAAAGTCTCTAATGCTAACGACGACGGGGCGATATTTTATCATTGCTAACCCGGTTTCTGAAAGACGGCTCTGTGTTGAGTAAACAGTAAAATGTCTCACGTTCAGTTTGGTGTGCGGTATCCTGAGCACGTAGTGTTGTGCGTGTTCGCCGCGCGCCTCGCACGCGCCGCAAAGATCCAAGTTGGCGCACTGCACGCATGCGTACCGGAACCTGGCGGGATACAATAATATCATATATTAACATTAAATATAAGAGATCTCGCGCAATAGCCGGCCACAACTCATAAACAGAAGCCGCAGCGACCAAGCTAAACTATAATAATAATAAATACGCAGGGCAGCTTGTGGCGAGCTGTTGGGGCAGGCGTAGTGACTCCACGTACCCGAGTGCTCCTAGGAGAAGGCCATGTTTCCCATATCCGGCTTGACTTCACTGGCTGGCCGGCCAGAGTGTAGTCGTGAGAGCATTATGCTCGAAGGGTGGAAGTGTTCGCGTAAGTGGCGAGTGGGGACGTGATTCTGGACCCTTAGGGAGCGCGTGATCTTTGTTTAACACATTCACTGTCCACCTATATAAGCCTGAATCCCTACTGAGGAGTTCATTAAAAAAATACATAAATAAAAATATTTTTTATTTATTTGCAAAAACACATTGTAAGTATTTCATTTCATTGAACTTTTATGTCAGTTATTTAATTGTCTATGGAAATAACGATCATTTGTTGCTCTACGGTAAATTCAAGCTCTATTGACCGTAAATAACGTAAATATCTTCATCTATATCTGGGGCCGTCAAATTTGTGACTCTTTTTGGAGTCTTGGACAGTAAACGTGTTAAAGACCTTCTCCACTCTTCAGACACTTAGCAAATGTTGCCCCTTGCAACACCGTGCGTACACTAACCCGAGTTGACTAGTCACCGTCTGCTCATTTTTCCATGTTACAAACATTGCTCGGGCAGACTCCATTGTCCCTCCCACAGTTCCGCTGACCCAGTCCACTAGCATCTTAACGTAATAGACCAGTTACATTTTCTCCATTTTTTACAATAGTCCTACACTTTCCAGAGATTGTCCTTCTGTCAGCTGCTCCCCTTAACCTGTATAGTATACGTCGTACATATTATCAACTTACCCGACGATGTCTCCGCTACACACGTCACAGATGTACCCCTCGTGGCGGCGGCTGCTACCCTCGGGTACAGTCGCGTCACCCGCGTCGCCTGCGTCGCTCTCGTTCTCTGTGGAATGCAAGGTTGGCTAAATGATTGAACCATCCGACCGATTTCAGCCGATCTTCGCGGCAAACTCCCGCGTACATTGGGGGCACTGAATGGCGGCAGGTGGACGGGCTCGAGGGTGGCTGTATTAAAGATAGTCAGTTCCTTTTGTGTCGGGGAATCTTGGTAAGCTTCCATCCTCGGCATCATCATCACTTACCATCAGGAATTCAGGATGCATCAGATGCAAATCCTCAACTCTTTTTTAAAAAATGATACGAACTCCACCAACCGGGACTGGGTCCCAGTGAGTGGACTGTGGAGTATGGCCAACCTTCCAGAAATATGTGCCGCAGCAGTGTATATACAGGGTGTTGTTTTGGTCGACAACGGCCTTCTAAGGGATGAAAGTACAAAAAATACTTGTTCTGAATATACCTATAATATTTTTTTAATAAATTGATTCTACTGAAAACATGACATAGGTACCGTAAAACCGTCTAACTTTGCCCGCTTATTCACAATTTTGTTGATTTTTTCAAAAATTATCTATCATAAGCATTACTTTTTAATTTCTAAGGATGATCTATGGGATCATGGAATTGGGTTAAAGTTGTATATTCAGTCATATTTAAATGCGATTCCAAGTAATTCAATATTTTGATAGCGGGCAAATTTACCTTCACTTTCGTCCATATTTGCCCACTCCCATTATCTGTTAAACTATAACTCTTATGCAGTCCTTGTGTAAGAACCAATTGAAGTTTAAGGGTAAAAATGACGTTCTAACATGTTGTCAATTGCTAAGTAATAATAGACTTGCCTAGAAACAAATGGTCAAAATTACCTGCCAAACTCCGTTTGTTTTCATACAAGCAACTTGTAGGTCTAGGGTTGTCAAAATCTTGTTGGTTATAAAAAAATATAAATATTTTTTATTGGTTTAAACAATTATTTTTTATTTAAAAGATATCATCCGTAGATAACATATCAGTCTTAAATAATATGTATGGGACTCATTTATATTAATACGAAGTAGGAACACATATTTTTTCTTATCGAAATCAATAACATTAATAAAGATAACATATAACAGCCGTATTTCAGTACCATAAAATAACTCACGTTAGCGCACAAATTAACTATAAATACTGCCAGCTTCTATCATCTTGTTTTATTACAGGTTGTCAAAATAAAATCTGACCAAATAATCCAAGGTGACTCCGTGGTACATATTATAGTCTTATAACTTTGTCATAACATAACATACATACATACTTTAAAAATTATGAATACTATGTACCTATTTTAATTTTCCCATAATACTAAACATTAAAAAATCGTGTGTCTAGACTTATAATTATGGGAAAAAGAAAGTGACAACCCTTGTACATTTTTTCGCGCGGGCAAAATTGACCGCTCGGAGGCAAAGTTTTCGCGGCTTAATTTGCCCATCGTCATAATTCTCAATTTAAGCTACTTACGGCACAAAATACTATGGAGAAATGATCTACAAACCTTTGTGTACATCGTGTTACAAGAAAAACTCACATTTGAATTCGTCATCGATTATTTATACACAAAACACTGAAAGTATATTGACCCCCCGCAATAAACCATTAGTGTTAGTGCACTTTGACAGGTACTGACAAGTAAATGAGTGAAATTAGAGTCCAATGCAATTCACGCTGTTGCCATAAATATAATCTATTTTCTGCTAAATCAAACAAACTCAACTGAAATTGTATATATTTTTCTTTTTTTAAGGTTGATCTTAGATTAGACTAAATGGGCAAAATATCCGTTTAGGGCAAAGTTAGACGGTTTGACGGTACAAATTTTCCCAAAATTATCAAAACGCATGTTTTGCGCAGTCAGTCAATGACGGCCGCCGGCTCATTCACGTATTTTCCTACAAAAAGGTCAATGACACTTACATAAACGTGGCTGCCGGGAGAAGTATTTCAAGATAGCTTCTTCCTTGAACTCTTGTCTACTTTAGGCTCTACCTTCAGCATGGGATGTTTTTTGGAAGAACACGATTTGCGGAGTTTGTAAATAATAATGTTTTTATTGCGTAACACGTTACGGCGGCGCGACGTCAATCCAAATCTAACACACTCCACTTGATTTACACCACACGAAATGTAAATCTACATCGCTCAGTTCACGACTATTGACTATTGAATAAAGACTTGTTCCTGATCATAGCCGTAGGCCGTAGCGTAAGTTCACGCGCAGAGGCGCTTGCTCTCGCTGAGAAAATGAGACGCAGTTTCGGCGCGGAGGCACGCGGCAGACTGCTCGCGCCGCCGCCGGGGCCCCTCGCGCACCCCCGCACACCTCAC
Source organism: Coleophora deauratella (assembly GCA_958295455.1). Taxonomy (NCBI): domain Eukaryota; kingdom Metazoa; phylum Arthropoda; class Insecta; order Lepidoptera; family Coleophoridae; genus Coleophora; species Coleophora deauratella. The sequence continues at coordinate 3,984,520 of OY282413.1, forward strand.
CTCGTTGCTACGCAACCATCCATTGTTAAAATACTTTACGCAAGGAAACAAGGATACCACAAATAATTATTTTCTAAGATTTTCTTATGAAAATTTAAGGTACCATTTTTATATTTTTTTCGGCATCAGTATCATGTATACTATCACACCTGAAAAGCTCGTTGTCGACCAAAACAACACCCTGTATACAGCATTATAGCATAGTAGCCAACGATGTGGGTTGTTAACGTGTTTTCTTTTCATTATCACCTTCAATTCTGATAGAATCTTGTTCATCTCGTTCATAAATGGAGGCTTCTTCATCGGCCTCGTCAGTGTCACTCTTATCATTAGAACTAACCGGCCTTTTTTGTGACTGTGATGGAACTGATGAATTAGGCTGAAACAAAATGAAATTCAATTAATTACGGATTTTTTAAACGTCACCACACCATAACTGAGCACCTTGCAAAAAGAACCCGACGACAAAGAAAATCTAACGCGAGGATTTCATCTTTTTCTAAGAAGGATGATCAAACGAGAGAACGTTTAGGGAATAAAATTCACCCGAAAATTTAGTTTTCTCTGAATGTTAGGAGGTCCGTTTTCTTGCTAGAGTATTGTAAAATGTAAAACCTTTTTCAAGATTACGTGAAGGATAAATCATTATCAGGCAGAAGTATTTTTAAAGCGGACCAGACACTATCAGTAATTTCAAGTAATGACATTATACTGACATTTTACTGACAGTGTAGTGGTTGGAATGATGGTCTGACGCATACTAAACGATGGAATGACGGAATGACGGAAATTACTGATAGTGTCTGGTCCGCTTAATATTCAGAAAAATTATTTATTCAAAATAATTGTTGAACTAGCTGGGAGACCGAGCGTTGCTAGTTCAATCGGAGATTTTTAAACTAAGATAACTCGTTTAGTAGTACAATATAAGATATATTTTCTATGAAACATTTTGCAGGGTGTTGTTTTAGTCGATAGTGGCTTTCTAATGGATGAAAGGACAAGCAATATTTGTTCTGTAAATATCTATAATATTTTTTTTATAATTTGATTCTATTGAAAGAAATACATACAAATTATCCTTTTCTATGATAAAAAAAATATTCAATGATATGTAATATTAGAAAGTTATTCATCACTTATACGCCAGTCACCGTAGACATAAAAATCGCGTTAGGTCGCATTGGTTGCAACAGTTCTGATTTTTTGGTATGTTGTTAGGGTTGATAACAGTAGTGTAAAACTAATTTTTCAGCTTCGAAAGACTTGTGCTAACTGCGTGGTGCTCCAAAAACTACGAAATTTTCAGTATTTTTTCAGATTTTGGCTTATAATTTCTAAAAAGTGCATCTTACGGAAAAAGTCATTGTACACACTTATAAGAAGATAAAATTTACTATAATTTAAGTGCGATTGCAGCTCTGTAAGTCTAATAGAACCCAAGATACAGCACTTCAAACATTGTCAATTTTCCCTAAAAAGTTCGGAATTGTAGTTTTGTCGCCTTCAAGCTTCAGAGCAGAATATCGGCTATAATACTCATTCTACGAGCAAAGTCATTAAAAAGAAAGTTATAGAGCAGTTATTTAGCTTTAATTTCAGGACAAACTGAAGTTTGTAAGACCAATAGTTCCCTTGTAATCTGGACAAAGCGAAAAATTTAGGAAATCAGATTTTTCAAAAAAGGGAGCCTGACAAATACTAGGACTTCTGTAGAGGATAAGAAATACATACATCGGTGTAAAATAATTTATACTGATATTATAAAACTTCAATTATATTACTTAGTGATGGCGGGACCTCAGCTGACACCTGCGACAGAAATATACATGAAATATACATGAAATATAGAACAAAATGTCAATTAATATTTATTATTATTAATTACAACGAAGGGCCAGGTATGTACCTAATATTAGGTTTACCTTTACGCACTTAGTGACGAAACAAACATGTTCGGAAGGTCTATGTTCATCTGACAGCTCTTCCTGGGGCTCTGGAGACTGCTCTGTTGCTTGTTGTGAAGGGGAGGTCGTCGAAGTCGTCCTCTTCATTCAACTCAGTCAAGGCTATGGACGGAGTGTTGAAGCAGGTCTTCCCCTGACAAACTCACTTACATTGCCGGAGCATCTTCCTTTTCCACACCCATTCTTGCACCTGCATGGCAGGAATTTCAAAAAAACATGTTACAAATAGTTTAATAAATACACAGCCCAGGATAGACCTACGAATGGATTACCTTACTTGCATGACAGTAATTTCAGCAGGGTTTCCGACTCTAATTTCTTCGTTGATGTCACTAGCGTCAGACCCTACTGGCTCCGTGAGGTGCTGTTTTTACCGTTGAGTTACACGTGTGACTCACCGGGATTTTTTTTACCGTTGTGTAACAGTGTGACTGAAACTGGTGTGACACAACGGGAATATAGGTTTACATTTACTGAATGCGTGAAATGACAACTGTATTCCAGGGGGGATGAAAGCTCTTCTTGAATGAATGCTGTTGATGAGAACTTCTCGCAATTGGCACTTTCCTGAAAAAAAAACTTTGTTTACTTTGGAGCCTAATCTGTTATGTAGAGGATATCGACCTCTGATGCTCTTTACTAGCATAGACTGATAGATTGGGCTCCAACATATAAAATGTTTTTTCCAGCAAAGTGCCTGGTGCGAGAAGTTCTCAACAATATTATCATTCATTCAAGAAGTGCTTTCTTCCCTCTCTGGAATACAGTTGTTCTTTTACGCATTTAGTGGTTGTGACAATACCTCGAGGGCTCCTCGAGGACGAGTAAGGACTGCCACTAGTGACTCAACGAAGAAATCAACGTCGGAATTACTGTTATACAGGTAAGGGAATCCATTCGTAGGGCTGTCCTGGGTCGTGTATTTATGAAAATATTTGTAACACATTTGTTTTTACGAAATTCCTGTCATGTAGGTGCAAGAATGGGTGCGGAAAAGGAAGATTCTCCTGCAAGATAACAGGACTGAAACTCTCTGCAAAGTTTGTAAGGGGAAGACCTGCCTCAATACTCCGTCCATAGCCTTGACTGAGTTGAATGCAGAGGACGACTTCGACAACCTCGCCTTTACAGTAAGCAACAGAGCAGTTTCCGGAGCCCCAGGAAGAGCTGTCAGATGACCTAGACCTTCCAAAAGAACACGATTGTTTCGTCGCTAAGTGCGTAAAGGTAAACCTAATATGACATACCTACCCCTTCGTTGTAATTTATTACAATAAATATTAATTGATATTTTGTTCTATATTTCATGTATATTTCTGTCGCAGGTGTCAGCTGAGGTCCCGCCATCACTAAGTGATATAATTGAAGTTTTATAATATCAGTATAAATTATTTTACACCGATTTATATATTTCTTACCCTTTACAGAAGTCCTGCAATTTGTCAGGCTCCCTTTTTTTGAAAAATCTGATTTCCTTAATTTTTCGCTTTGTCCAGATTACAAGGGAACTATTGGTCTTACAAACTTCAGTTTGTGCTTAAATTAAAGCTAAATAACTGCTCTATAACTTTATTTTTAATGAGTTCCCTCGTAGAATGAGTATTATAGCCGATATTTTGCTCGGAAGGCGGCAAATTACTATTACTTTCGAAACTACAATTTCGAACTTTTTAGGGAAAATTGCCAATATTTGAAGTACTGTATCTTGGGTTCTATTAGACTTACAGAGCTGCAATTGCACTTATATTATAGGAAATTTTGTCTTCTTATAAGTGTGTAGAATGACTTTTTCCGTGAGATGAACCATTTACAAGTTATAAGCCAAAATCTGAAAAAAGGCCGAAAATTTCGTTGTTTTTGGAGCACCATGCAGTTAGCACAAGTCTTTCGAAGCTGAAAAATTAGTTTTATACTACTGTTATCAACCCTTACAACATACCAAAAAATCAGAACTGTTGCATCCAATGCGACCTCCGATGTCTTGTACGACTGGCCTATTATTATGATATTAGTCAGTAATATCAATCAGTTTTGGCGACTTTTTAGAGACTAGCTGGGAGACCGAGCGTCTCTCGTTCAATCGTAGCGTTTATAAACTACATACGTAAGATAACTTGTTTAGTAGTAGTTAGTGCCTACTGATAAGATTGATTTTCTATGAAACGTTTTGCAGGGTGTGTTTTAGTCAATAGTGGCCTTCTATGGGATGAAAGGACGAACAATATTTGTTCTGAAAAATATCTATAATATTTTTTTTATAATTTAATTCTACTGAAAAAGAATACATGCAAATTACCCTTTTATAAAAAAAAGTATAAAAAGTACGTATAATGAAATAAATTTAAGAATAATAATTAAATAATAGGGAATTTTTAGATGATGTAGGTATGTCAAAGCCACAATCACATAGATTCTTAATTATTGAATTAACAGAAACCATTTTCAACTTGATCAAGTATGGATGAGCTGGGTGCGTTCTGGTTTCTTTGATATGTAATTTCTTCTTCCAAACCAAAAATAAATTATGATTAAAATGCAATTAATAACTTGGTATCATGTTAGAATTATTTCAGGAAATACAAAAACAATACTGACAAGCGTTGTGCATCAAAAATTATGAAAAGTATATTTTGGATGAAAATACAGAAAAATATTCATGATACGTAATATTATAAAGTTATCATTATCATCATTATGATATTAGTCAGTAATATCAATTAGTTTTGGCGACTTTTTAGATTTTCTTATTTCAATTGTTGATCAGCGCCATCTAGTTGAGTTTAGAGGAAGCCGTGGAAAAATCCCTATTGCCAGTTACATAGGGCAGGGCGGCACAAAATATTTTTTTATCTTTTTATTTACATAAGTTCACAGAAAATAAAAAATATAAAGACAAAAAAACAAAGTACCGTGGGATAAGAATCCGGACCTAAAAAGTAAGCGGCTCGCGCCATAACCGCTGCTGGGCTACTACGCACTTGAATGAATTGTTAAAAATAAGCATCATATGCGTTGATATTTTATGTATATTTCGGTCAAATCTCCCTAAAAACAAAGTTTTCGCAGATAATTCGATTCTGATGATTTTTGGCCCCTAATCCTAGATTTTTGTCGAAAGGTTTCAAGCCGTTTTCGAAATCGTCGGGACACCTAACTCGTTTAATAGTATAGGATTAAGCACGCATATACACAAACACGCACTCGCGCAAATCACAGGTTTAAAATAAGTATTAGTATAAACATTAAAATAAAGCAATAAACGCTAATTTGTATGAACTTTGTAAGGCACTGGCAACTGACTTTATGTGGGTATTTGTCATATAGGTGGCGCCCGTCCCCCTTAATGGTAAATAAAAAAAACATAGTTTTCATTTTATTTTTTATTATATAACAATTACTGAACGAAATATACATTTAATACTTTTTGTGTATTGATTCTATTTTCCTGTTATATGATGTGCAACAAAGTGTTTTTAGTCATTCTTTACTTTCCATCCTAATTGCAGACTTAACTCCAGTGCCTCTTGGGTCCATAGCATTCATTATGTCAAAAGCTTTAACCAAAAATCTTATAGTCTATAGTAGCAGATATTAGCTTCACTATTGACAAATTTTGAATGCCCATTTTTGCAGAAAGTCTATAGAGTCAACCACGGATGAGCTTATAACTGCGTAGCCAAGAAACGATTTTTTTTTGATAATCGCAGCCTTCTTTTTCCTGCAAATAATGCGATTCTTTAACCACAGTGTAACCATAGGGCGCTTTTATTGTCATGCCGTGCCCGCATGCGTGCGGCGTTTTCAAAGCGACCCGCGTGACAATAAAAGGCCCTAAAAAATGTACTGAAACGATAGGTTGCGCGGCCCGCATGCGGGCAGAAACCCGCATGACAATAAAAGCGCCCATACATAATCAATAGCCACCACATTTGACAGGTGTTTGCTTCAGCATCAGCCAAGTTATTTCTAGCCAGTTTCATAATGTGGGGTGAGTCGAAAATGCAGTGAACTTTTTGATCCTTAAGGGCGAAAACACATCAGAGCGGCGCGGCGCCGCGACGCTGAAATCGGCGGCGCGCGTTGCGCCGCACCGCCGAACGCAGCGTTGCGCGGCGCGCGTGCCGCACTGCTCGTATCCGCGGCGCGCACCGCTCGTACCCGCGGCGCGCAACGCTCGTAGCCGCGGCACGCACCGCTCATATTCGCGGCGCGCACCGATTGTATCTGCGGCGCGGCGGCTCATATGATCTCCAGTTTCTGTAGGTCGGACGCTTGTTTTTAGGGTTCCGTAGCCAAATGGCAAAAACGGATTATGGATTCGTCATGTCTGTCTGTCTGTCTGTCCGTCCGTATGTCACAGCCACTTTTTTCCGAAACTATAAGAACTGTATTGTTGAAACTTGGTAAGTAGATGTATTCTGTGAACCGCATTAAGATTTTCACACAAAAATAGAAAAAAAAATCAATGAATTTTGGAGGTTCCCCATACTTAGAACTGAAACTCAAATTTTTTTTCTAATATAATTTTTTTCTTAACTGAATAGTTTGCGCGAGAGACACTTCCAAAGTGGTAAAATGTGTCCCCCCCCCCCCTGTAACTTCTAAAATAAGAGAATGATAAAACTAAAAAAATATATGATATACATTACTATGCAAACTTCCACCGAAAATTGGTTTGAACGAGATCTAGTAAGTAGTTTTTTTTAATACGTCATAAATCGTAAACCGCAATTTACCTACAACAAACTACAAGAACCTTTATATTCTTATAGTTTCGGAAAAAAGTGGCTGTGACATACGGACGGACAGACAGACAGACATGACAAATCCATAAGGGTTCAGTTTTTGCCATTTGGCTACGGATCCCTAAAAACAAGCGTCCGACCTACAGAAACTGTGGATGAGCCGCCGCGCCGCAGATACGAGCGGTGCGCGCCGCGGATATCAGCGGCGCGGATATCAAAAAGATATATCATTCTTATGTCATAAAGAATAACGTGGATACCCACTAGTTCTATTGAATTCGCTATAACTTTACTGATCCTCATACGGTACTATTACGAACAAGAGAACATAATTTTTTAAAATGTAATTTTATTATGCCAGAGGTGCTCACTGTCTGTACTTAAAAATCAGAGTGTACATAAATGCACCGCTGTTGTGTAAATTATTAAAATAAATTATCATTCACTCTTTGCTTTTTACCTGAGTACAACCCTGTGTCATTGTTTTGACCTTGAAATATTAGATAGAAATGGAAACGGGCGAATTGGTAGGTACGTGGTTTTATCAACAAAACTCAGAAAAAGTAAGTAGGTATGTTTTTATTAATACAGCAGGCTTAAAATAAGAGAATACATAAGTACACTAATAGTAGGTAAGTACCAACTTATTTCCATATCAAGTAAATAATAGGTAGGTATAGTTAAGTAGATACGTACATCGAAATGATCTTCACAGCAATGTCTTGTAGCCTGGGCAGAGGGTGGAGTATTATCATCTCTTTTTGCAAAAATTTTGCACGGGAAGGAAAAAAAATCCAATCAGACAAGTATCACATTTTTTCCATACATATCCTGCACGGTGCCGCCCTCTCTTTTATTCGTGTCGTGCGTGACTCGTGAGCTTAACATGATTCGATAATTTGTAGCAATCTTCGCGACAGTTCGTGGACACGAACTCGCACAGTTTCCAACCAGATGGTTAGTTCGTGCGGACAGAAAAGTCACAGTATTCGTTAAATAATGGTTTATATTCTTATTAATGCCTGCGACATGGCTTTACGACTGCCATCTAATGATAGCAGCCGGTGCCAATGGCTTTACGTGCCTTGCGAAGCACGGAAACAGTCGAAATAAATGCCACTAACAGTAAAAACCCATCCAGGTTTTGACCGTGTCTGTAGTCAGTTAACCTGCGTGATCGATGAGACCAAGCAAGCCACACTGACCCACGACCGCTTCTATCTTCGTGCTGAAGAAGCGTCCCAAAACCACGCATATCAAAATTAAAAGTGTTTAAACGTAGTTTTAGTCAATTAACAAGGATATCAACTATTATTTAACAAATACTGTGACTTTTCTGTCCGCACCAACTAACCATCTGGTTAGAAACTGTGCGAGTTCGTGTCCACGAACTGTCGCGAAGATTGCTACAAATTATCGAATCATGTTAAGCTCACGAGTCACGCACGACACGAATAAAAGAGAGGGCGGCACCGTGCAGGATATGTATGGAAAAAATGTGTTACTTGTTTGGTTTATTGGATTTTTTTTCGATCCCGTACAAAAGTTGGTAACATTTGTACCTTTTTAGAAAGCTTATGAAACAAGGAACTTTTTGTCATTAATTTGTACGCCAAGTTCCCTACATATTTTCTAGTAATACTCAATTACTTATGGAAAATTTATACAAAATAATATTTTTTGCAACTTAAGACCGTTTATTTTTGAGACTTTTTAAGTTTTGGGCAAGGATTCTTTTTCAAAGCAAGCGCTCATTTCTCAGCCTTTGAAAAAGTATCAATTTAATGTAAACGGTGTAATGGTTTTTTCATAATTAATTGTTTTTGGTAACAAGGTAGAAAATTTCAAAAAAATCTAAAAACAGTAATATCTCAGTAACCATACATTTTTGACCCCTGGTTAACTGTTAACTGGACTTAATTTGTTGCAAATGACCTCTAGTATTACCTCTTTGAAGGATCACGTCGAATTACCAATCACCCTGTATACATATACTACTAAACAAGTTATCTTAGTTTAAAAAAACTTCTACTGAACGAGCGACGCTCGGTCTCCCAACTAGTGCAAAGCCAGCGCGCAATTTTTAAGATATCTAAGAATTTTTAAGTTAAACAAACAAAAACCCTTTAACTTGAAGCGCTCAGCGCCGTTTCAGTTAGGGTAGGTACCCCAACTACCAGGGTGCATGGCGCCCCCATGAGCTCGACGCCCTGTGTCTGTGCACGGGTGATACGACCCAAAGGACGGTCCTATTTAAAATGTAACTGTGCGCCGTTGCTGTACGGGTTTCATTCTTCATACGATAACATTTGTTTTCATGACGTTTTATCTGGGTCATGTAACTTTGAATATTTTTTATCATATATTTTGATCGCTCGATTTGCCGCCCCCCTGGACTTGTCTCGAACTTAGGTCATTTTTAATTACCTTCAGTTTAGAGATGCTTCTCTCACAACTGGCACTGCTAATGGCAGCTGTTAAAAATATTCTTAACATTATGATAATATTTGGTAAACACTCTTCAAGTTTATAATATATTTTAGTACGCCCAGTGACGCTCCTCAAGTAATATCTTGAGGAGCGTGATCTAAGTCCAGTTCATCGACGACTAATAACACCTAATAACACTAGGTAAAAAAAATGTGGCGCTCGCCGCCCCTATCCATGTGCCGCTCGCCGCCCCTATCCTTATGCCGTCCGGGGCCATGCCCCCCCCGGCCCCCCCACGCTACGCCACTGATGCGAGACAGAACATCGAGGACGATTATTCAAGCACTGGTGGTTTTCCTCTTTAAACTGAGATCTGGCAATTCCAATCAAATGATTTGTTCATTGTTACAATTGCCATCGCCTCAAGTAGTTAGTGATTATTGCATGTCTGTAACAAAATCTTTTAAGACGGATGTGCTTGCAATATGCTTTGGAATAAACACTAAAAGTCGAGAAAATCTTATCCAAAAGTATACAACTGATACTGCAAAATTATTATACAATGATTTTCACAATAAACTAATACTGATTTGTGACGTGACATATGCAACTCATCAGAAGAGTCATAATCATGAATATTAACGTAAATCTTATTTGGGCCAAAAGAAGAAAACACTGTGTAAACCTTTCACCAGGGACGTATTTTAGATTTTCACGCCCTGGGCGAATACGATCGGGCCGCCCCTAACCCTCCACAGACAAAGGAAACAAACGTAAAGCAGAATGAAATACTAAGTAATAAATAGTTAAACGAATTTATTAGCTGATTACGATGAGCGACGATGCAACATTTCTTCTGAAAAATCATCAAAATTAAGTGCGTTCGTTAAATCAGCCTCAATGTTGAGGATTGCTAAATAATTGAGTCGTTTCTCATTCAAGCGAGAGCGCATATAATTTTTAATTCTTTTCAACACTGAAAATAAGCTGTGGTCAACTCGATGAAGAAAGGAAGCGATCACAGGATGGTAAGAGGCACATGGAATCTAAAAACCAAGCTGGAAAGATGTCGACTAATTAAGCCCATGCTCCGACCAGCGCTTATCCAGCTCCAAAACCCCGATAACTTTTAGCTCAAGTTGCAAAATCGCTTCGAATGGCTAGAAGACTGCGAAAATGTGGACGATTACTACGACAGGTTCGAGGAAATTGTCCAAACGGTTGGGAATAAATAAGGCTCTCAAAACCAGCCATTCAAAAAGAGCATCTCGGATCTCACCTGCAAGCTCATACAGGAAAGATGGAGCCTGATTATGAAATCCTCTGAAGATGCTTGTCAGTATCGGTGACTCAACAGACAGGTCTCCAAGTCTTTGACTCGCGATATACGCCGATTGTATACTAATCGTATTAAAGAGGCTATCGAGCGCAAAGTGCACAGGAGTGTGGTTACACCAGAGACAAATGGTTACACTCTCTCCAACGGTGCCAAATCGACTATCGATATATCGAAGTATTGGAGTGCCTGTATGAAAACGCCACCATGTCGGTCCGCCTCCAGGATCAGAATTCGAAACTGGGTGCAGCGTGGGGTGAGACAGGGAGACGGTACATATATCTCCGAAATTCTTTACCGCTACCCTGGAAGACGTTTTCAAGCTTCTGGACTGGAGAGGACTCGGCATTAATATCAACAAGTATATCACTCACTTTCGATTCGCTGATGATATCGTGATCATGGCTGAAACCTTAGAGGAACTAGGCAGAATTCAATGTCCGATGGACTAGAAACTCCCAACAAGTGGGTCTAAAAATGAACAGGGACAAGACGAAAATTATTTAAAAATCCGACCACTCCTCTGAATGTTGGAGACTCGACACTCGAAGTAGTTGACGAATATGTATACCTGGGACAAACAGTCCAGCTAGCTAGGTTCAACTTCGAGAAAGAGATCAATACTCATCAAGACTCCCGCGCCCGTGTAAATTCTAGATTACCTACAATTTTTCAGTCAGCTAATAAAAAAATGAGAGTTGTTGGAGAACTGGGCGGGCCGCCCCTTGGGACGGGCCGCCCCGGGCGTTCGCCCGAATGACCCTATGGAGAATACGTCCCTGCCTTTCACAGTTTGTACGTCTAGCGGATATGTAATAGACGTGTTTGGTCCTTATGAAGCGAATCTGAATGATGCCAGCATCTTACAAATGCTTATGGATATAAATGTATTATCTAAAATTTTAAATCCAGGAGATGTCTTAGTTCTTGACCGAGGGTTTCGAGATGTGCAAAACTATTTAGAAAATATGGGCTATGTAGTATTAATGCCGGCTTTAAAAGGAAACCGTAAACAATGAACTACAAAAGAGTGTAATGAGTCCCGTTTTGTCACAAAACTTCGTTGGATAGTAGAGTGGGTACATGGTGTGATAAAAGAAAAAAACCGACTTTTAGACCATACTCTTGTTGACAACAAAATGCTTTATGAAATTGGAACCTTGTATAAAATAGCAGCATTTTTACTTAACCAGTTTGGAAATCCTGTTACTGTAAATAGTGAGTTGTCATTAAAAATCATAGATCGTATGAAAAGTCTTAAAGATACAGATAGCACGCTAGCAACAGAGGTCGAAAAAAAAAGGATGGTTGAGGAAGAAAATCATATTTCAACGCCTAAACAGCCATGATTTGTGTGACTTTCCGCAACTTGATGAGACTCAATTAAAATTATTATTTACTGGATCATATCAATATAGTCAAGCAATTGCTTATCTTGCTGAAATATTCGACGCTGATGATACGCTATACATAGATTTTGTTAAAGACCATTCCAACATTTTAAAACTGCAGGTGAGGTCTAGACATATAACACGAAAGTCATATAAATGTTTTATTGAATATATTCCTCAAAGGAACGATTGTGATGGAATCACTCGGTACTTTTGTGAATATCCTAATGGACGACGTACAGTAGGATGCTGCTGCCACTTGGCTGCGACAATTTATTACTTATCATTTGGAAGGTATCAATCGCGTATTCATCGACCAGCTGAAAAACTAAGTAAATTATTCATTGAAAACAATAAAAGAGTAACAACTGAAGAAGATAGTGACAATGATTGATGATTATTATTATTAAAACTATTTAAAAAATAGAAAACTTTTTTTTTTAGTCTCATGTTTATAGAAGTGGAGGCAAAACAGGCTCCATGAAATTTTTGACAGCTCAAAAAAAAAAGCAAATCGAATGAGATAATCTCCAGTGATAAGCATTTTTCTTAATGAACCAATTTTGCCCCCTTCCTCCCCACCCCCTGCCTTATATGGATAGAAATAATATTTTTTCTAACACTGTTCTACCCTTACTAAAATTTTGAAAAAAATATATGTTATAGAGCACAGTAAGGGTTATTTATAAAAAAATATATCGTGAGGGTGTCGCTCAGAATCCGTGACATTTTAATTTCTGATTTCTTTTTAATTCGTGTATTTCGATATATAAATCACTGCGAACACTAAAAAGTGCCTTGTTAATACTTCTTTGTTGTATCTAGCTTAACGTTTGCAAAAAGATCACAAAAAAATTATGTTGTAAGAACATTTTTTTTTTTTAAATCAATTTTAAAAAAATGATTTCAAAAACTAGCGCGTGCTGAGGTTTGATAGCTTAGGGAAATGTTTCTCTTGAGAAGCTGATGTCATGGTAAAAATATCAACCTAACTTTCCCGAGGGGTATCTGGCCTATGCTTATTCCGCTACACTCTTTCTATAGTTTTATTTTCGGTCAGAGGTCATTAGGGAACTTGATCCCAAGTGCATCCTACAGTTCATTAGAACTATTGGCCTGGAGGATATAATATAACAGGAGCAGGGATCACAATAGATCTACCCAGGTCGCAGTGATCCAATAGGACCCTCCTTTGGTCCTATACCCCTGTACCCCCCCAAATAATACATAATAATAATCTTTTTTTTTCACATGGTGTATTTTTATGCTATTTAAAAACTAGGTAAGTTTGTTGAGTGTTTAGTAGTATCTTGATATTATTACAGCTTCAAGACAAGAGGCCATATATCTTAGTATGTGGTTTTAATTTCAAATTGATAGCTCAATGCATTACTGAGAAAAAGGGCCTTGACAAACAGACAGACAGATGAACAACAAAGTGATCCTATAATCCCCATAGATATGTATTTTTCTTTTAGTCGGGTAAAACTGCAGTAAGGATATTCTAAGATCTTAGAAAGAAGGCAATGCTGGGCTAAGAATTTAATTGTTTCACAACTTACAATATTTGTCATAACCAGGGATCAAAGCTTATTTGGGATCAGCTCATTGATCAGTAGGCAGAATATGTACTAACCATTGAAATTATAAATAAATGACTAAATAAGTAATATATTTTCCATACTTACATCGCTTGGTACAGCATGTCGGACTAGATTTTTTGATGAAATATCATAAAAGTCTGTGTCTTTGAAATGTCTATTGCACAACATTCGGTGTTCATTATGTAACTTTTCTTGGAAAGCCACAGATGTATAATCTCTGTTGGGGAAAATGTACTTCGCCCACAATTGACACCTGGAGGAATGAAAAGCATATTTAATCTGGCCTCATAAGAAAGAAGGCTGCAAAGTTGTACAGAAACAAACTCCACAGAGTCAGGTTACACATTCAGTCTGGCGTCAGTCTGGTCAGAATGATCGTGTAACCCACTGTCTGCCGTCAGTCTAGATTAACCATGTACGGTGAAAATCATCCATCATTCTGGCGTAATTTAAGACTGAAGTTTCAGACTGACGCTAGACTGAGTGTGTAACCATATACTTTATAGCCTTCTTTCTTATGAGGGCAGGGTAAAAACAGCAATTAAATTACATTTTAGCCGGTAGTAATGAGTCTTAAGTTTTAGTGAAATGAAAATAATAGACACAAAAAAACTGTCCCAAAATCATGTCCCCAAACGGGCCCTTGTTGGTGGTAGAGTTGGCTATAACAAAAGTTGCTTCTCGGCTGTGCCAGCACAATAAGTTCAAAGTCTTAAACAGCCCCCTTGAGTACAGTCGAATTTAAACAAACTACTTACCTAAGAAGATTACGGACTCCAGGTTTGGGAAATCGATAAAGCGTGACATGGTCTTCGGCCGGTGAACTGCCACATTTAAAACAATTTCTTCTGTTTTCTTTATCGCCCATTTTTGAAATAATGAAAATAGAACACTTTTTCACTAGCCTACAATTTGGTAGTCCTATATCGGAAACAAGAGGATCTATCTAGTTTTAACACCTAGCGAAGAAACAGAGCTCGACCACACTTGACGCGTTAATGGAGAAATAAAACTAAATAAATATCGCTTAAACCTACCGAAACCAAAATCGCACAAAAACAAACTTAGGAGAAAAAACGAGTATTCATTGAAAATTTAGTGTTCTCATTATTCAAATTCAAACCCACAGAACACTATACTCTCTCTCTAAATTAAACTCTTGCTAAGTAGTATTTACATAATTCTTCCTTTTAATTTGATGGCTGTGCCCTTGTGGATTTTGCGGATTGCCTGAGCTGAATGCATGTGATAAATATTATCACCATTGGATTGGTCATGTTAGGCTTACTCATGCATGTCTAATGATTACACTGAACATGTATCTGCATAATATGTATGCACAGTAAACAATTAGACAATTATACTATCAATAATTGCAGAGAATTTCATGACAGTTACCTTATGGCACAATTCAATAATTAAAATATAATGTACCTGTTGAAATACATTATCTCGCTCATGAAGTAGTGCAACAACATCCCCAGAATCTGGAACTGCAAATTTGCTGAGTTTTTGCCTATAATCATCATAGAACTGATTTGAACTGAAATGTCTTCCACACAGCACTTTGTTTGAGTTATAAAGTGAGAGTAGAGACTCTTCAGATGTCCAGTCTTGATTCGGCCAGCAGTATTTAGCCCAAGCACGAGCCCTAGAAAAAATATTCAAACAATTACAGATAGATATGAGCAGTGACATGCATATCATATACATCTCTGGGTGCAAAACAAAAAATGAGGCTCGTCTTTAGAATACCAACCATGTCACAAACGTTACACTCATTGAAGGTAGTAATAAAAATATTTATGGCCGAATGACTATTATTTTGCTTAAAATACAGGAAACCTATATGATTTCGAATGCTGGATTTTCTTAAGAAGAATCATTTACTGTCACGCTAGGAATGTGGATACTGGAATGTGATTTCTATGCATGCTTTGAGAAACAGACGGATTTTATGTTTAAGTTATCGAGAAGACCAAAATGACGAAAAAAAAAAATGCAAAACGTAAACAAACTTACTATGGAACTGACACATGTCAATGTCATCTGCATACTATGTTTGTTTACCTTTTGCTTTTTTTTGATTGGAATGAACCATATATACTTACTTTGTAATATTTGTCTTTCCTGGAATTGGAAACCTATGATAATTCACCGTCATGTCTTCAGCGCGTGTTTTACCACATTTGGCACATTTTCTGTGGTTATTTACAGACATTTTTTAAAACAAATTGAAACCATCCAATTCTAACCTCAAAATGCAAAATGTCAAAGTCACATTTCATAATTCTTTTTTTTTTTTTTTTTTGTTTGGTTCTTTCCTGCTTTTGCAAGGAAAAGGCAAAGGCTTCTCTGGCCATACAGCCTATTCTTACGTAGTTTGGCTCTTCTCTAAATATTTTTCTATTTCATTTGAGTTCTCATTTATCAATTTCTGTCGTTTTTAACTTTTTCTCTATTCTTCAACAAAATGATAGCACTTTTGATGAAGATTTCATGGACATCTTGAGAGCACTCGAAACACAGTCTACACACTTTTATTTCATTATCCTACATATTAGACACTTAAATGGCACTTTATTGAACAATACACTATCAATATTATGCATTAAAAACCACGATATCTATTTTTTCGGATAATAAAACAAAAATGACAAACTCTTGCCGCGAGTTCCCGCCAAAAAGTCTCATAATTCATATGTACTCTTGTGGCGGACTGTCAAAAACAGTGTTGCCAATAGTCTGGGACATCTTGTAAGGGCTGTTAAATATCGATTAACAAAACAAACCAAAAATAAAGCCTGTCATACACGTGGCTATAATATATACAGGGTGACTGGTTGAACGACGGACGTATTTATGGAGATGATAGGATAATTTACATACTTTTCAACCATATAAAACAAAAAAATCATACACTCAAAAAACACAAGTTACATATTTTTTTATAAAACGCAACTATTCTTGTGTTTTCTAACTCTATGCCTAGGTACTTACCACTTTCCCACAGCGTGCACCGTGCTGCTTGTGGTCGCTAGGCCAATCTCTTGGACAGGCTGATAACACACTGATAATGAAAGGATGGAGTTCATCTTCATGTAGGATACGTTACCCCAACCACTGGGATACCTGGAAATGGCTTCCTGCATTCCGCGTACTTTCATATGGGTAATAATCGAAGTAAATTGCTTCGTGCGGGTTATCACTGCATAACGAAGGATTCCTTCCTGGTCCTTGATCAGGGTTAGGAACTGAAGGAAGGCCAAACGCTCTAAGTCTCCTAAGAAGTCCTATGACGGCAACTTATGTAATTCGTGATACATTGCAATATGACGTTAATTCACGTCTAACAACACTAGCTTACATCACATAGCACCACACCATATCCCAATATCCTCATTAGAGTTAGAGACGAAGAAGAAAGGAAGTATTGTCATGGCAAAAAAATCAAATTTAAGATTTTGATGGGGATCGATTGTCTTACACTTACAGAGCCCAAAAAACAAAAAATAAATCTGCGTGTGTGTGTGTATGTGCTTGTGTCCGTCCCGTGCTCTAGCACCAAAACCACTGGACAGATTTAGATGAAATTCAGGTTAGGGCAATGTTTTGTTAATATCTCCAGGCGTTTTTTATTTTTTAAATAATGCAATTTTTTAGGGTTGCCAGCATAGTAAAATACTTAACTCATATACTTACTAGATCATGAATTATTCCGGGCTGTATTAGGATAAGATACCTCCCATACAAAACAACAACAACAATTTGTTAATTTGTGAAGTCTATCACTTGCTACTAATTATAAGTGTGTTTATTGCTATAATTTAAGTTGAACGATGTCAATCTAGTATATTCCAGATGATATTTATTGGATTCATGAGAAAGTATGCATAGCGTGGCTGTACAATTTATTTTAATAAATCTACACCTGTCTCCAGTAGGTTAGGTCCGTTTTCTGGGGCCGTACACTTAAGAGGGCTGCTAAAAACATTTCTTTTAAATAAAAAAATATTTTCGTGGTGAGGACAAATGGCCTTAGTTTTTTTGCCTCAGTTCCTTTACATCAACTTACAACTTTTGTATGGAGCACTTCTGGGGCCCCAATTACATCGGTTGAGGTGTCATGATGACCCCTGTTCTAGACAAATTAGTGGGACCACGAGAAAACAGGGGAAAATGACAGAGGGGCCACGGACTACAGCGTTTGCATGGAGCACTTTTCGCTCATTTCTGCCCCCCCCCCCCCCCCCCAAGTACATCGGTTGGGATGTCATGATGACCCTTGTCCTGATAGTGGGATTCGAAATAGAGGACCATGGGCTATAACGTTTGTATGTATGGAGCACTTTTCACTATGCTCATTTCTGCCCCCCCCCCCCATGTCATGATAATCCCCTTTTCTGATAGTGGAATTCGACAGAAGGGATCATGGGCTACAACGTTTGTATCGAGCATTTTTCGCTGCGCTCACTTCTGGGGCCTCTGAACCCATGGGATGTCATGATAACCCCTTGTTCTGATGGTGGGTTTTGACAGAGGGGACCATGAGCTACAACGTTTGTATGAATTTGTTTATTTTTGTATAACACCTTCTTTTGATTTTTTTGAATCAAATATGCAACAACTCGAATTCTCTCTATTTCGATAATTTCTATATTCCATGATATGGATAACATGCACCTCACTAGAGTTTCACGGACAGATTGTCCGCCGCTATCCGCTGTATGCGTTGAGCTCGCGGTCAATTTGTCAGAGTATGTCCGCGACAACAACACCCAGCTTCTTCGAGGCTAATTTAGCCTAACCCTCTAGATGACCACGGAACTGGACTTCACTCTAAATATCGACACCAAGGATTCCGATACTAGATGAGGCACCTGTGCTGTCATCCGAATAACACGGAGTGATACCACGGCCTCACAGAAAACCGGCGTGAAGCAACGCTTGCGTTGTGTTTCGCCGAGTGAGTGAGGGTACCGGATGCCCAACATCCCCCCCCCCCCCGCAAATTCCCCCACATTTCAAAGGTCGGCAACGCACTTGTGACTCCTTTGGTGTTGCAGGTGTCTATGGGCGGCGGTAATCGCTTACCATCAGGTGATCCGTCTCCTCGTTTGCCACCTATCACATAAAAAAAAACAGTGAGTGCTGCTGATTTGCAGCATATCATTGATATGCAGAAGGAACAGTGTAGGCGAAAGCACACAGTGAGGGATATCAGCATTCACAGACATAGAGTCTGAGCGTGCACCGTCGACTACGAGCTTTACGCTTCTGTCTACTAGAAAACTGGTAACCCATTTGCATAATTTCTCGGGAAGCCCATAAGAAGGAAGCTTCGCAAGAAGTGCTTTATGCCAGACCCGATCGAAGGCCTTCGCTATGTCCAAACTAACCGCCAATGCTTCCCCCTTAGTCTCGATCGCCTGTGCCTAACGATGTATACGGAAGCCGAAGTGTCGGTCACTAAGCAGCTGGTGATCCTCTCGGTACCGAAGGAGTTGGCTGTTGATAATTACCTCCATTATCTTTGAGAATAAGGAGATTATGGCTATCGGCCTATAGTTGGACGGATTCGAGCGGTCACCTTTTTTAGGGATCCGGTGCACCAAACCTGTCTTCCATGAGTTCAGAACTACGCCAGAAGAGTAGGAAAACCGAAAAAAGAGCGTTAAAACTGGAGCCAACTTTGGAGCACACACCTTCAACACTATTCTATACACTATTCCATCAGTTAGTTAGTTTAGTGCAAAGTTATTATTTAAGTTGTTTTTTTAGAGTATATCTTTCTATTTATCTGTTTTATTATGTAAGAAGACTATAATTTTTGTTAATTTCCTTCTCTAAATAAGAGGTACTAAATACTACAAAATTATCACATTCAAAATTTTGCTTTTTTAAATTTATTTTAACATATTCCAATGGTTTATATAAAAAGGCTCGAGACCCGAGAAAACTCGAGAAATTAGGCTCGAAAATTCTCGAAACTCGAGAAAAAAAAAGGTCGAGAAATCAGAAATCCTAACTGTAAGTATGGCTAAAAATAAAAATAGTAAAACTGTACATAATCATATTTGTAAAAATATTTAAAATCCAATCGTTTGATTTTATTTAAAAAGGGATAATATTTTTACATTACAAATGGCGTCGCACGAGGCCCCTGTGAGTATTAAGTGTAACTAAAAAGTAACTGTGATAGATAACCTATACATAATCAAATCCATACCGCGATGGCTATCGAAGCGGGGCCTCGCGCGAGGCCCACTACTAGGGTGCTGACTGCTGACGTACCTTAAGGTTGAACGTCAGTGCTCCCTGGTTGAAAAAATCCGTTACCTACATAGCGTTAATTTGACTATAACTTTAAATGTGTGTATTTGTGTAGTTTTGAGCCAGGTAAAGTATGAAATAGTGTGACTAAAGTAAACTAAATTTTCTAATACATTAATTTTTTTGTTTAATTTTATATTTCAATGACAAGTGATATTATTTAATTTAAATGGTTTAGAATGTGACTTTAGTATTATAATAATTTATGAATCTAACTAGCCAAATTTTGTATGCCTATTGGCGAAACATAGAGAACATTAATTATCATATTTTGTTTTATCATCCTGTATTTACCTATGTTTGACGAATATAAATAAATTGAAATTGAAAGTTTAACATTAAGATGTAATGTTTTTCATTTTTGATCACGCGCAAGGCCCCCTTGAGTGTAAATATAGCAAAGTGAGCATACCTAAAAAATACTGTAATATCATAAAATACATTTAACCAAAACAACCGATAAACC
The DNA here is from genome assembly GCA_958295455.1 of Coleophora deauratella. Taxonomy (NCBI): domain Eukaryota; kingdom Metazoa; phylum Arthropoda; class Insecta; order Lepidoptera; family Coleophoridae; genus Coleophora; species Coleophora deauratella. Next base: position 4,004,792 of record OY282413.1, read on the forward strand.
GCGCAAATCCAGTTGTTTCTTCGACTGCGAGTAATTAACTGTTTAAGGAATAGCATAACGCAGAAGCGTCTCTCTACTTTAGCAATACAGAGTGTTAAAAAAGTGTTTCCAATTTTAAGAGGTTTTTTTTAGGTTACTCAGAATCAAGTATAGATGACAGAAAAATATTGAAAAAATCCGTTATAATTTATTTTTTTCAGATTCCCATACTAAATCTGAACCGTGAAACAAGAATTTCAATGGAAAACTGAAGAAAAAGTTGAAATCTGATATTTTTATATTTTTCCTGTATTCTATACTTGATTCTGATTAACCTTTTAAAATTTACTACGCACTTTTTTGACAGCCTGCATTGTCAAACGAAGCAAAGTTGGCTTCAAAAATGAGGTTGAGTAATAGTTAGATAGATAAGGATATAATACACGACTTTAGCAAAGCGAAAACCCGAAAGGCATTATTTTCTAATACATTCCCGCATATTCCTTCCTGGGCTGCTGTTTTTTGTTGTTCGTTTTTCAGTCAGTTTGTTTTGTGTACTAGTCAGTATCGGGCTTGATGATTAGGTACGAAGTGAAAAAATATATTTTTAGCATAATAAAATTAGAGAAGTAATTAAATGGTTTGCCGTTATTTATTTTAGTTAGCAACAAAAATCAGCAAATTAATTATTTAAACAGTGCAACAAATAAAAATCTGGCTGCAACCCTTGGTCTGCACAAAAAAACTTAAGTATTGTAAGAAAAAACTAGTATGCGATCAGCTTGTAATATTATGTGTCTGCTCAATAAACACTCGTGCTGTAAAATATTTACTTGGTTAGCAAGATTTTTTAATTTGTCAGCAGATAAAACATGTACATAATATACAGGCAGTTTATCTGATAGGTACGCATATTTAACAAACGGTAACTTATATGAATTATTAGGTTGCGTTTGTATTAAAAAAACGGCAGTTTTCGTTAAAGTGGGCGGAGCAAAATGCTGTCGCGTGATTCGAGCCGTACGTGCCTTGCGAAGCAGGGAAACTTTCGAGATAAATGCCACTTACAGTCAAACCCATCAGGTTATAACTGTGTCTGTAGTCAGTTAACTTACGTGATCGTTGCAGTAATCCAGTATGACATTAGCTGCTGATCGAATCTGAAATGTTTGCTGGCCATAGGTTGCTGACAAACTAGTTTTTTTGGCTGACCGAAAATATTTTTTTGCTCACAAAATTACGAATATTTGGCTAACCGTTTAAATGATACCCATAAAATTATTCGACTCACATTTCAGTTTTTTAGCACTGGAATAAATCGTGAAATGACTGACCATCTCATCATACCTATGTAAAATTTTCCGAAATATAGGGGGGCCTCGCTGTGCGACTTCGCCCACGCCTAGATTACACCTTGCTACGACACTGCCTGACCTGAGCGTAGTCGCAGCTGCTGGGCGGGTCGCTGGGTCAAAATCAAAATGCATGGATCCAGTGCGCAAACTCTGTTTTAAAATTATTTGTGTACGTGATGTTTTTGTAAAATTTTGTTACTAACATTGGTAAGGGGTATTAAGCTCATTGTTACTAACAAAGATATAGACTATGTCTGCAATAAATGTTTTAAATTGAATTGAATAATAATTGAAGGGCACTATGAATATGCCCTTAACATACCCTATACTCACCACTAAACTGGGAACGGCATCATCGGTTAATCTAGGAAGAATCGTAGGTTTAAAATGCTCTTGTTTAAAATGTCGGCTGCAAACAACTGGATTTTTTCGAGTTATATTATCACCGCCACCCAGTGCCTCTAACCATTTGGCACGCAAGTTTTCGTCTTTAGGAAAACTGAAAAGGGAAAACCACAGATAGGTGCATATTTATAGTAAAAGTAAAACCATACAAATATGAGGGTAAATCAACAGTCGCATTAATCAGGATATTTTACTTATGAAATTGATCAACTTTCTACAAGGGACACTTTAGGATTTTTAAATTGCTTTTTATTATTGCGAATTCGTATCCTTGTACAATTTTATGTCGATCCACTTTTTTGCCTTAGGTTCTTTTATACTTTGTTTAGAGGATTTATTATTGAAATTTGAATATGATCTTACCTATGAAAAGATATTCCACAGTGCGCATAACTCTCACTTTTGCAGCCTTTGACACAGCAAGCCTTCACCATTTTTGTCCTTTTCCACTTTTACGAACCTCAAGTGAAAGTGCATAAATGTAATTGTAAGACGTCGTATGCAATCACCGGGGAATTATCAGTAAGAAATTTTAAATGTTACCAAATTATTTAGACGCACTGTTTTTATGGTGAGTTAAGAACTTCATAAAATGTCACTGGTAAAGGCACTGAAAATATAATATTTAATCATCAAAATTACATTGTTGTAGTGTAATTAAAGTAAACATCGTTCCTTATAATATATCCTACCATGTAATGATTTTATTTATTTTCTTAATAGCAGCTGTGTGAGCGGGACCTACACCTCTACCACGTTCCTTTCACTTATCATGTCTTCCCTGCTTGGTTAGATCATAGTTATAGTGTTTGTATTTTACTACTAGTACTACTACACATTAAGGTTTAGTTTCTATTAATCTCAACAATCTAATAGTTCAGGCGCGGATCCAGGATTTCGTTCAGGGGGGGGCAAATTTGTTGTGTACCCTTATTTATGAAGCGGACGGTGGAATCAACCATAAATATAAAAAGTCGCGAGCGTAGCGAGCGCGTAATTTTTTGAATAGTTAAGAAATGCCTCTATTTATTTGCATTTTATAGAAGTTTTAGTACTTCGGTCAGGCTTCATGCAATGAAGAATGTTAATGGGTCCGTTAAATCACTTGAAACTTTATGACCTTGTAGCCTAAATGTCTAGAAATACACTTGTTTTTGTTTCATTTAAATCAAGCGAGTAGTTTGAAGTTACGATAATTTTAGTTTCCGCCTTTTTCAAATACTTCGCTCGGGCGCGCCAAGCGCGCGTGACGTCATACCGCAACTCGCCGCTCTCACCGTACTGTGTTCTTCATACATTGCTATCGGATGGTCCCTACGTTTGCCCACAATAACATTTCTAACTGTAGTAATGTGAATCGGTGTTACAGTAGTGTTACAAGTATAATCGATGACAGTTTTAAAAATTGATTGAAAAATCGAATGATTCCTTAAATAGACGAGTTAAGCTACTATTTCTCAAATAACTCCGATTTCTTTACCGCGGCCGCCGAGACAATGATTAAAAATGCAAAAGTACTTACAACTTATTTTTTTTCTTTCTTATCACAAATCTGTTGATCCTTATAAGATACCTATACATATATACCTACATACCTATTTTTCATTACTAGTATTGAAAAATTTAGGTAATAATGATATTTATGAACTTAATATTTCGGAAATAAGGAGTGAGGCGCAAGGTAAAAGTGATGGTGTCAAAATCACTTATGTCATCAACTGTAATATAATGACACAATAACGACACTGAAGCGGTCATGGCTCAGCGCTGCTTACGTGGTCGCGTCGATCACGCAGGTTAACTGACTACAAACACGGTCACAGCTTCGATGGATTTGACTAGCAGTCCATCCAAGCTGCCTATAACGCCTCCGACATAGCTTGGCGACTGCCATCTAGTGATAGTTACTGATATTTAAGCCCATCCAAGTTGTGACCGTGTCTGTAGTCAGTTAACTTGCGTGATCGATGCGACCACATAAGCAGCGCTGTGCCATGACCGCTTAAGTGCCGTTATTGTGTCATTATATTACAGTTGATGACATAAGTGATTTTGACACCATCACCTTTACCATGCTCCTCACTCCTTATTTACGAAAACTGGGCATAAAACTTAAACAAATATATATACAGAAAATAGATCTTCGCTTATAAGTTACTTGAAAATCTCTAAGAAGTTATCTATAAATCTTAAAATAAGTTGATAAAATTTAAAATATTGTTTGTTTGTAGGTGTGGACAAAGCCCTCTGCGCGAGAGTCAGACTCGCACTTGTCCGGTTTTTATTTTTTATGTGTATCGGTTAACTCATATTTATTTTATTTTAGATTGGCTAGAAATAGCTACGGCGACGACGTTACTGTTTATGCAAAAGTTATCAGATAAGGAGAAGGTGATAGACACAACTTTTGGCTTTGGGTCTGGGTGGATCATACTTTTCATGTATTTCTTTTGACTTTAAGGTTCAAAAATATAACAGTAAAAAATAACTTTTCGGGTATATTGGTAGTTGTATTTAAGCACTTTGACACGAGCACGATTTTCTAGTTTTTGGATTCGTCATTTTTAAAATTTTCAACGCAAACTTCATACATAGAGGTAGGGAGCGGTGCGCGCACTGAGCGACCGTTGCAGAGTGACGTCACAGCAGCGTGCGGCGACCCCGCGTCACTTGCCTACCTAAATAATTCAGTATCTCGGAAACTATCAAACGTATCAAAAAAATGTTTTCACCATATTTTTTTATTTTTAATAGAGTATATTTTAAGATAAAAAACAAAAATTGGTGGTATTCTTCAATGCACCCATTGCCACGGATCCGCGCCTGTAATAGTTCGTGTAGTACGTCCATGCCCTCGATAATGTGTTTTGTTTGATACTGCCCACATAAGAAAGAATGCCGCAAAGTATGTACGGAGTATGTATGTATAGTTCATTCCAATCAAAAAAAAGCAAAAGGTAAACAAACGTAGTATGCAGATGACATTGACATGTGTCAGTTCCATAGTAAGTTTGTTTACGTTTTGCTTTTTTTTGATTGGAATGAACCATAAGTACGGAAAATCCATATAATTTGCGGCCTTGCGGCAAGATACACAACAGCAAAACGCATAGTCATATCTGCGTCAGAAATAACAATAAACAAACAAATTGTTAATATGTCGGGTACTCGACATTTTGCAAATTCAACTTTGTGATCCTGGAGGTTAAAAATCTTCATTTGTTTAGGTACTTAAAAAAACGTATACAATCTTGATAGGTATGTCTTTTTCAATAAAAAGACATACCTATCAAGATTGTTTACGTTTTTTTAAGTAGGTATCAATACACCTGCTTGTTAAAATTCTCAAATGAGTAGAATGTATGACATGTTTAATAGAAATGCAAAAGAAACTTAGTACTTACCTACGTTTGCCAGGAATATCAGAATTTAAACATGCACATATGAATAAAAAGACATATCAAGATTGTTTACGTTTTTTTAAGTACCTAAACGAGTGAAGTAGGTATATCAATGTGAAAAAGAACAAAATATAATGTATTAAAAACTACAGCGGATTAATCTTACAATATTTTTTTAAGGGACTACCTATAGCAATACAAACTCTGTGAGCATTTCAAGCGTCTACCCATTGCCATTATTAAGATCGAACAAGAAACGCCAAAATACACATTTCTAGTAGGGAAGCCCCCTATAATTTTTAATTTATTTCAGTTTTTTTGTTGTTATAGCGGTAACAGTAATACACGCTCTGTGAAAATTTCAACTGTCTACCTATTACGGTTCATGAGATACAGCCCGCTGACAGACAGACGGACGGATGGACGGACAGCGGAAGCTTAGTAATAGGGTCCCGTTGGCTTTTAGGTACGGAACTCTAAAAATAGGTATATCTCAACATACAATTTCATCCGGCAGACCCGAGAGAAGGTTATATGTAACCACAAGACGTTTTTAAATGGGTCAAAATTAATTGAAGTAAAGAAAGAAAATCCAAAAGTAAAAAAGTAGTAAAGTAGTAATCAATTAAAGTAGTCATACAGAATGATAAAAAATGTCTGAAAATATTTTAACTTTGGCTTCTACTCATCAAACTAAACAACTTTCCCCAAGAAACTCATACTCAAAAAGTAAAAAAAAGTAACTAAAAAGACTTCATACAAATTCGTAAGCTGGTTGATAAATTTGTATGGAAAGTCCAAACATTTTTTTGCTTTTTGACCATGACTTTCGTGGGGAAAGTTGTTCAGTTTGATGAGTACGAGAAGCCACAGTTAAAATATTACCAGACATTTTATAATCACCCGGTATATTAGGTACGATATAATAAGAAGTTCCTATTACTTTTTACCAAGGTTTTAGGACGTCACTCCAGATTCAGCCACTCCCGTGCGTTTACAATCACGTGGTCAAACATGAAAATTTTAGTAATGATTTTTTACATTTTTATATTTTACATATTTTGAAACAATGTGTTGGCTTAATTGATTTAAAAAAATGTGTTAGCTAATTACACAGACATTTGAAGGAAATTAATAAAATCTCTAAAAAATCGTCAAAACAGATTGATATTACTTACTTCATATCATAATATTGATGAATAGCTTTCGCAGATTACTCTTCATTGAATATTTTTTTTTGTATTTTGATCCAAAAAAATATTTACATAATTATTGATGCACAAAGCTTGTCAGTATTGTTTTAGTAATTCATAAAAGAAATGACACCGAGTTATTAATTGCATTTTAATCATAAAAATTTATTAAAATCAATTTATTTTTGGTTCGAAAAAAAAACATAACAGAGAAACCCGAACGCACCCAGGTGATCCATACTTGACCAAGTTCTGTTTCTGTTAATTCAATTAATAAGAATCTCTGTTCATGTAGCTTTTTATATATTTTCAACAATATTAAATCTATTTTGCTACCGTTAATTATACGCTGCTTTTAAAAATACATTACCAAAGCTTAGAAACGCCATCTATTGAGAATTTTATGAACGGTGTGTCATACGTCATCTAAAAACTCCCTATTGTTAAACGATGAGCTTTTTCGGATTTCTTTGACTCAAATAATTTTCTGACCTTTTTTTTGCTGGGTGTGTTTGCAGAAGGGTCCATTGTAGTTTGAGTATCTTCGTTTTCACTTTCTTGCTCGTTTTTTTGTGCATCACCTGAAGAATTATCAGGCTTCTCGTGTGCCTCCAGTTCTTGTATATATCTTGTAGGGATTGCATCTGGTTTTAGTTTGGGTGTAAATGTAATTGAAGATTTATAAAAATGTTTAGAGCAGACCGAGTAACTTTTAGGGTTTAAATTAGGTTTATACAGGTCATCTCTGTTTATTATGGCGAACCATTCCTTGCGTCTGTAAAAAGAAATAGGTTTAACTGTAATAGTAGTGCAGATTTTATAAAATTTTAGAGGTGCCGAAAATACTGGACTACGTTTAATTAGTAAAAAAATTTTAAGGGGACAAATATAACAATGAATCTGATAAAAATCCCGAGAATATTATGTCAAAAAATTGGAAATGAAATAGTATAACGCCTACTTATTTAAAGCCGCCTCAACGTCGCGTCGTTTCCCAATTTCCCATTGCGATGCGTCGCTTAATGGCTTTTAATGAAGCGGTTTCTACGATGATTTATCGTAGGTAATGATAAGTGTTTTTTGTAAAACAGTTAAGCGTTATGACCGGATAAAGGAAGTAACTTGCTAGGCAAATTGTGTTAAGAACATATTAATAAAAAATTAAGTTTAAAAAATGTCAAAGAGACAAGAAAATGTAATGAACAGCTGTCTGAAAATCAGGTGAACTTGTTTGAACTGCTAGCACCCAATCAGACAACTTTAAGGAAATCTAGCTTAATATTAAAATAAAACTGTAAAATTATCCGTAAAGTACTTACGGTTTAATTTAAGGATATTATGTGGGGAATTTAGTGCAACGCCTATTAGTATGGGAACCGTTTTATTTTGGATCCGGCGTTTCTACCGCACTCCATTTGTGGGCTTATATCTCCAAATCTATTGGTACTAGGGCAAGTGAGATATCATTTTCGTATGATTAAAGGATAAAGAATTCATTTCTGTAACAAAAAAAATGACTTTCCATGTATAAAAAAAGAAATATTTGATAAAACGTATAAAATATGGCTACCTTTTTTCCACATATGGGTCGATTACGTTTTAATAGTCTTTGATATTAGCATGAAAAAAATATATTCTGAAAGCCACACTTCTTAGGAATATAAAAATATTAAGAATAGCATAATAAATACTTAGTAAAAAAAAATATAATTTGATGCTCGGCAGAGTAGCATAAAACGCGCGGTTTTAGTATCTGTTGTTCGTAAGTAAATAAAATGAATCATCTAGCCAATGATATTTTACTTAAGGATATTGCACGCTAAAGCAACGCGCCATCGTAGCGCGGCACAAGACACTATACGTAGCTATACATTAATGGTAAACGTCGTAGAAACAAACGAAACACAGCCCATCTCTTTCTTACGAATGGAGCGCGTGAATTGCTATTTCATATTACGTCATCTCGCAAGCCGAACGCGTGACTTTTGAGAATATAGCGATAGCGTGGAGTAGCATTTGAATTATATTTTTTTGTATTGGGCATCGTGAAGTAGTGTTTCAAATACTGCCATTCGTAATGTTTTCTGGAATGTTATACAATTGACTTAATTAGAATTCCAGATATATATAATGGGATTTTTAAATGACGGATATGAATATTTCAGGCTAAATTATTAATCGGGATCAATATGTCAAGTTGTCGACTTTTGTTGTACCGCTTAAAAAAAAAGGAAAAGTTTTTTACTCTGTCGACCATTGGTTATGAAAAAATGGTCAATTCAACGATCGATTTGAATGGAGCGTCATTTTTTACATTTATTATGTAAAAAATAATATTATTAATTTTATTTTATATTATTTGTATTTGTTTATTTATATTTAAGATTAAGATTTTTCTTCGGATCTTTCTCTTGCTACCAACTTGCGCCATTTTTCTCTCATAATCTCGTTTACAGGAAAGCTAAAAAATAAGCAGCCTTTATAGATTTTCACAATACATATTTACATTTTGCCGAGTAGGTAGAAACATTTGGTATCAAACAGCTATTTTTTATGTTCTACACTTAATCTGATGCCGTACACGTGACCGAGAGTGATTCTAAAAGTAGCCCTGTGATAGAATGGTTAATTGTGCCACACGATAAGGAAGGAATCTAAGTATATATTTTTACAAATTTCGAGAATATTCGCCTTTTGTACTTCAAATATTTATTTATTTATTTTATTATTTATTGTACACAGAAAAGCGATCCATATTATTAACAAAGTACACTTATTCACATATAGTATGTTTAACTCTGCAAGTTTACTGCCAAAAAAGCAGTTAAATACTTGTTAAAAGATGAAAGAAATGTTGCAAATAAATGTGAAATAACCTAACCTAACCAATTAAAAAAAAAATTAAAACCTGACCAATAAAATCCTTTTAATTGGCTGTAGTTGGATAAAAATGTAAATACCCTTCATATATCTGGGGATCGAAACGAATCTAACAACACCTCGCAGTCCGAAATTCATCAAGCCGTCTTGGGTACAGGCGGTAATAATGAAACACATCTTCATACATAACACATACATAATAACATTTATACATACACCCGAAAAATATTATCTTCAGATTCGGCAGTATGGCTTTTACACTTAAAACATTTAAACAAAAGCGACTCCACTCTTTTGTTTTATGACTATGTTCTTGTCGCGTACCCACGCATGTCTCTTTCTGGCGCGCGTGAAAGAAAAGAATAGGAATACTCCTTAATAATTTACGATATTTATTGAAATTTCAGTGATTTTCTACTTTTTTTACACATTTTCGCGTGTTATCTTTTATAAATAAAATTAACTTACCGGTGGTAGGTCAAACCATCTTTTTTTAGGGTCGTTCGAGTGTTATTTTGACAATTTTTCACGACACACTTCGGCATCCTCACTGCTGTGCGCTCAAAACACGACTAAGGTAAAAATTGTGCTCACATCGTATTTGAGCACAATTTTGCTGTGCCGTTTACAGCGCGCTGATGCAACGTCCATGTATAGAATGTCGTTGCATCTAGCGCCCAAATGACTGATAAGTAACATAGTGTAAACAGGTACATAATATTATTATTTAACTATATCTCGCACGCAGAAAATATTTGTCACGTAAAACAAGAAATATTTTTCCCTATAAAAACGTATTTGAGAAAATCCGCAAAACGTGATCATTTTTCATACGAATTATGGTGGTTTACTATCTAACTTGAGTTGTATTATGGTGGTCTATTATGTAACTTGCGTGGTCACGTTGATCACCCAGGTTAACTGACTTCAGAAAAGGTCATACATAACCATAATGAGTTTGACTCTTATTGGCGCATTAATCTCGTAACCACTTCCGTGCTTCGCAAGCCACGTCAAATTATTTTCATGACAACTGATGAAGCTTCGACCTGCGCCTATACAACTCCAAAACCCCGAAAGCTTTCAGCACAACCGCTTCTAATGCCTAGGAGAATGTGAAAATGTGGACGAATACAATGACAGGTTTGTGGAAATTGTCCAAACGGCTGGGAATAAGGCCTTGAAATCAAGACGTTCAAAAAAAAACAAATCGGATCTCAGACCTCACCAGCAAGCTCATGGAGGAAAAACGGAGCCTGAATCCTCTGAAGATGCTTGTCAATATCGGCGACTAAACAGACTGATCTCCAAGTCCTTGACCCGCGATATACGCCAATTTAATACCAATAGTATTAAAGAGGCTATCGAGCGCAATAAAAGGACAAAGGTATTGGCAAGGGATCTGTCTACTGTCAAAGCCAAACTGACAAAACTAAAGACCGAGGATGGCAGATTCGTGTCGTCCAAGCCCTAGCTGTCGGAAGAGGTTGAGAAATTCTACGTACAATTAAACATGACTACATGCTTACCTGTCAGTAATCCGGCTGAAGATCCAAAAGCCGGATTGAACAGACACTATACCGAAGATATCCCAGATGTCAGCCTGTGCGAGATTAGAATGGCTCTCAAACAGCTTAAGAACAACAAGGCACCGGGTGATGACGGAATTACGGCTGAGCTTCTGAAAGCAGGTGGAGAACCGGTACTTATAGCTCTTCAAAAGCTATTCGTTTCCGTCATTATCGAGGGACAAACGCCTACAGCATGGCACAGAAGTGTAGTGGTTCAAGAAGGGTGTTATGAGTCTGCTGAATTATTACAGACCCATCTCACTCCTGAGCCGTGTCTACAAGCCATGTCGAGAGTCATTACGAATCGTCTCGCACACAGGTTTGACGACTTCCAGCCTCCCGAACAAGCTGGTTTCCGAAAAGGCCTCTGTACCATAGACCACATACATGCGCTGCGGAGATTATACAGAAGACCGAAGAGTGTAATGGCGTTTGTGGACTATGAGAAAATGAGAAAGCTTTTGATTCGATCGAGACCTGGGCTGTGTTACAGTCTCTCCAACGGTGCCAAATTGACTATCGATACACATAGAAGTGTTGAAGTGTTTGTATGAAAACGCCACCATGACGGCCCACCTCCAGGATCAGAATTCGAAACCTATCCGGCTGTAGCGTGGGGTGAGACAGGGAGACGTTTTATCTCCGGAACTGTTCACCGCTGCACTGGAAGATGTTTCCAAGCTTCTGGACTGGAGAGGACTCGGCATCAACATCAATGGCGAGTACATCACTCATCTTCGATTTGCTGACGATATCGTGATCATGGCTGAGACCTTGGAGGAACTAGGCGCAATGCTCGATGGACTCAGTAGAGTCTCCCAACAAGTGGACCTTAAAATGAACATATTTAGACGAAAATCATGTCAAACGTCCGTGTTACACCCACTCCAATGAAGGTTGGAAACTACACTCGAAGTTTCTGACGAAGAATAATGTATACCTGGGACAAACAGTCCAGTTAGGTAAGTCTAACTTCGAGAAAGAGATCAATCGCCGAATCCAACTCGGCTGAGCAGCGTTCGAGAAGCTCCGCAATATCTTCACGACCAAAATACCGCAGTGTCTCAAGACTAAAGTCTTTGACCAGTGTGTGTTGCCAGTGATGAGACGACATATAGATTCGAGACATGGTCCCTTACTATAGGCCTCATAAGAAGGCTCAAGGTCACCCAAAGTGCGATGGAGCGTGCTATGCTTGGTGTTTCCCTACGTGATCAAATCAGAAATGAAGAGATACCAACATAAGAGAGCTAAAGTTACCAACATAGCTCTCAGAATCGCTAGACTTAAGTGGTAGTGGGCAGGGCACATAGCTCGTAGAACAGATGGTGTAGTAAAGTTCTCGAGTTGTGACCGCGCAGTGGAAGACGCAGTGTGGGCAGGCCTCCAACTCCGTGGACCAACGACCTGGTGAAGGTTGCGGGAAGCCGCTGGATGCGAGCCGCACAGGACCGGTCGGTGTTGAAATCCTTGGGGGAGGCCTTTGTCCAGCAGTGGATGTCTTTCGGCTGATAGATAGTAAACCACCATAATTTGTATGAGAAATAGTCAAATTTTTCAGATTTTCTTACACTTATATGTTTTTTAAGAAAAAAATTTTTTGTTCTACGTGATAAATATTTTGTGATTGCGTAATAATATTATGTACCTGTTTATATTATGTTACTTAACAGTCATTTTTGGGCGCTAGATGATTCATTTTATTTACTTACGAACAACAGAAACTAAAACCGCGCGTTTTAAGCTACTCCGCCGAGCATCAAATTTTTTTTTTCACTTAGTATTTATTACGCTTTTCTAATGAAATTTATATTTTTATAATTCTAGGAAATGTGGCTTTCAGAATATTTTTTTTTCATGCTAATATCCTAGACCATTAAAATTTAATCGACACATAATAATATGTGGAAAAAACCACCCACACTTCATTATCTACTTGTTGGGTCGCGCTTCTTTTCTGGCTTATATCTCCATAACTTTAGGTACTAGGTCAAGTGCGATATCATTTTCGGATATTTCAAGGATGACAAAATTCATTTCTGCAACAAAAAAAATACTTTTCATAGAAAAAAAAATGAAACAGAACTGCTGAAATTTAGAACCGCACTTTTTTTTTATGCCACACTGCCACGCATTGAATTTTATTTTTTTCACTAAGTATTTATTATTTTATTCTAATGACATTTATATTTTTATAATCCTAAGAAGTGTGGCTTTCAGAATATATTTTTTTCATGCTTATATCTGAGACCATCAAAAATTAATCGACACATATGCAGAAAAAAGGTAGTCATGTTTTATACGTTTTATCAAATATTTCTTTTTGTTACAGAAATGAATTCATTATCCATGAATCATACGAAAATGATATCTCACTTGCCCTAGTACCAATAGTTTTGGAGATATAAACCCACAAATGGAGCGCGGCAGAAACAAACTTTCCCCCCCTCCCCCTGCCAAATGGGGGTTGGCTCCCGATGGCTCCCGGGCTTAATCCACTCAAAACGGCCTAGGGAACAACTATGCTAAGTTTGAGCGCCGGATCCAAAATAAAACGGTTCATCGCACTAAATCCCCGACTATATGCGGTATTTGAAGGGCGAGAAGAGAGCTAAGAATGAATTAAATGGCCTTATATCTGTCGTAGGTTTTTGATAAAATCAGGGTTTTGATCAAAAACCGGAAGAAGCCAAAATTATTACTATTACTAATATTATTAATATCATAAACCTAAGAAAATACGGAAAACACCAATATTTCTTATAATTTTAGAACCATTTTTATGTCAGATTAGGTCACCTCAATTTGGAATAAGGTATAAGTATTTGTTGGAAGAACAATTTTGATTACCTATTTCCTAAATGGTTCTAAAATTATAAGAAATATTGGTGTTTCTTGGAGACAGGTTTTTTTCTAAATAATTCTAAAATTATACTACGATATAAACGAGTTCAGGTTTTTGACCAAAAAACCGAATTTTCTTAGGGTCATGGTAATATTAAGTAATAATTTTGTCTTCTTCCGGTTCTTGATCGAAAACCTAGGTACCCGTATTTGATCAAAACCCTGATTTTATTATAAACCTGCGTCATATCTTTTGGAAGAATGAACATAACATAAACTACATACTATCAACAAATATTTTGCCTGACCATCTTATGGGTCAGTTTTCTGTGCATAGTCCAGTAAATAAAAGATTTAAGGTCGCATTAAAGACACCTGACTAAAATGGTTTGGAAATAAAAGAATTGGTGTTTTACTAAGCATTCGTGGTAATTTTGTGATTGTAAGGGCGTTCAACCCTTATAAATACCTAAAGACGCCTTTTTACTTGTATACGCCAAACAATAAATGCACTTTTGGGGAAAACTGAGATTTATAACTATAGTTACCTTATAAATATGGTACTTAAGTTGTCTCTAGTTTAAAGCAATAAATTCTTAATATTACGATATTTTTTATATTATTGCGTGAAAAATAATACTTACAAAATGGAGCCTTCGGAGATTTTTATGTTTTTTAAGTCTAATTGTAAGGCTTGAACATGTGTTAAGTTTTCACCTAGGTGACTATTTCAGAACCCAGTTAAAAACGATTTTTTAAAGATTTCTGTAGTACACATTAAAGACACTACATATATTTTCTTGGCTGTGCCGTAACACTAATATTATCTATTGGAAATCATCATCGTCCCTTGTACAAACAAAGAAGTTTCTTCTTAAAACGCATTTTAACTAAAATGTATTAGACATTATAATTATATTTCAAACGCCGAGAAGGTCCGTCAGCTGCCACGTACGCATAGCCAGTGTGCGACAGAGACGGAGCTATTGGGTGCGAAAAAGACAAGTGCGCGGATAGCTAGATGGAAAGTGCGAAACGCAAATGTGATAAAATGCACAATATGATAGGTAGGTAGTAGTTATTTAATAATAATTGTGTCATACTCATTGGATTGTGGGCATCCAAACGTGATCATAGTACTACCGTTCTACTGATTTACCACATAGATATACCTACTGCAAATTCAATTCAAAAGAAGAAACTTTGTCCTATTGATTCGCCGAACATTTAACTCCAAAAATTATACATAATTATTATATTGTCATGACATGAGTGTCATCGCCATTTTTCCATGACTTTCCATGAGCCTGCCAAAGCAACCCCACTTCCAATGCCAGTGGGCCTGTTCTTATGAAGTAAATGTAGGTAGGTATTTACGCTAAATTTCACGAACTAGATGCGACATATCGTCGTTGCGATTTACCGTAATTTTGGATCAAGAATCAAGACCTCAAACTTGGCATAGTTGTTCCTTAGGTGGTCTTAAGTGGAATAAGCCCGGGAGGCATCGGGAGGCATCACGGTGGCGGCGTTATTATACCGCAATAGCTGTCCATTTTGCTTTCGCTTGCCCTCTTGAAGCTCTCAGTAACTGACACGTTTCGTAACCCAGCATACGAGTCACAAACCACACCAACGTAATTTTCTTCGCTTAGGGTATGCCTCAATTCCGTATACGTTTGCACGGTGTAGAACCTTTGTATATCTTATATGGTTGGACCAGTCGATGTTCATGATATCACGGAGGCACTGCATGTGAAATCTATCGAGGCAGCGTATTTCTTTCCTATTAGACTGGTGGCGAAAATAATAAAAGTGCTCTATTTACCGAGTTTGTTTCTTTGGCTCCTATATAGCTACAACAATTATCAATATTTTCGTCTTGATTCGTAGATCATCAAATAGCCAGTCATAAGAAAGGGGAAGGGGGGCCGATATAGCTATGACGAAACAAACGACCTTATGACAGGCTATTTCGTAATATCTGTACCAAAATGAGTCCATCGATCTATACCTGTCATAGCTCTATATAAACACTATGTCTCTCACGAATTGAGGAGGTTTGGAATTACTTTGGACATATACACCAAGATCTTAGTAGCTAATATCATGCGACCGGAAGAATGTAGGTCTACGTTTGCCAAAAACTGCTAAAGCTGAACCAATCCCAATGATCTCAGGGTCGAGGTCACATTTGAATGTTATTGCACTTCCCAAATACTTAAACTTCTCCATAAGCTTCATGACATTCTAACCGAGATACATTTGGAGTTAGATTGTTCAGTTGTCTCCCAACATACATAACATCGATCTTACTTACACTGTCAGTACTAAATATTTTTTAATGACTCGTCAAAACTGGTCATCAGTTTTTGCAGAGATATTAGGGGATTCCGATGTAAAACATAAGTCGTCCACGTACCTTATTGCTGTAACTATATGGCATAAAACTTTGTTACGTGCCTTCATTCGGTCTAGGTTGAAAAATTTACCGTCAGTTGTTAGTACAGACTACGGAAGTGTATAAAGATGCCTTTTGGGATGTTATGTGTGTGGCTCATAAAGTATGTTAACAACCCATTACGTCCCCACTGCAGAGGCACGGATCTCTTCCCATAACTCGGGAAGGTTAGGCCATACTCCACTCACGGGGGCCAAGTCCGGATTGGTGGAGGTTGTGGGGCTAGTGGCCAACCCCAGTGTCAGAAAATTTCAAGCGGCCTATAAGGACTCCAACGTGGCTTAACGACTGCCATCTAGCGATAGCAGCCGGCACCAACGGCTTCACGTGCCTTGCGAAGCATGGAAACGGTCGAGATAAATGCCACTAACAGTCATACCCATCCAGGTTATGACCGTGTCTGTCGTCAGTTAACCTTCGTGATCGACGCGACCACGCAAGCCGCACTGAGCCACGACCGCTTCTCATATAAAGTATATTTACTAAAATTAACATAAAGAGTGTAGCGGAATAAGCATGGGCCAGATGCCCCTCGGGAAAGTTAGGTTGATATTTTTACCATGACATCAGCTTCTCAAGAGAAACATTTCCCTAAGCTATCAAACCTCAGCACGCGCTAGTTTTTGAAATAAAAATTTTTAATTGATTTTTGAAAAAAATATTTTTTTCCCTTACAACATAATTTTTTTTTGTGATTTTTTTGCAAACGCTAGATACAACAAAGAAGTATTAAACAAAGTACTTTTCAGTGTTTGCAGTGATTTATATATCGAAATACACGAATTTAAAAATTTTCAAAAATTAAAATGTCACGAATTCTGTGCGACACCCTCACGATATTTTTTTTATAAATTACTCTTACTGTGCTCTATAACATATATTTTTTTCAAAATTTTAGTAAGGGTAGAACAGTGTTAGAAAAAATATTATTTCTCTCCATATATGAATATTAGAGCAGCGAAGTGAGTAATACTGCTCTGATTTTTAAATGTAATTTTAATAATAATATATATATAATACACTCAGACACAGAGCGAACAAATCTGCTCATCACAGCAATGTTTGCCCTGGGTGCGGACGAACCCCCGACCCTCAAGATCAGTAGTCAGGAGCGCTCACCATTAAGTCACCGAACCAGTTAAAAAAAATTGTTTGATTACATTTGTTTCCTGTGAGTACCTAATCGTGCGCTCCAATACTCTGTGGCTCCAATACGCGACACGGCCAGAACGTACGGCGGCGGGGCGGGGCGGCGCGAGCGATAGATGTGGAACTTTCTTGACGCCAGCAGCGGCGAGATCGCTCGGTTTGCGGCGGGCGGTGTAGTGTGCGCGATGTCGATACTTCGACATTTTCACAGTTATTCTTACTAATAACCCTTATCACTGACTCAGTGATTTACACTCCAGACTATTGATCCGAGAGTGGTGGGCTCGATCCCAATCCAGGGCAAATATTTCTGCGATGATTTATTTTTATTACTGGCTAAAGAAGACCTACATCCATACTACAAACAAAACAAAAAGGCGATTTCAGCAACTACTGAAGAATTATGAAGATTAAAGTCGAAATCCGGAAGTGGAGACGATAACCGTGGGAGAGCCATGCTTCGGCACGAATGGGCCTGCTCGACCGGAGTGATACCACGGCCTAAAAGTGAGTGAGGGCATCGGAGGCCCAACCTCCCCTCCCCCCAATTCCTCCCATCCCCCCTCCCATTTCAAAGGTCGGCAACGCACTTGTCACTCTTCTGGTATTGCGGGTGTCTATGGGCGGCGGTAATCGCTTACCATTAGGTGATCCGTCTGCTAGTTTGCCACATATCACATAAAAAAGCGGCCAAGTGCGAGTCGGACTTGCCCATGAAGGGTTCCGTTCCGTTCCGGTTTACGATTTCTAACCAATTTAAAAAAACGACTTACTAGATCTCGTTCAAACCAATTTTCGGTGGAAGTTTGCATGGTAGTTTACATCATATATATTTTTTTTAGTTTTATAATTCTCTTATTTAAGAAGTTAAGGGGGCGGGGGGACACACATTTTACCACTTTGGAAGTGTCTCTTGCGCAAACTATTCAGTTTAGAAAAAAGAAACATATGAGAAAACTCAATATCATTTTTGAAGACCTATCCATAGATACCCCACACGTATGGGTTTGATGAAAAAAATTTTTGAGTTTCAGTTCTAAGTATGGGGAACCCCCAAAATTTATTGTTTTTATTTTTATTTTTGTGTGAAAATCTTAATGCGATTCACAGAATACATCTACTTACCAAGTTTCAACAGTATAGTTCTTATAGTTTCGGAAAAAAGTGGCTGTGACATACGGATCTGATCTGAGGGTTGGGGGTTCGTCCGCACCCAGGGCAAACATTGCTGTGAT
This sequence comes from Coleophora deauratella, assembly GCA_958295455.1. NCBI lineage: Eukaryota > Metazoa > Arthropoda > Insecta > Lepidoptera > Coleophoridae > Coleophora > Coleophora deauratella. Next base: position 4,023,265 of record OY282413.1, read on the forward strand.
GAGTAGATTTGTTCGCTCTGTGTCTGGGTGTATTATATCTATATTATTATTAAAATTACATTTAAAAATCAGAGCAGTATTACTCACTTCGCTGCTCTAAAATTCATATATGGATAGAAATAATATTTTTTCTAACACTGTTCTACCCTTACTAAAATTTTGAAAAAAATATATGTTATAGAGCACAGTAAGAGTAATTTATAAAAAAAATATCGTGAGGGTGTCGCACAGAATTCGTGACATTTTAATTTTTGAAAATTTTTAAATTCGTGTATTTCGATATATAAATCTCTGCGAACACTAAAAAGTACTTTGTTTAATATTTCTTTGTTGTATCTAGCGTTTTCAAAAAGATCACAAAAAAAAATTATGTTGTAAGGGAAAAAAATATTTTTTTCAAAAATCAATTAAAAATTTTTATTTCAAAAACTAGCGCGTGCTGAGGTTTGATAGCTCAGGGAAATGTTTCTCTTGAGAAGCTGATGTCATGGTAAAAATATCAACCTAACTTTCCCGAGGGGCATCTGGCCCATGCTTATTCCGCTACACTCTTTGCTTAAATATATTATTGAACATAGCTTTTGGTCTTACCCAATCATGGCAATTTAGTAGATCCTATCCATTGCTTTTATTAAACAAGTCATTTATGGATCAGATTTGTATTCCAAAGTACCGACAGATTATTTGTTTTCGATGTAAATAATATTTTCCTTCACGATTATAAATAATTTAAGCACTTATATTGCATTTCTTAAGTTAAGTGAATTTGTAATTCTTTTTGAGAAATAAATATCTCAAACCGTGTATGGATCTTACAGCTCATAATTTTATTGTTGACAGAAATTAAGTGTTAAAAAAATATGTGCTGAAGTGAGTTTCTTCTGGACTCAACGTTTCTTCTCGCTTCGCAAACATTTCCTGAAACGTTGAGTGTACAAATTCCGCGTGGTAAGGACTTTGTGCTAGATAGAAAAACTATTTTGTACTAGATAAATAACCATTTTTTTTAATGTGTTGTCCACGTTATTCGGATTTTATGAATTTGTTATATTTTTTTTAGTGAAATAACTTGAAAGAAGCCTTTATTTAATCAGAAATGAATTAGTCTTCCTTGAATTATCCGAAAATGATATTATCACACTTGACCTAGTACATAAAGTTATGGACGTATTAGCTCGAAAGAGGAGCGCGACCGAATCAAACTTTCCTTGCCTCTCCTCGCCACTTTTGTGATGCCTCTCGATGCCAATAGTATAAGGAAGACTGTTTTATATGGGGGGATTAGTTAAAAAAGTGTCCAACTGTAAGCAGTAAATAATAGTTCAAGAATCCATCAGAGTGGCGCTAATGTAGACAAGGATTATGAAAATAATATATGAAAAAAAATTTCTTATTTTATGTTTTTTTTTGTTTTAAAGTGCGTTATAACAAAGCGGATTCTTTCCTTGTTTTCTTCTCTGTTTCTAATAACTTTTCTCGCTATCTTTAAAATTTACCCTTTTTAGGGTTCCGTAGAATAAATGAGGAGATACGTAGGAGAACTAAAGTTACCGACATAGCTCTCAGAATCGCTAGACTTAAGTGGCAGTGGGCAGGGCACATAGCTCGTAGAACAGATGGCCGTTGGGGCAGTAAAGTTATCGAATGGCGACCGCGCACCGGAAGGCGCAGTGTGGGCAGGCCCCCGACTCGGTGGACCGACGACCTGGTAAAGGTTGCAGGAAGCCGCTGGATGCGAGCCGCACAGGACCGGTCGGTGTGGAAATCCTTGGGGGAGGCCTTTGTCCAGCAGTGGACGTCTTTCGGCTGATAGACAGATAGGGTTCCGTAGTCAACGAGGAACCCTTATAGTTTCGCCATGTCCGTCTGTCTGTCCGCGGCTTAGCTCAGAGACTATTAGTACTCCAGAGCTGTAATTTGGTACGGATATGCATATTAATCCTTATATACTTCCAGCCTCCCGAACAAGCCGGTTTCCGAAAAGGCTTCAGTACCATAGACCACATACATACGCTTCGGCAGATTATACAGAAGACCGAAGAGTATAATCGACCACTAAGCTTGGCGTTTGTGGACTATGAGAAAGCCTTTGATTCGATCGAGACCTGGGCTGTATTGTAATCTCTCCTAACTGTGCCAGATCGATTATCGATACATCGAAGTTTTGAAGTGTTTGTATGAAAATGCCAGCTGGTCCACCTCCAGGATCAGAATTCGAAACCTATCCGGCTGCAGCGTGGGGTGAGACAGGGAGACGTTATATCTCCGAAACTGTTCACCGCTGCACTGGAAGATGTTTTCAAGCTTCTGGACTGGAAAGGACTCGGCATTAACATCAGTGGCGAGTACATCACTCACCTTCGATTTGCTGACGATATCGTGATCATGGCTGAGACCTTGCAGGATCTAGGCGCAATGCTCAAAGGACTAAGTAGAGTCTCCCAACAAGTGGGTCTTAAAATGATACATAGATAAGACGAAAATCATGTCAAACATCCGTGTTACACCCACTCCTCTGAAGGTTGGAGACTCTACGCTCGAAGTTGTTGACGAATATACAGGGTGTAACAGATGTGTGTGACAATACTTCAAGGTTGACTTTTACCCATCAAACTGAACAACTTTTGTTCTACAACTTTGTTGAAATCGCAAAAATTTTTTTGGACTTTTCATACAAACTTGGTTCGCCAGCTGATCGATTTGTATGAAAAGTCCAAAAAAAATGTTGCGATTTCAACAAAGTTGTAGAACAAAAGTTGTTCAGTTTGATGGGTAAAAGCCAACCTTGAAGTATTGTCACACACTTCTGTTACACCCTGTATATACGAGTACCTGGGACAAACAGTCCAGTTAGGTAGGTCCAGCTTTGAGAAAGAGATCAGCCGTCGAATCCAACTTGGCTGGGCAGCGTTCGGGAAACTTCGCAATATCTTCACGTCCAAAATACTGCAGTGTCTCAAGACTAAAGTCCATGACCAGTGTGTGTTGCTAGTGATGACATATGGATCCGAGACATGGTCGCTTACTATGGACCTTATAAGAAGGCTTAAAGTCACTCAAAGGGCGATGGAACGTGCTACGCTTGGTGTTTCCCTACGTGATTGAATCAGATATGAGGAGATACGTAGGAGAACTAAAGTTACTAGCTCTTTTTGATTTTTTTTTCTCTCGACTATCCCAGGGTGTGGGGTATCGTTGAATAGGTCTTTCAAAAATATTGTGGGTTTGCGAATTTTTCGAGTCATGGATTCGTTTTCGAAATATTAAGGAAAACTATCACAGCTAAGTAGGCTTTACAAGTTAACGAGTAGTAGTTAGTTTTGTAAGACGGGAGGTTTTCCCCTTGAAGCAGTGTTTGTCGAAGTACTAAGAAACCCTACACTGCGCGTGGTCCGACACATACTTGACCGCTTTTTATACAATAACACCACCCTTACTTAACGCGTTTTGACGGACACTTTTGTACACAGAGACAGATCTCCTTACATGTACCCTCCATAGCCATTTTTTTTTCTAGCGATGGAAGCAATTATTTGTTCCAAATGAATTGGTATTCCTTTAATTGTCCGATAATTATCACACTTGCCCCAGTACATATGGTTATGGAGATATAAGCTCGAAAGAAGAGCGCGGCCGAATAAACCTTTCCCCGTTTTCCCTCGCCACCTTTGTGATGCCTCCCGATGCCTCCTGGGCTAACACTCAAGACCACCTAAAGAACAACTATATACCAAGTTTAAATCCTTGATAACACACACAAAACCCAATAGGTAGACACGTGACCGCGGATGATGCTAAGTGGAACATCAGGCAACTGCCATCTATATCTTGTGAATAGTAAAAAAACGTGCCACACGAAAAGAAAAGAAAGAGAGAGAGAAATATTGATCCAAAATTAAAAACAGTTCTCATACAAGAAATCCCCAGCTATAGCTTAGCTGAATAAAGAACTTGCGGGGTAGCGCAGGCGCCGCGCATGCCGCATTCCCCCGCCCGCACCCCCCGCTCAGCCCGCTCGCGAATTATAATTGTTATTAGATTATTACAGAAACTGTGCAACAGATTGACCGGGGATTTTTCTTAGTCTTAGTTTAAAAAAAATATTACTATTAGATTTCATGAAAATATTCGTAGTGTCTTTAATGTGCAAGGGTTAAAATCGAATAAAACTTAATAAAAAAAAAATAACGAAGTCACCTTGGAGATAATTCTCATGGTTATTGACAGTGGTTATGTACCCCCTAAGACAAAATATCACTCACCTTGCAGTATTTCTTTTCAAGTTATAAATTTTTAAATATATTATATTCAACATCTACTCAATGTTTTGATCTCGATCGGGGACGATTATAAATATAAATAAAACGTCTTATAAGAAGCCCTCATGTAAAAAATCACCAGTTTTCTATTTTTTGTTCACATTTAAATTTAATTTTGTTTCTTTAGGGGCTAATTACCGAAAAATTATCAAATACTCATAAGAGATTTTCATGAATTTTCATTTTGCAATTATTTAAGTAACATATTCTAAATTTTCACCCAAAGTGCATTAAATGTAACCTACTCCATACAAAAATTCGTAGATTGACTGGACTATGCAGTGGTTTGCAACATCCCCGCCTTCCCAGCTTTTGTCTGTCAATAGCTATTCACACTCTACCGTATTATCAGGTTTTTGTGACAAAACTTTACTTATTGACCCGATCAGCTGTTCGTCAAAAAGATCAGGATACGAATACAGTTTTTGTATGTTTTAGCTGGTAGAAATAGAAACTAAACTAATAATTGCCTTATTCAAATAGGTAAGTCAATTTTGATTTTGACAAGGTGGTTTGAGATAAATAATAAATTAATAATGTATTTCCTTATTAATGAAAATTACAAAGTAGTTAGCTGCTGATTAAAAAAAAACTAACATTAAAATATAAGAAGCAATTTTTTTTAGTATCTTAAAAATACTTTGCACATTTTCACAATATTAAAGCGCCCATTGTCGATTTCATTTGCGTCAACACTGTTAATGGCTTCCAGATGTTGTTGTATTTATGGTCAGCACTTTGTTACGGATTCCACAAAGATTTTTTGAATATTTCTTGAATATCTCATCCGTCCGAAGCCAGCGACCGATTCTGCATTTTTTGCAGGGTCAAGTTACAACCGTGGACAAAAGCGCCCTTTCGTATACCGACGCCGTTACCTACTGTTTATGGCTTCCAGATTTTTTGTTTATTGTCAGAACTTTCTAACAGATTTAATAAAATAAAAGTTCAAGTTTTTAATTTAAATATCAGTTATTTGGTGTGTTAAAAAAAATGTGATAAAATGTTTACAAACCGTTGCAAAATAAGTTAGGAAACTTATGAATTTGATTAATATTGTAAAAATGTGCAAAGTATTTTAAGATACTAAAAAAAATTGCTTCTTATATTTAGTGGCAGTTTTTTTTAAATCAGCAGCTAACTACTTTGTAATCTTCATTAATAAGGAAACACATTATTAATTTATTATTTATCTCAAAACACCTTGTCAAAATCAAATTGACTTATTTGAATTAGGCAATCATTGGTTTAGTTTCTATTTCTACCAGCTAAAACATACAAAAACTGTATTCGTATCCTGATCTTTTTGACGAACTGCTGATCGGGTCAATAAGTAAAGTTTTGTCAAAAAACCTGATAATGCGGTACTGTGAATAGCTATTGACAGACAAAAGCTGGCAAGGCGAGGCCTGGCGGGGATGTTGAAAACCACTGCACAGAAAACTGACCCATAAGGTGGTCAGGCAAAATATTTGTTGATAGTACATTAAGAAACTAAGAAGAATAAGTTTTAAAACAAGACGGAGCGCGCGCCTCTGTAGCCACGTGCTTATGTTACGAACAGAACCGAACAGTGACTAATTAATATCGAAAACAAAACATACAACAAAATCAGACTATAGGTACCTACGGTTTGTCGTTTGATAAAATGAGAAAGCAGTGCATTCAGTTTGTATTAAAATACCTAAGTACTTACGTCAATCTTATGTATAGTTCATTCCAATCAAAAAAAATCAACAGGTAAACAAACTTACTATGGAACTGACAAATGTCAACGTGAGATGCATACTATTTTGTTTACCTTTTGCTTTTTTTTATTGGAATGAACTATACCTACTATAGATTATGGTAATAATATCTACATACGGCACACGAAAACGAATAATGAACTGAAAGTTACCTTTTCTCGTTTGTGGGTAATGTAAAAAAGGACAAGTGTTTGTCTGTTCTCTTTGACATACATCCGTAAAATGCGCAATACTGTCCACCCATATTTTCACAATATAGGTAATTAATTAAAATAAAAACGATGACGCACACGCGCGCGCTCCCGCTGCTGCAAGCAACCGACTCGACTGCCGCCGACGGCCGACTGGCTGGTGGCGCGCCGCGCCGCGCCGCGCCGCCGCGCGGCCCCGCGACGCGCGCGAATCCCCTCAAAGCCACATGCCACATGGTAAGCTCCGCCCGTTTCGCGGTGCTCGTTGCTGCACTGCACTAGTCCGATTCGATCCGACAGAATATGACATCACAGTCCGATTCAAACCCTCTACATTTTGTATAAGCGTTGCGGCTTTGATTATTTACTGTCTAGATAGGGCGCTGGTGGCGCAGATGCGTCCAAAAAATTATCAGCCAACTGTTGGCCTATAAGCCGCTCCCCGCTACTTAGTGTCCAGTTTGTAGACATGGGCGTTATCAGTTTTTTTGGAAAACGGTTTTGTAACCGATATGAAGTTTTCATATCGATATCGAAAACCGTTATCAGATATCGATATGGGTAGCACGATATTAATCGCTTTTCAAACGTAACTTATCTATTTGTTTAGAAAACGAACGGAAACGCAAACTCACGCGTTATCAAGTCCAATCTAAACCGTATTGCAATGAGCGTAATGTTCAATTCGCCTATCATCCGCTGATATCCGTCCCAGTTTAATATTCGCTGCATTTCTTTCGCACTTTTGAAATGTCTTTTTGTTAGAAAGAGAGAAAGCGAATATATCAAACCGTTCGATATCATATGCTTGGGTTGCGGGAGTTTGTGTTTCGCGCGTTACTTAGCCTATGTATAGTTTTACTAATATCCGATATTAAAAACTGCCATATCGATATGTTATGATATGAATCTCATATCCGTTTTTAGTTACGTTTTAATATATCGGACTCACGCCTACCAGTTTGACGTCAAAGGATGCACACGCCCGCTCGAGTTACGAATTAAAAAAAAGGTGGTTAAAATGACGAAGTATGCAATAAAAGTATGCAGAAATTACAAAGGACGTTTGTAAACAACAAATAAAGTCACCTACCATCGCTAAGCAATTCAGATTCATCGTATTTTGACAGAAAATAATTCGTTTTTAAGCCAATTTTTAAAGACTCGCACTTGGCATTTTGTTAGTGTTGCCAGTTTTTCAATACAAAATTTCCTCCAAATTTGAGTTAAAATAATAATTCTGGTACAAAATTAAAATATGGTGGAGCTTAAATAGTTACCCTACTACGGCAAAGTAAAAATCAGGGACACTTGTGGTTATTATGTGCGGGGTACCAGTTTATCTCGAAAACTAAAAACTAGTGATGAAACAATTACAATTACAATTGATTGGTATCTTAACAATTAATTGGCCGTAGTTATGTCATAACGATCCCATATTTAAAGTAAGTTCTGGATAATGTACTTTATGACATAAAATACATTAACTCTTACTTGCTTTATGCCAGTTGGATCGTTATGGCATAACTACGTTACCAACAACAATAATTTATTAAAATACAAATTACAATTAATTGTAATTGTTTCATAACTAGATTTAAAATTAAGAGATTGTGCAAATCATCGAATATTCTTATATTGGAGGCTTGTACCAATTACAATTAATTGTAATTGTTTCATAACTAGACTTAAAATAAAGAGATTATTCAAATCATCGAATATAGTGGAGGCTCGAAAATGTATGTCAGTGACATAAAGTACATTATATATAACTTACTTTATGTCAGTTGGATCGTTATGGCATAACTACGGCCAATTAATTGTTTAGATACCAATTAATTGTAATTGTTTCATCACTACTAAAAACACTATCATGCACTCGAAATTTTAAGGGGTTACCCAGAATCAAGTCAAGAATACAAAAAAAAAATGATAAATTCGTTCAATTTTTCTTTACAGTTTGCCATACCAAATCTAAATAGTGAATCATGAATTTGTATGGGAAACTGAAAAAAAATTATATCTGTTTTTTTTAAATATTTTTCCTGTATTCTAGACCTGATCTAAAGAAACCCTTTAAAATTTCAAACACACTTTTTTTCACACCCCTTCTATGTAATGTAGGTAATGTGTTATACAGGGTGACTTTAAATTAGTTCTTGATACGAAAGGGTATGCATGTGCTCATGATAACTAACAACTTTCCCTAAGGAACCTATAGTCAAATCGCAAAAAAAATTTTGGAGTCTCCATACAAATCGAGCAACTGACCGGCCAAATTAGTATGAAGAGTCCAAAAATTTTTTTGTGATTTGACTATGGGTTTCTTAGGGAAAGTTGTTTGTTATCATGAGCACATTCATAGACTTTCGTATCAAGAACTAATTTAGGGTCACCCTATATTTCAATTAAAAAAAATTCTACTAAAAACACTTATTATTTTGTACTTTGTATTATAACTAGTTATTTTGGGGTAGAGGTGGGTCTGTACGCTATTTTCCAATACCGAAACGTAACTGGTTATCAGTACCCAATAACGGGTTTTGAAACTATTTATTTTAATAACTATGTATCGGCGACCGAGACAACGATACTGGTATTGAAGGGTATTGGTATTTCTACGTTACCAGTTATCTGTGGTTATCGGTGTTATCGCGTTATGGTGGTAAACATGGTATTGTGTTATATCGCTGTTCCTTTCACACTTTCGAGATTTGATATAGTCCGTCCTGTTGTCAGGCCGAACCGTTGCTGTCAGAACGTACACTTGGAACGTACTCCTGTGTTTTTTCGTTGCTCGTGCGTGTTCTGAAACACTTCCGCACGAGCAATTATTCCAAGATAGCAGGACGGTCTTTTGCAAACCTCGTAAGTGAGAAAGGGACACTCTTGTCAAATAATGCATGACTTGCAATAACTTGAGATTTGAAACATAGTTTAGTTAATAGTTTCGGGAAATACGTAGTTTTCGTAATACCGAATACCGTATTTCGGTTATTGCCCCAATACATAGTTACAGAAACTATTTACGTTTTAAAACGCCCATCGCTATTTTGGGGGAAATATGGCATTACCTATTATCCCCATGCACGCACACATAGGCAAATTGAACGACATGACGCGAGCGTAAGACAAAGCTGTCACGTGACTATCACATGGTTGTTACACACACAAGCTTGAAAAAGTTGGCCGCTTTTGTCGCACGCAGTGATTACAGGGTGACGCTCTATCTAGACAGTAAATAATCAAAGCGTTGCGGCATGCATCCGAAACCGATATTTTACAGGACCGATAACTTCTGTACGCGTAGCTACCGAACTACCTAACGGGTCGGTACACCATAAAAATAAAAAATAAACCATCAACTCGAAAAAAAGTCACCCGTTTCGGCGCGGCGCAGTCGAAGTCGGCTCATTTTTGGAAGACACAAAACCGAACTTTCGATATCGGTCGCTAATTCTTACTTTATTTTAATCCAGAAGACATTTTGTATGTTTACGGATTTGTAACACTGGATCTGTTCTACGGTCAGGTCAAAGCGATCGCAGCCCGAACTAGATATTATTGCTTTGACCTGACCGCAGACCGCAGCCAGTGTGACAAAGCCTTTATAGCCCTAGGGGGTCGCAAGACTTTTTTTACTTGTAAAGGGGTCCGATATTTAAGAAGGTTGAAAAACATTGATCTAAACCAATAGCTTTCAGTCACTTTTTAGGGCTCCATACCCAAAGGCCAACGGACCCTATTACCCCGTCCGTCTCTCTGTCAGCTCAGCGGGCTGTATCTCATGAACAGTAATCGGTAGAGTTGAAATTTTCACAGTACTTATTTCTGTTGCAGCTTTTTTTTATGTGATAGGTGGCAAACGAGCAGACGGATCACCTGATGGTAAGCGATAACCTCCGCCCATGGACACCCGCAACACCGGAGGATTCACAAGTGCGTTGCCGACCTTTGAAATGGGATGGGGGAATGGGGAGGGGGAATACATTAAATTAAAGGGTTTATTCAACATTTGCCAGATTATGGAAATGACAGATGAGTAAAAGAATGACCGATTCTTTAAATGTTGGATTCTAGAAATGACAGATTCTGCAAATGAAAAATTTAACAAAAGACAGATTAACAAATGACAGGTTCTATAAATGTCAGATCCTACAAATGACAGATCTTAGGTTTTATTAACTGAAGCCGTTAATATTAATTTGGTGACAAATGTCATAGGTCCTACATAGGTAGGTATGGTAAATAATAAAAAAATATAGTTTTTAAAGAAAAGTGTAATTTATGTATTTTGTGAGAATAATAATTAATTTTCCGTCAGGTAAAACTATATTATAAGGGTATTAAGTACATTTAACAAATTATTGAAAGGGATTTCTATTTATGAAACTGGACAACTTTTATAACTTTGCTGTAATGGCAAAGAAACAGGCCAAGTGCGAGTCGGACTCGCGCACCAAGGGTTCCATATAAATTCATATTCACACATGTCTTGAACTCTGTATCAAATACTCAGGCCTGCAATCCCTTGAAGGTGTGAAAAAATCAAACTTCTATGCCAACGCAATCAAGAGATACGGCCATTTATGCGGCATATTTGACACTCGCATGGGAATCAGAGCGAGTTAACAAACTTAAAATGAGATTCTGCATATTTTTTTGTTTTGGTGTAGGTATGAAAAATAATATTTCTGCTGTTTCCTAAAAAAACTCATTTGAGATCACTATACTTCATTTGTTTAGGTACTTAAAAAAACTTAAACAATCTTGATATGTCTTTTTATTGATACCTGCTTGTTAAAATTCTTAAACAAGTAGAATTTATTACGTGTTTAATATAAATGCAAAAGAAATTTAGTACCTACGTTTGCAAGAAATAACAGAATTTAAACATGCACATATCAATATAAAGTCATATCAAGATTGTTTACATTTTTTTAAAGTTGCATTCCAATACCAAAGATTTCACTTGGGGTGATGCGAATTTTACCCTAAGTTGTGCCAAAATCGAGCCGAGTGAAACCGAGGGTAACCTAATGATCGCCTGACAGATCGGGATTTTGGAACGCTTTCGTGAATGCAATTTTCACTCTGACAAGTGCGAATTTTAACGCTGTTTGGTTATCGTTAAAATTCGCCTGACAGTTTATTCGGCGGAAAGTTCGTAGTCAATGTCAAAGAGACTAAGAGAAACAAACATTTTATCATCGGAATTGTTTAGAAATACTACTGCATGTATCTGCTAAGGTATTAAAGCCATAATTAAGACAAAACAGCACCCTGAAAAAAGCTAGAAACCTTTCTGAATTATTTTTGATGACATTTGTTACCTTTTCCACTCTGGAATCACTCGCAAGCGTTCCAAAATATATTTTTTTCTCTTTCTCATAATATCTATGTCTCTTCTATTTCTCCGAATTAAATTTTACCTCACCTACAGGTCGCGTCAAACTTTAAGATCGCTGCAGGGTACTGAGTGGGGGAAGTGTGCGTTCACTTAGAATCCTCATGCTCGAATTTCGAAGTAGTTCCTTGGTTCCAGAGATGAGGCTGCCAGCGAAACATTCCGCTAGCAGCCTCAGTGAAAAACTCGATTTTCTCTGAAACTATGATAGCACATTTTTTCCTTAGGGCACTATTAGACAATAAATATTGGCATAATCAGAATATCAAAATTCGAGCATGAGGATTCCAAGTGAACGCACACTTCCCCCACTCAGTACCCTTCAGCAATCTTAAAGTTTGACGCGACCTGTACCTTGGTTTTGAAAACTTCTAAGTACCTAAGTAAACAAATGAAGTATAGATGGTGTTTTAATTAACTTCAGGGAAATTTTAATTGATTCTTAACTGTAGCACGACGCAGATGTACGTAGATTTTAAAGAGATCCTGACTAAATAACAAGCTAAAGAGTTCTGGATTGTTTTGTTTCGCAAGGCAATATTTTGGCAGCGCTTTTTGACATATGTAAGTTTGGTCTTCAAATTCGCTGTAGTTTAAAATACAAATAATAATGCATGGTGAAATAAAACTGTAAAAAAATATTCAAAATATCTTAGTTCTGAAAAACTGAATAAAATATTTTACACAAATACTTACTGATGAAACGTAACACCACCTTTACCACACTAGACGATAATGAAGTCTTTTTCAATAAAATGTCGCGCTAAAAACTATTAATAAAGGTACATAGCACAACTTATAGTTTTACAATAACAATATTGACAATGGTCAGGTGACAGCAACCGTTTTATACCATGGTCGCGTTCAGAACCTGCACTCTGAGAGCAACCGTTCACTCTGAGAACAGGATAGCATAATATAAATCGCATTAGTGTGAAAGAGAGGGTACAAAACGGTTGCTGTCAGAGTGCACCCTCGGCAGGCCTGTCTCATTTCGAGGAAGCTATAACACGCGCGCAAGTACATCGCGCCGCCTACACTCGAGTGTCACTCATTAGGCTGCGGGACGCAAGCGACGGCGACAGCGACGGCGACAGCGACAACTGTTCACGACGCAAGCGACAAGGTCACTGGGTTTGCGGCGATGTAGTGATGTGACTCTGTCGATGTCTGTCTGTCGCGATGTCGATATTTTCATAATTATTCTTATAGTTCGCGTCACGTAAAAAGAGCGCTGGCTGGCGTTCCGAGGATGCACTCTGACAGCAAATGTTTAGTACCCTCTCTTTCACACTTACGCAATTTATATTATGCTATCCTGTTGTCAGAGTGAACTGTTGTGCCCTCGGAACGCCCGCCAGCGCTCTTTTTACGTGACGCGAACTGTACTAATATAATAACACTTAACACTGACTTAGAGGTTTGCGCTCCTAACTATTGATCCGAGAGTCGTGGGTTCGATCCCCACCCAGGGCAAATATTTCTGTTTTTAATATTACTACTAACTTGCTAAAGAAGACGTACATTTAGACAAAACAAAAAGGCGATTTCGGCAACTACTGAAGAATTATGAAGATCAAAGTCGAAATCCAAAAGTTTATAATAGGAGCGGCGGGGGGAGGGTGAGTCGCGGGATGCGGGGGGAGGAGCGGGGTGCGGGGGGGGAGTGGGGTGCGGGGTTGAGGCACAGGTTGTGGGGGTAGAGGAGCGAGGGACGGGGTGCGGGGGTGAGGGGGAGATCAACTCCCTGAGCGAAGCCGGGCACTCCAGCTAGTATCAAAATTTATCATTTTATTATCTGAAACTATTTTTTCTTCTCAAACTATCGATAGTTTACACTGATTTATCGATTAAAGAAGAACGTCCCTAAACGCGCGACGTCCTTGAAATGTCGCTCGTCGCGTCGCAAGCGACGGCGACAGCGATAGCGACAGCGACACGAGCGACTTGATCATTTCCATTCATTTTTGTATGGAGCTGTTTTGGGCGACAGCGACACGCGCGGCGACACACGAGCGACGAGCGACATTTCAAGGACGTCGCGCGTTTAGGGACGTTCTTCTTTAATCGATAAACCAGTTTGAACTATCGATAGTTTGAGAAGAAAAATTAGTTTCAGATAATAAAATAATAAAGTTTGATACTAGCTGGAGTGCCCGGCTTCGCTCAGGGAGTTGATATCCCCCCGCACCCTGCGCCTCACCCCCTCACCCCTCACCTCACCCCGCGACTCACCCTCCCCCGCACCCCGCACCTCGCCCTTCCGCACCCGAGCCTCCCCTCACCCGTCTCCTCTCCCCCCGCAACCCGCGCCTTACCTCCACACCACACTCCTCCCCCGCACCCCGCGCATCCCCCCGCACCCCACTCCTCACCGTCCCCCGCACCCCGCTCCTCTCCCCCCGCTCCCCAGGCACCCCCGCCCCGCCCTCACCCCGCACCCCGCTGCTCTCCCCCGCAACCCGTGCCTCAACCCGCACCCCACTCCCCGCCCGCACCCCGCTCTTCACCCCGCATCCCGCGACTCACCCTCCCCCCGCTCCTCTCCCCTGCACCCCGCGCCTCCCCACGCACCCCGCGTCTCCCCCTTGCACCCCGCTCTTCACCTTGCCCCGCACCCCGCCCTTTCCCCCGCAACCCGCGCCTCATCCCCCGTACGCCGCTTATCATCCCCGCCACACCCCGCAACTTCCCCCCGCAGACCGGTCCTCACCCCCCGCACCCCGCTGTTCCGGGACTGCTTTAGAGTGCTCTCAAATACTCTCGAATGTTCTGAACTATTCTATTCTATAAAATTCTTAAGGGTGAAATTTCAACCCTTATATCTTCAAAAGCACGCCCTTTAGGCAAAAACGGAAACCTCACGCCCTTTAGGCAAAAACGGAAACCTTCTTCATGGATGGGGGACAGAGGGCTACCGCACCATATAACTCCCTTGATCGTATCTGGGTTCGTTTCAGAGTTTTATCGGCACAAACATTTGTACACTTTCTTTTATAATATTGATTATGTAGAAAATAATCTATTTCCACAGTCATCCTTTTGTTATATAAACTTTCGGATTTCGACTTTGATCTTCATAATTCTTCAGTAGTTACCGAAATCGCCTTTTTGTTTTGTCTAAATCTACGTCTTCTTTAGCAAATTAGTAGTAATATTAAAAAAACAGAAATATTGGCCCTGGGTGGATATCGAACCCACGACGACTCTCGGATCAATAGTCAGGAGCGCAAACCTCTGAGTCAGTGTTAAGTGTTATTATATTAGTAAGAATAATTATGAAAATTTCGAAATATCGACATCGCGACAGACAGACATCGACAGAGTCACGTCACTACATCGCCGCAAACCCAGTGACCTTGTCGCTTGCGTCGTTAACAGTTGTCGCTGTCGCCGTCGCTTGCGTCCAGGCCGCAGCCTTAGGCTTAAGGGCAAACAAGGACAAGAAACATTGGGCGTTCAGCGTAAGGCTGCGGCCTGGACGCAAGCGACGGCGACAGCGACAGCGACGGCGACAGCGACTGCGACAGCGACTGCGACAGCGACAGCGACAGCGGCAACTGTTCACGACGCAAGCGACAAGGTCACTGGGTTTGAGGCGATGTAGTGACGTGACTCTGTCGATGTCTGTCTGTCGCGATGTCGATATTTCGCTATTTTCATAATTATTCTTACTAATATAATAACACTTAACACTGACTCAGAGGTTTGCGCTCCTGACTATTGATCCGAGAGTCGTGGGTTCGATCCCCACCCAGGGCAAATATTTCTGTTTTTTTAATATTACTACTAACTTGCTAAAGAAGACGTAGATTTAGACAAAACAAAAAAGCGATTTCGGCAACTACTGAAGAATTATGAAGACCAAAGTCGACATCCAAAAGTTTATATTACAAAAGGATGACTGTGGAAATAGATTATATTCTACATAATCAATATTATAAAAGAAATTGTACAAATGTTTGTGCCGATAAAGCTCTGAAACGAATTCAGATACGATCAAGGGAGTTATATGGTGCGGTAGCCCTTGTCCCCCATCCATGAAGAAGGTTTCCGTTTTTGCTTAAAGGGCGTGCTTTTGAAGATATAAGGGTTGAAATTTCACCCTTAAGAATTTTCTAGAATAGAACAGTCCAGAACATTCGAGAGTATTTGAGAGCACTCTACAGCAGTCCCGGAACAGCGGGATGCGGGGGATGAGGACCGGTCTGCGGGGGGAAAGTGCGGGGTGTGGCGGGGATGATAAGCGGCGTGCGGGGGGTGAGGCGCGGGTTGCGGGGGAGAGGAGCGGGGTGCGGGGCAGGGTGAGGAGCGGGGTGCAAGGGGGAGACGCGGGGTGCGGGGGGAGGCGTGGGGTGCAGGGGAGAGGAGCGGGGGGAGGGTGAGTCGCGGGATGCGGGGGGAGGAGTGGGGTGCGGGGGGAGGGGGGGGGGGGTTGAGGCACGGGTTGCGGGGAAGAGGAGCGGGGAGAGGGGGGGGTGGAGGGGCGGGGTAGGGGGAGGGGTGCGGGGGGAGTGGGGTGCGGGGGGAGGAGCGGTGGAGGGTGCGGGGTTGAGGCGCGGGTTGCGGGGGAGAGGAGCGTGGTTCGGGGGACGGTGAGGAAAGGGGTGCGGGGGGTGCGGGGTGCGGGGAAAGGCGCGGGGTGCGGGGGGAGGCGCGGAGTGCGGGGGGAGGAGTGTGGTGCGGTGGTGAGGCGCGGATTGCGGGGGGAGAGAGGGGTGAGGGGAGGCTCGGGGTGCGGGAGGGGGAGGAGCAGGGTGCGAGGGAGGGTGAGTCGCGGGGTGCGGAAGGGCGAGGTGCGGGGTGCGGGGAGGGTGATTCGGGGGGTGAGGTGAGGGGTGAGGGGGGTGAGGCGCAGGGTGCGGGGGGTATCAACTCCCTGAACGAAGCCGGACACTCCAGCTAGTATCAAACTTTATCATTTTATTATCTGAAACAATTTTTTCTTCTCAAACTATCGATAGTTTATACTGATTTATCGATTAAAGAAGAACGTCCCTAAACGCGCGACGTCCTTGAAATGTCGCTCGTCGCTCGTGTGTCGCCGCGCGTGTCGCTGTCGTCCAAAACAGCTCCATACAAATGTATGGAAATGATCAAGTCGCTCGTGTCGCTGTCGCTGTCGTGTATGGGCAAGCAAGATTAGACTTTATTGCTGTGTGCTGAGAGTATCTTATTAATTTAACATTTCTGCAGAGTGAAACTTCTATTTATTATTCTTTATTCTATGCCCTCGGAACGCGGCCCTGTAGTGCGTTCCGAGGGTATACTCTGACAGCAACCGTTCACTCTGACAACAGGATAGCATAGTGGGCCATTCCAGAATCCCTTAGTAGTCTGTGACCACTACTCGTCGGTGACCAACCGCAGTTCGTGCGGTGATCACGGCCAGGGACCGCGGAAGTAATCCAGCACGGGGGGGTGGGGGGCAAACTTTTTGAAACAAAGTGGCGCGAACATAGTAGGTACTCCATCACGGGGGGTGGCAAACTATCTTTCTTTTTTTCCTTCCTCCCTTACTCACACATGCAAGCATCTAGTCTCGAAGAAGAAGTGCTTTTTTGGAGGGGGCGCGGCCCCCCTGGTTCATTTTAGGGGGGGGCATTTGGCCCCCTCTGCCCCCCACGTCCGCGGTCGCTGATCGCGGCCGATGTCCCGGCTATTCTCAGACTTTTATTTCGAACGAATAGTTTTGTTTACGAAACATACGTGTAGATTTAGTCTCAAAAGCTAAATAAGATGATGACGACTCTACACGCCTCAACGAAACGCACGACGATACTGACACGGTCTAAACAAATTGAGAACCACTGGAAATAAAAGTTTGACAAACTCTGTCACTGCATAATTCTCGTAAAAGAACTGTCTCAAATATTCCAAAAATAGATAAGGACAGAGAGATGTACGAATGTGTGAGTCACCTCTCCTAATTTGTAGACCGTAAGCACAAAACACATATAGTTCATTCCAATCAAAAAAAAAGCAAAACGTAAACAAACTTACTATGGATCTGACACATGTCAATGTCATCTGCATACTATGTTTGTTTGTTTACCTTTTGCTTTTTTTTGATTGGAATGAAGTATAGATACAGAAGGTCCGCTCAATACGCTCACAAAAATCCTAAGCATATACATGCTTATAGACGTATACGGTCGTTGTAGGCAAGATTATGTACTGTGCGATCGTGACCTTGCCTCAAACTACCGTATATTTCTATAAGCATGTATATGCTTACGATTTTAGTGGTTTGTATTGAGCGGACCTTCTGTGTCTATTTTGTGTCGTAAGTGGCGTATATAAATAACAGCCAGTGAGTCGGGCGATTGATTAGTTCTGTTTGGACTAGAGCGGTGAAGACACTTCGAAGCGAACTCCAGGCGATAACAGCGGATATCTTCGACGACCTTGGCGACTCTTTTGAACCTTCGAGAGACCTGCGACTGGATGACCATTGACCTTGTGCTGGAGGTTGGTGAATAAACCTGTCATTGGTGTTTTACTCCAAAGCATCGAACCCTCGCACGTAACAATTGATGTCGGAAGTGGAATTTGGAAATGCCACTGACTCCGAGAGAGGACATCATCGAGGGTGCCAGGACGAGGTCACAGCGAGCAGCTGAAGCCTCGCCCACTGTCCATCAGGTCCCGCCCACCGACCATCAAGCTTCACCCACCGGGCCACGCCCACTGGCCAGGCCCACCGACCATGAAGCCCCGCCCACATGATCACGCCCATAGACTCCGCTCTCTAGACCACGCCCACCAAACTTCGACTGTTGAATTATCGACGATGCTGCTGTTTCTAGAGCGTATGCGGGAGGGCCAGACTCCAGGGAAACGAGCAACAGCCACAACTGAGAGGCGAGTACTGGCTGACGCGGAGGAAGCCCCATCGATAAACATTACACAGGCATACCAAGGGATTTCAATTGGCGGATTGGGGATTTAAATGGACTGCGTTAAGCAAGAATCAAGGGATCAGGTGGTTAATTTAACGAGGACTAGCCCTACGGGACCATGGCGAGATGAAATTTTGAAAGAAGCTCAGGAAGACGATGAGAATATTCGGCTCATCATTGTGTGGAAGAAACGAGGCGAAGAGAAACCAAAATGGAGCGAGGTAGCACCCACAAACGCTGTCACCAAAGCGTACTGGGTAAAATGGGATAGTTTTGTTTTGCAAGATGGAATACTTTACCGGAGATGGGAGAACCCTAACGGCAGAGAGTTCCAACTTCAGATAGTAGTCCCAAGGGCCAAAGTGCGAGACGTTCTTCGAGAAGTGCACGATGTTGTAACAGGAGAACATCTAGGCGTTAAGAGGTGGCTAAAAAAAGTGAGAGAGAGGTTCTACTGGTTACATTGTCGAGAGGATGTACAAGAGTGGTATCGAAAGTGTACCATTTGTGCCTCGGTAAAAGGGCCTGCTACCAGGAATCGAGGAAGTCTTCAGCTTTACAATGTTGGAGCACCCTGGGAGAGAATCCACAATTTGGTCCGACGAAAATAGCCCAAATTGCAGACTCGATGGGAATGCCCGTACAATTTGGTCCGACGAAAAGGAAAATATCCCAAATTGCAGACTCGATGGGAAGGCCCGTTCAAGGTCATTACCCGAATGAATGACGTTACGTATCGCATCCAGTGTCAACCAAGGGGAGTCTTTAAAATTGTTCACATCGACCGCTTGGCACGTTATCACGGCAGCAATGATGATGCTTGGGACGAGCACCTCTTGGAAGGGGGCAGTGTCACGGCCTAACCAAAACAAATTGAGAACTAACCACTGGAAATAAAAGTTTGACAGCCTCTGTCACTGCATAGTAAAAGAACCGTCTCAAATATTCCAGAAATAGATAAGGACAGAGAGATGTACGAATGTGTGAGTCACCTCTCGTACTTTCTAGACCGTAACCGTGGCGTATATAAATAACAGCCAGTGATTCGGGCGATCAGTTCTGTTTGGACTAGCGGTGAAGACACTTCGCAGCGAACTCCAGGCGATTACAGTGGATATCTTCGACGACGTTAGCGACTCTTTTGAAGACACTTCGCAGCGAACTCCAGGCGATTACAGTGGATATCTTCGACGACGCGACGTTAGCGACTCTTTTGGACCTTCGAGAGACCTGCGACTGAATGATCTTTGACTTTGTGCTGGAATGTGGTGAATAAATCCTCGGAACCTGCCATTGCAAAGAGATTTATATACAAGAGCCGCAATCACCTACAATGCTTCCATGAAAACGTGGAGTAAAGTAACAAAAACTAGGACGTAGCTTTGAAACATGATTTTATGTGAAAATGACACTATATTTGTCTCGCTCTTACTAAGCGAATCTATACAACTAAACGTCAAATAAGAAAAAGATGGCGATATGTTTTCAAATATTTCAATGACACTTGAATAATGTTGCCAGTAATAGTATCATATTCCCCCACTGAATGAATGAATGATAGATCGATATTTTAGTAACTTTAATGTAACACCGAGTGGATAATATTATCTTATTATTAGCAATCGTGAATTAGCAAAAGCGCTTCTTTTCGTGGCTCAGTGCGGCTTACGTGGTCGCATCGATCACGCAGGTTAACTGACTACAGACACGGTCATAACCTGGATGGGTCTGACTGTTAGTGGCATTTATCTCGACCGTTTCCGTGCTTTGCAAGGCACGTTAAGCCGTTGGTGCCGGCTGCTATCACTAGCAGTCGTTAAGCCATGCCAGAGGCCTCATAGGCGGCTTGAAAACTTCTGACACTGGGGTTGCCCACTAGCACCACAACCTCCGCCAATCCGGACTTGGCCCCCATGTGTGGAGTACGGCCTAAACCTTCTCGAGTTATGGGAAGAGACCCGTGCCTCTGCAGTGGGGACGTAATGGGTTGTTACATTATTAGCAATAATTTAAAAGCAAAAGTGAATAGGCGTAATGAAGCTTACGAAAGTTTTTAAATTAACAGAAACTTACGAAAATATTTATTCAGCTAATGTAAAAATATCGAAATGGCGTATTTAGTGTTTTATTTTGGAACAGCCGAATTGTAATTGGCAATTATTTCAAGCAATAATTGTAATTAATATTGTAATTGTTTCATCACTATAAAATGTACTAGTTACCGTAATGGTTTTACACAATGGCTATTGCAATTAAGGTAAAGCTACGTTGGTGGTGGTTCTTTAAAAACATTGTTTTATTCATACAGATCGAAATACTGATGAGCTCATTTTGTATAAAATATTCAAAAAATACAAATAAGTAAGAATATAAAACACAAGAATTTAGTTTTATCAAATATTGTATTTATTGTCCCTAGCTTTCGCCCGCGACTTTTATTGTTTATTATTATTATTTTTTCCTCACGTGATCTTTGGGAATATTTAAATGATAGTTTATCTTTTAAATAAATATAAAATACAAATATAGGGTAACATTTTATTTATTGTTTCTTCTCTCTCTCTCTTATCGTTTCTTTATAGTAGGTGTTAACAAAGTGCGTTTGAAATTTTAAGAGTTACTCAGAATCAAGTATAGAATACAGAAAAAAAATTTTTGAAATTTCACAATATTTTTTTCAGTTTCTCATACTGAATCTGAATATTGAATTAAGAATTTGTATGAAAAACTAAAAAATGTTGTATATCGGATTTTTAATTATTTTTTTCCTGTATTCTATAGTTGATTTTGAATAACACTTCGAAATCAAGCGCGTTTTTTCAACAACCTGTATACAGGATGTAACAAAATTGGTGTAGGACCCGTTAACTGGGGATTCTACTCATCGTACTGAACGACTTTTGTTCTACGACTGTGCTCAAATCGCAAAAAAATTTTTGGATTGTGCATAAAATTGATCATCTGTTTTGCCATTTTTGCCACTTTTGTATGGAGAGTCCAAACTTTTTTTGGGTTTGAGCAAAGTTGTAGAACAAAAGTTGTTCAGTACGATGAGTAAAATTCCCAGTTAATGAGTCCTACACCAGTTTTGTTACACCCTCTAAGTTTTATATAATAATAATAATAATAATATCTGGGACAAATCACACACGGTCATCTGGCCCCAAACTAGGATTCCCTGTATCTTGAGAACCAGAGACTGATATACATACACATATACTTTTAAATACATACATATATATACTTCATTCCAATCAAAAAAAAGCAAAAGGTAAACAAACATAGTATGCAGATGACATTGACATGTGTCAGATCCATAGTAAGTTTGTTTACGTTTTGCTTTTTTTTGATTGGAATGAACCATAGATATAATACACCCAGACTCAGAGCAAACAATTCTGCTCATCACAGAAAAGTTTGCCCTGTGTGGGGATCGAACCCACGACTCTCGGATCAGAGGTCAGGATCGGATATAAAAAATATACAGTAACAATAATTTTACAATTTAAACAGTTATCGATAAACACACGTAATACGTCCTCATCATTAATTCAAATTCCCCAAAATTAGGGTATTTCGTATTTTTATTTTTAAGCAACACTGAACGATGGAAAATGGCGACAATTTGTGTTGAATTTTTATATAGTTATTTTTATTCAAATCTTAACAAAATACTTATTGACCTGTGAAACGTGATACCAGCGCTCTTGTTATCTCTGGCGGAATGAGATTTACACGATTTTACTACGCAATTCGGCATGTTTTTGTGTAACAAAGAGTAAATACGGAGGACACGTTGTGACAGTAGCACGATACAGACTGAGTAACTAATAAGACTTTTAGCCATATTTGCCGTTAGGGCATGTTTGCCACATAGAATAGTGTTCTGGAGATATGACATTTCACTGTGTCATTGGTGTTTGACTTCAAATCATCGAACCCTCGCACGTAACAATACTAAAACTCTTTTCAAAAATGACCGTTGATCAAACGCGCGCTGTTGAGACGCGCGCGCTGCGCTGTTCGACAGCACGTCTAGCAGCGTATGGCTAGTTTCAGAGATCCGCGCTTCGGCAGCGCTGTTGAACAGCGCGCGCTTGACACGGATATCTGTGAAACGAGTTTTAACAGCGCGCGTTTCGCTGCGGTGTAGTCGTCAACACACATTACCTTTTTTATAAAAAATACTTTAAAATAACTTTTTTGACTTTTGCGAACTGGCTAAACAATGGGGAAGAAAACTGACAAAGCTCGCCGATAGAGGCGCTGATATCGCTTGACTCATACTAACTGTCAAAACGTATATAAAAAATTGTTTACGTGAACTAAACATAAGATTATTTAAAAAATGCCGCGTTGTGTGGCGATTGGTTGCAATAATAATTTAAATAATTAATTTCCTAAACATTCTCGGATGAAGAAGGCGTGGGAAAAGTTATGTTTTCAATTATGTACTTTTCAACTTCGCCTTTAATTGAGGAACAGTCCAAGTCGCATACATTTTCCATTTAACAATTTTACAGAAAACAAATTTATAACACCTCGATAATAAAAAACGCGGAACTAATTTAAAGTTGTTATGAGTCAAGCGTCCGTAGCGCCATCTGCAAATAGCTTTGCGTTTTCTTCCCCATTACAATAATATAACTCTTATAAAATAAGAAACGATATTGATATGAGAAAAAGATATCGACCTTTTCAAACATGTTTTTTATTAAAGAGAATTGTGTGGCGGTAAACATACTTATTAATGACACGTAAAAAATAGAACATTAAAAAACATTCCCGACAAACATATTCTGGAGCGCACGTCTTCAGCCACTCATCCAGAAGTCATATTTATCATATTTAGACTGTACGCAGCATCGCGTCCGAACGGCGTAACTATGAAACGCTCATTGTTCATAGAAGCGCTTCAACAGCGCGCGCTTGGGCAGCGCGCGTTTCACCAACGGCGCGCTTCAACAGCGTGACTATAAAACGCTAGTACTAGCCCCATACATATCCAAGCGCGCGCTGTTCATCAGCGCTGCCGAAGCGCGGATCTCTGAAACCAGCCTATCTGTGTGGTATCTGTGAAACCAGCCCAGGGTTGCCATTCAATCTCAAAAACTCAACTCAAAATGTTTTTATTTAAGTAGTTGCTTTCAAATTAAGGCAAATGTAAAAATATAACATTATTATGACATGTTTAGATAAGTAAACATATTTTTAAATTATAGTAAAGTTTAGTTTTAAGGGAAGTCATTTTCTATGTTTAGGCTGAACTATTAGTAGCTCATGTTTTGCTTTTCTTTTAACAGTATTTTGTGTTGCTCCTCTTCCTCTACGTTTCCTAAAACAAATATATAAAATTAAATGTATTAAATCACTCAAAATGGTAGCAGCATGAAATTATTAACAGAACAAGCAAGTTTTAAGTAGCAACGAGATTTTTACCTCAGTCTTATATTGGGTTCCTTGTAGCTGTTTGCTATCTGCATACCGCTTCCTGACCCGACTCCACCATACGTGTCCTCGCTTTGCCCGTCACTCCAAGGGCCCATTCCAAACCATCTCGGCGTCTGTGTGCCTTCAATACTTGACTCACTCTTCATGCATGTAAATACTGGCTTCGTATTTGCTTTGCTAAGTGGCTCTATCATGACATTACTAGATTGCGACGTCTGAATTTGTTCTACATGTCTTGTAATGAGACGACTATATAATGCCTCCTGGTTTTCCCCGCTACTATGTCCGTTATTGATTTCACTGCATAATGCCATCTGACTTTCTTCTATTATCGGCTCAACCTTGACTTGACTGCGTGGCCAATTCTCCTTTCTTACTTTTTCAGTTTTGAGTTGAGTATACAAGGCCACTCCAGAATGCATGCCAACTGGCTCAGTCGAAATTGAGACCGTGACGGCTTCTTCGTCCTCACTCTGGTCCATGTCATCGCTCTGGGTCAACAGTGGTGCTTCTTTCGCATATGTTTGCTTCTGAAAAGAGAAAAATAATTGACATAAAGTACATTTTCCCTCGCTTACTTTAAATCAGTTGAATCGTTATGGCATACTTATGGCCAATTAGAGAGAGGCGAGAAACATTTCAAATGGAAATCATTTAAACGGTTAGCAAAATATTCGTATTTTGGTGAGCAAAAAAATGTATTTGGTCGGCAAAAATGACTAATTGGTCGGCAACTTATGGCCAGCAAACATTTCAGATTCGATCAGCAGTAAATGTCATACTGGACTTGTTTGGTAAGCCAATTAAATATATTGGCTGCATTCAGTGAACCACAATTAATCCAGTTTTAGTTAGCAGAAATTTTATTTTGTTTAGCAAATAAATTACCCGACTGCGCCAGAAGGAGAGTTATGTTTTTAACCCGACAAGGCCAGAAGGAGGGTTATGTTTTTTATCCAACTGCGCCAGAAGGAGGGTTATGTTTTTACCCGACTGCGCCAGAAGGAGGATTATGTTTTTTACCCGACTGCACCAGAAGGAGGGTTATGTTTTTACCTGACTGCGCCAGGAGGGTTATGTTTTTTACCCGCCTGCGCCAGAAGGAAGGTTATGTTTTTCGAGTGTATGTATGTACGTATGTATTTATATTTCTTTGGCACACTCTGTAGCTGAATCGGATCGATGGATTACCGTCACTAT
This sequence comes from Coleophora deauratella, assembly GCA_958295455.1. NCBI lineage: Eukaryota > Metazoa > Arthropoda > Insecta > Lepidoptera > Coleophoridae > Coleophora > Coleophora deauratella. The sequence continues at coordinate 4,048,483 of OY282413.1, forward strand.
TATTATACATTGCGCTCCTATAATAATCGCAAAATATCAAAAAGCTTGAAAATCGCAATCAAACACGTCAATAACTTGACTGCTACTAATTGCCAAATGACAATACTCGCACGCGATTGGCTTATCGTGTCACGCGACTGCCTTTCGCTCCGCACACCTAACAGAAAACTGCCGATTTTTCAATAGAAACGGAACTCAATTATTTGTATACTTAGCTAACCATTTTTTTAACATCCTTACATCCTTACTTTATTTTGCAGCGCGAGTGTTTATTTAGCAGACACAATAGATTACAAGCTGACTGCATACTGGTTAAATTGCCGACAACATTAAGTTTTTTTGCAGACCAAGGGTTGCAGCGAGATTTTTATTTATTGCATACAAAATATTTGTTTGCTGTCCAAATGATTAAATAGCAGATCTTTGTTGCCAACCAAATGAAATAACGGCAAACCGTTTAATTAGTTCTCATTTCAAATTGTTGACCCCCAAGTTAGTTAAAGAGAAAAAGCAATATTAAAACTTTTTTTTTTTTATACAATTTCAAAGGATAACATTTTCGTAAAAAACCCATCTGTTCAGTTAACTAAACTGTACAACTGAACTAGTGGGAACAAAGGGATAGTTGTTACCTCAGACTAAAGAAACTCTACTCATCTTGAATTACTTTTTATCAAATGTCAAAAACGTCAATTTGTTCTATACCTTGTTCCAATATAAAAAAAACAAAAGGTAAACAAACTTGACTATGTTTGTTTACCCATTTTTTTTGTTGATTGGAATGAACCACACACTTGCACCTCGAGCGACGATATAAAACTTCTTTGGAATGAACTATACAAATGTTCGAAATTGAGTAAAATCACGTTATAATTTAGTAACTTCTTTTCCGTACTTATGACGATTTTTTTTAAACAACATATTGCACATATTATTAAAATAAACAAAAAGGCTTTTTAGTGAAAAATATTCTGCTAGTCATTTGGGTTCCTTTATTTATATCATATGTCAAAAACGACATTTTGTTCTAAAGATATTTGAAATTGTACATTATGGCGTCATAATTTAATTTAATCGTTTTCTTACCATAACGTATTTAAAAAAAAAATTGCCTATCTTATGAAAATTCAAATGAGTAAGTTTTTCTGTAATTTTAATAAAATAACTATTTAGTTTTAGTGAACAATATATCGTAATCTATTTCTGATGCAGCCAACTACTCAATTGTTGATGAAGTCAACTATAGTTCATTCCAATAAAAAAAGCAAAAGGTAAACAAAGATAGTATGCATCTGACATTGACATGTGTCATTTCCATAGTAAGTTTGTTTACCTTTTGCTTTTTTTTTATTGGAATGAAATATAGTTTACCTTTCTTTTTGAAACTGTGTACCGTTGTGATATGAACAAAAGTTGATAAAAATAATTGACCACGCTGAAAACGTTAAAAACAACCGACTTCAATCGCAACAACTCCAATTTTGCTATGTTTTCGTTGATTTTCTCAAAAACCGCTGAATCGATTTCGATAAAATTTATATGGGACCACCTGTGAAGTATACCCTTTTAAACAAAAAAAGAATTTTCCAAATCGGTTCAGGCGTCTTCGAGTAATCGGTGAATATATATAAAAAAAAAAAAAAAAAAAAATCTAAAAGATTCCGACGAATTGAGAACCTCCTCCTTTTTTTGAAGTCAGTTAAAGATGCGAAAACAGCCTGGACATGCTCCAATCGGCTATAAAAAATCATCTTGTATAATGACCTCGGACAACTCAGAGACATCACAATGGTAGTCTTCCGAAGGTGCAGCGAGAGGGTCTTCCTCAGCATATGGCTCCGTCTCTTTCTCTTCTTCCTCTTTCTCCTCATTCTCCTCAGGCTTTGCAGGCAGACTGAAACTGTTGTAATACAGTACAATTTAATATTCATTCCTAAAAGATAAGTAATTTAACAAAACAAAGTAAGTACCTACTAATTGGTTGGTGCCTGTACTAGAATGAACATGTGGCTCCAATAACAAAGTGCCTATGTATGCCTTTGGACGTAATTAAAAATTATCTTAATAAATATTAATAGTGAACTTTTAAAATTATTACGTTTTGCAGGTATCATACTAAGACTTGTCTACGTCAAAATTGGTGGTGAGAGTCCTTGGAGCGATTTTGATTAGATTAGTTTATCATTGACTAGGTTTGGTAGTTATTAGAGATGCGCCGAGTAAAAGTTTTACCGAGTAACAGAGTACCGAGTATTACTCTGTTTAAAGTTTGCCAAATCGGCCGAATTACTCGGTTCAGTATCCTCCTTGATAATTTGTATTTGTTTCTGATAAAACGTTTAACCCAAGTGACTCATAATATCAGAGATAAAATATCAGCTTATACAGGTTTTTCGTCTTTAACAGTGAGTTCTGTCGAACGAAGTTTTCTCGTCTGGAGTACCTACTACCGCAGTTTGGTGGCCTATCCCAATATTATTACGCGGTAAAAACATAATTTTATTTAACAAAAAAACTGTAAGAAAGCTCTAGAGACCATTGCGATTCTGAAGCCGGTAATGTCTATGAAGAAATAAAAAACGGTTGGAGATATTAACAAAATATTGTCCTAACCCAAAAATCAAATTTCGTCCAGTAGTATTGGCGCTAGAGTATCGGACAGACGCTCACACACTCGTAATTTTTTTGTTTTCTAGTTTTTTGGGCTCTATTAGTGCAAGACAATCTATCGCCATCAAAATCTCAGTTAGATGATTTTACCATGACAATACTTCCTTACTCCTTCATCGCTCGCTGACGATCGCTCATCAGTCGCTCTTTTTACTTTCAAAAAGATCAGGTTGTTAGAGAGTTTTGTATTCCTGCATCTTAACTTGCCTTTGCTAATTTCAAATATTATTGTATTAATTGTCAAATCAATACATACATACAGGGTGCTAAAAAAGTGCGTTTAAGATTTTAAATCAGAATCAAGTAAAGAACACAGGTAAAATATAAATCCGATCGACAACTTTCTTTAAATTTCCCATACTAGTGAATCAAAAATTTGTATGGGAAACTAAAAAGAAAGGTTGTAGATCGATTTTTTTTATTTTTTCCTGTATTCTATAGTTAAAATCTCAAACGCACTTTTTTAACACCCTGTATATCCTTTATAATGTTGTATTCTGAAACTGAACAAAGCTTCCACTGGATATACATTGTTTGTTGTTCATTGTAAATAATAATAGTTTAATTTTTAAATACTGTTCTCTACTAAATTACAGTTCCCTTTGTTTCCTTTACTAAATGCTCATTATTTAATAAACAAGCTTGTTTTCGGTATATTATCTCTCAAATTTTATTACTTTATTTGAACCGAGTAATCGTCATTTGAACCCAGTTATTCGGCCGAGTACGAGTATTAATAAAAGTGCCGAATACGCTGAGTACCGGGTAGTAAACGAGTACTCGGCGCATCTCTAGTAGTTATGGATATAGAATGTAACAAAATATGTGTCGACCCGGTACAGACCCGGACCAAGAACCGGAAGAACCCCCTTTTTGTTTGTGAGTTTATTTGTTTGTTTGTTCCGCTTCACGTCAAAACTACTGTACGGATTTGATTGAAATTGGGTAGGTAGATAGATCAAATACTGGACTAACACACAGGCTACTTTTTGCTGCCGGGAAATGCGTAGTTCCCGTAAGATACCTTAGTGACAGTCATAAAGCGACATAAACGCAGGCGGAGCCGCGGGCAAAGGCTAGTGAAGTTATAATTTACATTACCTGTTATCATCATCGTTTTTCTTCGACAGGAAGTTTCGTATATTTTCTAGTACTGCTTGTACCTCCACCTGAAATATGATTTTTGTACACCACAAGTTGCCAGAAAAAAGTTGTTCAGTGTCACGATTAAATATGAACCATGTAACGTTTTGCGTCCTGTTTCTTTTTTTAGAAACCCATATTGAATTGGCGAAAATAATTGGATTTCCCATTAAGTCTCCACACAAATCGATCGCTGAATTAAAAGAAGTTTATTTAAAAAGTGGTAGAACAAAAGTTGGCGAATTCGAAATAAATAATAGCCTGGATATGTAATATACAAATCCGCCACAAAAAAAACACTCTGTAAAAGCTCTAACAAAATAAGCTCAAACTGGGGCTTCCAGCTATGAAACTGAATAACTTTCTCTAAGGAACCCCTTTCCATAGGTAGCTCATGAAGGTTATAGGCCTTCCACACACCGGGGCCAAGTCCGGATTGGTGGAGGTTGTTACATACGTTCGGTTTATTTGCAGGCGCCCGGAGCACGTAGTGTGCCGGGTGTTCACCGCGCGCCTCGCACGCGCCGCACAGGTCGAAGGCGCACTGCACGCATGCGTACCGGTACCTGACGGGACATGACATATGCTGTAGGCATAGTAAGATTCCTCAACTAGGAACATTTATTCATAAAATCTGCCAATAGGAATGTAAACTGCTAGTCACTTGCGTTAGTTTTTTTTAAAATGTCAATAACGACAATTTGTTCTAAATATGTTTGAAATAGTGAACTATAACGTCATAACTCTCTCGTCAATTTCGTTAAGCTCAATGAAATTGTGAAATTGAAAGCTAGTAACTTTTTGTACGGTGTCAATATAAATAAAATATTTCATAATTAGTAACGTAACTTACTGACTAGCTCAGGGACTTTGCACTCACCTCTACTAATCCGAGGGTCGTGTAGAAGTTTTTTTGAAGTGTCCTGGTGAAGTTTGCGGGAAGCCCCTGGATGCGGGTAGAGCAAGATCGGTCATCGTGAAAAACCCAATAAGGAGACCTTTGTTCAGCAGTGGACCTCAAACCTATTATCACTAGGCGTCATGGAGAGAAAGAAGGAGAGATGTAGAGGGAGGCCGAGAATTGGTTACATCGATCAAGTAAAGGCCAAACTAGACGTCGTGTCTTACCAGGAAGTCAAGGAGTTGGTGAGAAGTAGGAGAGAATGGCGATTGCTCCACCAACATTTTTACCCTCAATTGGTAAGACTAGCCTCGCTCTCACCAACAAGAAGAAGATGAAGAAAAAAGATTAAAAATAATGCACTCACCTAAAGATATCTTCAGAGCACACATCACATCGGTAGCCGCTGTGTTGGTCGGTAAGATCCAGCACTGCTGCACTGTCTTCTGGAACTTAACAATCACAATTGATTGTATAACATATAGGGTCCTTCTAAAATACCATAAAAAATATTTGTTGTCGCTAATACTCATAAAACAATAATATTCGCAAGGGAACCTATTCTATACTCTATTGGGAAAAACATTTTGGACTCCCAACAGATTGCAAACACTAAAGACCAATCATATTTTTTCAATCTCAGTATTGATTGGTTCCTTTATATACTTTGGTAAAGTTGTTCAGTTTTTTGACTAGAAGCCTCGACATTTTATTTTCAAGTATTTTACCAAAAGTGAATTATGTCTATGATTTTTTAAATTATAGCTTATTGTAATTTTTTCAGTGTAAAATGGACAAACTATTGTTAGGTAAATCTTACTTTAGTTCTGGAATGGGGCCAATCACAGAAAACAAGACATAACAATCCAAAACTGAATAGTAATAATAATTAGGCAACCAATGCGCCCATTTTGCGTAACAGGCTGGTGGCAACCATACAAAAAACACTAATATTATATTTAGATTATGCACTATACCTTGTTTCAATCCAATTTAAATAAAAGGTAAACAAACTTACTAGGGAACTGACACACCTAATAAGTTTATTTACCTTTTATTTAAATTGGATTGAAACAAGGTATACAACACAGGGAGATAAAAAAAGTGTGTTTGAAATGTTATGGGGTTACTAAGAACCAAGTATAGAATACAGGAAAAATATTGAAGAAATCCAATCTACAATTTTTTTTTCAGTTTCCCATACAAAATCACTATTCAGATTTTTTAACACCCGCACCCTGTATATTATATGTAAATTTAATATTTTTGTTGGTTTACCTATTGAGTCATCATTAGTTCCCACAACTTTTCGCTTCATTACTCTGTTATTAGGTAACTGCATGTCTATAGTTTTACCGTAATGTCTTACAAGTTTATACTTCATAGTCCTTTCGTTTAAATCCAAGTTGAGGACTCTTTTTATATCATCAATAGAAAACTCTGTCCCATCCTCTATGTAATTGTCGATGTAATCAATCACTTGTTGCATTTGTTTGCGTATTTCTTCAGAGAATGGCCTCCCTCTTTTGGTGTGAGTAACTGTGGCCAGGGTTAGAAACTTTGTGTAACACACCTTGTGATACCTTGCGCTCAGCCCCTTAAGGTCCTTGTTTTCTATTCTCGACCTCACCTGAAAGGTAAAGGCAACAACCTTATACTATAAAATCTCTACATGTATGACTGACAAAAAATAATATAAAACATTTTGGCTTTTAATTTTAATTGTATGCATAAGTAAACAATTTCACTGTGAATAACTGTAAAGAATTAGAAGTTAATTGGCCATTGCTATGCCATAACGATCCAACTAATTTAAAGAAAGTAAGGGATAATGTACTTTAACTATGGCCAATTATTATGACTGACTTTTAAAATCCTTGGGGAAGGCTTTTGTTAGTTAGCTGAATTCATGTTAGTTGGACGGAGCAGTCCTGCTCTCTTAAATAAGAAGGCTGCAAAGTATATGGTTGTCTCGTATACTTTCCGGCCTTTTTACATATGAGGGCAGAGTTGGACTACTGCCATACCACACCGGTTTTCTATTTTCTAATACCGGATGATTATAAAATTTCTGGCAATATTTTAACTGTGGCTTCTACTCATCAAACTGAACTACTTTCCCCAAGACAGTCATGGTCAAAAAGCAAAAAAATTTGGACTTCCCATTTTCATCAATCAGCTGAAGGATTTGTTTGAAGAGTCCAAAAATTTTTTTGCTTTTTGAGTCTAAGTTTCTTGGGAAAAGTGGTTCAGATTGATGAGTAGAAGTCACAGTTAAAATATTGTCAGACAATTTTAAAACAGACATATGATTTGAAAATATGTATATTTGTTATACATAATAGGTTGAATACAAAGATAATGAAGGAAATATTTTTTTCACTCTCATGAAAAGGTATTTTGCAATTTAGCTGTGCATGATTCAATATAGTACTTGTTTGCACTAGTGTTTGCTGAAGAAGTGCATAGTTGATTATACTACTATTCCTTTATGTGCATTAATTGCAGAAGCAAGCTGTTTAGCAATAATTCATTGTAAGAACAATTTTCCTAATCATACCTCCCCCAACATTTTTATTTTGTAGATACAGACTAAATTTTAACTAATTGTAAGTCATAGATATTTTAAGATATTTTGAATCACTTACCTGTTTGCTCAAATCATTGTTTTCGAAATATAAGCAATGGCACAATATGTTGTCGCCTATTTGTGGCTTTGAAATTCTATAAACTAAAACTTTATTTTTTGGAGTTCTATTTTTTTGTGCCTTTATAAAATCTTCTGAGGCATCCCTTGCGCAAAATAAGCATTGTTTTTTATAATCAAATAATGCATTATTTCCATTTATGGAACTGCAATTATTTATTAATTTAAAAAGATTTTTATTATTTACTTCTTTGTCTGAATTACCTTTTTCTTCTGTAATACCAGTAATAAGTTCATTTATATTCTGTCCTTCAGAACTAGTGTTTTCTACTTCAATTTCGATGTAGCACTGATTATTTGTAAGTGGCAAGCTTTGGGGAATTTTCATGTCCAGCTGTGAATTAATACAACCTGATAATGATTTATTAATGTCTACATCATCAGCAGAATCTCTTTTGTTTTCATCATTTTTAATATTGCTTATGTTAGTATAATTTGTTCTTTCACGATCTGGATCTTTTTTTATTGCTGTAGCTTCAACAGAACTTTCATTAACATTTTCTCCTGCAGAATTGCTTTTTATTGTCTCACTTTGATTGCAGTTTTCTAAAATATTATCTTCTTCATGAGCCATATCAGTCGGCACAGTATCTATATAGCACACTTGAGCATTTTCTCTTGCAGCTTTTTTAACAGCGCTCAAAACACAATTTTCGTTAGTATATTTGCGCCTACAATTGAAATGTAACTGTATAGGGTTATCAAGAACTTTATGAAATTTACCATCATTTCGCAGTGTGCTGGCCCACACGAGTTTTCTTTGGCCTTTATCAAAAATGTTCACAACATCAGAGCACAGGGCACGATCACAGATAATACAAGTTGGGAGCTTCATGTTTGTGATGCTTACGGGAGTGTTAACGTATTACCGCCACAATTTTGTTCGTCTTTTAATTATATAGTCACTCTGGCTTTATATTATATTTTGATTTAAAATACAGACTTTTATCTGTTTGTAAGAAATGGAGAAAAACGGCTCGTTGCTTGGAGTTCTAGGTTTCGTCTTGGCCTTGTGGCCACAGAGTACTATATCCGTTGCTTGTGGCCTGCCCTGCTTCTGTGAGCCTCAGCCATATATGAAGTAGAATATGTCCTCAGCATAGACCACTACCTACACTGATCACTGTGAGCAACAATTTTAATAAACTACACTACGTAACAGAATATACTTGGTATTTCATATTAATTTACGTTTTATAACGACTGACTGAAGCAGTGTTGCCGGCACAGAAAATGAAAAAAGTCCAAAACCACTCGTGAAAAGTTCCGTTTCGACTTGGAAAGTTCCGTTGATCCGTTCACAGGCCACAGTAAACAATTTTCGCCACAGCGTGCGTGCGTCGCCGTCGCCACAACGTTATTCGCAACTAGGTAGGTACTAGACCCCAGTATCACCGGCTCAGAAATATTTCAAACTGATATCTGTCGGACGTGGTCCGTCCTGTAGGGGAGGCCACGTAAGGCCACTTTGAGAGGCCTCTCAACCGGCAGCGTGTAAAAGAACCAGTTAATACCGCTGGTCTCCTCGAGGCTGCCGAGGTACCGCTGCACAATGCGGTACTTTTGGGGCTTGGGGTGGTGGCGATGGCTGCAGGCGCGGCGACGAGTGTGGGGCGACCGGAGGAGCCGGCGCGGCTAGCTACAGCGGTTTCCGTTGGTGCAGGCGCGGGTCGCACTGCTATAGCGGTCCCGTGGCCAGAGGCGAGAAGCAGGTAAGGCCTCTTCTCCGGGGAGTAGCAGGGCGGTCACCGGCGCTCAACGAGTGGCGGAACCCCCTCGCATAGTTTCCTCGGCAGCTGAGGACTCAGAGCGGGGTGGGGGGCGGGCCTCATGAAGCAGCTCCAAGCAAGAGCTCTTGGCCGCCATCACGTCTCGACCCCATCCTCGTCGCGCTTTCATAGTGTGCGAGGAGTGGCAGGGAGCAATGTGACTGGGAAGCCCCAACTCGATAGCTGCGTCGTCCTCCAGCCGCACAGGTCGGCTCTCTCACCGAGACGCTCCTCATGGATACGCAAGTACGCCGCCATCCAACGGAGCATTTTCTCCGACAAGAAATCAATATTTCTTAGTCGGGCCGTCATAAGAAAGTCACATAACGGCTGAGGAGATGCTCCCTTGACAGGCAGAACTTTCCTGCCGGAGAGAGCCGTTGGCTAGGGACCGAGAGTGACGGCGAGGGAGTCTGGAGCGTAGCGACAAAAAAGAACCGTAACACAGGGGCTGGGACACTGAGATCTAAAAAAGGGCGAGCGAAGCGAGCCCGAAGAAAAATTTCAAAGTAGCGTCCGTCGTCTCGTTTTTAGCCACGCCAAACACCAGTCAAATGAATTTGGAAGATTCGCTTCCTTCAGCGCGAGCTTTATTTATCACTAAAAGTTCCGAAAAGTTCCGATGATCATTAGGTTCCGCAAAAGTTCCGCTGGAGCCTCAAAAGTTCCGAAATCGGAACAAAAAGTCCGCGCCGGCAACGCTGGACTGAAGACTATATTGTTTTGCAAACTGACTTTTGTTGACTTGGAAAGCGTTCCAAATCCTATAGAGCGTTTCAACAAATAGTTCCTATACCGTTATGTTGGCAGCAATGTTTTCCACACACACACTACATAGAAGACACACGCTACATAGACGCCTACAAAATCGGTAGAATGGGTAGTTTACACGTATTAAGTAGCGAAGTAGTTAACTTAATTTTAACTAAATTTTAAGTAAATTTCTGTGTGTAAACAGTCACTTATCAGCTATTAAGTCATAAGTGGTAAGTTAACGATTTAGTAGACAAGTGCACAAGTAGAATAGAATCGAATCTATTTTTCGAATAAGTTGCCGCGCCCCCCGCACCGCGCGCTCTCCCCGGTGGGCGTGGCCTGCTACTAAATGGCAAGCAAGTGTAGACTTTTAACGTGTAAACGCTACACACTAGTTAAAATTAAGTTACTACTTATCTACTTACTACTTATTACGTGTAAACGCTTGACCACTTAAAATTAACTTACTTTTAAGTTAAAATTAACTTGATTACTTCGCTACTTAATACGTGTAAACTACCCAGAAGTAGAAGCGTCTTCGCGTGTGATGTCGTTGATAGACAGGGGAGCCAACATAACGGCATAGGAACTATTTGTTGAAACGCTCTATAAAATCTATGGTTCCAAATTAGTTTCGTACATAATTTGTACTCTGACAGCAGGATAGCCTATTATATTTTTCTGAAGTGTGAAAGGGACAAACTCTTGTCAGGTGAATCTCTTGACTAAGGGAAAAACGACTTTTTGAGTGTGGTTTGACAGCAGACGCTGAGAGTAGTGCTGTCAAAATTCGATAAGTTGGCTGCTTTTAACGATATACGAGAAACAGTACGACCTCTATATGTTTAAAATACGATGGTACTACTAGGCCGCAGATAATGAGGGGTTTTCTTTTTCAAGCAATTTAGTGATTTTCAGCAGTGACAATAGATGGCGCTGCACTGAAGTCGAGCGTCAATGTCATAAATAATTATGAGATTTCATGTTTGTACGTAATTTTTCTTATACGTAATTACAATTATTTATTAAAGAAGATAATTAAATACAACTATAAAAAAAGAAAGATCATAAAGGGTTAAGTTCCAAGGGTCAGCGCGTGGTTGTTAGAGTGTTTTTAACTTGCTCTTAGGTTCAAACGGCAGGCTGGTTGTTTTACGTCAATTGATTTTGACCACTTTACTATCTGGCGTTCTTCTTCTTTTCTCTTTGAAATTCCACAATAATAGAGAGTGATTTTGCCAATGTCAAGTGAAAAGAGATAAGCGAGTATTTGGGAGAATCTTCAATATAATAATGGCGAAACGCCAATATCAAGTGAATGTCACGGCTCTAAGGGTGATGGGCACTTAAAGAGGCTCCGCGTGGTAGTTTGCTGCTGGAACTCGGAAAACGGAGCTGTCTCCCGAGTAATTAATCCTCTTCTTAGTATCGCTTATCTCGGAATCTGAATCACAGGCTCACAGCTATTTCTCCATCACAAAAATGACGTTGAAACTATTCTAAAACGGCAATAATTGTAAAATTGACTCAACAGACGTGTGCTTGGAACAGAGTCCAACCATTCAAAATCACTATGTGATGTTCAATAAATTTTTCAAATGCATATGTCAGATAAACGTCATAGCATTTTCCAACTAAAGATATAAAGTTGCAACTGACGGAGGTATGGAACGCGTCGGTTCTGTTAACTTGACGACTGTCACGGTTCGGATGGACGTTAGAGTGTATGGTTGGTTGGTTGCCGGGTTGCATTTCGCCATTTTTTTTTATTGAAGATTCTTCCATTTTTTACTTGACATCGGCAAAATTACTCTTCAAATGGGATGTGGAATGCCAAATAGAAAAATAGAATACAGTGAACGGTTGTGCTCAAAGTGTACCCTCGGAACGCACCCCAGTTATCGACACCTTGACCAATTGATGACAATACAGCTACATCACTATTTTTGATAGAAATATGTAGGTACATGCTTCAAATATCAGTCAGTCGTTCGAACATTCGTTATCAAATTATCATTAACATTGTTTATTCGTGTGATAACAGAGCTGTCTTTGGTGATAAATAAATTAAAAAGGCGAGAAATAAATAAATAAACTATTATCACATGATTTATTATTAAAAAAAAAAACAAAGTGAACTTGTTACGTTACGTTTATTTACATTCTATGATAATCTGAACAAACTAAAAAAAGAAAAAAATCCAACAAAATGCCTAGCTGTGTTGTTGTTGGATGTAAACACCATTCTAGTAAGTTTTCAAAAAAGGATGGGGTGACTTATCATCGGTGAGTAAATATGCTACGCATTCGCGATGTCTCTGATCTTACTCATATCAAAACATTTTAGAGTCCTCGGAGTAAAGAAAACAATGTGTGTCTACTGCCTTTCTGAACACTATGGAACTCTTTTACAAAAAATAAATGGTTTTCACAACACTCTGACCCAAGTTTTCTAGCATGTGAATTTTTTTTCATTCGCAGCTTTCCCCATCACCCAGATCGGTACGAAATCTGGTGTCGCATTATACGACTTCAGCGCAAACAGCCATGTTTTAAACCACAGAAGAATACGAGAATATGTTCAGCACATTTTTTGAACAATGATGTTGAATATTCAAAATCAGGGATAAGGAAACTAAAGCCATCAGCTGTGCCAAGAGTTGCGGTAAGGATATCCTTTTCATTTATTACTTTATCGCTGCTAAAGATTGTGATTATTATCTAGCCCTGAACTCTGCTGTGCTTACGTTAAGAGACGTAAGTCTGTGAAACACACTTTCAAGTTTTCGTCTCATTTTTGCATACTTATTCTTTAGATTATTTTAAATACGATTTTTGAAATGTGTAGTTTAGATTCAGTATTTTTAAACTGCGTTATCCTTTAATTGTCTTATTTATTAGTTCTTACATTATTAAATGACGAAGTGGATGAAGTTACGACTTTTATATACAGGGTGTCCCAAAAACCAACAATAATCCTTGGAGTGGTGATGGGCCAGGTCCTGACTAGCCAGAAAATGTATATTTCACTTTAGTAAAGGTGTCATAGTTTTTCGAGATATTGGCACTTTTATGAAATACTTGAAAATGTGTACCTTAGGACAAAGTTACCAATGCCACGTCTACAAATTTAGGTATAATTTGATTCGGTTTTTTCTAAGTATTAAAGAGGAATAAGGCTATCGACAACAATAAAATATATTTTTTTAATCATTACAGTCCGCTCATAAAATCAAAGTAAAAAAAATAATTACATATTTCAAATTTTAATCCCTTAACTTTGAACCTTTATGCTACAAAAAAAAATTACTAGGATATAGTGGCATGTTTTCTAAAAAATATGTGCATTAAGTGCAGTTTTCAAAATAATAAAAGTTTTATCGAAATTTTCCCGGCGGAAGGCGGAAGCTTCTTCCTCTTGGCCGCTAGAGGTGCTCCACGCCTGCTGGTAGGCAGGTTAGCGGGGGCCATGGACTCACAACGGCCGACTCCTGCGGGGCCGATGGCCGGCTGGGGGCTGGAGGGGACGCAGCGGTGGTAGCGGTGCGGGTGATGGTCCCAGCTTTTTTGGTTCAGAACTTCTTTCAGAACACCGGGCATGATGTGTGGTTGTACGAGGTGGCAAGGAATTTGGCCATTTGATTTAAATTAAATACTAAAAAATATCAAATTTCAATATTTTGAAAGTATTTTCATTAAAACTCCTAATTATTGGTACAGTTCGAAATGAGCTCATTTTGCACTTAAAATGTTATATATTTTTTTGTAAAGCGAATTTCGATAAAACTTTTATTATTTTGAAAACTGCACTTAATGCGCATATTTTTTACATGCCACTATAGCCTAGTAATTTTTTTTTGTAGCATTAAAGTTCAAAGTTAAGAGATAAAATTTGAAAAACGAATTTTTTTTTTACTTTGATTTTATGAGTGGATCGTAACGATTTAATAAAAATACTTTATTTTTATCGATAGCCTTATTCCTCTGTAATACTTAGAAAAAAACAGAATCAAATTATACCTAAATTTGTAGACATGGCATTGGTAACTTTGTCCTAAGGTAGACATTTCAAGTATTTTATAAAAGTGCCAATATCTCGAAAACTATGAAATTTTTACTTAAGTGAAATATACATTTTCTGGCCAGGTCCCAAAACGTCTACTGCTGAATAAAACCTCTCCCAAGGATTTCCACGATGACCGGCCTTGCGCAGCCACTCCAAGGATTATTGTTGGTTTTTGGGACACCCTGTATATACTTACTGCTCTTATCGTAAACACGTCACAACTATAGTGTAAATATTATGTAATCTGTGCCTAGACTGCATGGCTGCGTTAATTCTTCAAAGACCATTTCATTGAAACATTCCACAGTACCTAACGTTCCAAATTCATCTAATTCCGATGCAATGTAATCTCTAGTACAGTCAAACATGAAATGATATAATATTGTAATATTAATTTAAATAATACAATTAAAAATAAACACTTTCACGGACAGTACATACCTTTGTTAAGTTCGCGTTGTGACACAATTTTTGCCATACAAAACAGAACCTTGCATATTGATGTTCTCTCACATAGTTCAATATGGCAGTATTCCTATGTATGTAGGCGTACTGCCTTGTAGCCTTGTAGTTATTTACGTGGAAGCAAAAATTGAGTTAAAACTTTTGGCGTAACATCAATAGGCACACTATCATAATAAAATTTCGAGAATCGAATCCCGTCTATAGACATACTGTCCATGAAAGTGTTAATAACACAAGTATCCTATGCACTTGGGAGATTATGACTGATCTGCCTAGCTGTTGTCGTAAATCTAGCAATCCGTTTAGTTTACAGGTTCAGGAAAATCAATAGACATACATAAAATTCGAAAATTCCTTCATAGGCAGACTAATAAAAATTAGTGTTAATAATGTAGGTGTATAAAATAATGTTGTTTCTTTTATTTGTGTCAGGTATCTAACTGCGATCCCAGACTGTCACAGCAACTGCACAAATTAGTGCACTCTCAATTTGAAGCTAAAGGTGAGGAAAGTGTACTGACAACATTTATAATTTCTCTAGTAAAAGTGTACTTACACAGTGTACTTACTACAACCTTAACATTTTCACTAGGAAAAGTGTAATACAATATTAACACGTTCACTAGGAAATGTGTACTTACAAAATATGCTGTTGCACTAGGAAAAGAGTACACACAATAGTTCCAATTTCACTAGGAAAAGTGTACTTACAATATTTCCAATTTCACTAGAAAAAGTGTATGAAAACATTTACAATTTCACTAGGATTAGAGATCTTACAACATTTACAGGATAATTTCACTAGGAAAAGTGCACTTACTACATTGACAAATTCACTAAGAAAAAAGGAGTTACATTTAAACTCTCGGTGGAAGTAATGCATTACCCAAAATATAAAATAAAAATACAGAAGTTTCTGAAATAATTCTTCTGTCTCTAAATGTGAAGCTAATGAAGATGGTTTTATTTGATCAAATATCAGTCTTCACATAAAGGTTTCGTTCATTCATCCATTAAAAATAGATAGATAGATAATCAGTAATAGAAAGATAAAAAATACTTCATGGAGAAAAGGTTTAATTTAGCTCAGTTTTATTTGCACATTATGAACTACTAGACTGGCATCCTTTGTAAAGTGGTCGGCCGGCTATAGTGGTAATTAATATATTTATTGTCCCGAATAAATATATTAATTATCACTATAGGCGGCCGACTACTTTACAAAGAATGTCAGTCTAGTAATTCTTACATATCGATTTTACAGAAGAGTTTTTGCGACCATATTTCTTTTAGGAGAGTTCTTTCTTCCCTAGTTAATTTTAAAGCTTAAAAATAACAATATGTGTTTGACAATGGGCGTATCGCGCTCCATTCCACGTGATATACGAGTAGGTACTTGCCGGCTCGATTTCGTATACTTTTTTCATTTCATTTCATTTATTCAAACTAAAAAATACCAAATACATTATCTTGACAGGTTTGCACACCCAAGACGATAATATAAAAAATTGTACATATTGTGAATAAAACATATAACTAATAAATCAACTTAAACATAACTTAAACTACTTAATATACAAATTACTTAAATAAACTATAATTGTTTCTGTGATCCTCGTCATAGAACAATGGAACAAGTCAATGTTACAAGAAATTTCATTTAAAATACGCAGTGCTGTTAAAAGAGGAGCATGAGAGAGCAAGTTGGTTCGACAATTCGGGATTTCGAAAACTTTATTTCGCGGTCCTCGTCGTAACCGTCTATTCGGAACTAGAAGGCCGATGGCCTCTAATATTTGTGGGTTACATAATTGGCCACGGAAAACTTTAAAAACGTACAATGTTAGAGCCAACTTCCTTCTGACTTCTAACTTATAATATCCTACCATTCCTAATACAAACAGGGTCGGGTACATATTTGGGTAAAATGGATATACTCCATATTGCTTAAAGTAAAGTAACCTCAGAAACTTATTTTGATTTTTTTCCAACATGGAAGTATATTTAATTTCATGAGGATTCCATATAATAGAACTACATTCTAACCGACTCCTTACTAACGCACTGTATAAAGCCTTTAGTGCTTTAATGCTACGCAACTCTCTAGTTTCACGCAGTATGAATCCGAGATTTCTATATGCCGTTTTACATATTTTTGTAATGTGATCGCGAAATGTTAGATTCTGTGACATACAGACTCCTAAGTCTTTGACAGAATTGACATGAGATAAAACTTTTCCTCCTATTTCATAATCGTATTTTTGCGCACTTTGCGAACGAGTACATGACATAATGTAACATTTTGATATATTAAAATAGAGTTTGTTGTCATGACTCCATTTGACTACCCTATTAATGTACTCTTGCAAACGCTCGCAGTCTGCCAGATCGTTTATTGGTAGATACACCTTTAGGTCGTCTGCATAGAGTAAACAGCGTGCATCTTGGACTGCATCAGGTAAGTCATTTATCATTAAAATAAACTGTAACGGGCCTAAATTGCTGCCTTGACTTACTCCAGAGTAGGTTGAATAAGTATCCGATGTATAACCGGCGTACTCTACATATTGCTTACGATCAGCTAAGTAACTAGCAAAAAACCTTAACAGGGAAGGAGTAAAGCCAGTGGTAGCAAGCTTTTCCAGCAGAATGTCATTATTGACCGTGTCGAACGCCTTCTTAAAATCAAAGTAGGCTATATCCATTCGACCCCCGACCCGCCCGTCCATAGCATCGGTAGCGTGTTGCATGAGGCACATAAGATTGGTGTGAGTTCCGCGACCTGGTCGAAAGCCGTGTTGAGAGTCTGACAAATAAGCGCTGACTTGCGAGTAAATAGATTCATGCAACACTGACTCGAAGACTTTGGCGAAAGTCGAGAGGACAGCGATGGGTCTGTATCCAGAGACATCTGAATCGGATCCGCTCTTTGGCACCGGGGTCACACGGGTAACCTTCCAAGGATCGGGGTACATAGCTGTACCTAGACATAAATTATAAATATAGAGCAGTGGGGATGCTAGGACTCGCGCACAATCTTTTACTAAATATGGTGGCAGCCCATCGGGTCCAGTCGATGCTTTGGGCTTAAGGCGTGCTAGAGCCGCCTGAACGTCGGGCAGCGTGAGGCGCGCGACGTGCACGCGCGCCGCCGTGGCGCCGCCGCCCCCCGCCGCCGCGCGCGCCGCGCCCTCTGCGTCCAGCCGGGGCGGCTCGGGCTCGTACACCGATCTGAAATAATCCGCAAATGCACTTGCACATGACGCTTCAGGCAGCAGACTGCCATCTTTGGTAATATGCGGTTTGCTTCGTTTCGATCGCTTGTTTTTAATATACGCCCAAAAAGACTTAGGATCTTCAGTAAATTGTTTTTCTATCCGACTCTTAAACTCTTCATATGCCACGCCAATGTTCCCCTTTACTAACTTCCTAAGGTAAGAGAACATATCGTAACTATACTGGGACTTGGTCATTTTATACTGTTTGTGCCATATCGCCTTCTCTTTAATACAGCTAATAATTTCTGGCGTGTACCATTCGGGATAAACATAAGCGGCACTGTCACTACCCTTGCACTTTTTTCTAGGAGCACAAGTGTCTAATTCTTTGTTTAAGGCGGTATAAAAGTAAGAAAGTGCCTCATTGACTGTACTTATCTTATATAGTTGATCCCAGTTTATTGCACTTATGTTTGCGTATAAAGTAGGAAAGTCACATCTGCGAAAGTTCCATTTTATATTTTGTGCATGCGTCTTTGAGGAAACATCAGCTGAACCTGTGTTCTGTGAGACCGAGATATTGTTGTCTTTAATGTACTGCACTGACAGCGGCGGATGATGAAGGTCAACGGGGACAAGAGAGTCCTGCTCCTCAGATACTAGCACCTTGCAATTTAATACATTTACTAATACTACATCTAGCATGCGATCATTATGATTTGTTACACTATTGTACTGACGAAAACCACAGAAGGTAAGAAAATATTCATAATAACATTGAATTTCAAGTGAGGCAGAGTACATGTTTAGGTCTCCCAATAATACTATACTTTTATATTTTGTACAATATTGTTCAATTAAGTTAAACATACTCATATATTCACTGTCTTTACATTTAGGAGGAATATAAACAACACAACACGTAAACAGCCTTTTTTTGCGTTTAAAAACATCAACACATACAATTTCGAACATAGCTTCATTTAGATTCGGGGTATCCGGCAAAGGTAGAGGCTGCAGCCGAAGGGCGGGCGACGCTACGAGCATCTACTTAAAAATTATAACATTATTTCCAATTCTAGAAGCAAGCGGGGAGGCGGAGACTGCCCGCGGACTACAACACGTCGGCTACCGATGCAACCTGTGTCGGAAAAAGATATTCGGGTGGGTTCAATAATTGATCATAAATTTTGTATGGGAAATTCCTTTTTTTCCGAATTGAGTACTTACAATTTTTTTGGGAAAACTTGTTCATTTTCGTGAGTAGATTGTTACGAGTATTTTTTGCGGGAATTTTTAGGGATACTGATGTAGTGGTCGATATATACCTAGTACTATTAATTTTCCGCAGGTTTCGATACGCGTGTGTGGAATGCGCCAATTTCGACATATGTACCGCGTGCGAGACCCTGGCACAGCACGCGGCTCACTACGTGCTCGGCGTGCCTACGGACAAACAGCGCGTACGCACGTTTAATACTACTCTAGTATAAAGAATGTACGACCACACAACCTCCAATCCGGACTTGGCACCCGTGTGTGGAGTATGTATGGCCTAACCTTCCCAAGGTATGGGAAGAGACCCGTTCCCCTGCAGTGGGAACGAATGGCTTGTTAAAATACGGAATGTAAAATACAGGACACTTTAAGGGGGATTTCTATTTCCCTACTTAATCGAATCAGAAACGAGGAGATATGTAGGAGAACTAAAGTACCCGACATACGGACGTGGCTCACAGAATCGCTTAACTTAGCGGCAGAAGGCACATTGCTCGAAGAACAAATAGCTGTTGGGAAAATTATCGAGTGGCGACCGCTCACCGGAAGACGTAGCGTAGGCAGACCCATTCGTTGAACCGATGACCTGGTGAAGGTCGCGGGAAGCGGTCGCTGCATGTGGCAACACAAGTCCGATTGGCGTGGAAATCCTTAGGGGAGGCATATCTCTCTGGGGGAGGCCTTTGTCCAGCAGTGGACGTATTTTGGCTGATGATGATATGATCAATTTTGATACTGAAATTTGAAAATATAATAGTTTAGGTTTCCGGGAGAGGTTTTTTATACCACATCTGTTCTTACTGTACAAGGATATTTTTTTATAGTATATGAACCTGTCCAGGCTTATTATTCGGATCAATCAAATATTTCAAGTTTTGTTCTACCACCTCAAATAATTTTGAACCTTCTATACAAATCGATCGTCGGATTGACCATTTTTGTATAAAGATTGCAATTTTTTGTCTTATTATGTATTTAGAAAAAATCTGTTTCTCGACTAAAACACGTGTGGTCTTTTCACACCCTAAATAGTATTAATGATGTGTTTTTTATTTTTTTCTTAGGTGGAGGTAGAAGAAGTTTTAAGAAGTATACGAAATGTGCTGTTGAAGAGATGTGTTTATGACGGGTACGTATTTAAATTTCATTATATATTATTTTAATACCAATTCAGTATATACAGTGTAATTATTCCGGTGAGTACCTATGTAGAGTGAATTTGTTTTGAAACTGTTTGAAATCAAACGTTGTTCAACCAGATCACATCTTTATCAATTCCTGGCGGAGAAACAAGAGTTTCCTCAAATATTGTAACTAACTATAAAATTAATAGCTTCCGCCCGCGACTTCGTTTCTGTGGATTTCAGAATTGGGTTCAGAGAGAAATAAAACGTTCAGGTCCGGTATCATGGCGACATATCTTGCGCGCGACGCGAGTTTTAAAAGCATGTGTTCCGTTCTAACGCTAAGCTAATGAAAGAGACAGCAGAGCTGTTTTCTCGCGTTTGGCGCGACAAACAGCTTTGTCTACGCCTCATGATACCCATGCAGGCAGCACCATCTGAGAAAAAGTAAAAATTTCAGTTTTTAGCCATTCCTTCGGGAACCCTCGAGTTTTCCGGGATAAAGAGTATCCTATGTGTTAGCCGAGTGCTTTATCTATCTATCTATATATCTGTCATATTTCATCCACATCCGTTCAGTAGTTTCGGCGTGAAACTGGAACAAAGAAACAAATAAACAAACATCCACACTTTCGCATTTATAATATTAGTGAGATGAGATGAGATAAATAAAAGTAAAAAGAGAATAGTAAGTAAAAGTGGGAGTAATTATTAGTAGTAGAGGGAGATGTCTACTGGTGAACATACATACATAGGCCTCCTCCCATAAACTTAGGCCACATGCATTCAGCGCAGCTCGCTATAACTCTGACGATACGACTAGTCCACCCACATCTCCGCGCCCGTGGTCATCACTCGTAACCTTAGCGTTCTTTCCAGTTATCAGTTCAGGCGCTGTAGAGGGTGCAAAAAAATTGGTATAGGGGCGTGTCACTGGGGCTTCTACTTAACATACAGAAAATTTTTTTTTAACCTCCTAAGTCCATAATCCGCTATTAACTAAAAACCCTAAGCCCCTCACACTTATGTCACAGGTGATTATAATTTATTTAGTTATATGTATATTATTTTTTATAGTATAAAATAATATATAACTAGCTGGGAGACCGAGCGTCGCTCGTTCAATCGGAGTTTTTATAAACTAAGGTATCTTGTTTAGTAGTAAGTACATACCTATAAGATATATTTTTAACCGACTTCAAAAAAAGGAGGAGGTTCTCAATTCGTCGGTTTTTTTTTTTTTTTAATGTATGTTCACCGATTACTCGAAGACGCCTGAACCGATTTGGAAAATTATTTTTTTGTTTAAAAGGGTATACTTCACAGGTGGTCCCATATAAATTTTATCGAAATCGATTCAGCGGTTTTTGAGAAAATCAACAAAAACATATCAAAATTGGAGTTGTTGCGATTGAAGTCGGTTATTTTTAACGTATTCAGCGTGGTCAAGTATCTATGAAACATTTTGCAGGGCGTTGTTTCAGTCGATAGTGGCCTTTTAAGGGACGAAAGGACAAGCAATATTTGTTCTGAAAATATTTATAATGCAAATTATCCTTTTTTTATATAATAAAACAGAAAAATATTCAATGATACGTAATATTAGAAAGTTATTCATCATTTATTATGATATTAGTCAGTAATATCAATCAGTTTTTTCTTATTGCAAATGTTATCAGCATCAGCATCATATGCGTTCATATTTTATGTATTTTCGCTTATATCTCCCTAAAATGAAAGTTTTTGGAGATAATTCCCTCACAGATCGATTTCTGGTTATTTTTAATCCCTAATCCTAGATTTTCGTCGAAAGGTTTCAAGCCGTTTTCGAAATCGTCGTCACCTAACTCGTTTAATAGTATAGGTGTACCTTTATATTTTAGTCATTTAATAAATAAAATTAATAGTCCTATTGGTGGGACCTTGGGTGGCAATGACTAGAAAAACAAAAAAATCTTGGGCCTTACGAGGTTAAGGGTTTTACTACAACCGCAAAAAAATGGACTCTGCATGCAAAATTGGCCTAACACCTGTTTACAGCTGTGTACTCTTGTATGTTTTTGTTACGATTACAGCAGTCTTACACAAAAGTTATACAGTGTGATGAGCAGAAGTTAGATTCCCCAATTAGCGGGTTCTACATCTATTGTTTCGCCTTTTTTATATTGTTTGCCCATATACGGGGTGTAACAAAATTGGTGTAGGACCCGTTAACTGGGGATTCTACTCATCGTACTGAACAACATTTATTCTACAACTTTGCTCAAATCGCAAAAAAAATGGGCTCTCCATACAAAAATGACATAAAATGAAACAGATGATCAATTTGTATAGAGACTCCAACATTTTTTTTGCGATTTGAGCAAAGTTGTACAACTTTTGTTGTTCAGTACGATGAGTAGAATCCCCAGTTAACGGGTCCTACACCAATTTTGTAACATCCTGTATATGTCGGGTGATAAAGACACCTAGTATTTTTAGGGATTTCCTCGTTTTAGATTCGATTATTAATCATTTTATTGATTTTACTTTTTAGCTGGGAGCCAGAAGTTAAGTTAGAGCAGCCAGAACAGCCATGGTCAGAATTGGATCCACTCGTTGCGCCAACTTCGCATGATGAAAGCGACGAGAGCTCCAGTGATGATAGCCACCAGGTCTGTCAAGAAACCATTTGATTCTCCCACTAGGAACAACTAGAGTTTATTCAATAAAGCTACGTAAAAACCACCAGGTCTGTCGAGATACCATGTGATTATTCGACCAGGATCAACTGGAACTCATTCAATAAAGTTACGTACAAGCCAGCCCGCCCTTTGGCACTCCATCCACACTGCATGCTTCTCTAACGTGTACGAACGAGCGGATTAACTGAGTGACGGATCACTATACGTCCGAAACTTTTACAAGTAGAAAATCCAAAGCGCATATCTAATAATAAATAATAACAATAAAAAATTATTTATTTGATACAAAATAATGAACATTTACATTTTAAATAACACACTAACCCTCCCACTAGGATTCCCTGTGTCGGGAGGATTAGTCTCTTCCCGGTAACATCATAATAAAAATATTTTACAAACACTCATTCCAAAGACTAAATTAAAAAAGTATTTTAATTGTAGGTTACAAAAATTAGATTAGTGTACTAGGAAAGTATGAATGACATACTACTTAACATTATCAAGGCACTGTCGCGGCAGTGCGCGGGATTCTCACCGTTGCGTACATTGCGCAACGGTGAAAGTCCCGTGCTATGCCGGGCAAACAAAGAATACAATGGGTTCTATTCATCATTCATACTTCGAAGATCATAGATTAGTTAAGTCAGCATCGTTACATATTTGCAAGAGAGGTAATTATCTACGTTACGTCTTTACGTCTTCCGTTAAAAATGTATTTCGAATGAATAACGGCATAAAGGTTACAGTTTAGTGGCTGCGATTTAAATGACTGTCATATTCATAAGCAACGGTTAAAAAAAGGTTCGGCCAAACAGAAGTTTTCAACGCGTACTGCAAAACATTCCGCGTCTGAATAACAATTCAGACGCGGAAAATATTAAAAACCACTGACTTTAGCCATAACTATAAAAATCATGCTCGAGGGTCGAACGCTTACAGCATAGTAAAGGAGTGTGGTGGTGTTCTTCTTCAAAAAGGGGATAAGACCCTGTTGAAGAACTATAGACCCATCTCACCTTTGAGCCATGTCTTTAAGCTGTTTTCGAGGGTCATTTCGAATCGTCTCGCACGCAGGTTTGACGACTTCCAGCTTCCCGAACAAGCCTGTTTCCGAAAAGGCTTCAGTACCATAGACCACATACATACGCTGCGGCAGATTAGTCATAAGACCAAAGAGTATAATCGGCCGCTATGCTTGGAGTCTGTGGACTATGAGAAAGCCTTTGATTCGATTGAGACCTGGGCTGTGTCTCTCCAACGCTGATGCCAAACCGCCAGACCGATCTATATATCAAAGTGTTGAAGTGTTTCTATGAAAACGCCACCATTTCGGTCCGCCTTCAGGATCAGCATTCGAAACCTATCCGCTTGCAGCGTGGGGTGAGACAGGGAGATGTTACGTATATCTTCGAAACTGCTCTGGAAGACGTTTTCAAGCTGACGATATCGTGGTCATGCTGAGACCTTGGAAGACCTAGGCACGATGCTCGATACACTCAGTAGAGACTCAGTAGATGAAATACGTAGGAAAATCAAAGTAACCGACATAGCTCACAGAATCGCTAAACTTAAGTGGCAGTGGGCGGGGCTCATAGTCCGTAGAACATATGACCGTTGGGGCATTAAAGTTCTCGTGTGGCGAACGCGCACATGAAAACGCAGTGTAGGCAGGCCTCCCACTCGGTGGACCGATGTTCTGGTGAACGTTGCGGGAAGCCGCTGGATGCGGGCAGCGCAGGACCGGTCGGTGTGGAAATCCTTGGGCTAGGCCTTTGTCCAGCAGTGGACGTCTTTCGGCCGAAGATAATAAAATAAAAATCATGGACTCTTGATGATGCGGCAAGATATACTAAATCATATTATTGTTACTGAAAGATCTTAATTTTTTTAAGGATATCCTCCCTAAGTCTGAAAAAGGAGAGGATATGAAACAGAGCGCGATGGAGTTACCAGTTTTTGTTACCATTAAGTCGGAGCTGGCTGCCGAGGGCGGTCGGAAGGCGTCGCATGTTTCCGCTAAGTCGGCGCCTGAGACAGTGCGCACGCGCAGACAAGCGCCACTTGCGAACAAGGACGCACCGAGGTAAGATCGTGGTTTATTTTTTAAATTTTGGTTACGAGGAATTATCGAAATCTATTTATTTGCAATGAAATATAGGTTATTATTGAAACTGAATAACTTTTCCCAAGGAACCCATGCAATAGGAGGACAGGAGTGTTTGGTCTCTCCATGCAAAGTTGGTTAATCAACGTATGATCAAGAGCTTTCCAGCTTTCCTATTGTACATATAAGCTAAGTCAGTTATTTTAATTTTCTTAGTACTCGATCATGTAAAGGGAAACATAGTTATGTATGAGAGACCCACAGACAAATAAGCTGCACCGATTTAAAAAATGTGTCGTTGCATTTGCTTGAATGCTTTTTTTTATGTATGTATTCTAAGTTTAATGAGACTAGATACATGAAAAGTGTATTTTTCCACAGTCGGGTTGGACTCTTCATTCAAACCCCATTGTGTTGGAGAATCTTGGTAAGCCCGCTTCCATCTTCGGCATCATCGTCACTTACCACCACCAGGTGAAATGATGCCAAGGACTTACCAATAGACTCAATCGGTGGCTAAGTGGTTAGCGAACCTGACCTCTGATCAGAGAATCGTGGGTTCGATCCCCACACAGTGCAAACTTTTCTGTGATGAGCAGAATTGTTTGCTCTGAGTCTGGGTGTATTATATCTATAGATGTATGTATTTAAAAGTATATGTGTATGTATATCAGTCTCTGGTTCCCAAGATACAGGGAATCCTAGTTTGGGGTCAGATGACCGTGTGTGATTTGTCCCAGATATTATTATAATTATTATTATAATTGGGGGAAAAAAGGGCTGAGTAGAAAACTTTGTATGAAAAGTCCATTTTTTTCGTTTCGTTTAGTTACGTAGTACTATTATCTAATCTGTGGTTCAGTGTCATAACTAGAAGCCACAGTTAAAATCCGCAATTTCAATTTCATCCGGTATAAATATCGGATTTACAAGAACACAATGTCGGATTTACAAGAACACAGTTATTGGTTGTACGATATGTTTTGTTTATATTGTGTTCGCAGTTCGGAAGCAAATCGGCGGGGCGCGGGCGGGGGTGGCGCGGAGCGGGGACAAGGGGAGGGGGGATTTGTCGTATTCACGCACCAACACACGCGTAAAGGTAGGTAAAAATCTCGGACAAATACTGGACCCACCATTTGTTCGAGAAATCTGCATCTTTTACCGGGGGACGAGGTATACACGCATAGCACACATCTACGGCAAACCCACATAAGCAAATAATCAACGTCTATCTATGAACACACTCGTAAAAAATCTGTTACACTCACACTAAAACGTTAACCTGTATTACTTTGGCAGAGGGTTATCGCCTTTAAATGCGGGTTCAGTTCTTATTCATACGAGGTAACAATATAAGAATTACAAATACACCTCACACTTTTCTTTCTTTCATTATCTCTTTATTCTGTCTGTCTGTGCACTAGTACATGAAAGCAAGGCGGGCGCGCAAACGGTCACTCGTGTTCAATTTAGAATAGAATAGAATATATTTTTATTGGTCTATAATGGCTTAACAATTTTGTGAACAAAAACAAATTTAGTTGGTGACTTGCAAACTCCTTGGTCGTTTTAATACTTTGATTTCTAATAAAATGTGTGTGTAACAGTAATGTTACTGCATCTCTTCCTTCGACCTCTCGCACCTACCTATACTTCATTCCAATCAAAAAAAAGCAAAAGGTAAACAAACGAAGTATGCAGATGACATTGACATGTGTCAGTTCCATAGTACGTTTGTTTACGTTTTGCTTTTTTTTGATTGGAATGAACCATATATGATATCTGAATTCAGTGGTAGCCCAATGAAAATATCTTGTAAATATATCATTCATCATCATCAGCAAAAAGACGTTGACTGCTGGACAAAGGCCTCCCGCAAGGATTTCCACACCGACCGGTCTTGCGCTGCCCGCATCCAGCGGCTTCCCTCGACCTTCACCAGGTCATCGGCCCACCGAGCGGGAGGCTTACGCTACGTCTTTCAGTGCGCGGTCGTTACTCGAGAACTTTCCTGCTCCAAGGGCCATCTGTTATACGAGCTATGTGCCCCGCCAACTGCCACTTCAGTTTAGCGATGTATATCATAATTAAAAACTTAATTTAATACTCATAATATTTTGCCAGGTCCATTCCCGCCCAACCCAAGAAAAAGGCCTTGGTCTCGAGGTGGGCAAGAGCTATGCAGCAAGTTGAACCAACCGTGTGAGCGGCCAAGGAATCTGCTGCATCAGGCTGTGCCAACGAGTGACTCTCAACTATCATCCAACAATCAACCATCCATACCAGAACAGAAATCAAATGAACCATTGATATTGGTCCATAAACAAGAAGAAGCAACGTCATTGGACCATATACCCAATAAACTAAACGGTGATAGATAATAAACCATTTATGCTGGACACGAACCCAATGAACTTATTCTATACTAGACCATAGATCGAAGGAACTATCGATACTAGACTAGAAGGTCATGGATGGTTGACTTATACCAACAAATAATAATTGAATATTGTCCATAAATCCGATAATTTATCGATGCTAGACCACAAACCCAATTAATCATCGACACCCGATCTCAAACACCATGAACTGTCGATGCTAGATCACAAACTTAGTGAATCATGGATACCAGATCTCAAATCCAACGAACCGTCGACACCATATGTCAAATCGAACGAACTATCGACACTAGATCTCAAAGTTAAAAAACGACGGATCTCAAACCCAATGAACCATTTGTGACTTAAGTGCGCGTGCTGTACGGGGCGCCGCAACGCAAAGTGTTGCCCTACCCCACAAATAAAAATAGCTTAATAAATGTGATACAATTTTATTGTAATTTTATTTGATCTACTGCACAGTGTATAAGTTTCCACCACATTTATTTTCGGCACCACTATAAAATAAAATAAAATGTTATAGTTATTCAATATATAACATATTGTTGGGGGATAACTGAGGCACCCCTCCCGCTACCTGCGCTCTTCTATAAAAGAGGATGACAGCGGCGGAGCGCCCCTATTTGCTGGATCGACGCTCGAGTAGAAACATCGTGTTCGGCGTGATTTGTGGACTCGCGTGACGTATTTCTTTAATTTTCATTTATTTCATGTGCTGTGTAATTATTTAATTGAAGGCTGGTATTTTGTTCTGTGTAAGATTAATTTTTGGTTAGAATAAACGTTTAGGCTATGTTGTAATTGTTTTTTTTTAATAAAATTCGACTTCTGATCCTAAAATCAGAAGTGGGATTTCTCTCAAGCCCATCTGGCCTTAATTTGCTTTGCCGTTTTGATATTGCTTTACTTGTACACAGACAGAATACCAACTTACTATTTAACTTGTTTTGCTGTTGATAACTTGTGTTTTAAAAATGTCGGGCCGTAACCGTCGGTCTCGGAGCAAATCACGTCGACGCGATAGTGGTCGTAGATCGCGCGGACGTACTCCTTCGAGGCCACGTAGTTCAAATAACGATATGCAGAAAACGTTAAATGCGATCTTGACGCGATTATCTAGCCTAGAAAACAATAACCGTCCCGCGGATAGTTGCAATGTAAATAGTGGTGTACATAGTGGTGTAAATAGCGTTGATCACTCCGCGATGACAAATAATTCTATGTGTGTAAACGAGCGTAACGACTGTGAGTCGCGACAATCACGTATTTGTAGTCCTACCCGCGTTTCTGAAGTAAACATGCCCGTTGCCGCAGCCCCGCCGATTGACGAAATGAGTCGCCCCACGTCTGCGGTGACCCAAAATGATTATGTGTTACAATCTAAACGCGATAGTGAGGCTTCCATACAAGTCCTAGCCGACGCGATCAAGTCGATTAACCCTCCCCGGTCCGCGTACTTTGTCTCAAACTTTGACCCAAATGTTCATGATTTCGAAGTATGGCGTAAGGAAGTCGAGCGCGCTAAACTATCGAACGGTTGGGACGACTACGAATGTTTGTCGCGCGTTGCGGGTTGCCTTAAAGGAGATGCGCGAACTTGGTTAAACGAGTGGATCTCTAATGACCGCTCATGGGGCAACTTTGTAAGGGAATTTAAATCGTTATGTCCAAGCAGGCTTAACTATGCTAACATTTTATACGACGCGATGAGTACTAATTCCAATAAGTACCCTACTTATGCCGAATACGCGAGACGAACTTTATTACGCTTACGAATAGTAAAAGGTATTAGTGAGGAGTTAATGGTTCAAATCATCATACGGGGTATTACAGACCCCCAGATTCAAGCTGCCGCTGCGAATGCAAACTTAACCCCTGATAGCATAGTGTCGTTTTTGTCTATCTATGTCAAGCCTAGTCCAAAAGTTGAGATGCGAGACTCAAGTAATTTAAAGCGACGATATCCATCAAATCAGAGTAATCGAATTCAAGGAAAGTGTTTTTTGTGTGGCCAGCAGGGTCACAAAGGTTTTCATTGCCCCAAAAAGGCCAAACCGGATAGCAAATCAGACCCTAAGCCTAGCACTAGCGGCACAGTGACTTGTACATTTTGTAAAAAGCCTGGTCACTCCGAAAGTACTTGTTTTGCTAAGAATAGATCCGAGTCGCGTAATCAACGCAATGTAAACCTTTGTGAAGACAATTCGATTACTAAGTCACCTAAGAATAGTGATCTTGTAACGGCGGTAGTACAAGGCGTTCCCGTAGATGTCCTTATTGATAGTGGGGCCCTAAATGTCTCGTTGATATCTTCAGACGTACTGAAGTACTTCTCATGCCAGCAAAAGCCTACCAACTGCTCTTTGAAAGGAATTAGTGATGCGGAGGTTGTGGCCAATACTTATGTGACACTTACCGTTGAGTTCAGTGAAATATCAATTGAAGCCGACTTTGTGGTGGTCCCAGCTTCATGCATGACTGCTCCCATAATTATTGGCACCGACATTCTTAATCGCGATGGTGTAACATATGTCAGGACGAAGGATAGGCAATACCTAACACGGTCAAGGACAGTTGATTCGGTTAATACTGCTGTAACGACTACTTCTGACTCCGTTGAGGTCAACACACCCCTTCAGGGTGCGGAACGTGACTCGTTAGTGTCGGTTATCGGGGAGTACGCGGTGTTTTTGATATCTGGCACGGCTTCTACCACCGTTACCACGGGTGAAATGCACATCAAGCTCAATAGCGACACCCCCGTCGTATACCGCCCCTACAAGCTATCCCATCAGGAGAAGCTGACTGTCCGCGAAATAGTCCGTGATCTTTTAGATAAAAAGATTATAAGAGAATCGCAGTCTGAATACGCCAGCCCCATAATCCTGGTGAAGAAAAAGGACGGATCAGACAGAATGTGCGTCGATTACCGTGCGCTTAATCGGGTCACCATTAAGGACCGATACCCACTGCCGCTAATCGACGACCACATTGATCGTTTAGGGAACTACAAATACTTTACCAGCCTTGATATGACGACCGGATTCCATCAAATTCCCATCAGCGAGGAATCAGTCCATAAGACGGGGTTCGTGACACCAGAAGGGCATTACGAATACCTCAAGATGCCCTATGGTTTAGCGAACTCGCCGGTCGTTTATCAGCGCATTATAAATGACACTCTGCGTAGATTTATTGATGCCGGAACCGTACTAGTGTACATCGATGACGTACTAATTATGAGCAACTCGGTTGACGAGGGTCTAAAGTTATTGCGCGAGGTCCTTCAGACCCTCACGCAAGCTGGATTTTCGATAAATCTGCGTAAGTGTTCGTTTCTCGCCACTGAGATAGAATACTTAGGAAGAGTGGTTAGTGCAGGTCAGGTTAGACCGAGCCCTCGTAAGGTCGAAGCGCTGGTAAACTCACCTGTTCCCAAGAGCGTCAAGCAGGTTAGACAGTTTCTCGGTCTAGCTGGATACTTTAGACGGTACATCAAAGGCTATGCCTCTTTGACAGCATGTATCGCTTATCTTACCAAGAAAGACGTTAAGTTTCATTGGGGATCAGAACAAGAGCAAGCGCGTCAGGACATAATCACTCGACTAACCAGTGAACCTGTCCTAACTATCTTCGACCCCGAACTGCCGACCGAGGTCCATACCGATGCAAGTAGTGTGGCTTATGGTGCTGTCCTAATGCAGATCCATAAGGATGGTAAAAAGCATGTGGTGTCATACTATAGCCAGGCGACACAAGGTGCGGAGAGCAGATACCATTCTTATGAATTGGAAACCTTAGCGGTCAGGAAGGCATTGGAGCACTATCGGCGCTACTTGATAGGTATCAAGTTTAAAGTAGTTACCGATTGTAACGCTCTCAAGGCCACTCAAAACAAGAAGGATCTGCTCCACCGTGTTGCCCGTATGTGGATGTACATGCAGGATTTCGACTTCGACATCGAGTACCGCAAGGGTATCAACATGTCTCATGCTGATTACCTTAGCCGAAATCCAGCAACGGTTTGCCACGTTTCTAAACCTCGCAACTGGGCACAAATCGCTCAATCTGCAGACGAAGAGACCCAAGGGTTGCTTCAAAAGTTACGCGAAGGTAACTTAGACCCTCGACGTTACGTTCAACAAAATGATCTGTTGTACTACCGGTACCGACCAATAGGTGAGGAGCCCAGGCTTCTCTGCTACATTCCTAAGGGGCATCGTCTTAGTCTGCTGAGGATATTCCACGACGAACACGAGCATGTCAGTGCAGAGAAAACCATGGACTTAATCCTCAAACATTTCTGGTTTCCGGGCCTCCGCCAGTTTGTCACCAAATATATCGCGCATTGTCTGGTGTGTGTATAAAAAAAACGCGTACCACGTGCGCCACACCAACACATCACTTCGTGGGAAAAACCTGAAACTCCTTTCAGCACGGTACACCTAGATGCGTTGGGCCCCCTACCTGAGTCCAACGGCTACAAGTTCGTCCTACTGATAGTGGATGCGTTTTCCAAGTACACACTACTGTACCCAATGTTTCGTCAGGATGCAGCCGAGCTCAAGGGCGCAGTAAGTAACGCTGTCTCACTCTTCGGCACCCCTAAGCTGCTGGTGGCTGATCGAGGGCGAATGTTCGAATCCTCTGACTTCGTAAGATGGATACAGGAGTTAAGGTGTGATATTCATTATATTACGCCCGAGATGCACCATTCGAACGGGCAGGTAGAAAGGTACGTCCGCACTGTCCTCAATATGATCCGTATAGAGGTTAACCATAAGGGTGCGTCATGGTCCGAGGTGCTATGGAAGATGCAACTGGTCCTGAATATAACTAAGCAGAAAACTACCCAAGCCTCTGCTTTAAATCTCCTCATTGGCACCGATGCTACGACTCCTGTGATACGATCCCTTGTTCGTGACGTAGCTGTGGAGGGCTCGCAACCAAATCGCGAGGCATGGCGTGAGATGTGCAGGACTAGGTCGAACGAACTACTGAAGCGTAATCAGGAAAAGCAAGACTCTTACGCTAACCGTCAGAGACGTCCACCACGGGTCTTCAAAGTTAATGACCTTGTCTTCGTTATCAAGTACTCTCAGTCCACAGGAAAATTAGATCCAGGGATGAGAGGCCCCTACCGTGTGCTGAAGGTGCTACCAAGCGGCCGGTATGAGCTGAAACTGCTGAGTGGGTCTTACGGCAAGACTACTCAGGCGGCCGCAGAGTACATGGTGCCTTGGCGAGGAGAGTGGTGCCCCGAGAGCTGCGCCACGTTCTTTGAGTGTAAGTGGCTTTATCTTGCATAATCATGCGTCGCAGTCTATTCCGCTTGACATGTACTTTGCCCTCCTAACTGACATAAATCACTATTTTAGTGTAGGTTTAGAGTAGGTTTAGTGTAGGCTCCATGTCTTTTATTTCTGGGGGTTTTATTATTACCTTGTTAGGTTATACTGACTTACTGACGTCTTGACTATAGTGGTTTGATCTGCGAACGCTAAATTATGTGTAGATGAAGTTTCACTGTGTGCTGCTGTTGTGTTGAGCGGCAAGTGTGTTGGCCTAGTTGGACATGCAATTCAGGGATGCCTCTGTCATTATGGCCTGTATCAGGGGAGGGTTTCACCCCCCTCTCCTGGTGGTGAGAACGGTAAGGCGGGCGATTCAGTGATGCTTGCGCCTTACGTTCGGGGGGCAAGCGATTCAGTGATGCTTATGCCCAGGGCAAGCGATTCAGCGATGCTTATGCCCAGAGCAAGCGGTTTGGCTATGCCTTAGCCCCTTGCTTTATTTCTGAGATTATTGAAATGCTTATGTTGTCTGCTTATTTAAATGTGATCACATTTGTGTGCCTGTCGTACCCCGTGTGTATGGTAGGACTAACGTGTGTTAATGTTTCAGGTTTCGGTGTCGATGATTTTGGGGTTGATGACTCCGCAGGGCCATCGACTTCCCGAGCAGCCGTCGAGGACGACTCGCAGTCAGGAGAGGCCGTGTTGGGGGATAACTGAGGCACCCCTCCCGCTACCTGCGCTCTTCTATAAAAGAGGATGACAGCGGCGGAGCGCCCCTATTTGCTGGATCGACGCTCGAGTAGAAACATCGTGTTCGGCGTGATTTGTGGACTCGCGTGACGTATTTCTTTAATTTTCATTTATTTCATGTGCTGTGTAATTATTTAATTGAAGGCTGGTATTTTGTTCTGTGTAAGATTAATTTTTGGTTAGAATAAACGTTTAGGCTATGTTGTAATTGTTTTTTTTTAATAAAATTCGACTTCTGATCCTAAAAATATTATAATTACATACAGTATGGACACTCCCTGTCTCTCTAAAGGCGAAGTTCCAACGGTCCATGCAGTCGTCGCTTAGTTACAGTAGAACCCCGATTATCCGGACTAATTGGGACCAGGAGTAGTAGCCCAGTCATCGAGGAGTTTCTTTGTATGGAGACCCCAACATTAATTTCTCTGTCAATGAAACTTTGCACGATTGTGAAGGATAGTGTATAGATGGAAGATGACAAAGAAGCCAACAGATTTTGTGCCTGGAAGTAGGTGTTTTATACCTAAACATGAAAATTGCATTTAAAATTCGGTGGATAATTGCTCGATCGAATATTTCTGTACTATTCGTTAGTAGTAACTTAATGGCACGCGTATGTAATAGTATCCAAAACTTTTTCGACGTTTGTGACGCTTAAGTTAAGCAAAACTTGATTTTTCGATTTTACTTCCGATGAATAATTTCTCGGTAAATTTTTATTTTTCAGTATACTTTAATATCTTATTGGACATCTTTTTGTATAAGTATCCAAAAGATTTTCCTTTAAGATCATAGCATAATAGTTTTTATGCAATAATTAATTATGTAAAATTTCTCAGTCCATTTTTATTTATTTACATGGTACATAATAATAAATGTAAACAGTATTTCAGGTTATCCAATAAAATTTCGATACATTAAACTCATATATATAAAGCGTCACACACGTACGTAAGGTCACGCGACCCGTTTGCCGGCCGCTACCCATTTCCGACCTTTTCGCACTTTATTTTGTATAATAATAGTTTCAAAAAAATATGCTTGGATTCGTTTGATCTGCACAAAATTCACGCGTATTTAGGTATTCCACAGACAAAAAACCTCAGTAAAAGGCTGTTAAATATAGATTACAAAAACATCAACATCAAATAACTTGTTAGGTACCTATTAATATTGAAAAAAATATTATACGTACAGCGGCGGTCTGCGCCATAGTACGAAAGCTAAAAAATACAATAAAATAATATAAAAACAAAAATAAATCTTTTTAATCAGAGATGTTGCTAATATCCGCATCCGCATCCGTAAATATGGTTCTTCCGCATAAATTTTGACATCCGCAATATTCAATGCGGATTTTTATGCGGATACGGATCTAGAACAACATAGCTAATTATTGTAATATTTAATTTCAGGTTTATAATTTTATGAATTATTAATTGTAATTATTAATATAAATAATTAATAATTTTTTTTTTTTTTTTTTATGGCATAGGTGGCAAACGAGCAGACGGATCACCTGATGGTAAGCGATTACCGCCGCCCATAGACACCCGCAACACCAGAGGAGTCACAAGTGCGTTGCCGGCCTTTGATATGGGAGTACGCTCTTTTCTTGAAGGTTTGAATGTCGTATCGGTCCGGAAATACCGCAGGCGACAATTCATTCCATAGTTTGGTTGTGCGAGGCAGAAAGTTTCTAGTGAAACGCACAGTTGTGGACTGCCAACCATCTATGTGATGGGGATGAATATATTGTCGCGTAGAACGATGGCGAAAAGAGGCGGCAGGGATCAATCCGAACAATTCCTCGGAGCACTCCCCATTGTACATGCGATAGAGAATGCAGAGCGAGGCTACATCTCTACGCAGCGCCAAGGAATCAAGCCGATCTGAGATATCCTGGCAGCCGACGATTCGAGTTGCTCTCCGTTGAATACGGTCCAGAGGGAGAAGCTGGTACTGGGGTGCCCCTGCCCAGAGATGAGAACAGTATTCCATGTGAGGCCGAACCTGCGCCTTATAAAGTTGCAGGCGATGGGCCGCAGTGAAATACCGTCTCGATCTATTGAGCACACCAAGCTTCTTCGAGGCTAATTTAGCCTTACCCTCTAGATGACCACGGAACTGGACTTCACTCGATATGTCGACACCAAGGATTCCGATACTAGCTGAGGCATTAAGGGGAGTGTCCTCAAAACGAGGTGATACGACAAATGGCATTTTCTTGGCAGTGAACGCGCAAACCTGTGTCTTAGTGGGGTTAAATTGGACCAAGTTAATCCGACCCCATTCTGAGACTTTCTTTAAAGAGTCCTCAATTTCTGACACAAGTTTGTTTCGGCTCTCGATGACGTTTTCCCGAGAAATGTTAGCACGGCCGGTATAAAAGGCATCACCTGTGCTGTCATCCGCATAACAATGAGTGCTGCTGATTTGCAGCATATCATTGATATGCAGAAGGAACAGTGTAGGCGAAAGCACACAGCCTTGAGGGACACCAGCATTCACAGACATAGAATCTGAGCATGCACCGTCGACTACGACCTTTATGCTTCTGTCTGCAAGAAAACTAGTGACCCATTTGCATAATTCCTCGGGAAGCCCATAAGAAGGAAGCTTCGCAAGAAGTGCTTTGTGCCAAACCCGATCGAAGGCCTTCGCTATGTCCAAACTAACCGCCAATGCTTCCCCCTTAGTCTCGATCGCCTGTGCCCAACGATGTGTCAGGTAGACAAGAAGATCACCAGCGGACCGGCCCTTACGGAAACCGTACTGTCGGTCGCTAAGCAGCTGGCGGTCCTCTAGATACCGAAGGAGCTGGCTATTGATAATGGACTCCATTATCTTTGAGAATAAGGGGGTTATGGCTATCGGCCTGTAGTTGGACGGATTCGAGCGGTCACCTTTTTTAGGGATTGGGTGCACCAAAGCTGTTTTCCATGACTTCGGGACTACGCCAGAAGAGTAGGAAAGCCGAAAAAGGCGCGTTAAAACTGGAGCCAACTCTGGAGCACACACCTTCAACACGATGGGAGGGATTCCATCGGGCCCACTCGACTTATGAATGTCGAGGGAAAAAAGTGCTTTACGCACTGAGCGTTGGTGGAACCGGATATCCGGCATACAGCTCTTGCACCGCGGTATGGTCGGCGGCTCGTTTCCCCCGTCATCCAATGTCGAATTGGACGCAAAGAGTTTGCCTAGAAGATCGGCTTTCTCCTTTGCGTCGTGGGCCAATGAATCATTTCCCATGTGCAGTGGTGGAAATGATGGCGTGCAGAAATTCCCCTGGACAGCTTTGGCCAGAGACCAGAACGCACGAGTTCCCGAAGGAAGACGCTCTAGTCTCTCGCCAATTCTGCCTATGTGCGCCGACTTCTCCCTGGCAATGTCTCTTTTGAAGGACCTGGAGACAAAGTTAAACTCCTTTTTCAATGCGCTGGTCTTTTCATCCCGTACCTTCGCTGCATTTGCCCAGGCTTGGTAACATTCCTGCTTCCGGCGAGAAGCCTTTTTGCAGGACCGACCAAACCAAGGCTGTGATTTGCCGCCAATGGGGACCACCGAGGATGGGATAAAAAGCTCCATACCCTGCAGCACCACATCAGCGACAGAATCAGCAGCGAAGTTAGGATCATCCGGCGTGAAGCAAATCTGCCCCCAAGGGTAGGACGCAAAGAAAGACCGCATCCCATCCCAATCTGCTGACTTGTAGTGCCACACACGACGGCGACAAGCAACTCGCGGTCGCGGCGGGCACGTGAGTGGCACCGTACTCCGGATCAGGCAGTGATCCGAAGAGCCGAGTGAAGCGTCAACGGATACTTGGTAGCCGTCCGGATGAGAAGTCAGCAGAAGGTCCAACAGTGAAGGTTCATGGTTCTCCACATCTGGGATTCGCGTGGGCGTAGTAACCAGTTGTGTCAAACCATATGCCAGGGCGAAGTCGTGAACAGATCTCCCCGCATGATCGGTTTTGCTAGAACCGAGCCATTCGGCGTGGTGGGCGTTAAAATCGCCGAGTACCACGATCTCAGCGGATGGGATCTGCTGCTGCACAGTATCTGCAGCCATTTGGACGTGCTCAATGAGTCGGTCAGTTTCGCCATCGCCGGTATGGGACCTATATAGGCACGAATAGACGCGGGGATGGTCATCGCCGTCTACACGTAGCCATATGGTGGAGAGGTCCCTACCTTCAAGGTTGCTGAGGCGGCGAGAACTGATATCGTCTCTGACGTACACGCACACTCCAGCCCTAGGCACAAAGGAGTGTTCCAGACCGTACCCAGGGTAGGAGAGGTACGATGTGTCCGCTGGAGACGATATCTGTGTCTCGGTCAAAAAAAGCAAGGCCGGCTTTGCTGTCTCAAGGTGGTGGTGTACAGCATTTAGGTTGGAATGTAAGCCCCTGATGTTGCAGAAGTCCACAGTCAGCGTGGCAGGGGGTGCCACAGTGTCTTTGCCCTTGCCTCGTGCAGTTGAAAGCGCGGTTTTGCCCCCCCCAGAGTACGACGAGGGGCGGCCTGGACATCCAGGCTCAGGGACGTTGTGTTCTGAGCCTGGACGTCCAGGGAGGGATTCTCCAGCGCTCGCGCAGCTGGTACCCTCCTGGGGTAGCGAATTTGGGAACTGCGCTATCATTGGGGGGGGGGGGAAGGGGTTGGGCCTCCGGTATCCTCACTAACTCGGCGAAACACAACGCAAGCGTTGCTTCACGCCG
Source organism: Coleophora deauratella (assembly GCA_958295455.1). Taxonomy (NCBI): domain Eukaryota; kingdom Metazoa; phylum Arthropoda; class Insecta; order Lepidoptera; family Coleophoridae; genus Coleophora; species Coleophora deauratella. The sequence goes on from OY282413.1 coordinate 4,086,543, forward strand.
GTTTCCTGTGAGGCCGTGGTATCACTCCGGTCGAGCCGGCCCATACGTGCCGAAGCATGGCTCTCCCACGGTAATAATTGTATAATTAATAACAAAAGCTCTATTAAAAAGATTTTTTATTCATATTTATAAACCAGTATATTTTCAAGTTAGTACCAAAGTACATTATTACACCAAAAGGCAGCAAAGTTACTGAAATAAAATGGTCCACGTTTTTAACTTTCAGTACTTTAATAATTTAATAAAAAAAACAAGGATTAGTATCATTATTTAGAGTTCCGTACACAAAGTCAACGGGACCCTATTAACTGTCCGTCTGTCCGTCTTTAACCGTAATAGGTAGATAGCTGTAATTTTCACAGTGTGTATTTCTGTTGCCACTATAACAACAAAGGCCGGCAACGCACTTGTAACTCCTCTGGTGTTGCGGGTGTCTATCGGCGGCGGTAATCGCTTACCATCAGGTGATCCATCTGCTCGTTTGTCAGCTATGCCATAAAAAAATTAAAAAAACTTAAACATTAAAGAGGCTGGTAGGGTGACACCAGAAACGTATTTTTGGTGGAATTCCAAATATTGTACGATGGTACGAAACCCATCATGCGCGAGTCTGACTCGCACTTAACCGGTTTTCATTTATTTATGCCCATACAAACCCATACAAAGGACTATGCAAAAAATTATACGATGGGGGTTTATTAAAATATACGAGAATAGTTATTTGTTCAACGTTAAAGTTCAAAGTTATTTTTGCTTCGAGTGCTAGCTTTAAATCACGAACTAGCGAAGTAGTCTGGAATTGAATCACGAGCGTAGCAAGTGAGTGATTTAAAGGCACGAGACATATAAATGACCTGCTTTCGTGTTAAACATACAACTTTCGAACAGCGTGAAAAGCAAAATCGTAGTTGATTAAATTCTCTTTGAAGACAATATAGTTTTTTATTATAATGTTTTTAATTTAGACTCAAAATTTTAGAGGTTGCGTTCGGAAACTGCGCTACTTAACATTTTTAAAAAAACCTAAGCTGCAACACAAACATGATATTTTTAAGTAAGCGATATTCATGTTTACTAGTAGGTAAGTACATATTTATTTTAAATATTACGTCTTTAAAAATGCAATAACAGAATTTATAAACTTAAATTTCATTAAATAACATATAACATTGTGAGCCTATGAGTTAAAACGCTTGCTACTTCAAAATGAATTTCTGATCGAACCATCGCTCATATTTTTTTCAGCGCCGCGTTAAAGGTGTTGTTCGAAATTCGAATCACTTTTTCTCACGCTCAAAGCAAAAACAACTTTTGCTGCGAGTTTTCAGGGACCAAAGGCACTCTTTTCATGCTGGACAGATGAAAAACTATTTATTAATCTGTTAACTCAAAGCAGCTTTTTGCTGCGAATGTTAGTTAAAGTGTTCGAATTTCGAACACCAGCTTTTATCACTATCGTGTAAAGTTTTCTAGCTGGTAGAGGTGAAAAGTTGTATGTTAAAACAACAACTTTCTACAACTACTCATGAATCTGATCAAATTTCCCGCAAAAAAAAATTTTGGTTTCCTCATACTAATTGATCAAATGAGCTTCCAAATTTGTATGGGAAATCAAATTCGATTTGCATGAAAACCCCACGTCTGCGGCGGATGTCGTCATAGCAAAAAAAACATCGGGCTGCACAGATGTATTGACTGAGATACGTTTGGAATCTGTTGGTAGGTGGGGACGATTTTTTTGTGTAGTCCTTTTCTCTAAAAAAATATTAAGATTCGCATCCGCGGATAAGCCTTTAAATATCCGCATCCGCGGATTTCAAAGGCTCTGCATCCGCAACCATCTTGTACGATCACTTGTCCTATCCGACCACTTGACCGAGCACTCGCCCGAGCACTTGACCGAGCACTTGCCCAAGCACTTTACCGAGCACTTGACCGAGCATTCGCCCAAGCACTCGCCCAAGCACTTGACCGAGCACTTCACCGAGCACTTGTCGGAGCACTTGACCGAGCACTTGCCCAAGCACTTGACTAAGCACTAGACCGAGCACTCGCCCAAGCACTTGAACGAGCACTTGACCGAACACTCGCCCAAGTACTTGATCGAGCACTCGCCCAAGCACTTGACCGATCACTTGACCGAGCAGTGCCCAAGCACTTGGCCGAGCACTTGACCGAGCACTCGCCCATTATTTGACCGAGCACTTGGCCGAGCACTTGCCAAAGCACTCACCCAAGCACTTGACCGAGAACTTGACCGAGCACTCGTCCGAGCACTCGACCGAGCACTCGTCCGAGCACTCGCCCGAGAACTTGTGCGCTTGTACTCACCCGAGCACTAGACCGAGCACTCGCCCAAGCACTTAACCGATCACTTGACCGAGAACTAGCCCAAGCACTTGACTGAGCACTTGACCGAGCACTCGCCCAGCAGTTGACCGAGCACTTGACAAAGCACTCACCCAAGCACTCGACCGAACACTTGACTGAGCACTTGACTAAGCACTTGGCCGAGCACTTGAAAAAGCACTCACCCAAGCACTTGACCGAGCACTTGACCAAGCATTTAAACGAGCACTCGCCCGAGCACTTGTGCGCTTGTACGAGCACTTGTCGGTGCAGTTGTCCGAGCACTTGCTTGTCCGAGCACTTGTGCTCTTGTACGAGCACTTGTCGGAGCACTTGTACGAACACTCAAATCAGGTTGACAATTATAGATCTATTTCAAAAGTAAAGCTCGCAAAGTGCTCGTACAAGTGCACGTACAAGCGCACAAGTGCTCAGACAAGTGCTCAATTGCCCGGTCATACAAGTGCTTTGGCGAGTGCTCAGTCAAGTGCTCGGGCGAGTGCTCGGGCGAGTGCAAGCGCACAAGTTATGGGGCGAGTGCTCGGGCGAGTGCTCGGTCAAGTGCTCAGGCGAGTGCTCGGTCAAGTGTTCGGTCGAGTGCTCGGTCAAGTGCTTAGGTGAGTGCTCGGTCAAGTGCTCGGGCGAGTGCTCTGTCAAGTGCTCGGGCGAGTGCTCGGTCGATTGCTTGGTCTAGTGCTCGGGCGAGTGCTCGGCCGAGTGCTCGGTCAAGTGCTCGGGCGAGTGCTCGGTCAAGTGTTCGGTCGAGTGCTCGGTCAAGTGCTCGGGCGAGTGCTCGGTCAAGTGTTCGGGCGAGTGCTCGGTCAAGTGCTCGGGCGAGTGCTCGGTCGAGTGCTCGGTCGAGTGCTCAGTCAAGTGCTCGGGCAAGTGCTCGGTCGAGTGCTCAGGCGAGTGCTCGGTCAAGTGTTCGGTCGAGTGCTCGGTCAAGTGCTCAGGCGAGTGCTCGGTCAAGTGTTCGGTCGAGTGCTCCGTCAAGTGTTTGGGTGAGTGCTCGGTCAAGTGCGAGTGCTCGGTCAAGTGTTCGGTCGAGTGCTCTGTCAAGTGCTCGGACTAGTGCTCGTTCAAGTGCGAGTGCTCAGTCAAGTGCTCGGGCGAGTGCAAGCGCTCAAGTTATGGGGCGAGTGCTCGAGCGAGTGCTCGGTCAAGTGCTCGGGCGAGTGCTCGGTCAAGTGCTTGGGCGAGTGCTCGGTCAAGTGCTTGGGCGAGTGCTCGGTCAAGTGTTCGGTCAAGTGCTCGGGTGAGTGCTCGGTCAAGTGTTCGGTCGAGTGCTCGGCCAAGTGCTCGGGCGAGTGCTCGGGTGAGTGCTCGGGCGAGTGCTCGGGTGAGTGTTCGGTCGAGTGCTCGGTCAAGTGCTCGGGCGAGTGCTCGGTCGAGTGCTCGGTCAAGTGTTCGGTCGAGTGCTCGGTCAAGTGTTAGGTCGAGTGCTCGGTCAAGTGCTCGGGCGAGTGCTCTGTCAAGTGCTCGGGCATTTGATAAAAAAGTAACTGAAAATGACTAGCAGTCAACTACCGGATTAAGTTATAATCTTTTATCACAATGTAAATACTAAGTGATATAAGAACTATTTAAAATACCGTTTTGTTTAGAAAATTAATATAGCAATAGTAAAAACCATGTTTTATCCTATATAGTATGTTAGTCAATAGGTTAATAGGGTAAATCGCACCCGCGTTGTGCGTCTTCTGAATTCAGTCTTTGATCACGAGCATACCTACATAGCCTAATATCCGTACACTCAGACGGGGGAACAATAGTAAAATTTTATTTTTTACTGAACGGTACATAAAATGCAAAAAAAAAACAATATTTATGTAAGTTGTTGTTAGTTACACATATTCAATAGTCAAGGAAAAATCTAAACTCTTTATCCTTTACAGTAAAAAAATATCGGCACCCTTCCTAGCAAAGCAAAGTATATCGAATGTTTTTCAAATGAATGTAGATGTATGTATCGCGTCATTGTCTGACCTTGAGCGGATGCCGCGCGCATCGCGTCTACGTTCGCCGCCGCCCCGTGAGCCGTAAATGTTTAATAAACGTATTATCTAAAGAAATTCTAAAACTACTATTTTGCCGAAATTTCATTGGATAGTTTTAAAAAACTGTTTACTTCTGTAAATTGTGACTTCTAAAGGAATAAAACTGGACTGAGAAATTATGAGCCGTGCGCATTTTTACGGAAACTATACACATACATTACATACATACATTACGTTGCTATAGGAAAATGTTTTGGATACTTACACATAGAAAAGTCTTATGAGGTATAAAACCATAGTAAAAAATAAAAATTAACCGAGAAATTATACCTTGGTAATTATAGCAAAATAACAAATTTTGATAAATATCGAAGTTAAAAAGTTCGAAAAAGTTTTGGACAGTTTTACATACATATAATAACAAACTAGCACTAACATATCGCGTTGGAATAATAGATTGAGAAATTATTCGGTAAGAGTTATTAGCAATATTCATGTTTAGGTATAAAATACCTACTTCCAAAACATACATCTCCGGGATACCTAGTCACACCTCATCTATGGAATCTACTTAATCATACTGCAAAGTTTTACGGACAGAGGAGTTAATGCATACCTCAACCTCCTCGATGACTGGACTATAGTCCGTATAATCAAAAATCCGGATAATCCATCTTAGACTAAAACAAAAGTGTCACCACCATCAGCCGAATGACATCCAGTGCTGGACAAAGGCTTCCCCCAAGAATGTATGTAGTATGTATGCTTAAGATTTATTTTACTTTGGCTGAAAATAACTTGGAATTGACTTTTGATGTAGACAGTTGGATCTTTTCATCGCAGCTAGGTAAATCTGGGATCCGTTTAAGTTCTAGCAGCTGTACGATTCATCCTGTTTCTCCAGGCACTGGAAGGCGGTTTCTAGGGCTTGGAAGTCAGCATGAGATGGTACACCAGGTGTTATCTCGTCGCGTCATATTGCGTACATAGCAACTAAGAATTATCTACGATCGGTATAACCGGAGTTCGGATTATCGGGATTCTACTCTATCTCGCTCGCTCCTACGTGTCTTTAGCTTAATATCTTGGACGATTTGTACGATGTCCAAGGTGCGTATATACAGTGTTTAAAAAAAGTGCGTTTGAGATTTTAAGGGGTTACTCAGAATCAAGTATAGAATACATAAAAAATATTGATAAAATCCACTCTTCAAATATTTTTTCAGAGTGCCATACTAAATCTGAATAGTGAATCAATATGAAAAAAAGTTGTACTTAGATCGGTTTTTTCCAATATTTTTCCTGTATTGTGTAGGTATTGTAGAGACTATATAGGCTAGGAGTTAGGTCTTAGGTCTGCATAGGCTTGTATAAAAAGTAAATACGACGTTGATTCAAATATTTGAATGATAGAATAGAAAACAAATGTATTGACAGAGTTTAAGTTGGTACCTCGCCCCGAGTGCATGTTTATGTGAAAACGTATAAAATAAAGTATATAAAAGAATTCAACGACTTTCCATAAATAGAAGATCCCTACAGTATCTACTTGATTCTGAGTAACCCCTTAAAATTTCAAACGCACTTTTTTAACACCTGTATTCCTACTATTTGGGATGTTGCAAGTTGCAACTAAGTCAAACACACCAAAATAGTTCTTGTTTTTTTTTTATTGAAATTTGATTTATTTAATAGTACTTAAGTATAATATTATTATAAATTAGGTAACTTACAATAGCGTTTATTACAAATGGATCGTTTGCTTTCGTGTAGAGCGCAGACTATTATTTTAATATAGAGACAGATGTTGATAGATGTTGAATCTACAATTCTTACAAAAAATTAATGATAATGTTACTACTTTTGGACTCTTACTACTGCAAAACCTAAATAAGTTGGCACAGACAAAGAAACGGATAATCGAGTAAAATCCTATATAATAAACTTTAAATTAAAAAAGGGAGCAATTTCGCCGCTACGCCAAACGATGTCATTGGGAAACAGAAGTTTATAAAACTATACAGGGTGTAACAGAAAGGTGTGATAATACTTCAAGGTTGGCTTTTACCCATCAAACTGAACAACTTTTGTTCTACAACTTTGTTCAAATCGCAAATTTTTTTTTGGACTTTTCATACAAATCGATCAGCTGGCGAACCAAGTTTGTATGAAAAGTCCGAAAATTTCTTTGCGATTTCAACAAAGTTGTAGAACAAAAGTTGTTCAGTTTGATGGGTAAAAGCCAACCTTGAAGTATTATCACACCTTTCTGTTACATCCTGTATATTATACTTATTTTCTATTGCATTTTGTTATTTCAGTAACATACACATAACTTATCCCGGAAATGTAATCTTCTACTTAATGTTAATAAACTGTTTAACTAGTACTCATATTGAACAACTTTTCCCAAGGAAGGAACCCATCATACTATACTGAATTCTCAAAAAACTCGACTTCCCAATTCCCATACAAATTCAGTAAAATGAGTAGAAGTCGTCTTGAGTATTCGGGAAAGGTATTTTCGTATTATTTGTTCTCAGTTTTGTACCCTATATTTTGGTTAGTAAAATAAATAGTTTACGAACGACGGGTCTCAGTCCCTAACGCAGGGGTTCCTTTTTTGGGTGGCACCAGCATACTGAGCTAACGCAATACAGTTTGTGATTTGATACAGATACTTCTGCTTCTATGACTTTGTTATATAGATTTATTCTTGTGCTAGAGCGCTAGCAGCAATCACTCCCTTCAAAAAATATCACAATAAAACAACTGTTTTGAGATCACAATCTTATTAGATACTAGGTAAGTACATAATACTGCTTGGAATTCTGCGATAGTCGGTAAGTTCATACTTAAATGCAAATTAATATCTTAAGGTCATAGAAATATCATTTTTAAATGAATCAGTCATTTAACATTTTAGTTTTTAACACGATGAATAATCGTTTGTTTAATTTAATAATAAGTGAAACAGTAAATGGTAGATGCTACAATTTTTTGAACAATACAAAGAAACCGAATTTTTTTATGTTTATTTTCATACAAAGTTTGCAATGCAAGCCAACTGGTAAATTCGTATGGAAAACTCATGCGATCACTTCAATTTGTGTGATGGAGCATTTGATGAATTCATAGCATCTATCATTTGCGTTTTCTCACCAACAACAAAATAGCACTGTCTTCATTACAAGTATTCTGAAGCGCTCTTGTATTTGACTAGATAAGAGAGAATGTTACATACTTTTTAAGCTATACGTTACAGGTTTTAGTCTGTTTACCTTTGGCACAGTGTTGAAACAATAACAAATTATTAATAATACTTTTATGCATGGCAGCTTTTGTTGTATAACAATGAAGTATCACTAAGTATGTGTATAGAGACTCATTCAATATCTAATACTGATAGAGGTATAATTTAAACATATTACTTTGGCATTTTGTTTCACTTTTAGTGAAATAATAATATAATAATAATACTTTTAGTACTTAAATGTAAAAATAAAAGTAAAAAATTGTAACAAATAATAAAACTTTAAAAATACATTACATTATCAGCTGAGCTCAACCAGGAAGTAATAGATCGTGGATTCATATATAGGGTGACTTTAAATTAGTTCTTGATACGAAAGTCTATGAATGTGCTCATGATAACAAACAACTTTCTCTAAGGAACCCATAGTCAAATCCCAAAAAAAATTTTTGGACTCTTCATACTAATTTGGCCGGTCAGTTGATCGATTTGTATGGAGGGACCAATTTTTTTTTGTGATTTGACTATGGGTTTCTTAGGGAAAGTTTTTTGTTATCATGAGCACATGCATAGCCTTTCGTATCAAGAACTAATTTAAAGTCACCCTATATATTCTAATAATGAAGAGTTATAGAAAGGGATGAACCACTACTTGTTCACTTAGTTTCCATTCACCTCCTGACATCAGTCGTTCAACCTGCCAATCTGTATACCCATACAAAATAAATGTATGTCATACAAAATAAAGTTACAAATAAAATGAGCTAATCTTTTTAAAAAGCAATCCTTTTTCAAATTATTCAGTATGGTCTAATATATTATTTTTCGTACAGCATCTTAAAAATTGTGGTTTGGCCCAAAATCTTTAACTAGCGTTGAAGGAATGTTAGGCCACAAGACCCTTTTCTTTCACAACAAATACTTTTACAGTAATGCTCTACTGGCAGCCTTATGTTATCCTTAAGACTATAATAGAAAGAAATTCAATGTCCAATGATCAAATATACTAAGCATTCTCCGGCCAGCCTAACTATTTACAATATCTACAAAGCCAAGCACGATATTCATAGAATATATTTTTTTAATCCCGACTGCATCATTATTTATTTCATTTATAACTAAAAAATATCTTCCAATAAGTAACCTCATATCAAATTCAAGTTTAGTAGGTATCACAAAAACTTACTTACAAAACATGGTCTAGATTTCTAGAATTATTTTTTAATCTAATCTAACCTTTTTTGTAAATGCCCAAGGGTGTTTGTCCGTTCCATTTATTTTATTTTGTGAAGGCATTGTTTACTGCAAATAGAGTTAGAGGTGTTTCTGTATATAGAGTGTAACAAATTGTGTAGCAATAACTGCAACTAACTAACTAGCCGAAATAGCAAAAATGTTTTGGTAGCTCAACTTTTGCATGGTAAGTCCAACATTTTTTTAGCAAAGCTGTAAAACTAAAGCTGTTCAGTTTCATATACAACTAAAAGTATATTGGTGCACTTTTTGTACCATCTATATAGGACAAAATTATTTCATAAGTAGGTACAATATTTTAAATCCTGATTACTAGAAGAACATATAAACACCCCAGGACATACTTACAAACATTATAACCAAGGTTTTTCAATAAATTGCAGATTATCCAATAAAGACAAAAATATGATTGAGTATTAATAAGATATGCAAGTTGAAAATTGTAGATCTGCTAGCAGTCGGGCGCATTCAGTACAGTATCATTCAAAAATCCCACTTATGTGTATAGCTGGCCACATATTACGCTAAAACTATTAAAAAGAGACCTCATAGTGGGCATTTGCCATTTATCTCTTGGCATTCAAACAAACAGTCGCTCTATAATTGTTACTATTTAAACAAATGAGGTTTGCACACGCGTTAATGTGTGTTGTGTGTTGTGTGGCTTACGATAAGTACCTTGCACCGGATCTTACCCGCAGGGGGAGTGGGTTGCTTTTAGAGAGGGGGCAGGGAGTGGCCGGACTGTATGGTATGACGCTGCCAATATAACTGCGCCCTAAGTATGGGAAAGTACAACATCAACGTGACAACTCGCAACAAAGACGTCACCTTTATGTATAGAATAAATAACGTTTTTATTTTTATGTAGATTTACACTTGTGTGTGAATGAGGTTAGGATAGGGAGGATTTTTGAAAGTGACAATATTGAAGGAGAGCCCAGTAAAAAAGTTTCAGCATAATTTGTGGCCAGCAACAAAGCTAATAACAATTCGAATGTATCAGTATTCAATAACTACAGCAAAAATGTAAAATGCTAATATTAACCATAGATTAATTGGCCCATTTATTTTAAATCTTTTTCGGGTCGAATTCACCATTTTAGAATAAATGCAAAGCTCACTAAAACACGACCAACGCAACGGTTACTACTTGCTATAGTTTTCCGGGTCGTGCTTTATAAGCTGTTATGTATGATTGGTGAATTGAGACCCTAATACTTTATCAGAAGAGTCAAATTGGCGACAACATCATAACCAATATTCCTTACACTTACTTATTTAAATAAATAAAAAGTCTACATAAAAGTATGTTGTATTTTTTATCTCGAATTAGAAAAAAAACCTGTTTTTATTATGTATGACTGGTTTATGTAGAATAAGGCAGCAATAAATACCTACAATTTTTAAATTAAATATTTATTGTGATAATTTATTTTTAATTCGTTAGGGTTTTTAAGACTGTATGTAGGTAAAATGCCTTTGCCCACCCAGGTACCAGCTAAAAAAATTTAACTCGAACAGAATGAGCCCTATAAAACCTTAAACCTGGAAATTGGCACAATAGTGTTGCCGCCATTTGATTCTAACTTTCGCACTATCCTACAGTTTGGCACAACAGTTAAGTTGGCACGCCCTTGGCACCACCCCTGTATGAGGGAATTTCACTGTTATTATATAAAAGATCACTATGACTCGATTCAATCAATTCGACTTGAGCAATTTATAAAAATTTAAAAGCTTTAATTATGTTTCAAACGAACCAGATCGTCTCCACTTCTGGGGCACGGGTCTAGGTCTCTAAGGCCTAACAGCCTAAAAGGCCTCTAACATGGATCTGACATGTGATCTGATCTGGCTTGACGACTGCCATCTAGTGAAAGTAACCGTCACACTGTAACGTACCTCGCGAAGTACGGAAACGGTCGAGAAAAATGACACTAAAAATCAAACCTATAGATATCTAGGTAATGAACGTGTCTATAGTGAGTTAACTGCGCGATAGACGCTACTTCTGAATGTCATTAAAATACGATTAGTTTCAAAGTGAATAGGTAATCTGCCAGTTGCACAAGTCGAATCTACGTCCGTCATCAGTGGGTGGGCAGGCTTTCGTTTTAAGTTTTGAACATGTTATTAATTTTCATATTACCTATTTTGGCGATGTTTTATTTTCTACCAAACATCTTTCTTCTGGAACTTATGTCGAATTATTTGCAGAAAAGGCAGATGAACAAAGGGGATAAATGTTCACTACTGAACAACTGCGACTGTTGTTTTTTTTTAATACATTTGAAACATGATTTGACATCAGTTTAACTGCGAACGCGTACTAACAAAATATGCGCGAACTTTCGTTGATAGCGTAACTGCATTTAATTTAGAATGATGCCTGATTTAATTTCCACTACTTCTTGTAGTTCTTTCATTAGTCTTTACATAATCTATAGCTCCTAAATACTGATGATTTTTAACAAAACATTTTACCTTTCCCTCACGACCAGTTCTCAATGTGTCAAAATGTGATATTGACAGATCCCTCACTGGCACTTCACTTTGGCACTAATCACTGTCACTATATGCTCGCCCGGTGCGGTGGAAGACTGAATGTCAGTGTATCATTGATAAAGTATTGCTCTTGTTCTTCATCATCTGGCAAATAGTACCCGTAGCTCCCAATTGAGACCTGATCTGCCCCATACTGATTCTTGGGCATATCACATGTAAACTCCTCCCAGTTTCTCTCAATAGATTTTCTCCTTTTTGCAAATATTATTGAGCCATCGAACGTGTATTCATCGTCGAAGTGCAACACTGCATCATCATAGAAATAGTTCTCGACTCTCTTCGTGTTCCTAGCTATGTTCTTCATTAGTTTCTTTTTGGCGTAGCTGGACTTCTCCGAGTCATAATCGTCAACGAGGGGATCGTTGCTTCGGTTTTCCGATCTGAGGTTCATTGAGAACAGCGAAGAGCTATGTGGGCTCGTGTCTCTCATACTTATGCTATGCCTGTACGGATTGAGATACTGTTCGTTGTTGTTACTCATTTCGTACATCATCATCCCCTTGCGGAGTTGGTCGCGTCGTTTCGCGACTATTTCTCTGAAGTCGTCGGGGTCTATGTGGAACTCATTGGTTTTAGCGTTCATGTACAAGTAGCCGGAAGCCGAGTTGAGTCGAAGTGACTGAGAGCGGTTTTTTGAGGAAGACTTCTCGATGTATCGCGGCAGGTTGCCGAGACCGTGGTACTGTTTTGATTTTATCTGTTTTATGTTGGTCGGTGGTACAGGTGATAACGGATCTCGGTATGGTATTGATCTGTAAAACAATGTGAATGTTTTATAACTTATAAGGATTTTTAAATACCCTATCAGAACACCTTTTTCTAATCGAGTGCACAGTCGAGTGCGATATAAAAAACAAACCAAGTGAACGATACTCTGTCGATATCTTTTGCGATAAGATGTTACGCGTGTAATAGAAAACAAGCGGCATTTCATCTTAGCCCTCAAGATCGGCAAGGCACTGATAACCCTTCTGGGATTATAGATCATAGGCGGCGGATGCCACTTCCCATCAGGTGGGCCGTCAGCCTTTTCTCATCTTATTTAATAATAATATAATCGACAACGCTAAACATGTTGAAAAACAGACTTTAATCGTAACAAATACACAATTTTGCGATGTTTATTGGTTTTGTTGATTTTTTCAAAAGTGCCCAGTCAATTTTGATAAAAAAATTATGGGACCACCTCTGAAGTATTACCTACCAAACAAAAAAAGAATCATTAAAATCGATTCATAATTGGCTGAGTAATCGCGTAACAAATATACAAAAAAAAGCAACATACAGTCGAATTGAGAACCTCCTCCTTTTTGAAGTCAGTTAAAAAAAAACTCACTTGTTGGGGCCAAAGCAGTTGCAGGAACAGCTGCAGACGCTGGGAGCGTAATCTTCGTCTATGTACAGCGGGACCAGAGACGTGTCGCCTGCAACGGTACAGATACAACCCACAGTCAGTAAGGGTAAGTTAACGGCCCATATCGTCCATACTGCTGGAGCACGGGTCTCTTCTGGGGTGGGTGAGTGAGTGGACAGGTGGGCGAGTAGGGCGTGCAATACCGGTATTGGAATGTAGGCATCACCGGTATTGCACGCCCTATGGGCGAGTGAGTGGCGGGTTACCGGGCTGCAGCGCGCGCGGGCCGGCGGGCGGGGCGGGCAGCGCGGGCGGGGCGGGCAGCGCGGGCAGCCGCGTGCCGCGCGACACGCCGCGCAGCACGGCGCCGTCCGCCGTGATCACGTCGCCCTCCAGCCGCACCGCCACCTGCTGCGCCTAACCACACGAGACAGAGAGAACCATGTGTTACTTCTAACTGCGATACGTAAATTTTAAAAAAGAAACTTTTTTCCACAGAAAAATTAATGAAATAACTATGACAAAAACATAAATAAACACAAAAATAGTTGATATGCAAAGGAGGCTTTCGATATTGTGATAGCATATATTATGCAAGTAAAAATGTGCTATCTATCTATATAGCTAGTGATATCTATACGAATTAGCATGTAATAGGCTTGTTCCTATGCCTCATAAATCCATTGTTCTCAATAAAACAAAGAGGGATTTCCCTACTGAACTACTATACCAATAGATAGATAATAGTACATTATGGTACTAGTGTGTAACATTGGTGATTACCGTCGAGGCGCCATTGAGACCCGAGCCGTAGGCGAGGGTCTTAAGAGAGCCAAGGACGGTAATCATCAATACACACGAGTATCATACGACGTTTTTCAACACACTTGTGAATAAAATAACAATAAAAACTCATTTCAACAGTGAAAACGAGTTGTGAAAAATGTTTCGCTATGGCGGGAAAAATTAATCAGTTTTCCTATGCGCGCGCATTGCGATCGGCCACAGACTAAAGGGATGAGGTTTTTTTTTTATTTTGGCGCATAGGATTTGCGCCTATTCTGCCACGTACAAAATGGGGAATTTAAAGTTTTTATTACAGAAAAAACAAAAGTTATATTTGAGTGAAAGTTTTATTTATTAAACACGTACGAGTTAAAATTATCTATTTAAATAAGAAGTTGTATGAAATGAGCAAGCAATAGGAACATTAATTTATTTGTTCTATTGAACACGATCTTTTTTTTTTTGAATAAAAACTTTTTTAAGAACAAAGCAACTCAACCAATAAAATTAAAAAAAAATAGCAATGAAAAAGTCACAGTTTGATTATGGGTGTCATTCTGTGCCTAATTGCGGTGACCATAGAGCCATTTTATGAGCAAGTGTGTTGAAAAATAAGTTATTTATTTCACACTGCCAAGAATATAGACAGTGCGTACTGTATAGTGTGTGATGTGTAGTTTGCAGTGTGTAGTGTATGGTGTGTAGTATGTAGTGTATACCTGTTCTGCCTGCTGCTGATCACGCTTCTCGTCCTCCGTTTTCATGGTGACGAACCGCAGCACGAGCAAATTGAGACACGCCGCCACTATCGCCAGTCCAAACAGAAGTATGTAGTGTGTGGTATGTCAATTTTCAATTTCAATTTCTTTATTGCTTGCCACAGTTTTTATGGGTCTTAAATATCTAATATTGTACAATGTGACACCCCGTTGGGGCAGTGCAATACAAGCAGAGAGGGCATTAAATTAATAACTATATTAACTATATATAAGTCCCTATATAATTTCATAATTTAATTCATTATTTGTATAATATATTTATAAAGTTTTTAATTTTTACATTCTTATTTACGCATTTAGTTAGTGACTTGTAATGCATTACAGATTTTACCATGTATATAGTATATAATTGATTTGTTTATAATACTGGACATTTACTATCACATGTTGTTTTAATGATATGTATATAACAATAATAATATAGTTTATTTTTACTTTTTATATCATTGTTTTTACTTATGCTAACCTCATTATATTAATTTTCAATAGTTTTCTTTTTATATATAAGAAAGAAATACATACTTACAATTTACAATATTTATCTGATCCATTACTTTTAACTAATTTATCAACAAAAAACTCTTTTAGACTGTAGTAACATTTACTGACTAGAAGTTTCTTTAGTTTATTTATAAACATGGTTTCTTTCTGTAAGGCCTTAATATGTGTTGGAATTTGATTATAAATTTTTATTGCCATACAGTGAGGTCCGTTTGCATACAATGTCATTGTTGAAAAGGGGACGACTAGTTTGTGATCGTTTCTGTTATTACGTGCTATCGACTTTTTTGGAGTATAGAGTTCACTGTTCTTTCTTACAAATTTTGCACACTCAAGAATATATAGGGATGTTAATGTAAGTATTTTATATCTGATGAAATATGGTCTACAGGAAGTCATGGAATTTATATTGGCTATGATTCTAATACACTTTTTTTGTATTATGAATAGTTCTTCGATTTTGGAACAATTTCCCCATATCACTATGCCGTATTGGAGCCATGAGTTTGCATAGGCATAATAGCTGGTTATTGCGGTTTTATTATCAGTGTTTTTTTTCAGGTGATACAGAGCGTACACAAAAGAAGACATTTTAGCCGATAGTTTTTGAATATGGGTCTTCCAATTTAGGGATGTGTCAATTTCTATTCCAAGTAGTGTAGCAGAAGGGACATGGTCTAATTTAAAATGTTTATAGTTATAATTTAGTATGAGAGGTTGTTTTTGATCCGGTTTGAAGTAAATTATTTTGGTTTTAAGTAGGTTAAGTTTGAGATTATGTGTGTTCATCCAGTTAATTACTTTATCTAAGTTTTCATCTAATTTTAAATAGGCTTCCTCGGACCTTGTGCATGGGAAGACTATCGACACATCATCCGCAAACAAAATGCACGGATCCGTGATTATTTTAGGCAAATCGTTTATGTATATCAGGAAGAGCAGACATCCTAATACGCTCCCCTGTGGGATAGAGTTCTCAGTGTTAATCGGATCTGACCTAACTGTTAGAATTTCACCTGTTTTGTGATTTACGTAGTCAATGTCTGTATATTGTACCCTGTTTGATAGGTATGTTTTAAACCAGTTATACATAGTGCCTCTAATTCCTATGGAGTACAGTTTTTGGAGAAGTATTTTATGTGAAACTCGATCATAGGCTTTACTCATGTCGAGTAATAGGCCACAGGCGTACTTTTTATTATTTATTATTTCTAATATTTGTGTGAAGTATTTATAGAGCGTAGATTCTAGAGATGTAGATTTGTTTTTTCTAAAACCGTATTGGCTATTATGGAATAGGTTATACTTTTCACAAAATTTGTAGATTCTTTTGGATATTAAGTTTTCTATAATCTTGGATGAGGTAGAAAGTAACGCGATCGGACGGTAATTTGACGGATCTGTTTTATCACCTTTTTTGAAAATTGGTTTTATTATGGATGTTTTTAATACTTGTGGAAAGATTCCTTCAGAAAGAGACTGATTTATAAGAGTTGTATATGGGATAGTTAGTATGTTCGCACATTTTTTAATTAGGGTTGGTGGTAGCTCATCAATGCCGAAGCTCGTCTTATTTTTTAGGTTTTTTATAGTTGTAAAGACTCAAACTCAAACTCAAAATGTTTTTTATTTAAGTAGATGCTTTACACATGCTTTTAAATCGTCAATATTTTTTTTCTACCTAGTACAAAGTCCCTACCACGCGGGACTTGTACACTCAACGTTTCGGGACTTCGTTTGGTGTTACCGGGGAAAGATAAAAGGTATTTATAACATTGCTTGTCTTAACATGTGTCTGTGTATTTGATATGTTATTTTCAGATTTGCCTATTGAAGAGAAGTAGTTATTGAATACTGTAGAGATTGTACAGGGATTTTCAGTTTTTATATTTTTTATGTTTAAAATATAATTTTGTTTAAATTTGGTTTGTTTATTATTTGTTTGTTCTTTAACTATTTGCCAGGTAGTTTTTATTTTATTATTAGAATTTGCAATCCTATATATATTTCTTAATTTTTTTGATTTTTGTACAGCTTTTTTCAAAATTTTTGTGTACTGTTTGTAGTTTTTTAGAAGAATTTGACTATCAGACTGGGATACGAATTGTTTTAAGAGTCTCTTGTTTTTACAGGATATTTTTATTCCTTTGGTTAACCAAGTGGTTTTATTTTTAGTGTTAGGAAAGATTTTTTTTATTGGTATACAGTTATTTAGAGTATTATGGAGGCAGTTTGTAAAAGATAGATAATTTTCATCCACACTGTTTTCAGTTTTTATAATGCTGTTCCAATCAATTTTCTCTATATGATTTACAAACTTATTAATGTTTTGCTCACTATATATTCTTTTTTTTGTATAGAAAGTTTTAGTATTACTGTGGGTGATGTGAAGAGAGAATATAACACCTTTATGATCACAGAAACCCAGTTCTTTTACAGAGATTTCGATGTTATTTTTTGTAATGTTAGTGAACAAAAGGTCAAGACATGTAGCTGTAGTGGGGGTAACTCTAGTAGGTTCTTTTATATGTTGTTTTAAGTTTTGTGAAAGCATAAGATTTTGTAGTATATAACGCGATTTACTGTGTTCCAAGAAGTCTATATTAAAATCACCGCCAATGATAATATTCTTTTTGACATCTTTTGTAGATAAAATATGGAGGAGAGTTTCTAGTTGGTTATAGAAAATATCTATTTCTCGAGAGCTATTTGGCCAATATAAATTGATAATAAGCATATTAAATTTTGGGATTTCTATAGCGCATACCTCAAATACTAGTTCTATTGAAAGGTTACATAAATCTGTTCTATCATGATAATTTATACTATTTTTAAGCAATATACAGGTACCTCCTCCCGCGTGATCCCTGCGACAGTAGGATGAAGCTGTATGATACCCATGTACATGCAGTAGGCCTAATTTTTCTGTTGTGAGCCAGGACTCGCAGATGCATACAACATCTAAGTGCGGCATTTCGTCTACAAGTGCTTCAAGTATGTATGTTTTATTCAGGATGCTGCGTGCGTTCTGAAAAAGGACCTGAAATTTGCTTTCGAAAGGAGCATCCTCGATTTCTAATGTCTTCGTTTGTGTTCTTTGGACTTTCTGTGTTTTCATGCCGGGGACTTGTATTTGAAGCTCTATTTTTTCTATTTAAGTCTGGGCTAATATCGATATTGTTTACTTTTGGTTGAGATGATGGTTTTGTATTTTCTTTAGTAATTGAAGACACTCGGCCATTCACAATCAGTTTATTTTGTCTTATGACGGCATGGTCTCCGTTTTTTCTGGCATTTATTAGGGCATTTTTAAGGTCTCTCCTTTCTCTCAGAGTCTCTTCATCTAGGTATTCAGATACTCCTAATCCAGTTGCTTTGAAATAGTTTTGGTTTTCAATTATATAGTTTCTCATTCTTCTGCTAATCAATTCGATTTTTATTGGTCTTCTAAATTCTTTCTTTTTTCCTATAAAGTTGATTGAATCAATATAGCCAATGATATTTATATTTAGTATTTCGTAGATTATATGTGAGATCCGTTCTGCAAGTTGAGTTTCCGTTTCCCAGTGGTTATCTTGTAGGCCATGGATAACGAGAACTCTTTCTTTATCATCGTCTATTTTCCCTGGGATGGAGTTACTATTTTTATTTTGTAGCTGTTTACGGAGTTGTTCATTTTCTTTTTGCAAGGTCAAGGACTGCTATTGTAGAATTTGTATTTTGTGATCTAGGTTCATTATCTGGTGTCTTATATCTGCTTGATCTTTTTTTGTTTTTTCGTAGGTACGTTTGTATTCTGATTGGAGCTCTTTTAAAGCAGTTTCTATTTGATCTTGGATGGTTTCTCGAAATTGTGAAATTATGTATTTATTATTTTCTTGGAGTAGTTCATAAAAGTTTTGTAGTGTGATTTTTTCTTGTGAATTTATGTTTGTAGTATTAATTTCCACCACGTCTTCTGACACAATTGTATTTCCTTGTAGCTCTGAGATAGAATCGTCGTTACTTGAAGAGTTTGATTGGTGAAGAGTACACGGCCTTCGTATGGTTACGTTTGGATCTATTTTATTTTTTTGTTGTTTATCACGGCATAAGAGGCATTTCCATGTACTTTTATGTTCTGGCGTCATTGTATTATAGAATCTTGGTTCCGGTACGTTTGCGCATTTTAAATCATAATTTTTATGACACAATGAACACTCTAGGAATTGTCTGTCTAGTATCTGTTGACTGCAGATTGCACATTGGAGCGCCATCTTACAGTGGTAGTAAGAAAGTCGGCAGCTTAGCACGGTCTATTGTGTGATCTATAGGGTCTCGATTTTATTGCTCGCGATCAATACACGCAGTGAATGGTTTATGTGGTTTCTACAAAGATCGTTAGGTGGAGCTTTGCTGTTATCTTTTTGTGGAATAGTGATTCATCAAAACAGTTTTCTTTTAGGTTATGTTTATTTGGAAATCCGACATACCCAATTTTAGAGTAGATGTATTATTCGGGAACAACCGTATTCGTCGCCAGTTTTGATTAAAACTGAAAACACATTTTCGTACTTCGATGATGCACAAAAAAGTCCGATTTTTGGGTCACTCACAAATTTGTATATTTTCGTAGTGAGCACTAGTTATTTCACTTAGATAACACTTATTAGGTGATATCTTGTTTGCTTTCACTGTTTTTTACTGGTTTTACACATTTATTATAGTGATAAGTATTTTTAAAACATATTAGATACGCAGCTAATGTTTACTCGGCCACTAGCGCCCTCTCGCTATGCAGTGTGTATGCAGTGTGTAGTGTATGGTTTGTGTGTAGTGTGCGGTGTGTGGTCTCTAGAGTGCAGTGCAGTGTATACTTGTTCTGCCTGCTGCTCATCACGCTTCTCGTCCTCCGTGTTCATGGTGACGAACCGCAGCACGAGCAAGTTGAGACACGCCGCCACTATCGCCAGTCCAAACAGAAGTATGTAGTGTGTGGTATGCAGTGTGTAGTGTATGGTTTGTGTGTAGTGTGCGGTGTGTGGTGTCTAGAGTGCAGTGTAGTGTATACCTGTTCTGCCTGCTGCTGATCACGCTTCTCGTCCTCCGTGTTCATGGTGACGAACCGCAGCACGAGCAAGTTGAGACACGCCGCCACTATCGCCAGTCCAAACAGAAGTATGTAGTGTGTGGTATGCAGTGTGTAGTGTATGGTTTGTGTGTAGTGTGCGGTGTGTGGTGTCTAGAGTGCAGTGTAGTGTATACCTGTTCTGCCTGCTGCTGATCACGCTTCTCGTCCTCCGTGTTCATGGTGACGAACCGCAGCACGAGCAAGTTGAGACACGCCGCCACTATCGCCAGCCCGAATAGGATGAAGATAAGCGCGAACATCACATAAGACGGCTTGCGGTTGAGAGCGTTGTCCTTCTGTAGCGCGACCATGTCGCCGAAACCTGCGCAGGAGGGGGGGAGGGGGCTTATTTTATAATTTTTAGAATTCCGTACATCAGCGGAAGTGTCCACCCATGATTTACATGACACTGGCTAAGAGACGCCACAAACTAAGAGAGAGGGAGAGAGAGAAAGTACTAGTAATGACAATGTTAAAATTTGACGGAGGACAATGTCAGAGTTTGTACTTTATGGTCCTCAGAAATGTATTGGCAATGTTTAAATCTGTTTGTTTTCTGCAAATAGTTTATAACTCATGTACCCAAAGGAAAAACTAACAAAAAGCAGCCAGACAGTAAAACTTTAATAACTTGAAAACCACTGAACCGATTTTCAGCATTTGTGCAGCTTATGATATAGAAGTAGTATAGAGTCTTATCTACAGTAGTATCAGTATCACAACTTACCAACAGCAGTATAACAACTTACCTATAGTAGTCAGCGTTATGAAGCAATAATACACGCTGTCGAAGTAACTCCAACCCTCAAACTTGGAGAAAGCGGCCGCGCCTCCCGCTATGGTGAGGGAAGACAGTGTGGTGACCACGCATATGAGGTCTACCTCGGAAGCGCTTGTCTGCTTGCAGTTCATCGCGCGCTTTATCGATTTTATTATTACGCTGCGTAAGAAACAATTTTGATTAGGACTACTTACTTACAGTCAATTTCTTTAGCTCGAAGCTATAACGCAAAACAAAAGTCGCAATGATTCGGTGGCTCAGTGATTAGAGCTGGGTTCTATTTCCACCAAGAGCAAATATTTCTTTATCAGTGTGCTTCTAATAGAGGGAATCCTAGTTTGGGGTCGAGTGACATGTACGGTTCATCCCTGGATATACACATGGTGCTGTTTTAGTTGACTACCTCCCTTTCCAATTAGCCAGTGTACATGATACTGATAACTGCTTTTCTCAGTATAAAGGATAAAGGGGTTGTCGACAAAAACAATTATAATTTTGTTAATAACCCATATCATCCTCACTGCAGGGGCACGAATCTCTTTTCAGGCCTGCCTCGGGAAGGTTAGGCCATACTACACACACCGGGAGTCAAATCCGGATTGGTGGTTGTGGGGCTAGTAACCAACCCCAGTGTCAGAAGTTTTAAAGCCGCCTATAAGGCTTCCGACATGGCTTAAAGACTGTCATCTAGCAATAGCCCGACGGCACCAACGGCTTAGCGTGCATTGCGAAGCGAATGCCATTAACAGTCAAACCCATCCAGGTTATGACCGTGTAGTCGCAAGCCGCACTGAGCCACCAGGTCTGGACCAAGTGCTGCCCAGAATGAACACATAGTGCATTTTGTTCCTCAGGCCAACACTAATCTGTAAACCGAAGCGTTTCAAAATCTGTCCGAGGAGTCGAGAGAAAAAAAGTTTTTTGTTGTGAATTATTTATACTTATGTAATAATAATATCATTAATTATTAATCAGTAATTACATTAATGAAGACACAGACATGCACCCCGCTCCCCCCGGAGCGACGATATAAAACTTCTTTGAATGAAGACACAGACATGCACCCCGCTCCCCCCCTATAGACTAGCAATAGCGGAGCGACGATATAAAACTTCTTTGAATGAAGATTACCTAGTTTTTTATTTATAAAATAATATAATTAAAAATCAAGATTCGTTAAACAGAGTTTACAAACCTTAAACGACAACTTAGGCACTATAAAAGTCTAAGCCTTAGTCAAAAATTTGGTTAGTTTATGCGGTGCTCAAACTGACCTGCTGAGCCTGTTGACGCGCTCTCCGATGCTCTGGAACATGATCAGCCCCAGCGGGATGCCCACGATCGCGTAGAACATCGTGAACAGCTTGCCGCCGATCGTGGAGGGCGTCGAGTGCCCGTATCCTGATTGAGTAAAGAAAGCAACTTGTTTTGATAACTGACATTAATACATAACTTATTAGTTAACCGTGGCAGAACTTTTATAACCGCCTCCGTGGTTTTGTGACTAGTCACATCAGGAGGTCGCGGGTTCGATTCCCCGCGGGGTCTAACTTTATAGGACTTGGTTTGGTTGGTGGTTAATGATGATGATGTTGAGGGCATTTTCTGAGCCTGATTCATAAATCATAAACAACATTTTATTTGTAAATATGTTTGAAATACTGGACTATGACATCCTATTTCTGTATACATGAAGTTTTATCCTTCACAAACAAAATTCAAGCATGTAAGCTGTTCTGCGATTTCAATGAAATAGCCATTTAATTTACAATATTACGTGTGATGCAGTCTGCTACCCACTCTTAGCTTCCATCGCTTTACCTGGGTAAGTGACAATGACACTGAAAAATGGTAGCAGACTTACCAAGATTCACCAATGCCATTGGGGAAAATGGCCATTTAATCTAAGTCTTGCTGCCGTACAACAGTTTTACAGATCATTGGTTTTACATCAATGCGGTTGACTGACAATTTAGAGGACCCTTGGACTTTGTGATGTGAGCTAACCACTACATCAAGGAGGTAGTTCTCCATCTGCCAACCTTATAAGAAAACTTTTAAAGACACAAAATTGAGAATCAACACAGATAATTCTTTGATATTTATCTAATTATTATCATGATAACTATCAAAGAAATTATTCTACGTAATTCATTTATTCATACTTTCATGGTGTAATGCTTTCATGGCCTTCATGGTGTATAATTTCCAATCCTGATAGATTTTCATATATTTATTAACCAAAGGTGGAATGGAACTTTACAGATTAATGTTTTCCAGTTAGAACAATTTAGGCTAGGTATTTTAGACGAACTGCTTATACTTAGTACTCACCAATCGTAGTGAGAACAGTGGTAGCGTAATAAAAGGCTCCGGTGAACTTCCACTGCTGACCAGCTTTGTGCGGCTCCGATTTGAGCACTACCGTTTCCATGACGCGGAAGTCCTCAGCACTAATATTGTACTTTCTTATTATCATGCCTTCTATTGCTGTAAATAACATTAAAATATATATGAAAAAAAAGGTGATAATAAAGAAGAATACAAAGTAATGAAGGTGAAACAGTAAGTATTTGAGCGAACAGGTCTGAACTCTAAACTTAGGGCCTAAGAGTGGGGCCAGAAGAACCGATAGAGTAGATATTAGGTATTTTTACTTGATTCTCTTATTTTCATGTACCTATCTCAATTGCTGTGAAGTTTTCCTAGCTATCAAGCTAACAAAGTAATAAACAATAAGAGGCTATTGTTGAGGTATCTTTATAAGATTTTTGTAATTCATAAACCAAAGAGAGTAAAATTTTGAAAGCAAACAATCAACATATCAATCAAATCGGCTTAGTGCGATAGTAGGCATCCCTTTACAAAATCTCTTAAAGACATCCACTGGTAAACATAGGCTTACCCTGCCGTAACAAAGACTATATTGAAAAGTAATGAACACTTCATATTAAGGATTGCCCTTGATTGAGCTTTAAGATAATATATAAATATATCTAGTTGGCTCTAATTAAGTAAACATACCTTGTAAAACCTCAAATCTATTCCTCTCTGTAGTGGACTCCAAGGCATCAAACACAGCCGCACCAACTAACAAATATGTGAATGTGCACACAATTAAAGATAGAGTGCGAACATTTTGCTTCTTCATCACTACCAGGGACCCCCAGCTTCAGGGTGCAGGCCCGGGCTCGACCCCACCTAAGCTTATACAACATACAACATTTTACACTGACCCCCAACTAAGTAACCATCTTAATACTGCCCTGTGCTTTCAGCAATTTCTAAATATAAACTCCATGCTGTTTATTTTCTTATTATTTTGGCTAAGTATATATGCAATTTATTTTAGAATTATCCTTGTCTATGGTTCAGAATTTCTATCACAACCTGTGCATTTCATTTTTGGTTTCTCTTGCTGATCTGGTAAATGATTTTGTTATACCAGGTTATACCTAATAATTGCTATGGATAAATTGATCCCATCATACAAATGTTTTAAAGTTGGTAATATTTGACACTTTGGGAGAGATAATTCTTGATATTTGGCATTATTGGAAGAATTATTTGCAGTTTTCACATCACCACATCCCCACCAGCACCTGCAAAGTGAGGTAGGTCACGTAAATTAAATTATACAATTATTATTAAAGATAAACAATAAAACTACTACAAATAATTGAAGATTTATACAAACAAATAAGAAACGTTGTGTAAAATGAAATTGTGTTTGCAAATAGGTACCTACTTACTTTCGGGAAAATAAAAACGATGTAATTCAAACAAAGAAATAACTCAGTCCAAAGACGAAAGGTCGTAACGACCATTGCAGTGTTTATCGTAATGTTATCGCAAACAACATCGATTAATATTTAATTATCTGCAAAGCAAAGCTGTATCCTAAAAATAACATTTTGCTGTAGTCCGCATTCAGAATAGCAACGATAGGTCAACGCACACGGCAAAGTGGGTCAAATCTTAGGGCAACTATTTTTGTTGTTAATTATTTGTAATTGCACAGAAAAGCCTTGATTAAGCTTTGTAAATGTTGTGATAGTACCATTTTACCTTCAGTAGGGCTGAATGAGACAAAGTGATTACTTTTTCAGCATTTTCAGCAGAATTTTCCAATGCGGTACCAAATGTCGTTTTTCTGTCCTTCCTTTTTCACGGATTTCACTCACACATCGTTCAAACATTACTTCACCGTTAACTCAGCGTAAGATCATTTTAACAAAAGAATAAGAATTCATTTACATAATTGCAATAAAACGTCTAAAAATAACAAAAAAATATATTATTTTTGGCGAAAAAACCCCTCCGGGAACACTTCCTTGATTGACCTAATTTTGGGGTTGCTAGAATTAAATAACGAGGGGTGGGTAGTGTGCCGAAAGAAACCCTCTAAAATTTTGAAATGCTGGTGATTTGAACAAGCAAATAGTATAAATTTTGATTTTGTATATAAGAAGGAACTAGATAAGTATTTGTAATAAGTTATCTTATTAATTTAAAATAAAAAATCTCGTTTTTCACGGGATGACCTTTAAATGAGGGTAACATTTTCAATAAGGGTAGATAACACACAAAAGCTTCTTTTAGTTCATGCGTTATTGGATAGATGGCTCTGTTGGAAAACTTTTCTTGTGTTCCGCCGGAAGTTATTCTGTACTGTGCAGATGGCGGGATTGGCGGGTAAGTGGCCCATTCGATTTTTTTGTATTTGTCCTGTCCGTTCCGAAAATTCCGTGTAACATTCTATAAATAAATAGAGTGTATTTATTTATAGAATGTTACACGGAATTTTTAGGTGTCGATGAATTTCTATCTATAATAGGGTTAGTTGACTGTTCATCATTTGAGTTACGTTTTATCAAAGAGTTTTGTTACGTCAAAAAAGACAATTTGTTTTAAAAATGTTTCAAGTTGTACATGATGACTTCATGTTCATGGTGTATTTTAAGAAAAATTTTAGGGACTTTTTGGCGGGAACTCGCGGCAAGAGTTTGTCATTTTTGTTTTATTATCCGAAAAAATAGATATCGTGGTTTTTGATAATGCATAATAAATTTGATATGCATAATATTGATAGTGTATTGTTCAATAAAGTGCCATTTAAGTGTCTAATATGTAGGATAATGAAATAAAAGTGTGTAGACTGTGTTTCGAGTGCTCTCAAGAAGTCCATGAAATCTTCATCAAAAGTGCTATCATTTTGTTGAAGAATAGAGAAAAAGTTAAAGACGACAGAAATTGATAAATGAGAACTCAAATGAAATAGAAAAATATTTAGAGAAGAGCAAACTACGTAAGAATAGGCTGTATGGCCAGAGAAGCCTTTGCCTTTTCCTTGCAAAAGCAGGAAAGAACCGAACAAAAAAAAAAAAAAAGAAAAATTTTACACTTAAGGTTAAACGTCAGTCACCCTATTTCATACAAATTTACATCGGTCAAAACTATACAAATACACACAATATTTTTGATTTTATCTGTCCAACGTAAACTTTACAACGTTTTATTTTCGCCAAATGTATATAATTATATTATTTATTTCTGTAATATCATTAAAAACTGCCGTAAAATACCATAAATTTTACGCATGTAGTGGTGTATAATTCAGCACCATCTTTCTGAAATGACAGTAACTAAAATCTCAACTAGTCTGATAAGCTTTGTTTAGCTGAGGATTTCGTTTTTAGCGCCATCTTGCATTTTGCTTGAGCATTACCAAAGTAGCAAATTTATTATAAAGACTTTT
Organism: Coleophora deauratella; assembly: GCA_958295455.1. Classification (NCBI taxonomy): domain Eukaryota; kingdom Metazoa; phylum Arthropoda; class Insecta; order Lepidoptera; family Coleophoridae; genus Coleophora; species Coleophora deauratella. Next base: position 4,113,033 of record OY282413.1, read on the forward strand.
TAGTCTGAGTAATTTATGCTGGCAAACTTTTTTATATTCAGAAAAAAAAGGCGCTGTCATTCTCAAATCAAGGACATCTGACAGACGAAAATATTGTTTACCCAACAAGGTCTAGTTGTGAGTTTCAGCTCGATATTTGTGATACACAGGCTGATATTTTTTACTTATACAGGATGTAAAAAGATCACTCCTGGAAATTTTTATTATGGGATCCACTAATGAAACTGAACAACTTTTCCGAATGAACCTTAAGAATGCTGAATACTTAAGACAATTTTTGGACACACCATACAAAATTGGCTGGTTAGGTGACCATATTATATGAAAACTTAATTTTTATGCGAATTTTGTATGGGTTCCTTAAGATAAGCTTTACAATTTCATAAATAGGACAGCCTGTTAAAGTTTCCGGAAGTTACACCCTGTATAAGGTGCATTCACAAATTTTTAGACTCCTCTTATACCATGCCCAATTTAAAATTTTAACTACCTCCGTAGCGTAGTGGCTTGTCCGCTCGCTTCACATTAGGAGGTCGCGGGTTCGATTCCCGGCGGGGTGTAACTTTGTGGATTCGGTGTGGTTGGTGGTAGGGCATTTTCTGAGCCCGCCTGGCTTGGTAAGCCCGCTTTCATATTCGGCATCATGGTCACTTACCATCAGGTGAGATGATGCCAAGGGCTTACCAATTGAGGGTAAAAAAAGATGATAGCTAACCAGGCAGGCTCCGAGAATGCACTACCACCGACCAAACGGAGTCTTACATATTATAGTTAGACTCCACTGGGAATCGATCCCGCAACCTCCTGATGTGAAGCGAGCGACTAGACAACGAAGTGTAGATTTTCATACGCGGTAAGTAAAATCCCGCAAAATTTACATATCAAGTAAAAAGTCTTACACGTCAATCTTTATAGACTCGACTGTAAAAAGTTATGAATTCCCACCATGTAGCGCCAAGTTTTTTTAAACACTGAATCGCTAGTTCTATAATCAGGTTATAGAATGATTTATTTTAGAAAAAAGGATAAACAGTTATTCACTTACACAATATTTTTTGTCACCAAGATATTTTCCTAAACATAGTCGTCTATGTACAAAACCCTCGTTTTATTCAAATTTACTTGTCAAACATGGTTATGTTAAAATTTTCCAAAGTATTTTGGCGCTTTCAATGTCTCCACAAGACAGGCATTCCAGGCTTCGAACGCAGTTTTCTTTTCTCTTCAATTAAAGGCTAAAAAACAGTATCACTCCCTGTCAGAGCATGAAGTATGGGCAGCACTGTTCTTGAAATTGTGACAAAATCGCAGCATCTTTAGGTTTTATTTTAAATTACTTACCTATATGAAAATTTTATTTTTAGATACATTTTGTACATACGAAACTCATGATTTAATTCTATTACAAGACCAAAAAAGGAAAAATGTTGTCCTTATTCTATGCTCTAACAGGGTGTGATACCGTTTCAGCCTGTAATGGAGGAGGAAAGAAAACCGCGTACGAAACCTGGAATGTTTCTCCTCCAGCAACTCTCGGTTTCAAAATGCTGGCTTGTGGAGACATTGCAAGCGCCAAAAAACTTTTGAAAAATTTATGACCTATGACAAGACAGTTTGAAAAAACGATATTTAAAGAAATCAAAGAAGATACAAATGTCAGATTTGAAACACAATTTTTATCATCAGTACAACAAAAAACTAGATGCTTTATTAATTATAATTAGAAAATTATCAGTATCATTATTTATATTAGAATGAATTATTTTTAAATTATATTACACATTTTTTTTTTTTTTTTTTTATGTGATAAGGAAGGCAAACGAGCAAGTGGGTCACCTGATGGTAAGTGATCACCACTGCCTATAGACACCTGCAACCCCGGAGGGGATTGCATATGCGTTGCCAACCTAGAGGGCTAAGATGAAATGCCTCTTGTGCCTGTAATTTCCTCGGCCGTCTTACTCTCCACACCGGAACACAACAGTGCAAGCATTGCTGCTTAGCGGCAGGATTAGCGAGTAAGATGGTGGTAGCGATCCGGACGGACCTCGCACAAGGTCCTACCACCCGCATTAGCGAGTAAGATGGTGGTAGCGAAAATTCAGTCACTGGGACGATATTGGGTTGTTAACTAAGTAACTATGATGGTTATCATCACAGTGAATGTGTTATTGTCAATCAATCTGATGAGACTGTGAGAGTGAGTGACTGAATTTAAATGTGTGAATAAATCTTGATTTTGGGCAGGTGCTCTTCAATAAATTCAACGTGTTTAAACTTATAAAAGCTTTTATTTGGAAAGCTTATTAAAGAAAATATAAAAATATCAAAATCGATGCACTTATAATGCGTGTAAGATGGCGAGTGAATAAAATGCATATACGCGGCAGTCCCAGGTTCGGTGCTCGTCATTGGTCATCTCGTTGTTTATCGCGTCATGGTAAACCAATAGGAGATCGCCCTGATGTCGTGATGTCACGTGATATGCGGTGCATGAACAATGTGTATTGTAATATTGGAGTAATTCATTATTCTTTAAATGATTATACTGATAATTATGTTATTTTAATTAACAAAACATCAACTTTTCTGATAAATGTGTCTATTGTCATTGATATCATTTCATGTGCTTGGACATTAATTGAAAAACTTTTATCTGTATGGATAAAATAAATTGAAAAAAAATTAAAAAAAAAAAAAATGAATCTATTTTTCTCGACAGTGAAAACAAATTTCATGCTGCCACATAACGGAAGTAATAAGGGGGCCCTGTCCCTATGACATATATATAAAAAATATGCTAATCTGTGATTGCGAAGTTTGATACTCTCCTTAGCTTGCAGTTCCGTGACTCCAAATAGCGTAAGACTTGGCTTGCAAAGGCACCGCCGCGCCGCACCGTGCCTCCAGATATTGCTAGGCAACGTTGTTATTCAATAAATGTTATGTGACTGAACAGATATTATATTTTTTATTTAATATTGGCGACGAGGCCAATTCAATGGATTTAAAGAAATCAAAACGTACACGAAGCTCAGTACAGTTTATTAACGTGCGAGAAAATGTGCTCGACACTCAAGACCCAAGTATATAGACCCGCTTGGAGTCACACGACAAAACAATAAAGAAATTTTTCGAAATACAGAACAACATAAAATTAGAAACCGAAGATAAACATCTTGAGGAAGAAACCTCGTACACGTTCGAGTTTGAGGAGTTGTGTATAGCACTGAAAACTACATTACGAAAACTAAGTATTACTTCACCACTCAAGGGGAGACCTCAGTCCGCTTGAGGCAGACAGAAACTCCAAGAGGGACTCCCTACCTACTGATGTTTGTATGTTTGGAAAAGAGTTCAAAACCAAGCTACATGCCATGCTAGTCTCAAACCTAGACAGGAGCCACGTAGTCAGAGGACAAGGAGGCATTTCTCTCCTAGAGACAAGGTGGCCAGGAGTTACTCCTCTCTTGCCAGGAAATTTGAATTCGGCACAATAACCCGACGTCTGGGTGGAGTACATTATGAAGTCAGAACCAATGGGGGACTCCTGTGGATCCGTCACCTCGACCAGCTGCTGCTGTCTTCCCTGGTGTCCTGATTCGCGGGGGAGGCGTGATACATATCTCCTTGCAGGTCAATGCTATGAATGATTGCTATGCGACATTTTTAGTCAATAAATGATTTATTTCTTTTAAAAAATCTTTTCTTTTGTTGCTCTTGGGTCTTGTTATTTACATATTTACTTATGTTCATACTAAATAAAAAAATAAAAAGACAAAAACAATAAAGTTTCGTAGGATACGAACCCGGACCTAAAAGCAATAACGTAAAAAGTTCGTACAAAATTTGCCGATTGCACCTCTAGGTTATGAACTACTTATAGAGGTAAGTCAAAAATAAGCATCATATACGTGAAAATTTTATGTATGTGTGCGTAATTTGAGCCCTTATTCATACGAGATAAACGCAAAACTATAATTGTAAGGGGACAAATATATCGAAATCCTTATTAAATTAACATTATTATGGTTTATTAGCGTACATTGATCATGTAGCTGCTCGCTGTTTTACGCAGTATGGTTTAGGGTTATTTATACTATTTTTAAATCGAGAAACCAAGTTATAGTCAGATTAACGCCATCTAACGGATTTTTTCAACCAGGGAGCACTAACGTTTAACCTTAAGGTTAAACGTCAGTCACCCTATTTCATACAAATTTACCTGGCTATTAACTACACAAATAACCACTATATTTTCGATTTTATCTGTCCAACGTAAACTTTGCAACCTTTTATTTTCTCCAAATGTATATAATTATATTATTTATTTCTGTAATATCATTAAAAACTGCAGTAAAATACCATAAATTTTACGCATGTAGTGGTGTATAATTCAGCACCACCTTTCTGATATTACAGTAACTACAATCTCAATTGGTCTGATAAGCTTTGTTTAGCCCAGGATTTCGTTTTTAGCGCCATCTTGCATTTTGCTTGAGCATTACCAAAGTAGCAAATTTATTATAAAGACTTTTTAGTCTGAGTAATTAATGCTGGCAAACTTTTTTATATTCAGAAAAAAAGACGCTGTCAGTCTCACGTCAGGGACATCTGAAAGACGAAAATATTGTTCACCCAACAAGGTCTAGTTGTGAGTTTCAGCTCGATATTTGTGATATACAGGCTGATATTTTTACTTATACAGAATGTAAAAAGATCACTCCTCGAAATTTAAATTATGGGATCCACTCATGAAACTGAACAACTTTTCCGAATGAACCTTAAGAATGCTGAATACTTAAGACAATTTTTGGACACACCATACAAAATTGGTCGGTTATCTTACCATATTATATGAAAACTTCATTTTTATGCGAATTTAGTTTGGGTTGGTATGTTAAAGTTTCCGGAAGTTATAGCCTGTATAAGGTGCATTCAAAAATTTTTAAACTCATACCATGCCCCATTTCAAATTTTAACCGCGCCTCCGCTTGTCCGCTCGCTTCACATCAGGAGGTCGCGGGTTCGATTCCCGGCGGGGTGTAACTTTCTGGATTCGGTTTGGTTGGTGGTAGGGCATTTTCTGAGCCCGCCTGGCATATGCCACCATCTTATCTAAGTCTTGCCGCCAAACATCAACGTTAACAGCATTGATGTGTTCCGGCATGAAGGTAACATAACCAGTTCCCCACTGCGTTGGGGAATCTTGGTAAGCCCGCTTTCGTATTCGGCATCATCATCACTTACCATCAGGTGAGATGATGCCAAGGGCTTACCAATTGAGGGTAAAAAAAAAGATGATAGCTAACCATGCAGGCTCCGAGAATGCTCTACCACCGACCAAACGAAGTCTTACATAATTATAGTTAGACTCCGCCAGGAATCGAACCCGCAACCTCCTGACGTGAAGCGAGCGACTAACAACGGAGGCGGTTTTCCGGGAGTGTTATTATTGTCTCGTTTGACAAAAAGTAAGTAGTTACCAGCAACCACGTGATACAACCCGAACCTTAGATATGTAGATTTTCATACACGGAAAGTAAAATCCCGACAAAAACATTCACATATCAAGTAAAAAGTCTTACACGTCAATATTTATAGACTCGACTGTAAAAAGTAATGAATTCCCGCCATGTAGCATCAAGTTTCAGGTTATAGAATAATTTATTTCTCACAAAAGGATAAACAGTTATTCACTTACACAATAATTTTTGTCACCAAAATATATTCCTAAACGTAATCGTCTATGTACAAAAACCTCGTTTTATTCAAACTCACTTGTCAAACATGGTTATGATAATTTTTTCCAAAGTATTTTGGCGCTTTTAATGTCTCCACAAGACAGGCATTCCAGATTTCGAACGCGGTTTTCTTTTTTCTTCAATTAAAGGCTAAAAAACAGTATCACTCCCTATCAGAGCATGAAGTATGGGCAGCATTGTTGATTTTTATGTTCTTAAAATTGTGTCAAAATCGCAGCATGTTAAGGTTTTATTTTAAATTAGTTACCTATACGAAAATTTTATTGTACACCAAAAGAGTACAAATAACAACGAAAACACATAAAATATTTAAACATTGATATGCAAAGGCGGTCTTATCGCTATCAAAAATAGCAGGTTCGATTTTTGTAAATTTTAATTTTTTTGTCTGACATGGTACAAAATCAATCCAAAACTGAAGGCTGCGTCCTCGGTTCATCCGAAAACTACACCAAATTCAAGATTATTGCCCAATATAATAGTTAACTGAAGCGCGGCAGATTAAAACGCTCACGCATGCCTTGCGCCGTGCAACGTTCAAAATTTATTTCTGAAGCTTTTTATTTAGTAATTGCAGTTAGTGTTTCTGTTTTTTTTATTTTTGATTAGTTTGGTTTTCTACAAAAAAAAAATTGTTTATGCCATTAGTGCACATTTTTTAAACTATAGCATCTTGTTGGTTTTTTTTATTTTTATTGTATTAGATTTTTTCACAATAAGAGTAATAGATTGAACAAAAGTAAAACAAAAAATGAAAGCTCCATTCTCGGTTTATTCGAAAACGATACCAAGTTCAAGATAATAGGTCAAATAGACCTGCCAGGGGGTGTGGGGTGGCTACCGGGCTAAACCAGCTTCTATTTATGTACCATATACGTGTGCCAAGTGGTTTTCTTTAATCATAAAATTTGACCTCGGATACATATAAGCTTACACTATTCAGGTGCCAACAGTGAAGTAAGATTTTTTAAAACAAAATAATTATTTGTGTTATGTTAGGTACCTTGTATTTTTGTATTTTATCCTGTACAGAGAAAATAAATGAATTATGAATTATTATGAATTATAGAATATTCATATCCGCCATTAAAAAAAAATACCTTGTGTACCCAGAATTCAAATAAAATTAAATGTATTTCAGAACAGAAGTTACAAATGGCACATTTAAAACACATTTTTTATCATCAGTACAACAAAAAAACCGGCCAAGTGCGAGTCGGACTCGCGTACCGAGGGTTCCGTATAAATTCATAATCACACATGTCTTGAACTCTATATATTTTTTATTTGAGTTGATTGAATGAAAAGTAATTTTGATTTATGACGTATTAAAAAAAAACTACTAACTAAAGCTCGTTCAAACCAATTTTCGGTGGAAGTTTGCATGGTAATGTACATCATATATTTTTTCTACTTTTATCATTCTCTTATTTTAGAAGTTAAAGGGGGGGGGGGACACACATTTTACCACTTTGGAAGTGTCTCTCGTGCAAACTATTCAGTTTGGAAAAAAATGATATTAGAAACCTCAATATCATTTTTGAAGACCTATCCATACCATACACGTACTTGTTTGATGAAAAAAAATTTTTGAGTTTCAGTTCTAAGTATGGGCAACCCCCAAAATTTATTGTTATTTTTTTTTCTATTTTTGTGTGAAAATCTTAATGCGGTTCACAGAATACATCTACTTACCAAGTTTCAACAGTATAATTCTTATAGTTTCGGAAAAAAGTGGCTGTGACATACGGACAGACAGACATGACGAATCCATATGGGTTCCGCTTTTTGCTATTTGGCTACGGAACCCTAAATAACTAGATGCTTTATCCTATACTATTAAACGAGTTAAGTGTCCCGACGATTTCGAAAACGGCTTGAAACCTTTTGATGAAAATCTAGGATTAGGGGTTAAAAATCACCATAAATCCAGATCTATGAGGGAATTATCTTCGAAAAGATTCATTTAAGGGAGAATTCATTTAATGATCGAAATTACATAGAAGGAGAACGCATATGATGCTTAAATTTAACCATCGCTTATAGGTACATTGGTAGACTAGCGGTTTTGGTGCGAGCCACTTACGTTTTGCTGCTTTTAGGTCCGGATTCGAATACCACCCATGAGACTTTATAGTTCTTTGTTTTTTAATTTTTTTATTTTGTGTGAACTTATGTAAATATTATGAAAATAAATAAAAAGACTTAAGAGTGATAAAAAAATATATTTTAACCTCTGTATTTTAGAGACAAATAGCGCCATCTTTGGCCATATAAGTTAATTACATACCTGGTGATTGTGCCGCTCTGTCCCGTGTTTGAAAATAGGAAATTTTCCACGGTTTTCTCTAAACTCAACCAGATGGCGCTGATAACCTTTGCAATAAGAAAATCTCTAAAAAGTCGCCAAAACTGATTGATATTACTGACTTATAAACGATGAACAACTTTCTAATATTACGTATCATAAAATATTTTTTTTATCAAAAAAAAAGGATGATTTGCATGTTTTTTTTTCAATAGAATCAAATTATAAAAAAAATTTATAGATATTTTCAGAACAAATATTGCTTGTCCTTTCGTCCCTTAGAAGGCCACTACCGACTAAAACAACACCCTGCAAAATGTTTCATAGAAAATATATCTTATATGTACTACTAAACAAGTTATCTTAGTTTATAAAAACTCCGATTGAACGAGCGACGCTCGGTCTCCCAGCTAGTTCAATATAATAAGAAAATTATCAGTATCATTATTTATATTACAATGAATTATTTTAAAATTATAATACCCATTTAAATTCAGTCACTGGGACTATATTGGGTTGTTAACTAAGTAACTATGATGGTTATCATCCCAGCGAATGTGTTATTGTCAATCAATCTGATAAGACCGTGAGAGTGAGTGACTGAATTTAAATGTATATTGGAGTAATTTATTATTCTTTGAATGATTATACTGATAATTATGTTATTTTAATTAACAAAACATCAACTTTTCTTAATCAATTTTATCAATTGAAAAACTTTCATCTGTATGGATAAAATAAATTGAAAAAATTAATAAAAAAATGAATCTATTTTTCTCGACAATGAAAACGAATTTCATGCTGCCACTTCACGGATGTAATAAGGGGGCCATTCCCTATGACATATACATAAAAATTATCTGTGATTCCTAAGTTTGATACTCTCCTTAGCTTGCGGAGGCACAACCGTGACTCCAAATAGCGTAAGACTTGGCTTGCAAAGGCTTGCAAGGCCGTGCCTCCACAAATTTTCGACATCACTTCGTATCTCCTTGCATGATACGTATCTCCTTGCAGGCTATTGCTAGGCAACGTTGTTATTCAATAAATGTTATGTGACTGAACAGATATTTTATGTTTTTAATATTGGCGACGAGGCCAATTCAATGGATTTAAAGAAATTAAAACGTACAAGAAGCTCAGTACAGTTTATTAACGCGCATAGAAAATGTGCTCGACACTCAAGACCTAAGTAAGTATATAGCCCCGCTTGGAGTCACTCGACAAAACAATAAAGAAATTTCACGAAATACAGAACAACATAGAACTAGAAACCGAAGATGAACATCTTGAGGAAGAAACCTTCTACATATTCGAGTTTGAGGAGTTGTGTATAGCACTGAAAACTACATTACGAAAACTAAGTACCTATTACTTCACCACTCATGGGGAGACCTCAGTCCGCTTGAGGCAGACAGAAACTCCAAGAGGGACTCCCTACCTACTGATGTTTGGAAAAGAGTTTAGAACTAAGCTACATGCCATGGTAGTCCCATACCTAGACCGGAGCCACGTAGTCAGAGGACAAGGAGAGGACATTTCTCTCCTGGAGACAAGGTGGCCAGGAGTTACTCCTCTCTTGCCCAGAAGTTTGAATTCGGCACAATAACCCGACGTCTGGGTGGAGTACATTATGAAGTTAGAACCGATGGGGGACTCCTGTGGATCCGTCACCTCGACCAGCTGCTGCTGTTTTCCCTGGTGTCCTGATTCGCGGGGGAGACGTGATACATATCTCCTTGCAGGCCAATGCTATGAATGATTGCTATGCGACATTGTTATTCAATAAATGATTTTTTTCTTTTAAAAAATCTTTTCTTTTATCGCTCTTGGGTCTTGTTATTTACATATTTATTTATGTTCATACTAAATAAAAAAAATTAAAAGACAAAAACAATAAAGACTCGTAGGATACGAACCCGGACCTAAAAGCAATAACATAAAAAGGTTCGTACAAAATTTGCCGCTTGCACCTCTGGGTTACGGACTACTTATAGAGGTAAGTCAAAAATAAGCATCATATACGTAAAAAAATTATGTATGTGTGCGTAATTCGAGCCCTTATTCATACAAGATAAACGCAAAACTATAATTGTAAGGGGACAAATATATCGAAATCCTTATTTAATTAACATTATTATGGTTTATTAGCGTACATTGATCTTGTAACTGCTCGCTGTTTTACGTAGTATGGTTTAGGGTTATTTATACTATTTTTAAATCGAGAAACCAAGTTATAGTCAGATTAACGCCATCTAACGGATTTTTTCAACCAGGGAGCACTAACGTTTAACCGTAATGAAATTCGAAGTAAATAAGTTTTTCTGCAATTTCAATAAAAGAGCTATTTGGTGAACAATATATCATAATTTACTATTGATGCAGTCAACTATCCTAATTATGGATGAAATTATATAAAATCCAAATATTTTTTCCATTGTTTTGCCGGGATTTTGGTTTTGTACTTATAATATCTGTAATAATACATTAATTAGGGTTTTAGGGCCTTATTAAAATTTTTTGTTTGTTTGTTAACTCTTTATTGTACAAATATTGTCACTTAAGACACAAACAAAGACGGGCTTATTCCTTAAAGGGATTTTTTCCATCCAACCCAATATAAGTACATAAAAGATACTTATAATTAATAGCAGGAGCAGACAAACACGTAGAAAAAAGATAGAGAGACAAAATCATCTTATATCTATATATATCCTGTATATTATCTTATATCTATATATATATATATATATATCCTGCACGATGGAAGATATCTCGTTTTGTCCCGATTTCGAAAACGAGTGACACCACTTGTGTAGAAAACTACCGGCCGATTGCCATTTTGTCCTCACTTGCGAAATTATTCGAGTCGATCCTACATAGGAAAATAATGGACCAAGTGAGCTCACAGTTATCGGACTCACAGCATGGATTTAGGCCGGGACGGTCAGTTGATACCAACCTCTTGACACTCGTCAATTACCTCAGCTTGCACATGGATAGAGGTACCCAGGTGGACGTGGTATACTTCGACTTCCGTAAGGCCTTTGACCGAGTCGACAATGATGTCCTTTTAGGGAAATTATGTGCTCTCGGGTTCACACCGAGACTACTTGCTTTAATCGCAGATTATCTGCGTGACCGGCAGCAGTTTGTACGCCATGGATGTTTTGTATCTCGCGCATATCATACTCGTTCTGGTGTGAGTCAAGGTTCTATCCTTGGACCTCTTCTCTTTACCCTCATGATTAACGACTTAGACATGGTTCTCAAGCATTCTATGTGCTTACTGTATGCCGATGACCTCAAGCTTGTTCTCGGTGTGAAGCAGGGAACTGATTGTGACTTACTCCAGGAGGATATTGATGCAGTATATCATTGGAGTGCCGCCAATAAGCTACTGTTTAATACAGATAAATGCTGCACTATGTCTTTCACACGATCTGTGTCGCCCTTGCATGCAAGGTATATACTTGGAAAGGACGAAATTCCTCGTGTTAGCACGGTCAAGGACCTTGGGGTCCTCTTTGATCCAAGGCTCACCTTCCACGAGCATATTCAAACCCTCACTGCCAACTGTTATAGTAGACTTGGCTTTGTATTAAGGAACGCCCGCGACTTCCGCGATCCCAATGCTATACAACTTGTATACTCAGCACTTGTGCGAAGTAAAATAGAGACTGCCTCAACTATCTGGAATCCTCACGAGGATAAGTATATCTTATTGCTCTAGAAAGTTCAGAAAGCCTTTCTCCGTTTTCTTTACAAGAAAAAGTTTGGATACTATCCGTTCATGTATCCCACAAAGTTTCTTCTCGGAGTACGGGTCTCAACTCCCTTGAAACGAGAAGAAATTGTAAACTTTTGACAGATGTCTGTCGAATATTGAGGGGCGAAATGCCATGCCCGCAATTAACGAATGTCTTGCGACTGTTCACACCGAACAACCGCGCGGCGATGCGCAGGCCGCGCCTGCTCGCGCCGCCGCTGTGCCGCACGGCTGTGAGCACTCCCCGCTCGTGCGCGCGCTGCACATGCTGAATCACCTGCTGGAGGCGGCACCGCAGTGTGATCTCTTTGCTGATCACTGGGCCAGCCTATTTAGAGAATGTCTGATATTCTGTGAGAATGATGGAAGAGTGAGCTCTGTATGTATGTGACCTGTTTATTGTTTAGGAAACGTTTTAAAATTCTGTTATCTAGTATTTATTATTATTATTATTTATTTATTCTTAAGTCGATTGTATGGTGCTTAATTTAGATGTATCTAATTTACTTTATTTGTGTTGTATACTTAATTTCTATAATAATACTGTGTAAAGGTGTATAACTGTCATGCAGTGTTATTAAAATGAATAAATAAATAAATAAATAAATCTTAACTAATTGTCTATGCAAAAACATATAATATTCAGTTTTACAGTCCAGCTACGATCTTTTGGCAGGTGGATGACACTGACAGGAGGGCGCTTTTGTCGCAAATCTGAATTTTTTCATACAAATAGTGTCATTTTTCAAGATGGCGGCGTTAGTTTCGGCTTTTCACCACCTGTAGTCGGACTGTAACAACATTTATCGTTTTACATGACTACAGCAAACCAAAAAAGACGGGTTATGTATGATATTGATAGTAGTGCGTATTATTTATGAAAATCTTTTTTTATCCTCAGTTGGATAACCTTTGGCATTATCTCACCTGGTGGTGATGATAATCCTGAGAATGGAGCGGGCTTAAATACATACCAAGATTCACAAACGCAATGGGGAAATGGCTCATCTTATTTTCATGTCGGATGAAACACATCAATGTTGTTAAAATTGATGATAATGCTAGTCAGTGGGCTAAGAATTTAAGCATTTCTAAATGGCCAAATCTAATGTTAATATTGGGACTTTACCTACACCACTGCATAGTTTTTCAGAGATAGCGGTGAAGGGCTGTCCTAGACAAGCGCAGTAGGGCAACTAGGCCGTGAAGCGAAAGCGGCGCGCAAGCAGGGTCGCTTTCTCGACGGCAGTGATATGCTAGTGTGACTGGGATGACTTTTGTGTGACTTTGGTTTCCCAGGTACCTGAAGAAGGTTGCAGGAAGCCACCGGATGCAGGTAGCGCAAGACCAGTCGGTGTAGAAATCCTTGGGCAGGCCTTTGTCCAGAGCTGTGGAAGTCTATTGGATGATGATGATGGTTAACCAGATATTTGTATCTGGATTGTATTTGAACCTCTTACCAAAACTTCTATTAGTGAAAATTGTAGATTTTAAGATGGGCGGATGCGCGATAAAATGTCGATATGACCGTAACGCTTATAATTTTAAATTAGTTAGTTCAAGTCCGTGAGGGTAGATCGCGGCGGTTACGTCGAAAGTAGTCAAGCCCAAACGCCAGAATCTCGATTTTTATATGTTTATAATATTTTTCTGCTTGTATTGCTATTGCTTAGAACATCACGTAGTACTGTTTATATCTGGCGCTGCCCCCATCAGAATACACACAGACCACCTATATATGTTCTGTGAGAATACAGCACGCTGCTTGGTGAAAGGTATAGGAAGGAACAGTGGTACCCACTGCGTGTATAATAAGGTTCTACCACTAGTCTTTTTCTTCTTATCGCGTGACACATTTAATATGCCGTGATAGACGGCACTTACCCGGTGTTGCACTTAGCATCACCCGCGGTCATGTGTAGTGCCGTTTTAGATTTACACCTACGGACGTGTGCAACGCGACCATCATATACATCTAGTAATCAAATGTGAAGGTGCCCAGATAGCATTTTTTGGTCGCAAAATATTTAAATCAGTAACAAATTGACAAAGTTCCGTTATTGTTTCGAAACAATGCAACTATGTTTGTTTCGGTTTATATGTGTGGTATCAGTGTTTACACAGTTTGACCGGAACGTGTTTCAGTAACTCTTTGTAGTCATTGTGTCGACAAAATATGTATAAATTTGTGACGACTTTAGTTTGGTTTACATGTGTTGTAACAGTGTTAACACAGTTTGACCGGAAAGTGTTTCAGTAACTCTTTGTAGTCGATGAGTCAACACGGTATGTACGGATTTGTGTCGACTTTATTTTCTACACATTGCGTTGAGTTTTCAACACACGAAAGATCAAAGATTAACTGTGTTGTAACGGTGTGGCAATTTTGTTACTGGAATAACATCAATGTACACAATGTTTCGTAATGTTACGTCATAGTTCCGAAACAAAATTTTACCAAAATAAGCTTAAAAATATCAACCAGCTGCACCTGGTTCTCAATTATTTCTGAATTGTATGCCAACTAAACATGAGTAAGCAGCCTAAAAAACGTAATTTCTGGACCACATCAACTTACTACAGGAAAATCAACGATTTATTAGTAAGACACAATGAAGCTCCAAGTAAGTAATTGCTTAATTTGTAATATAATATACGTTGATCATCTTTTTCTTCTTAAAACATAATAAATTAAAATTTTCTTGTAGTTGTTTTTTTATATTTGAGGATATTTACAGTATAGGATATTTATAGGAAATTAAATTTACGTATTGTTTCAGGTAATATATCAAATGCACGGTCTTCAGCATCTGACAATCAGAATAATAATACAAATAATTCAGGATTACACGATAATATTTTGATTCCTTCTAACGCCGTTGTTGATGCAGCTTCTGTAAATCCAATAAATAATCCTGAATCAAGTGGTGCCGAATTATCAAATATTTCTGCCGATGATGACGGTTCCGATTCCAACAGCATATTGCGAACCACTGAAAACATAAAAATACATAGTCTCCATTTTGTAAAAACAGTTCTCGACACAATGAACCATGGATATCATTTGAGACGAACCCTCTTCAGTAAGGACAATTGAGAATGGCATTGTCAACAGTTTGAGAACCGCTAGAAAGAATAAAGTGAGAGACACCATATTATAAATTCAGTAACTTTGTGTCTGCAAGTCGACGCAGTGTCGTAACTTTTTTACCAAAGACAACTAGAATAATTTTACTATAAAAACAAATGTTTTTGTAAGTTTATGGATTATTTTTTATTAAATATCATATAAGTAGCATGAAAAGTGCACAGTTTGATTAAACTATAAGGTCTGGAGTACAGAAAATAAACAAAACTTGTAGTGAAAACCATGTAAATATTTCAATAAACTGGTTAAATTGCAATCATATGACGGCCCATCGATGATTTTCAATATATTTTGTTAAGTAATACGACAAATTTCTTTTCCCACTAATATCACCATATCACAACACATTTAAAACTAATTAATTTTAAAAATAAACTTACGCTGTGAAAATAATAATGGCGAACCTTTCAATTGTACGAGTTTCCTTTGACATTTTACTTATTGTTTCTTTAGGTTGGAAAGAATGAAGAGAATTGACGAATGAACGAATGATTTCTGAAATAGTAGGAGCAATGTTACCACACAGCGTCGTAACTTTAAAACCAAATGTTACCGTGTCGAGAAGTGCCCCACTTTAGTAGCAGCGACCGAAACAAAGTCGTAGCAGCGACCAAAAATGTTACTGGTGTCGTCTTTTCCGTGTCGACTGGTTTCGTAACGGCTACCAAAAAATGCTATCTGGGTGTCCTCATAGTGTTTTCCTTTACTGTTAAAGCAATCGGTATGAGAATGCATGTAAGTTTCGAAAAACTCTTAAGTTCACTGGCCAGGATTCGAATCTGAGACCTCTGGTTAGGAGGTCGAAGTCACTACCGTGGATCCACGCTCTGAAGCTATCAGATCGGCAGTTCTTTGTACAACTTAGTCAGTTTACCAAACTTTCTAATCAAATTGATGGCAATAGCAACTCTCCATAATTCCTAGATCACGCGGTTGCACAGTGTCATATAATTGAGATGCAAAATGTTGCGTTGTGCGGCCGCCGACTGCAGCCGAGTGGGGTGAAGGGGGGAGGGGAGGGGATTCGTACTAGACCTTTCTCCCAAGTTCTGGGTCAAGTTTTATGTAAGCCACCGTGTTTATGTTTGTGCAGGCGGCCGTACCGTTCCTCTGCTGTTTCATGACCATGTCTGATAGCGAAGTAATAGTTCTATTCTCTTAATTTTGTATGTGACCATACATTTTGTGACTGTACGTTGCTAAGTAGACCTGAAATGTATGCATTTTGAAAAGTAAAGTTGAGGTTAATTTGAGATAGTTAAATGATTGGGATACTTGAATATATTATAAAGTCGCTGGCATCAGTGGGGGCTTCGTTACAATTTCTTTAATAATGTCGTTACTCTTATCGCTAGCGTTTTTCTTTTGATTGACATTGGTGTCGATTCGGTGTTTAGGATTAAACTTATTTGACAGAACTAAACTTAATTTTAGCATTCTATCCTTGTCTTTTCGATACAGAGAAAAAGACAAAACACTTAAATTAAGTTTAGTGCTGTCAAATAAGTTTAATCGTAAAAACAGAATCGACACCATTATCAGGGACTTTATTCTGACTAATATCAAGCATTTATTTGGTTATTTTAAACGGTTGCACGTTTCTTTCTCTCATTTTAAAAAGTTTTATAATTTCTAGCTCCTTCATCGTCTTTAACTAGATCTCTTTTTTAATCTTACTCTTCTTCATTATGCCGTTGGAAAACGTCACCACTTCGAAATGTCGTAGTTAGTCGTCCACCTGTGTGATCGATGCAACCACGCAAGCCAAACTAACCCACGACCTACCTTCTTAGTTATTTTCTAGGTCTGAGGCGTTTCTTCACGGATCTACACTTGAAAAGGTCGTACTAAGTCGTAACTTGGTTCTTAGCTGCATGTACTGTAGACTTTAATTGACTAGAAAGCAGAGTTAATAAAGTTAGGTACAGCAAGATGTAGAGTTTTTTGCAATAAGGTGGTTATAATTTCGGGAAGTAGTTACTTTACGAAGTATCTATATGTATAGTTTGGAAGATTTCACATTTTGGGAAGTGGTAGTAATAGTAGCAAGTGACCGTTCCTTAGAAGTAGACCTCAAAACCCGAAAGGATTCTTTTTTTTTACCCTCAATTGATAAGCCCTTGGCATCATCTCACCTGAGCGTAAGTGATGATGATGCCGAAGATGGAAGCGGGCTTACCAAGAATCCCCAACGCAATGGGGAACTGGCTATCTTATCTTCATGCCGGAACACATCAGTGCTGTTAACATTGATGTTTGGCGGCAAGACTTAGATAAGATGGTGGTAGCTAGCCAGGCGGGCTCAGAAAATGCCCTACCACCAACCAAACCGAGTCCACAAAGTTGGACCCCGCCGGGAATCGAACCCGCGACCTCCTGATGTGAAGCGAGCGGCAAGCCACTACGCTACGCAGGCGGTTAAAATTCTGATACATAATTCATGCGGATCTCCATTATTTTATTCCTGTTTCCTGATACTTCTCTTGCTTACTTCTCTCTTTCATACTCATTGCTCCTTTCCGTCATGCATGTTCGTCGATTTCGGGTGCTCCTTTCTTGACCCTATTTCATGTTGAGATCCAAAGATATTTATTATATAGGGTGACTTTAAATTAGTTCTTGATACGAAAGTTAAAGATAAATTAAATAAGTTGCATGTTTGACTCTCCATACAAATCGATGAACTGACCGGCCAAGTTAGTATGAAGACTCCAAAATTTTTTTTGCGATTTGACTATGGGTTTCTTAGGGAAAGTTGTTTGTTATCATGAGCACATTCATAGTTTTTCGTATCAAGAACTAATTTAAAGTCACCCTATATATCTGCATAACGTCCTGACTGCCGGGGCATGAGTCTCTCCTCATACCTAGGGAAGTTTAGGCCATACTTCACACACGGAGGCAAGGTCCAGTTTGGTGGAGGTGGGTCAGTGGCTTTTTAATTCTGCAACTAAATCGGGATAACTAGAGATTTGTGTTTCGCTCTTTGTATCTAAACTCCGTTGCTTAACATCACCGCTGTTAATACCTATCTACCTATCTATTTATAGTTATTAAAATACCGTTAAGTAAACAGGTGTTTTATTTGGCTATTCATAGTTCGCTTAACGGCTCATTCGCGCTGAGATGTAACATAATATTAGGGGTACTAAGGCTGAATGTTGTTAAAGTAATAATAAGGAAAAATAAAGAAAACAACTTCAATCAAAGGTATTCACGTCGCCATGCTTTAGAATCTAAAGTATGGCGATAATCTAAAGTTTAGATTACTTTTATGGTAATGTCGTAGTGGCCGTGACTCTCCATGAAGTCTATTTTCAATTTACACTTGAAACACACAAAGTGTGTTTGAAATTTTAAGGGGTTACTCAGAATCAAGTATAGAATACAGGAAAAATATATAAAAACATTCCAATCTCGAATTATTTTCAGTTTCCCATACAAATTCTTGATTCACTATTCCGTTTTAGCAAGGGAAACTGAAAAAGTGCAGATCGGATTTTTTCAATATTTTTCCTGTATTCTATACTTGATTCTGAGTAACTCTTAAAATTTGAAACACACTTTTATTAACACCTCTATAGGTACATTAACCTGTTCGTCACACGAATGTTAAATTGCATCTTGCATTGGTTGGAATTAAATCTGCGTCCCTCGGCCTAGCAGGCAACTAAATTAAGCCAAATATTGTTGTTCAGTTTTTAAGGTCTTGAAGTATTTTAGTATTCTTCCGTCGCAGGATAGATGCATTCGAAATGTGGTGCTGGCGCACAATGCTCCGAATATCATGGACTGAGCGTCGTACAAATGCGTCTACCTTGAAGGAACTCAACATCAAAATAAGGATCTCCACCATCTGCATGCAACGAGTTCTAAAATTCTTCGGACACACGGTCAGAAATAGATCAGACAGCTTGGAAAAGCTAATCATTACTGGCCGTATGGAAGGAAAGAGGAGTAGAGGACGTATGCTTATGCGATGGACTGACGCGATCAAAGAAGTCACCGGGATGACACTGCAGTCCAACATTCACCGTGCTCAAGACTGAGCGGCTTGGCGAGCTGTGGTTGCCACCACAGCTCTCCAGGCCGCTCGGTCTTGCGACCCATGATAGTCACGTCCCTCAGACATGAGGAAACGACGAGGAAGAAGAAGAAAAAGTATTCTTGAATAGAAGGGACGTACTTAAGTAAGGGACACATGATGGAAATAAGTATTTACTGCATTTATAAGTAATTTTTCTATTAGACGTTAAACCACACAACTAGGTGCAAGTTAGAAACGGTAAGTCGTAACAGAATTTTCTCGACTCGCTCTGTGGGCCCTTTCACTGCAAGCTGCGCGGGCGCAGCACAGAGAAAACCGTGAAAAGGGGCCCCGGCCGTAATGTCACACAATACGCCGCGGTAACAGGATGTCAGCTGACATCGATACGGTAACTGTAATGCCTAGTTTACACGATACTAGACCAAGTAGAAGTGCATTGCTTGCTTTCTATGTGATGTGATTTGATACTTCAGACAAAGCAAGAAATGTACTTCAACTTGCTACATTGTATGTTATACAGCCTAGCAGGCCTGGTATTTTTTAAACGAGCTCAAAGAAGTGTAAGAATCTTGTAAGCCTGCTCTCATTAACAGCGAATTGTCACTTACCATCCAGTGAGACGATGCCTGGATTTACCTACCAGTGTGGAATAACGGAAGTGCATATAAAAACCCATAATGCATAAAATATATCCTACGTCACTCTGACACTTCGCACTCCAAAATAAATCAAATCTGTTAACGCTACAGACAGTAACAATGAAATGGAGATTCAGAGGTACATGCAAACTGGTGATGCTGCTCGTGAAATTAAACTTTTGTTTTTCTTTGCCGACAGCGTAAAAAAAAGAACATGTGGGCCAGGTTTGTAAAGTTCAAAACTTTATGTGCAATTACATACCTAAAACAAAAATGTAGAGCAAAGTTAGAGCCACCAGTTCAAAGTTTTGTAGGTACCATCACCCTGTATACTTTCATACACCCGAAAAACATTACGCTCCGCTTTGGCAGTTAGATAAAAATGGTTTCTCGTAAGAGTTTGCTAAAGTAAGTTCCTTCTTTGTCCTATTGTCCTTATGACCAAGGGACGTGACCATTGTGGGTCAATCGTGTGCCCATACCGCTAACGTCGGCTCCTATGGACAAAAATGTATGAAAATCTCAAATCCTGGCGCCTGTGGCATGAAAACCGGTTGCCGGCCCTAGCCGACTGTGGCTTAAATTAATTATAATATCTAATAACAACAATATTTACTAGAGAATCACATTGTACCTATCAAATTCTTTTACCTGAACATCTGATTTCTAGAGTGTATGAGGGTCGCACTGCAAACGACCGTAGGTAAAAATCCCAATGCCCTACACGTGACCGCGGATTATGCTAAGTATAGTATACAACACCAGACAACTTAAATTGCGCTACACGATAATAAGAAGAACACAATTAAGTACAGACTTGCACCCAGCTCCAGCGGAGCAAGGATATGAAACTTCTTTGCTTTTAATATCCTTAAAATACATTTTCATCACCATAGCTAAATTGGCCAAGTTTTTTTGCAGCTGTCATTTTAATCAACATAAGATAAAATTGGTTATAGCGAAATATGCGTAACGCAACTGACGTCATCGTGGCTTCCGTCTCACATATAATATACTTGATGACTCAACAAAATCAGATATCCATCAGCATCAACTAGCATCATACGTATAATTGTTGTCTCAATCGTGAACTTCGGTTAACTAAGCCATCATGTTTGTTTGTCCCCATTTGTCCAGCCGACTAAACACCTTTCTTTACCCACACATTGATAAAAGTATTACACTGTATTTACACTGTGTCTACGCTCAGATAGTGTATATTTCGCAACAGTGTGAGTGTTTGAAGTGGGGATGCGTTTGCGAGCGAATCGCGTCTCTTTGCTTCCGATCTGTGGCTTTGTCTCTATGTGTGCGTTGTCAATGGCATAGTGTAAGGTTATGTGTGCGTGTTGCGTAGACGCACGCAATGCCAATGTCAGTTGCGTGCGTTGCGTATAGTACAGGAAAGTCGCGTAAGGTCCGTCGTCGTCGTCGGCGTTATGTTTTGCTTTAAAGCGACCGGAAAATTTCTTGCTTATGGAGGAAATTGCGATGATTGCTGTTGACGGCTATTTCTTGCTGTTTATGATGTGTAAGCGAATTAAAAATGAAGAACTTAGTTGTAAGCAATCTTTTCTTTGGTCCAATGATTAAAGTTTGCTGGTATGTAATCTCCTCAAAGATTTCTTAGAACCTTATTATTTTTATGGTTGAGATTATTTTTCAACCGACTTCGAAAAAAGGAGGGTCTCAGTTTGACCTATATGTATGTATGTATGTTTTTTATGTATGTTTTTCCGTGATTATCTCGCGTTTGGCTGAACCGATTTTAATGCGGTTTTCAGAAAAGTATTTGTTACATTTAGGAGAAGGTTTTAGTATTTTAACCGACTTCAAAAAAATGAGGTTCTCAGTTTAACCCGTATGTTACGCGATTGAAGTTGGTTTTAGACGCTTTCAGCGTTGTCGATTATTATTATTTATTACGATAATTTAATATCAATGTATAATAGTATAACTGAGCCAGTTTAATGACACCTTTAATAAATTGATACGCATAATATTCTTAAAATAGTTTAAATATTATCTAAAGCCTTACAGTTGTAAGCAAAATATTAAATTAATTAAATGTCTCATTCCCAAAATATTTTAAAGGAGTTGAAAAACTGTTTATATTTAGTTTATTCCTTATTTTAATTTACTCTTCTGTTCTTATTACGACGTTACACCAACAACAGAACGTATCGCATTATATTTTGAAAATTGACCATTTATAATAACAACTGTAGAGCTAAGCGGTAGGAAGGCTGCGCGCGCGCCGCCGCCGCCGCTTGGTGCAGTGAAAGCTGCATTGGATCGGTGCATTCTACGCCGATTGGTGCGTCTAGATACTGGACAGAACTAGGTCTTTGGAAAGTTTGGCTATTTTTTGGGAAATTACTGAATTAATTGTCATAGAATAGGTATCTGTTGGTAATGTTTTATATAATGTAAAGAACTAGAATTAAGATCCGTTAATTGGAGCTTCCACTCACTCTAGTAAATAACTTTTGTACAACGATTTTGATGAAATGTCAAAAAAGAACACGTGTTTCTTCCTACCGAAAACTGGTTTGACGTATTTTTTACAGAGTCTCACAATTTTTTGTAATACAGATAACGGTGTCGGTATAGTAATTAAACTATTTAACATTCAGTGGCTACATATATTACTTACTACAATGGTATGAAATCTAAATAAGCGTTCTTGTGCATATTAAAAAATAATACAAGTCCCACAAATAGCGCGGAGTAATAAAGTCAAAAATATTTTCTACAAAAACCTACCCTACATACCTTAAGTATCAAGACTCTGCGCTCAGACTAACATCGGTAGAGGATCTTAGACCTAGGGAAAGTCGGTTGCAGTCACAGTGGGCGACTGCACTATGGTCTAGGCACTACTCATTATGGGTGTCATTACTGTACCTGGCTGATTCATTGCGAAATGTCAAATAGAATTGCTGAAAGCTTAGTCTTTAAAATAGTTAAAGTAAGGCTCTATTAACGCTATTTACTACGTTTCACAACGCACTTTGAGCCTATCGTATGTTTTCTTAAGACTGACATCTATCCGGCTCGAAGGACTAATATTTTGTGTACAAAGAAAGGACTTGTTTAGTTTAATACAATATTTTGGTTTAGTTTAACTTTAATAGAAAAGCTAAAACAAACGAATTAATATAAAAAGAGAAAATAACTGTTAATCAGTTGACATCATCAATGTAATCCGCGAAACTAGACCAGAAGACCAAATACAATAAATGTAAAAGAGGCAAAAGAACAATGGCTGGTTGGAATAAAAAGTCCGTAAAAAAAGAGCGGATTGTTCCAAATTGAAATGATTTCCCACACGTAACGTTACGCGGGCGGACATCGAGCACGGTCCGTTATGCCGCGGCAGTGACATACATTCGCGCTGTTAAGGTGGAACGCTTTGATATGGCAATAGTTTTAAAATTTTCCGAGGGTTTTTGTGATTAAAAATACAGTTAAAATACAAAATATTGTAAAATTTTTAGATTTGTTTTACGAAAATTTAACAATATTTTGTATTTTGAATGCAATTTAATGTAAATTGTGAAATACAAGTTGCCAGTTTAGGATATTACGACGAACATTAAATTGTGATAAATTAATAAGCATTCTATAGTAAATAATGTACCATTTTCGTAAAATAAATCGGACGCAGTAAATAATAACACAAGGGAGACGCTAATCAAGAAAAACCTGAATTCGAAACTCACGCCAAGATTGGAAACTAGAATACATTAAAAATAAATTACGTTATTGCTATTATCATACAAATGTTTTTGGAACAAAATGTAATTATTATCGAAGATAAAAGTTATTTTTATGAAAAACACTTATCATTTGACTTTTCTTCACGAAATTGGCCTGTCTGACAAATTTAACACAGAACCACATCATAATGTACCTCTTAATGTTTTAAATTTAACTATCATAATTTTCGCATTCAAAAATCTTTATGTCATGTTTTTGCTTACCCTTAAGTGATCGTGCTATCTTTTATCGTTAACCTAGAGGAGAATTTACTTCACTTTTACATACATTGCTCTCTACGTATTAATGATTTGAAATGCTTGCCTTACATAGAAAGCCATGTACTAATTGCAAGAGGACTAAAACTGTGTTTACTACGTTAAATTATGATAGAGTTTATTTTGCGCTTTCTGATTTTGATGAGGCTCTTCAGTGTAGGCATAGAAGAGTAATGCCTTTTAATAATATGGGGCGGTTAGTTTACATTTTGCTATCAAAATTCAACAAATTCATTGCCTTAAAATACCTTTTCCTCTCTAATAAATTCAGTAGTGGAAGCCTAAATGGCTTTAGTAACTAAAAATATTAAGTATGTGTCAAGGAACGGCATAGCACTGATCCCTTAGGTTAACAGCTCATAAAATAAGCCATTGCAGGTACCCTCCTCGGTCCTCACGTCCCCTAAAGGGGACAATATCCGTGGGGCTTTCCCTGGCGATCTTTTAAATAAAAATTATTGCGATGCATTGGAACTAGATACAAAAAAGTGTTACATATAGGACAAACAAAATATACAGGGTGTCCCAAAACTAATGCGACAAATTTTGGCTGGTGATAGCTTTGATCAAGACCTATCAACATAACGAAACATATGTTCAGCAAAAGTTTATGGTTTTCGAATTATACCAGATTTAAAAAAATAATTAAAATCACTACCTTGCCGTAGTCTTTTGAGCTTTTGTTATAAAAAAAACACATACTTTGTAATTTTTTTTGCACTCAAATATTTTTGATTAGTGTCTCTACCCGAAGCTACTATTTATTCTACAAAAGATTTAAGATGCCAACAGAAATACATCATCAATTCAAGAAAATTCTTTAAAAATATCCGATAATGAAAGTTTAATCATCGGCGACGTAAAAAAAATGTACTGAATGATTTTGTCTCATATGCTACAAAAATTTCTTGTTTCATGACCATTTTAGAAATGTATAATAAATGTATAATACTTGGACATTTTCGTTGAAAACATTAAAGCACTATTTTTGATCTCAAGGTGCAGATTTTTATTCGAGGTTTTTCAAATAAAATTAATTAGAATGATTAAAAATAGGAAGGAGATCATATTGTTTGTATTCTACAAAGTCATCGTGACTTACTACCTGAGATAAAAAAAAGAAAATAAAACCAGCCAAGTGCGAGTGGGACTCGCGCATGAAGAGTTCCGTACCATCGTACAAGAAAGTCCAAAAACTACGTCTCTTGTATGGGGATCCCCTTTAATTTTTAAATATAATTTTATTTATTATATTTTTTCAAGCGTCTGCCTGTTGCCATTATTAAGATCGAGCTAAAAACGCCAAAACTCGTTTCTAATAGGGGAGCCCCCTTTAATTTAGATTTTTTTGTATTATTTGTTGTTATAGCGGCTACAGAAATACAAATTCTGTAAAATTTTAATTGTCTACCTATTACGGTTCATAAGATATACCCCGCTGACAGACACACAGACGGGCGGACGGACGGACGGACAGCGGAGGCTTAGTAATAAGGTCTCGTTGCCCTTTGAACTTAGAAGCCTAAAAAAAAACTCATGCGCAAGTCCGACTCGCACTTGGCCGGTTTTATTTTCTTTTTTTTATCTTAGGTGATGGTGATGGTGACCTTGTAGAACCCACACATGATCTCCTTTCTTTTTTTAATCAATATAATTAATTTTATTTGAAAAACCTCGAATATAAGATTTTTAAAATCTGCACCTTGAGGTCAAAAATAGCAATTAACTCAGTTTTTGTAAGGAAAATATCCAAGTATTATACATTTATAAAATGGTCATGAAACAAGGATTTTTTGTAGCATATGAGACAAAATCATTCAGTAAATTTTTTTTACGTCGCCGATATTTAAACTTTCACAATTGGATATTTTTAAAGATTTTTTTGAATTGATATTGTATTTCTGTTGGCAGTTTATTTTTTTTGTATAAAAAATAGTAGATTCGGGTATATACACTAATCAAAAGTATTTGAGTGCAAAAAATTAATATATATATATATATATTAATATAAATTACGTAGTTTTTTATGAGAAAAGCTCAAAAGAACACCGCAAGGTAGTGATTTTCATATTTTTTTAAAATCTGGTATAACTCGAAAACCATAAACTTTAGCTGAACATATGTTTCGTTATTTTGATAGGTCTTGATCAAAGCTATTACCAGCCAACATTTGTCGCATTAGTTTTGAGACACCCTGTATAATATTTTTATAAAAACACCTTAGTACGTCGAAGTAATTCTTTTCAGTGCTACAAACGAAATTATGTTTCAGGACTGAGGAGGTTATATTGATTTAGGAAATTCATATTTTTTTGATCATTTATCGTAATCATCAACAGCCACAAGACATCGACTGCTGGATATGGACACTGTTTCCCCATGGCCTGTTTAGCCGTAATCGCCACGCCACGGTTGGGGCGGTCTCAGTGTGATGGTACAAATGATGCTGCTGCCCAGCCTCCGGCTCTCTGATCTCTTAGTCTTCGTCGCCTCTTGCGACACCCATGAGCAGAGATAGGTTCAAAGATACTTTATTCTCATAAAAGACAATGTCACTTACATGAGAAGAAGGCTTAAATAATATGTAGTGTTTATCGTTCACACCGCACCGCACAGAATACATTGATATAAATGGTATAAATTTTTAAACTGCCTTTTACATAACTTGTGAATTTCTTAATTGGAAAGGATATGTTGAGGATGAGATGGGGTTGTTATTCGAGAGCCTCACCACAGGCAAGGTAGGTAATTTGTTTTAAATTGAAACCTAAATTATGCAGGTAAGTGTCTTTACTGTACACCAGTGTACGGCAACAGAGAGTGTTATATATGACAGTTAGTTAAGCGTACTCAACACCTAATACAATCATAATTTAATTTTCATACAAAACTTAACGTGGCCGTATTATACAGTTAACCTTTGCCCAAACGAAACAGACGGATCATAACATACAGTTACCCATAAAATTCAACGCGTAATCTTTCTTATATGTGTATGACTGTTCGTATGTAATATGTATGTAAATGTATGATTCACGATCCGCCGTTAAGGTTGTGAGAGATGAGATAAATTATCGATCATAGATAAATCATTGATCGTTTGATTCGTCGTGTTAATGATCCGTGATTTTTTGTTATATTGTATTTAAATAAGGATGAAGCGATTATATTATGTAATGTTGATTAAGTATTTAATCCGTACAGTTTGAAGCCGTTGTTTCTTTTTACAAATAAATAAAATGGAAAAGATGCTGGGCGTTCCTCATCATTATTTATTTGGACAAAGTTTTGTAGATTACTACAGTACTTATTATACTTGAAGTTAAATACTTGAGAATTTTGAAAGAATGGATTTCCAAAGAACAATGTAAAAATAGAGAATTAATTAAGAAAAGTTTGTTTGTTTGTTTGTTTGTAAACTCTTTATTGTGAAAGAACAAAATACAATTCATAAAACAAGGACAAGACATACAAGGGCGGACTTATCCCTTACGGGATCTCTTCCAGTCAACCTTAGACTTTAGAAGAGGAATTACATTAATAATTTAGGTGGAGCAAAGGCTACAAACACGACTTATAAATCTTATAAATAACACATCTTAAATATACATATTTAAATATATAAATAAATATTAAATATAATACATACAGTAATATACATACAAAAATAATATATAAAGTTGTTAAGAGTGTCCTGAACATTAAATATCTAATCTGTATTGTTTAGTTTTATTTATGCTTCAGAAATTAAAACCCATTCGATGAAATTTTGTTCCTTTTGTTCCCGTTAACTGTGGCTTCTAATCATGAAACTGAACAACTTTTCCCAAAGTATAAACAATATGAAAAATAAAGTAGAACTTCTCATTCAAATTCACCATGATGTTATTTAACCAACTTTGTATGGGGAGTGCAAATTATTTTTGTTCCGATCATATGGGTTCTTTAGGAGCAAAAATGTTCAGTTTTATCAGCAGAGTCACAGTTAACGGGCACAAAATGAATCACATTTCATTCTTTGTATTATAATGTCCCGTGTCTCAGTAGTGAGCATATATATGTTGTTAACAATACGATATTGCAACTGGACGGTGTACAAATGAGCGGGAAAATCCAGCTGATTATGTAGACTAAGTACTAAGTCTCGTTCTTTCTTTATCAGCCACAATACACCATAACCCCCATAGAAAATGTCCAATGGGAATACCGAACAGTGTTCTCACTATAAAGCTGTCTTCAGAGGCATGCTTAGTTTGGATTTCTTCTGCTTTTATTATAGGCAATTAAACAAGTAAAAACATTTTTTGAAGTTTCTTAGGTCTCAGCCCATTGTTTTGATTAATCCGTGAGCTGGTAGACCCGAATGTACTATTATTTATATGTAAACTTTCAGACTTATGTTAAAAGGGAATTATAGTATGTGTTGGGGAGAATTTGAGTTAACACGGGGACACAGAATTAATCTATCATGTGTGATATCAAAACTTTGTAGGTAAGTTTTACACCTTGTATACTTATGTATTTGCCTTACTTTTGCCTTTTTTTTGGTATAAAATTGGCTTCTACTTACGAAACTGAACAACTTTAATTGCACGAGTTTATTGAAATCAATGAAAAAGTTTGGACTTTTTAAAACGATTAAAAATGCGATCAGCTGGATAATTAAACAAATTTGAATGGGAAGTATTTTTTTTGCGATTATGTAAGTTTGCGATTCGTAGAGACTAAGTTAATGTATTAATGCACCTTTTTCAACTCTTTCTTTAGTATACGATACACATGTGCACTTCACTATAAACACTATAAACAGCCAGGCATCTCAAATATACAAGTTATTCAAACTAGGTAAATTCCTCTCTTCTAGGAATTAGATTACAAAACTTGGAAAAACTGAAGTTATATTGTACATACTATTCCAAAGCTCTTGGCATAATGCAAAGTAACCAGTACGAATGTGAAACCAGCCTAACAACAGCGAGCGCAAATCTGTGCCACGACCCCAAAACTTGGACCAGTTACAAAATGAACTGTACACGTTCATTACTGTACGATAACGCTGCGCCGCCGCCGCTGCCGGTGCTGGTGAATCAGACGATGGTACACAAATTGTAACTGTTATTTAACAGTTTATAGTTATTGCAAGTGTGTGTTTAGCCTAAGGGTATAATTTGAATGATTAAGTTTGCGACGGTGTGAGTTTTACAGTTATTTGCAATCATAAATAATCATAACCAGATAAATAGGTATTTTGAAGCCTTGCTAAAATTTTAAAACATCTAAGAAGGGAGAGAGTATAGGTATACGAGTCTCCTTCGTTTAATCATCTCAAACATACTTTTGCTTTTCTTCTGTTCGTAATTTATTTTTTTTGCCTTTTTTGTCCTTTTGCCGACATTTTGATAGACTCAGTTAAAGCGAAATAAATAGCTGAGTGACTGTATGGAACATCATCAGGATTGAGGTATCCTTCAGAGAGCGATAGGAAGTGTCCATACTGTTTGTAATACTATTTAATATACTGTAATACTACCGCCATTTTGTGTTTAGTCAGAGGCAAGTGGTTTAGATTTCACCGACTCTGTCATACATAATCTGGGGATTTTAGAAAATAATTTAGTTATCGCCTACAGCAGAATTGTTATGCTTTGTCTGTCGCGTTGATGTCTTTTGTATGAGCGATTGAAATATTATGGAAAATGTATCCAGCTATTGTAAACTTTTGAAAAAAAAAAATTAAAATTAATGGTAAGTTCATTAAAATTAATGATTACAGATTTTCACATGAAATGCATTAGGAATATAGCTAGTAATGTGCAGAATCTCAATAGCAATTTATCTATTAAGAGTTAACGAGCGGATGCGCAGTGACATTGCGCAGTACAGTTATTCAACGGTTATAATAGTTGTTCACGACCACTAATGGATCTATTAGCACAGCGCAATCGATCATCGGTGAAAACAATTTCCAGTTGTCGCACAGAGCGGGGAAATGCAATTTTCTTATGCAACGAGCTCGAATGCGATGCAACCGTGTACAAAACCGACGTTTCTAATATTACACACATGCATTTAGCTTTCTTCGACATACTCTGTACGGCGGGCGGCAAAAAATCTAGTGCTTTCTTTTTCAATGTCGACGAAAGAGACCGTCTTATGCATAAACGGAACGTCAAACTGAGACAGACAGATATTATGATATTGCGTGCAAATAATGTCGCGTCTAACGTTAAAATTCGAACGTCGGATTTCCCGCCAATCGAAATTGACGGTTCCGCTGTGGAAATAAGGCAGTGTACGTTTGAAAATGGAATACTAGTGATGTGCTCTTGCGTTGGTTCGTATCGTAGCCGTGTTGTCGATTCGCGTGCGTCTAAAGTGGGACAAGCGAAAGCCTTTCTCCGGCATTTTATGCCGTTAGTTTTTTTGTGGCCGCCATTACACCAATATGGCGGGTGGCATCATTTTTTCGCTTTATCACGTTAGATCATTCTTGTTATAGATGTTCGAAAGCTGCGCGCGCTTCGGATCGGAGTCGCATAACTGTACAGTTGAGAAGAGTGACGTAATTGGGGTTTTTGCTACATTTTCCTTTTGCGGTTGTCGACTTTTTGCTCTGTTAAGGTCTCTATCAGACATAATAGTAGATAACAACTTTTGTTTTATTTTATTTGTAGCTAGTTTTGTTTAGGGTAATACTTGATTGTAGATTTGATTAATTTTATTTGAATTTAATTAGTACATTGAAATATAATAATAAATTAATAAGAGACTCTACAGCTTGCTATAAAATATTTATTTTATATTTAAAACAAATAATATTATCCATCCAAACATGTCCATATCATTCAATTACCTGTGTTTTAAAAGCATTAAAGTTAAAACAAATATTAGATAAAACAAATTATTTAAAGTTGTGTTACATCATAATATTTTAGTGTTATTCATGTTATAATTTAACCTTTAGTATTTTTTTCATGTGCAGTTATATCTATGCCATATATTATGTGTTTTCAAAATTTTAAGATTGCTTGGAAGAGATCTCGAAAGTCATAAGTCTGCCATTTCTATGTACATATCTATATTTTTTGTTTTTATTAGTGTTTAGTATGCAAAAAAGAGTTTACAAACATACAGACAAATTATAAGTTTATCCTCCGTTCCAACGGTCAGCACAGGTCTCCAAATCTTGGAAAGAATCCGTTCGTACGACCTTGCTTCGAATCTGCGATGAAAACATCGCAACATATCTGTACTAAAAAGAAAACCACAAATATAAAAAATCTTCATTGGAGATTTCTGACAAAAAACCTGAAAAAAAGATTCGTAATAAAGAGGGTATATTTAACCATATTATGGGTTTCATCCAAGGAATTTATATGTGGTAAGATATACAAGTTCTTTGGTTTCATCTTCATCCCGTCTTCACAGCCATAGACTGCGTTAACTATGCAAGATCATGGCGGACGAGCGGATGTCCCACTTGCGGGTCCCGTTAGCCGGAGAAAGTGCACCGCACGGCACCGGCTCAGCTCGCCTATGCAAATTATGCAATTACGTTTCTGAACGCAGTCGCGCGCGGCGGGAAAGCTGGGAAAAGGCGGGAAGAGCACAGAGAAGTAGTAAAAACTCGCTGACTAAAAAGTCTTTATTTCACAATAAAAGATAAACAAACACAGAAGAGAAAAAATACGGACCGCATAAAGCAAACAGCGTTCGAGTTATCAGCACATTTTTTAAATAAATATTCCTTGTGTGCATTAAAGCACACATTCATACATACATACAAAATCTTCTCTATACTTTTGTAAGTAGATTCTATACTCATTTAAGCCTGGTAGAAGTAAGTTGTTATAAAAACATTTTTCCTTAATAATAATAAAATTTAAAAAAATCAAGAAACAAGCAAACCTATACCCTTGATATAGACATTCAAGATTTACATTTTCCTATTATTCATTGAATCCTGAGATCTAAGACGATAATACTATGTTCAGACTAGCTTTCTATTAAATTATTTTTCTCATGAAAATCACAAAAATATAAATAAGACAATAGCAAACATTTCCAAAAATTATATTTCGGTAAACTACGTATATTTTTGTGTTTACAGCCAGTACAGCTTGGCAACTGTGATGAGAAAAACTTTAAAAGGCTTTTAAATTATAATTTATGTAGTTGATTCTATCAATTGTAAAAAAAAAATACCATGTCAATGATTACTTTTCGGACCTTAGTTAATGGCAATAAACTTTATTTTTAACCGAATTCAAAAAAGGAGGATGTATGTTTTTTTTATATGTTTGTTACGCGATTACTCCGCCAATTATAAATGATTTTGATGATTATTTTTTTGTTCAAAATCAAGGTCCAACATGGCGGCCGGCGGATGGCAAAGAAAGTGTCACGGTCCCCGCGACCAACGTAACGCATGTAACTGACCTCCTTCGGCCTACCTTTCCCCGCGGACTTTCGCCGGCCCACATCCCGGCCGCGTAAACAACGCGCGAACTGCAGGCATAGACAAGCTAGAGGGTGTAGTGTGTGATAATTATGTGAAACTAAAACATGTTCAGACTAAAAAAGTCTACAAAACAAGATTACAATGACAGCTTCAAATTCATTCGGTGAACAACAATAGTCTATCATTATTTTGTTTTTAGAGAAGTCCGATTTTTTGTATCACAGCATCACATCCTCGAGAATGGGAGACCCGTGCCCTCGCAGTGGGGACGATATAGGTTTGTTAACGACTCACATTGGTAATTCAATAATAGTAATGAAAAATTGAAAATTCAGAAATGAGTCATTTAAGCACACCCCGTATGTGAACTTATGGCCGTGAACGGTGAATTATTGCACAGTGGGTGACTGTTTCACCTGCTCTAGTTCTGTCGAAATGCAGCCATTGAAAATGAAAATATGACTATTATTCGCCAACCTACATTTTAGTTTAGCTACGTCTATTGAAGTTTCAGAAAATTCTGAGATTAAAAATATTCGGACTCTGTAAATATAAACTGGTTAATTCAACAATGATATCGATTTGTATGGAGAGTTCTAATTCTCGTTTATTTAAAAGTCGAAGCACCAAAGTTAAATCGATTAAAAGCCTGAATATATTCACATCAGTGATTAAAAATAATTTTGTATATGAAAAACATGATTTTCTTCTTGAGTAAGTAGTTGCCTTAAAATAAAATTCCTATCATGTTACAAAGTACCTTACCATTACAACAAGTTTTATTTTCGCTTTTTTTGATCTTGAAAATAAGTACTTGGTTATTTTTGTATTGTGAGTCCAAAAGTTTGTACGATTTCAGCAAATCCATAAAACACAAACTATTTTCTGAGTGAAGTCCAATGTGAACGTGTCCTATTTCTATTATTTGACACCTGTATACATATTTATTTGCCTTAAATATGATTGATAACTAGTGGTTTTAATGGACTGTATAATATGGTAAAAAATGATGGAAACACGTAATAAACTGATATTAGTATATATTATTTGAATAATAACACATATGCAGAGCAATTGACAAAGCAACCAAGCAAACTGATCTGACATAAATAAATATCAAAAAGTATAACAATAAAAGAAGAATAATAATATAATAATATGCCCGGATTGTCCAACGCTTTCTCTCCTCGTCGCACTGACTTCCAGCCGACTGTGCTTCTGCTGGAGTAGCTCCTGCCACTTGACGTAGCGCCAAGTGTACAGAGTAGCCCAATTTTCTATTCTGAAATAATAATATCTGGGACAAATCACACACGGAATATAACACAATGTACAAAAGAGGTCGCATCGCAGCCTGTCGCCAACAATGATAATTAGTAATAGGTTATCTTAACTGTTACGAAATATAAGTAAGTTATAAAACAATTGAATAACACGATTTATAGATTAAACACACATCATCGTATAGATATGGTAGTTTAGCGCATTTCTTTAAACGCAACTTTGCTAGCCGACCTCAGTTAAATTATAAGAGAAATAGGTAATACATATATTTACATAAGTCATTATGTCAGGGCGTAATATTTATATTTTTTTTTATTATCAAGCGTTAATAAACAAGTATTGCACGTGATTTAACTAGTAAAAAGATAACCAGAAAGCTGTGCTTCTAGTTAACGTGTATTTTATAGATGATTTCATCTCAGCTATCTAGTTAACGTGTATTTTATAGATGATTTCATCTCAGCTATCTAGTTAACGTGTATTTTATAGATGATTTCATCTCAGCTATCTAGTTAACGTGTATTTTATAGATGATTTCTGTTTAATAGTTTGAAGACACATCAAAGATTAAGATAAAGTATTAGTGTTATCTAAATAACGTCACAATAGAATTCGCTAATAAGAATGTTTTTGTGCGAGAATTTCTGGAAACTTGAACTTTAATTTGTTATTTTATTGATATAGAATCAGTAACTGTTTTGAGTTGTATTTATTACCATTCTATATCATTAAAAATTAATGTATTATGTAACTAACATTAAATTTAACGTAAAAAGCGAGCTTTCATACAAATCGATCAGCTGACTGGGCCAGCTTTTTAAAAAAATATGTAAAAGCAAAATACTCTTTATCTTTTCCTTTTTTTTCTCACACTTAATGTCTTAGAACAAAAGTTATTCTTTTTGTCGAGGAGGTTCATAGGTTCGTATTACACAAATCGACAACGTGTGCGTGAAGTCACCGCAGTAGTTGCTACTTCAGCCATATTCAACCGCATCATTACAAACTTGTATCGTGCATCTTGAGGTTTCAAACCTCCGCTTTAAGCTCAATCTCTCTTGAAACTCAGAATTTCTACTATTCTAACTAGAAGTACTTGACACGGCTATATTTCTCTGCAAATGCTACCTACATAGACTTGGTAACGCTTCCCACAAAATAGCATAGACAGCATAAATTCATAGACAAGCACCCACACATAGAGTAGAGTGAACTGTAAATACGTGGAATACCGTTATGCAGTTAGCTAGTGGTGCGTTTGAGGTCGCTTTCCCAAGATCGCGGTCACCCCGATTCGGGGCCCGGGGCCGCTCTCGGCTTGATTAGTAGACAATATTTAGTCGGGTTATACTTACCTTTCACCTTTGTAGACAAAGTAAATAAGTGGGTGGATATTATGCTATTTTTAAAATACATTTTCGTTAATCTGCCCACTTGGCGCCAGGCGAAGTAGCAGGAGCACTGGGCTAGAGGTCAGCGCAACAAGGAGAGAAAGCGTCAAGCTGTCCGGGCATTGTCGAGGTAGACTGCTTTTTTGCATAATCGCAATTATCGGTTTGTCTCGATGTCCCAGCCGCCTAACGTCACGTTCCAGGTCAGCGGGAATTAAACTGTTAACTGATAGAAATAAGAATGATTTCAGTGGATTCCAATTGCCACATATCCGTAACCTCGTGCGCCAGGTTAAGGTACCGCATTATTTTGTCGGCATCAGTGGCATCATTTCGTCGTGTGGGATACACTAATAATATTCTTGACTGCCTCCGATCCATCAACATGATATCAGATATTCTCCTTTCCCTAAAGGTTCAAGCAGAATACCAGCGCTGTGGATTTAAACCCACAGTATATGCTGAGCTTGCACCTTTTTGGTATTACTTTTTTATTCTGTAATTTTTGCCTTGTAATTTGTTTGTTAATATGCCAAATAAAGATTTATTCTATTCTATTCTATTGATAAATCATTTCAAGTGTAAGTAGATATAACTAATAACATAGTCACTATCAACTAGATTTTTTTTGTGTTGGGATGAGTTTCTTCCTGTTCAACAAAATTGTGAGTGTACAAGAACTTTGTATTCGGTAGGAAAAAATACATTTTGATCTACTATAAAACAAAATTTAGAATTTATAGCGCCCTTTGTTTACGAAAGAAAAACTACGAAACTTAATTGGCCATAGTTATAACTACGGCCAATTATCGAGAAGATTTTTTTAAATAGAATTTTCTTTGATTCATCGCTTTATATTATTTTCTACACAAACTATAACGTGGAAAATGAGGCTTCTTCTTCTTCCTTTTGGTCATACAGTGTGGATGACATTAATCTCAACCTGAAAAAATCAACTGTTGAACACCGGTCTTCCATAAATACAAATAATAACACACTCAGCACGATATGAATCTACAGGGATCCAGCGGTTTCCTACAAGCCCCACCACATCATCAATACTTTTTTATAGGACTATAATAAATAACCCACCAAATTGGACGAACTCAGAGGACGATTATTTTGAGGCCGATGAAGGGAAAACGTACAAGAGGAAGAACACCAACGCAATTGTACAAAATCATAAAGAGGAAAGTGGGGGTCATTCTGTATCAAGCCGTCCACTTGACCCAAGATCGCGTCCAGTGGAGGACCAAAGACGTCACGACTAGGGCATGGAACCGGTTTTTCCTGGTTCCGAAAAAACCGGGAAAACCCGGTTCTGTCTAATAAAATAAAAACCGGTTCTACAAGCCATAAGAACCGGTTCTTTCGGTTCTTCAAGATTTGTAGAAGCATAATTATGACCATTTTATGATAATTTCTTTCGCCATTTAGTGTGAAACCGGAAAATAATGCTTTCAAAACGAGCCGTTCAAAAAAGAACAACTCAGATCTTGGACTTCACCAGCAAGCTCATGGACGAAAGAGGTAGCCTGATTCTGAAATCCTCTGAAGATGCTTCTCAGTATCGACGACTAAACAGATAGATCTCTCCAAGTCTGTGTCTCGCGATATACGCCAATTTAATACTAATCGTATAAAAGAGGAGATTCATGCTCAGTAAAGGCTCAAAAGAATTGGCAATGGATCTGATTGCCAACTGACAAAGCTGAAGACTGAGGCAGAATCGCAGAATGGCAGAATCGTGTCTTCCAAGCCTGAGCTGTTGTAGGAGGTTGAGAAGTTCTACGGACAATTATACACGACCACACGCTTACCCTTCAGTAATCTGGCTAAAGACCCAAGAGCCAAATTGACTAGACACTAAACCGAAGATATCCCGGACATCAGCTTGTATGAAATTAGAATGGCTCTCAAACAGCTTAAGAACAACAAGGCACCGGGTGAAGATGGAATTACGACTGAGCTTTTAAAAGCAGGTGGAAAACCGGTCCTTCAAGTTCTTCAGAAACTTTTAAATTACGATATGCTCGAGGGACGAACGTCTATGGCATGATGCAGGAAAGTGGCGGTCCTCTTCTTCAAAAAGCGTGACAAGAACCTGCTGAAGAAATATAGACCCATCTCACTTCTGAGCCATGTCTACAAGCTGTTTTTGAGAGTCATTACAAATCATCTCGCAAGCAGGTTTGACGATTTCTTGCCTTCTGAATAAGCCGAATTCCAAAAAGGCTTCAGTACCATAGACCACACTCATACGTTGAGACAGATTAAACAGAAGACCTAAGAGTATAGTTACAGTCTCTCCAACGGTGCCAAATCGACTATCGATACATCGAAGTGCTAGAATATTTGTATGAAATGTCGGTCCACCTCCAGGAAAAGAATTCGAAACCAATCCGGTTGCAGCGAGGGGTGAGACAGGGAGACGTTATATCTCCGAAACCGTTCACCGCTGGCCTGGAAGATGTTTAGAAGCTTATGGACTGGAGAGGATTCGATATTAACATTAACGGCGATTACATCACCTCGCCTTCGATTCACTGACGATATCGTGGTTGTGGCAGAGATCT
Organism: Coleophora deauratella; assembly: GCA_958295455.1. Classification (NCBI taxonomy): domain Eukaryota; kingdom Metazoa; phylum Arthropoda; class Insecta; order Lepidoptera; family Coleophoridae; genus Coleophora; species Coleophora deauratella. The sequence continues at coordinate 4,150,461 of OY282413.1, forward strand.
TAGAAATAATGCTCGATGGACTCTTCCAACAAGTGGGTCCTAAAATGAACATGGACAAGTCTAAAATTATGTCAAATGTCCGTATCACACCCACTCCTCTGAAGGTTGGGAGACTCTACACTTGAAGTTGTTGACAAATATTTACCTGGGAGACAGTCCAGCTAGGTAGGTCCAACCTCAAGAAAGAGATCAACCACCGAATCCAACACGGCTGAGTAGCGGCGTTTGGGAAGATCCGCAATATCTTCACATCCAAAATACCGCAGTATCTCAAGATTAAGGTCTTAGACCTCTATGTGTTTTGCCAGTGATGACATACGGAACTGAGACATGGTCACTTACTATGGGCCTTATAAGAAGGCTCAATGAGGAGATACGTAGGAGAATTAAAGTAACCGACATAGCTCACAGAATCGCTAAACTGAATTGGCACTGGGTGGGGCACATGGCTCGTAGAGTCGTTGGGGCATTAAAGTTCTCGAGTGGCGACCGCGCACCGGAAGAGGTATGGGGTGGGCAGGCCTCTTACTCGGTAGACCGATAACCTAGTAAAGGTCGCGGGAAAGCGTTAACTGCGGGCATTGCAAGACCGGTCAGCGTGGAATCCTTGGGGGAAGCTTTTGTTCAACAGTGGACATCATTTGGCTGATGATGATAATAATAATTAATACTTAAGTTGTTCCAATAAAAAAAGGAAAGTATACATATTTTGCGTTTTTTAACCTTCTGTCTCTTACGTAAAATCGTGTCAAAAAATCTTAGAAGAACCGAAAAAACCGGGTACCCGGTTCCAAGTAGCTATTGGAACCGAAGAACCGGTTCTTACTAAAGAGGTCCGGTTCTGCACCCCCTAGTCACGACTCTCAGCAAAGAGGGAATGACGAAGACGAAGAAGACCCATCAAATACATATTTAACATAGATTACCCCCAATAGAATTCGCATGCAGGGCAGCCGTTCGGTCACCGAGCAAGCAATGGGCATTCAAGCACTTAGAAACTATATAGGTACATCAATGCAACTTCATTAACGACCAAGAGTCAGACCCGCATGACTTTTACATCTTTAACAACGGGGTTAAACGTAGTTCTACTTTCTTTTCTTTTTTCTACTTCTTTAACCCAATTCCCGCTACTGAGCACTTCGATTCGCATTGACATTCGCGAGGCGCGGGGCTCAGGGTCAACGCCCTCACTTTCACTTGCCACACCACACCCCTTTCCTGTTACGTAACTGCGCGTGCGCAACGTGACCGAGCGTCGCATGCCCGCTTATGGCTATGGCTTTGACCGCTCCAGTTTCCGTCCTTTCGGTTTAAGGAAGTTTGAAGAAAGGCCGCAATAATGTCTTCTGTAAACAAAATCCTGTAGGCTATGGAATTAACACTGACTTTAACTAATGAGAAATGACAGGTACATCTTAAAATATACAGTAATTATTCAATCTCACTATTTTTTCACGCTGAGCTTTCATTCAATTAGGCTCCTTCATTTAAGATGAGGGACATTAGAGTCAAGTGACCAGCACATTAGAAACCAATACAGAAATTATTCATGTGTTATCAATTCCTATTTAATCATCTACTTACTCGTTATTCTATTTAGATTAAGAGCCACATGTATCCAGCAGCTTGTTAAACCGGCTTTATTATCAGTCCATTTGTTGGTCCTGAAAATTAGCACATTTTCCCAACTGTGTCTATCAAAGCACAACACATCCGTCAATTTTGTAAAATCATTAGCGCATATGTAATCTACCCAGATTCTTTAGAACTATTCCGGGAAATACTCAATGTGAAAGTCTTTCACCGAACAATGCGTATACGTAATATATAACAGTGTGTCTGTTTGTACGTTTATGATATGGATTAATGCCGTATTTGCAACTCGTTGCTGTAATGACGTAAGGAGAAACGAGCGAGGAAGTAACGTAACAGGGCCTTGAACCTGTGCGGAACCGCCGCGGGGTTAACTACCTCCTATTAGAGGTTTTAGTTGGTAGACGTTACTTTTCGTCAAACACTTGTGTTTTCATAGTGTTGGTCTGTAGTTTGCAACGGACAATGCTGTCCGTGTGGCTGAGTTCTCAGAAATTTCATATGCCTTAGGATCGACTCACTAATATGGGTTAATGTTCCCGTCTTCTTCATCTTCTTATCGTATTACTAAATTTTAACCGTACTATTTACAAGGAAACTCAGATGGTGGTTGCCTTCTGTTGAACTAAGATTAACCGCGGTCACGCGTAGGACATTTAGATTAACACCAGCACATACTTGTGCAACCTGACCTTTGTACATGCACATCTAGTAATCAAATGTGCATGTTCCTCACGATGTTTTTTTCACCGTTAAAGCACTTGGTAGGACAATGAACATAAGTTTCAATAAACTCATTAGATCTGAACCCTAGATCTCTAGAAGGAAGTTCAATTCACCACCAACGCTGAAGTTTTACAACGGAAGAGACCCATGTTACAGCATTTGGAACACTAAGAGCTAAAGTAACTGTGGGATAGGATACAGATACGGCCTAATCGATCTCTGTGACTTAAAAAAATCTATTGTGACTATTGTCCCTGTTATTTTATTAGGTCGTCATGTTAAAAAGTTCTGATGAAATTCAAGATGCAGTAAGGATCAAGTTCCCCGATGATCTTAGGAGTTACCATTCGTCCCTCTAGAAAGAGGCTATGGCCTCACAAAGAAGCTTTTATTTGAGACAAAAATCGGCATTTGTTCGTATCTGTACCTGTCTAACTGTCATAAACCGGAGGATGGGCAGCAGCGTCTTTCCCGCGTACCATCTTGGCTCACGCCACACTGCGATCGCCAACCCGCATGCCAAGCGTGGCGATTATGGCAACTACCCCCCAAATATGATTAGGAACCCGAAACAACGGCCCCTAGTCCCCGGCAGCCCCGCTATTCCTGACTCCGGTAGCGGTCACGGTAACGGCGGGGCATGGGGTGCGAAGAATCTCCGGCAGAGGCCAGGCTACCAAAAACAAAAACCTTTGGCCCTGGCAACCTATAACACGCGCACACTGCGAACGGACGAAAGACTCGCTGAACTGGAGGAGGAATTGAGCAGGTTACGATGGGATATTGTGGGATTATGTGAAGTCCGAAGAGAGGGTGAGGACACCATGATCCTTAAGTCCGGAAACCTGCTCTATTTCCGGGAGGGCGACCAACTGTCCCAGGGTGGTGTCGGGTTTATTGTCCACAAGTCCCTAGTCAACAACGTGGTCCAGGTCGAGAGTGTTTCGACGAGGGTAGCGTACCTTATACTCAGAATCACCAAACGGTATTCGCTGAAGGTCATACAGGTATATGCGCCGACCGCGGAACACCCCGACGAAGAGGTGGAGGCTATGTATGAGGATATCTCCAGAGCCATACATAGCTCCAGGACCCATTTCACCGTTGTGATGGGGGACTTCAACGCGAAACTAGGCAAACGAAGGGACAACGAGCTGAGAGTGGGGAAATTTGGATACGGAGAGAGGAATGCGCGGGGTCAGCTGCTGGCTGGCTTTATGGAGAAGGAGGGCCTCTTCATGATGAACTCCTTCTTCGAAAAGCCAAAACAGCGCAAGTGGACATGGCTGCATCCCAGTGGCGTAGTAAAAAATGAGATTGACTTCATCTTGTCGACAAAAAGGCAAATATTCAATGATGTCTCTGTGATCAACTCGCTGAAGACAGGAAGCGATCACCGAATGGTAAGAGGCACATTGAATCTAAAAACAAAGCTAGAAAGATGTCGACTGATGAAGTCAACGCTCCGACCAGCGCCTATCCAACTCCAAAACCCCGAAAGCTTTCAACTCGAGTTGCACAACCGCTTCGAATGCCTAGGAGAATGCGAAAATGTGGACAATTATAACGACAGGTTCATGGAAATTGTCCAAACGGCTGGGAATAAGGCCTTCAAAACCGGCCGTTTAAAAAGAACATCTCGTATCTCGGACCTCACCAGCAAGCTCATGGAGGAAAGACGAAGCCTGATTCTGAAATCCTCTGAAGATGCTTGTCAGTATCGCCGACTAAACAGACAGATCTCCAAGTCCTTGACCCGTGATATACGCCAATTTAATACCAACCGTATAAAAGAGGCTATCGAGCGCAATAAAGGGTCAAAAGTATTCGCAAGGGATCTGTCTGCTGGTCAAAGCCAACTGACAAAGCTGAAGACCGAGGATGGCAGAGTCGTGTCGTCCAAGCCCGAGCTGTTGGAAGAGGTTGAGAAATTCTACGGACAATTATACATGACTACACGCTTACCTGTCAGCAATCTGGCTGAAGACCCGAGAGCCAGATTGTCCCGACACTATACCGAAGATATCCCAGACGTCAGCCTGTGCGAGATTAGAATGGCTCTCAAACAGCTTAAGAACAACAAGGCACCGGGTGATGATGGAATTACGGCTGAGCTTCTGAAAGCAGGTGGAGAACCGGTACTTATAGCTCTTCAGAAGCTATTTAATTCCGTCATGCTCGAGGGACGAACGCCTACAGCATGGCACAGGAGTGTGGTGGTGCTCTTCTTCAAGAAGGGTGATAAGTCTCTGCTGAAGAATTACAGACCCATCTCACTCCTGAGCCATGTCTACAAGCTGTTTTCGAGAGTCATTACGAATCGTCTCGCACGCAGGTTTGACGACTTCCAGCCTCCCGAACAAGCCGGTTTCCGAAAAGGCTTCAGTACCATAGACCACATACATACGCTGCGGCAGATTATACAGAAGACCGAAGAGTATAATCGGCCACTATGCTTGGCGTTTGTGGACTATGAGAAAGCCTTTGATTCGATCGAGACCTGGGCTGTGTTGCAGTCTCTCCAACGGTGCCAAATTGATTATCGATACATCGAAGTGTTGAAGTGCTTGTATGAAAACGCCACCATGTCGGTCCACCTCCAGGATCAGAATTCGAAACCTATCCGGCTGCAGCGTGGGGTGAGACAGGGAGACGTTATATCTCCGAAACTGTTCACCGCTGCACTGGAAGACGTTTTCAAGCTTCTGGACTGGAGAGGACTCGGCATTAACATCAATGGCGAGTACATCACTCACCTTCGATTTGCTGACGATATCGTGATCATGGCTGAGACCTTGGAAGACCTAGGCGCAATGCTCGAAGGACTTAGTAGAGTCTCCCAACAAGTGGGTCTTAAAATGAACATGGATAAGACGAAAATCATGTCAAACGTCCGTGTTACACCCACTCCTCTGAAGGTTGGAGACTCTACACTCGAAGTTGTTGACGAATATGTATACCTGGGACAAACAGTCCAGTTAGGTAGGTCCAACTTCGAGAAAGAGATCAATCGTCGAATCCAACTCGGCTGGGCAGCGTTCGGGAAGCTTCGCAATATCTTTACGTCCAAAATACCGCAGTCCCTCAAGACTAAAGTCTTTGACCAGTGTGTGTTGCCAGTGATGACATATGGATCCGAGACATGGTCGCTTACTATGGGCCTTATAAGAAGGCTCAAAGTCACCCAAAGGGCGATGGAGCGTGCTATGCTTGGTGTTTCCCTACGTGATCGAATCAGAAATGAGGAGATACGTAGGAGAACTAAAGTTACCGACATAGCTCTCAGAATCGCTAGACTTAAGTGGCAGTGGGCAGGGCACATAGCTCGTAGAACAGATGGCCGTTGGGGCAGTAAAGTTCTCGAATGGCGACCGCGCACCGGAAGGCGCAGTGTGGGCAGGCCCCCGACTCGGTGGACCGACGACCTGGTAAAGGTTGCAGGAAGCCGCTGGATGCGAGCCGCACAGGACCGGTCGGTGTGGAAATCCTTGGGGGAGGCCTTTGTCCAGCAGTGGACGTCTTTCGGCTGATAGATAGATAGTACCTGTAAGCCTTGTTTGAGTGCGGCTAGTCAAAGTTTTGACGAGGATTTTGAGTCCAGCACTATGCAGATGCTACTCGCTAGAGTAAATCTGTCTGCATAGTATCAGTGTCATTACCTGAAAATTGAAGTTGATGCCAAATAGACGTTTCATCTCGCTTCTTCCGAAACGGAAGTTAAGTGTGCAAGTTCCATGTGGTGGGTCTTTGTATTAGGTACGTAGAAAAAAAATGATTTATAAGAAAGTGTAAAGCATCTATAGTGCCATTAATATATTGTAGGGTTTATTTGAAACTTAAATTCTTCTAAACTCTATGTCACGTTTTACAAAGTCTAATATTAAACTAAGCAACTATCTCTTCGCCAATCCAGCACTCAGTTCAAGGCCCTCGCGGTCGCCTTGCGTAAGCCATTTCTTCTTACATCACAACCTGCGCGGGCGCAGGGCAACGACCACGACTCGCGATTATTATGTACCTACTTATAATATTCGCGTGGTAACAGCTGTGTTAGTGTGTCTTTCTGTGTTTTCCTTCCTGGGACTTTCTTCCTCATGCGTTTGTAGTGTAAACTAGTGTAAAGTATATACTTTGGTTTTCTGCCAGTTTCTTGCTTGAGTTGTCATCGTCGCCGACAAGTTTGATTGTCAAGCCTGTTGATGATTACCCCTATTACCTATTGATTGATAAATTGTAAGAGCATGTGAATTATTTCTAGAATTATCTAATCTAAGTACCTATTGGTGAAATACTGACGAGGTCGTTGCACGCTAGAGATTTTTTATTGCTGGCAAACAAACAAAAGTATTGAGAGTGCGTTGACTCACGCTACCAATGTACCAATCATGAACCTAATGTAATGTCTAAAGATAAAACTAATTCGATTACTATTGTTAGGTCAGGCTTTCGTAGCATGAGCGTGATTTAGTGGTATCCTTAATGTATCCGTCACTGACCACTGTTTCTGACGTATATTCTTTATATAATGGGAACCAGAGATATATATTATATTACAGGTGTTAAAAAGTGCGTTTTAAAAGGGGTTACTCAGAATCAAGTAAGGAATACAGGAAAATCCGATCTCCAAATTTTTTTAAGTTGCGCATACTAAATCTGTATAATGAAAACTTATACCTATGTAACTGCCTGCAGTTACAAAGCAAAAAAAATCTATTGATCACAGAAACGCTTGCATTAGTTGGGAATCGAAACTCTGTTCAATAATCAGGAGCGCTAACCCCAGGGCCACCGAGTCGGTTAAGTTAAATAATCATTAGATTCTTACGAGGGTTCTTCGAGATACCAAGTATATTTTGTTTCTCGAGTAAGGCTTCCCCTGTGGTTTACAACTGTAACTTCAGTTAGTGTTGTGGAACAAGTCCAAGTTCCTCAGTTTAGCCAAGTCCAATATCCAACGCACAAGGACCGCGTTATGTAAAGGACAGTTTCACTTACGTCAGTAGGTCAACGACCTGCCGAGTGGTGCTGCCGTTATTAACTATTTGCGACTATTCGTTTTAATACGTATATGTTGTGTAAGGTTCAACACACTGTGTTTGTTCGGCTATTTTTGTGTTAAAAGGGTGTGATGACTTTAAAATTCAATGATTCTTGTTTTTATTTAGTGGTAAAAGACAGATGACATAGCGACTTGATGGGAGGACTGTTATCGCCCCAAACCCAAAAGACTTATGTGACCTCAGATTGATTGTAAGTGTTAGCGTCCTGATGTTAGTGTAGTTAATCCCCAAAGTAGTTTATCCCCAACGTAAGCATCATCTCACCTGTTGGTAAGAGATGATGATGCCGAGAGTTGGAAGTGGGGTTACCAAGTTTCCTTAATGCAATGGGAATCCCCAGTGCAATTTACCTCCATGCCGAAACACACCAATGCTATTAACATTGATGTTTAGCGGCAAGACTTAGATAAGATGATGGATATCTATGATCGTGTTGACTACATTAACCGCCCCACCCGCCACGCTGCTTGGTGATGTGACATCACAAAGCAAGCAGCGATCCTTTCAATGAAGATTTCCAGAGTTATAAAGCTTTAGAGTGGTATTCATATTTTGAGACTGGGTGTCAGAAATGCAGTGTCGTTCTGGCATTGGCTAATACTGCGACCTAGTGGTGTCAAGTGTGAAGAAGTAAACCGTGTACATTAGACTGTTTATGTGAATTTCTTTCACTAGTTGCAGAGTGAATATATTATTATTGCTTCGAGAAAAGAATGTAACGCGTAATATCCTTTTCTTACCGCGGTAGCTCTACTTTGGCCCGGAATTCTGCCGCACCGCACCCCTAGATAAGGTTAAAGTTTATTTACGATTCGATTTTTTTATTGTATAAGGCGGAAAAAAGCTATAAAGCTATCGGTGTAGCATGTGGCTGCCCCTTGCGGGCATCTCTTAAATTAGAGGGGTTATCAGTGCCCTAAAGAGGACTAAGCTGGTATTCCAGGTCTAATTAAGCTCCTTGAGAAAAATTTTACAAGTTCAAACAATGCTAAAGGCCAAGTTTCAAACAATGCTAAAGGCCAAATTTTCAACTATTTTGTTAGTTATGCAAACGACAGGAGATAGCGACCGGAACCGACCGTCGACCTTGTTGGTCGGTCGATCACCCGCCGCCATCGCCCGGCGAAAACATGCGCGTGCGCGGCGGCGTGCCGTGCGTCTGCGCATACCCAAGCCACCGCACCGGCGGAATAGCAAACAGCATCGGAACACAGTACAGCAGAAGAAAGTTTGTGAATGAATGCACGTAGTATTGATGTCTGCAGTGAAGTACTCGTACAAGAAGGGAATGATGATGTTTCGTCAAGAATTGTAGGTTGCAAAAGATATCTACAGCTATGGTACAGGTACAGGTACATACTTACATTTTTTTAATATGAGTGAAACACTGGCTGTCTCCTCATGATAGTGCAGTAACAATAGGTTATTATGTGCCAGACAATTTTTCAGTCACATATGGTATATGCCTACAGACCCAACGCAAATAGGAGGACGATGGCACACAAATTGTGGTTCAATGGTCCAAATCACAGTGGAACAAGATTCACGAGCTCAGATTTTAACGGATTTCTTAAAATAAGATAGACAGATAGAAATTTATTCGCATCTCAGTATACAACACACAAAACAAGTCAACAATTTTACATAAAAATTATTAAATAAATAGATTGAACTTTTTCAAATCTTACGGAATTATTTTTGTATGTTGAGTCTCTAAAGTTAAAGAAAATAAGAGAATAATGATAGCTGTTTGAGAACATGGCGAATAAACTTAAGACGGAAACGAAAACTCTTCATTCTGAAGGGACTTAAATATAGATAGGTCGAAGAAAGGCGAATGTTTGTAGCTGTATTTGAAATGAAAATACAATGTAATGTTTGAAAATATTTACAATTTCACCATTGCTTTTCCAGTTCTTCGGCCTATTTCCGCTCATTGCTATGCGTGCCATAACCTCACTTTCCCGCTGACAGCGGCGGCGCGTGCGCGATCCGCTTTGGATGTTTTATACCATGCGATAAAATGTCGTCGGGATGCGCACGATACATATGTTAAGAGTTGTTACACAAACTTGTTTATAAATGCGTAGTAAACATTTGTTTTTGAGACCTAGCTCTAGGTAGCTCATTGTCAATGACGCTACTCGTGAAAACAACCGAAAAATAAAATGACAACCAACCTTACGACGTGTGGCCAAATTAATAATTAGCCATATTTAAAAGAACAATCAATAAGTACTTATGTAGTTTAATGAAGTGATTTATTGATATGGAGTGATGCTGAATAGAAGTACAATCAATAAGTATGTAGTTTAATGAAGTGATTGATTGACATGGAGTGATGCTGAATAGAAGTCAGAGGTCAAGATCCTCTTTAAACTCAAGTGTGCGTGGCGTCTTACCGCTGCCGGCTACACGAGTTTACCAATTTTGTCGGGCAATCATATCGTATGGTGTGAAAACGACCTGGAACCGCATTGGACATGCGACACGCGCCCTCTGTTTGGTGAAACGCGAACTGTTTGCGCTTTCCCGCCAACGCAACTACGGCGCCGGATACGGATGCGAAAATTATAAAAATGGCCGGTTAGGTAATAGATAGCGTGCGTGGCGTGGGAAAGGCGGGTCGATGAACTCAGTGCGTTCGGTGTTGCGAATATCATGAAATGTTTTACAATAAGTAATTAAATTTAACAGATAAACCTTTCATTAAACCTTTGATAAGAGTTCAAGTGTGTAATTCGATCATTTTATTAAATATTCAGCTGTTAACATTTGTATACCTAGTCTAATAATTAATGTAGAGTCGATTTGCTACGAATTTTGAAGTGTTGTGAACTTTTTTATCGATTTAGGTATTCCTTTTATTTTTATATCAACGTTATTATTACTCTCTTTCCTTGGTAACACGTTGGATAGGAGGTCAAGTTTCTAATTTGACAATCTGAAGCCGTTCACACTTTAAAATTACAGTAACATGACTGAATGACTGACAGACAATGTACAGTGTAAACCATTGAAGATATACGTTGATTGGAAACTTCACTTGAACATAAATACGTTGATTGGACGGTGTAGTCTTTTAATCTCCTCCTTTACTAACAAATGTTCTAACGGTTTTTAAAATAGCGATCCCTACGGTTTCGATATTACATTTACAGGAAAATTTATAGGGTTCGACGAGCTGTTTCCATTCAAATTCTACGTGGACAAACTAGCGGTCAATCCACAATATATACGGTGTTAAAAAACTGCGTTTGAGATTTTAAGGGGTTACTCAGAATCTAGTATAGAATACAAAAAAAAAAAATCGATTAAAATTTTTTTTCAGTTTCCCATACAAAATTCACTATTCAGATTTAGTATGGGACACTGAAAAAAATAATTGTAGATCGGTTGTGACTCTGAGTATTCCCTTAAAATCTCAAACGAACTTTTTTTAACACCTGTATATTATACCTCGGACACTATATACAAATGCCGCGTTAATTGCCTACTCCTGCATAAAAATATGACATTTAAATAATAAAATAAAATAAATAAATATCCGGGACAAATCACACACGGTCATCTGGCCCCAAACTAGGATTAGTTTTTTTTGTTTCATTATTTTTTATTTGGTATTTAACAATAACAGCTTCCAGTTTTAATAAAGCAAGTGGCACCGGATCTTACCCCCAGGACGGGCGAGGTCGCCTTTACTCTGTAAAAGACTGGGGGTAGTCGTACTATATGCAGTACTAATGGGTAATACTTACTTACTGTGCTTATATTCTTTCTCCTATGGTATGTAGCAAAATTCGTGTGAAGATATTTTACTGCATTGTTCAAGCAAAACGTAAGTAAGTGATAAAGATTTTTGTTTGCTGCAACTTTTATTTTAGCGGTTTTGCACAGAGTGTAAAAAAAGGTGTGGTAATACTTTAAGGTGGGCGTCTACTCATCAAACTGAATAACTTTTGTTCTACAACTTTGTTGAAATTGCAAAAAAAAATTGGACTTTTCATAAAAATCGATCAGGTGGCGAGGCCAGTTTGTATGAAAAGTTCAAAAATTTTTTGCCTATTGAATTATATCTAAAATCTTGAAAAGTGACACGGCAAAATGTAAATAAAAATACACATTCTATCTCTGACTTCTATCTATCTCCTTAAGTTATCGTAAAGTTTTTCGGCCCATAGGCAAAGGGGTGTGTATGACAAATGACTCACCGTAATACGCGTTCACCGTGCTTACGTGACGTCACAGGAAAACACCGATGACGTCATTGGGTGTCGTCTCTATACCAGTCGGGCACCGTTTCCTGATTCGCGATTCAAGTATACAGGTATTAAAGATGACTAATGTGCGTAACTAATGTCAACATAACTATAATAGGCTACATCACTTACCAAAAGGGGTTATTGTTTACTAAATTGTAATTAATTAATTGCTTAATTTTCACTGAAATTTCAATAAAAGCATTTGTATTCCATCCCACTTTCAATTTTTATTTAGTAGAAATCACAAAATGAGTGCATTAAAGCAAAATAAATTCTATTAACACACGGCGGACGGGTAAATCACAAAAATATTATATAATATTGAAATTCGCCAGTACAAAAGGAGACAAATATATTTTGTATGAGGCTAGACAAACAGGGCTTAAATATCACAAAAATTTAAATAAAAACGTTCGACCTTAAAAGGGTATTGATATGATTTCTATGTTTTCCTTATCTGTCTAGACAATGTTATCTGCATTTGATTGCAATGATATAAAACGTATGGCAAAAAGATTAGAAGATTATTTCAAAAGTCAGAAAAAAACCCAAATAAAAGAAAAACCAATGACCACGCCTAATCTTACATACTAAATTGGATCCCACCAGGATTTTTATGTGACGTGTGAGTGAGCTATATCCATGGAGTAGGTTTGTTATATAAGAATAAAGAATACTACGTGTGGAAAAAATTATATTGTGGCAACATTCTTAAGCAAACCGACAATGGAACAAGAAATACAGGGAATCCTAGTTTGGGGCCAGATGACCGTGTGTGATATGTCCCAGATATATAAAAAAAATGTATCTTAATAAACCTCCAAATTTTTCATCTGTTTTATTCTGTACAAATCAGTGTTAATGTATCGAACAACACGCATAAAACAAATTTTCTGGTTTTTCCCCATTTTTGGAGAACAAAGTCATCTAAGGAGAAAGTATGAGTCACTGTGATAGGTATAGTGTTTCGAATGCGTAGGCAGACCGCATGTTTTCTAATAAGTAGAGTATATATGTATGAGTCACTCTTTGTAACGATGACTCACTCTGAAATTGGACAATTATCATGGTATCACAAATATTAGGGCAATAAATTACGTTTAAAACCAAACCGTGAAATATGTAGTGTTCGATAATATTTTTATCCGATACGGCAAAGCTGCAAGGAAGTTACATATTATTTTTAATCTCGTTTATAGTGTTCTGCATGAAAAAGGTTTTAAGGGTACTATTACTCTTTTGCTGTTTTATATCTTTTTAGTTTTAAACATATACAAAACATTTCCTGTTCTTTTCTCAGTAAAGCCTCTATGATTTTTAGAAAATCAAAAACATGCTTTCCTCGTGGTCCCATCAGTGGGACAGATAAGTGGGACTACGAGAAAACGGGCGTATTTTATACTATAATAATAAATTTGAAATTTAATAATTGAGGATTTTAGGCCTTAAAAGTATTTTTACTTTTAAAGGCTTTAGCCCTCGAAATTTTCATTTACGAAAGCAAGGGCTTATAAAGGATGAAAAACAAAAATACATTTTTTAATACGTAAAGTGCGCAGTAGGCGTTCCCTGGAATCGTGATTCGTGTCTAGTGCCCTTCTCGTGAACTTGGTGTTCCGCCAACGAGACAACGTTGTGCAATTCCACGAACAGTGACGCCATCAATGTCATTAAATGTGTTGTTGTTCATGTGATGTAATATGTTGTATGTTGTTTGTTAAATAAATGTTTCATCTATCTATCTAAGTATCTATATACCTATGTTACCTACATTAATCTACATCGCAAAAAATGATGGTACGCGGTGTGCGGAAAAACTTATGTTACCGTTACATCGTAATTGTGTTTTATTTTAATGATTAAAATGATAAAAACATATCTCATTTAAAAATAACTTTTTTTTTTTTTTTTTTTATGGCATAGGTGGCAAACGAGCAGACGGATCACCTGATGGTAAGCGATTACCGCCGCCCATAGACACCCGCAACACCAGAGGAGTCACAAGTGCGTTGCCGGCCTTAATATATATATAATATATATAATCTGTGTAGGTTTTGAAAGCAATCGGTATAAAAAAGAACGCAGGTTTCGAAAACTCATTGGGCATTGGCCGGGACCTGGTTAGGAGGTCCAAGTCGGTGGAGAAACGGGGTGACTTCTAAGTGACTAGTTGTCAAGACATTGGCAAACCAAAGACAATTTTATTTCCATAGGTAATGAAAGAGGTGATGAGAGAGGTAATGGCTTCTTAGGCTATACAGACTTATCTCGTGTACAGTTACATTATTCACTTTATTAAAAATGTCTATCGTAAAATTCTGTCATCTATTTTCATCATACATCATCATCAGCATGTATTAGTCCACTGTTGGACATAGGCCTTCCCCAACGCATGCCACTTATACCTATCTTCGGCCACGCGGATCCAGCTGTTGCCAGCAACCTTGCGCAAATTATCGCTCCACCTAGCCGGAGGGAGGCCCACGATGGTCCCATGCTACGTTTGCCCAAACGCGGTCTGCACTTGAGATAGAGATATGTACATACTTATGTACATATCTCTCATATGTACATATCATATAGATATGTACATACTTATGTACATATCTCTCGTTAAAAGTCCTACTGTTTTCGGAAATATTAATTACAAAAACGCCAACATAACAAAAAGAAGTGTAACCTAGGACAAGGCGGTATATACTCACACACACACACACACACATTAACACGTGTACAGACATGAAGAAGTGTCAAATTTCGCAAAAAAAAACGCGATACTTGTATGAAGTGAACGGGGTGTGGTTGAAAGTATTATAGCCCCTTATTGAAAAGTTCGTAGCTGGCTACGAATATTGACGATGTGATGGCGTAGTTCCTTAGCATATATCACGGAATTAAAAGTAATCTAAAATACAGTATAGTATATTTACCGACTTATTTTCATAAATGTAATGAATACATCATTTAATAGTTTATATACACGTATATAATTATGGCTTCTTACATAACGTAATAGGAATGTTTCAGGTGATGTATTTCGGTCGTTTCATTGTATTCACAATTTTTTGTTAAAGTTCAACGTAATAATGCTGTTTATATTGATGTTTTGCAGCAGATGGTGGTAGCTAGCCAAGCGGGTTCAAAAAATGCCGTAGCACAAACCAAACCGAGTCCTACAAAGTTGGACGTCAAAGTGAATCGAACCCGCGACCCCTTGATGTGAAGCAAGTGGCCTTGTTACGAAACTATTTTGAAGATTTCACAGTACGGCGTAATTTTATCGCAACAAACAAAGAGGCGCCAACAGGCTAGCCAGTTAGGTGTGTGACCCAGGGTCGTTAGCACCAAAAGCATAGACTAATACTGTATATACCTACCAAGAGTCGCAGCCGCTGCCCGGTGCGACGCGGGTTAAACAACTCACAGAGCTCAATCGATCTACGACATAAGTCTACTAAAAGCATCTTACTATTGCGAAAGAAGGAATTGTCTGAAAGGAAATTTTCGCTTTCCGAAAGGAGCTTAAATGATTCCAAAGAATGTACGGGTTCCTTATTTGAACTGAGGCTTCCACTTAAACTATAAAACGTTTCCTAAGGAATGGGTTCACGGTAGTGATTCGCGAAAATACCTGAATTTTCTAATACCTATCAAGCTTCGCTTGAATGGCCAAGTTAGGCTTACTCGGCAAGAGAAGATAACTTTTTTCGGAAATTTTGGACATGATTTTCTTGGGTAAAGTTGTTCAGTTTCGTAAAACCACTAGTTTAGGTAAATATCGTAGTTTGAGCTGACTATGCTAGACCAAAATTTTTACTAGCAGGTACATCCGTTCTCAAAAAGTACCAGGCTATCAGGAAACGCTAGGATATCTAGCTATCTAGGCTCATGCCTTGCCTGTCTGAGTAAGTATTGCGCAATAGGTGGGTCGTCGTCCCAACGACCTTCACGGGCACGTGGTCGCATTTGACGTGTTTTCGGAACAGGCTTTGAGATAGTAAAACACTATTTAATTTTGTTTCAACATGACTATTAATAGAAATACGAAATTTAGTTTGGTTGTGCGTTTTATTTGTCAATTTGTGTACAAGTTCTGCGTGGTAGGAACTTTGTACTAGGTAGAAAAAATAATTAAATGACAATTTAAAGAATGTTTAAGTACCTATGTCCTATATACTTACGATTTAAAGAATATTTAAGTGTAATTAGTGTAAACTAGTAGGTGCTCGATGTGGGAACTGCACGCAGCTCGCGGTTAATTTTTTTCTAAGATTTTATACAAAGAATTAATTTCGAGAAGTTGTTCCTGATATCTGTACCTAATAGTCTTCAAAACACCGGAACCAAATGGTCCCAAAAGACTGCTCAACTTAATTTTATTTGTTTGTATAATTCGACTTAAATAAAAATATATTTTGATTTTCATTTTAGATGGTTGTTAAAGTACCCGAAACATTTTTGTATGTAAAATGTTTAGTGCTAACATAGCCATTTCGGATCAGGTGGGTTTCAACGCCAAATGTCCTTGTTGGCTAAACGACCACTCTTGACTCCTGATCCGAGGGTCGTGGCTTCAATTACGAGTATGAAGTTACCTTTTTTGAGGCTTTCTTTTGTTTCATAAATACTTAGGAATATTTTTCTTTCTTGCATTTTTTATTGAGATGATCGCATATTTATCGCCAGCCTTTTGTCATTTTACACAATAAATAAACAAAGCAGTAGTTAACTGCTAGCCTATAGATAAGTATTTTTATGGTAAGCGATTACCGCCGCCCATAGACACCCGCAACACCGGAGGAGTCACAAGTGCGTTGCCGGCCTTTGAAATGGGATGAGGGTTGAGGGGATGGGGGGAATTGGGGGGGGGGGTTGGGCAAGCTATAATTGAAATAACTTTTGCGTAGGCAATAATTGCGTTATATTAAAAGGAGTTATATAAAATGCGTAGATCCTTGATGAAAACAACAAGCCTTGAACTCAGTTACGATACAGCCTTAGTTCAGAGCCTAGAGCCATAGATAATGTAATATTATAGTTTATGAAAGAGTTCAGAAACTTTTCAGAACGAATTATGTACTCGTTTAGAAACAAAATTCATTCATTATATATCCGGATAATAATTTTAAATCTCCGGGGTACTTTCAAAAGAGGAAACATAATAAGTTACGTTGTAAATATTTCATATTAAAACGGGAAGTACACTCAATCTGAGCAGGTTGATGCATGATAATTTAATATCGACCGTAACGCCAATCATTTTAAGTTCAGATCAGTGTGGGTACCGTCGCGGCGGTTACGTCAAGGCCGAACGCAAAATTCTCGAGATTTCGATGTTTTTATTACTTTTCTTGGCTTTCAAATAAGTTAAAAAAATCCGTTCAATACAAATTGAAGGTATTAAATTGGCCGATTTTTGTGTGTTGGTTTCAACATAAACAAATATTGTGTTTCCGAGAGAATTTGCAATTAATCCAAAATACAGGGTTTACAGGATATTTTTTTTCATCAAAGTTTCTGTGATTTTAATGATTCTGTTCAATATAATTTGTTTTTTATTGTTTCAAGTATGTTATATATTTTTTCCATGGTGATAGCTTTAACCATTATTTCAAGAATTTGAATTGAATATTGCGATTTGGCTATACTTAGCGCCTTAATGCCCCATTTTGGAAATAAAATAAGAGGATTTCGAAACCTTTTAGCAACATTTAGTTATTTAACTGAATACCCATAAATTGATTAGTTAACTAAACTTTTTCATTACGACACATTTATGAGCATAGAAATTGTAACTAAACGTATTGTTGTAAAAACCAAAAACAACATACTTTAAGAACGAGAACAAACACACATACAATATAAATAAATACTAACGTAAGTCTATAACGGTTGTGTACGCAGATTTCGAAATAACTTTGTGGTTTGTGATTCTTCAGTTGAAATGCAACTTTTCATTACAGCCATCAATTCGAATTATAAATAAATCGACTGCAATGTTTTATGTAGAATCATTTTTGCAACAATTTGTTTAGATAAATATTCTATTTACACATTACTTTTCCTTTAGTACCTACTGATTAGACATAGACAATATTTATTTCTGGCATCATAAATAAATGTAAAACTACAAAAAAAAAGAATAAAAAACAAAGTTATTGTTATTTTGAATTTCAACTAAAATTTAAAGAATAAAAAACAAAGTTATTGTAAGTTATTTTGATTTTCAACTAAAATTTAAAGTAAATAACATCATTATTGCTATGGTAATATACCTACTATTGAATAGTTTTATTCGTCAAAACTCTTCCTATTACACAAATATGTCAGGGAGGCTCGCTCGGCCGCCTGATTATCTGTCATCGCAGTGGAATAATTTATTTTTTCTCAAACTCAATCAGGAAAATTGGTAGCAAGGTATTTACCAAGTTTATATTACAAGTATATGGTGAGATGATGCCCAGGGCTTACTTAAAAAAAGTGTTGTAAAACAAAAAAAAATTATTTTATATTTATATTTTGTTTAGAATTTATTGAGCTCTTATTTAAGGAACCATAGAGTCTAGGGTGGATAAAACACGAAAGTGTTACTTTACCTTATAAATAATGTAGTATTTAATAGTATGCGCCACGCGATATTTACGTTTTAGGTTTTTTTTCTGACTGAAAGTGTTCAAACTAATGGCGTAGTTTCCTTCATATCGTCGAAACCAATATTGCTATACAAATTTCATTTTTTTCTTTTAATTTACTAGACACTGGGAACTGTTTTATGTAACGGTAGGATGACAAGTTAGATTAAAAACTTAATTAAAGGGGCACGATGTTATTTATAAAAAGAGCACGAACCGAGGGACCCTTTAAACATACTAAATTCATAATAAGGGAAATAATTTCAAACATCCTTATCAATTATTACCAAGTTTGATAGTTTTTCGCGTAATCCCTGTGGGTTTCTCGGGACGAGTTATTCAGCTTCATGAGTAGAAACCTCAGTTTAAATAGTACCAGTAACTGTGTTAACACATCTTTAGCTATTTTATACGGGGTGTAACAGAAGTGTGTGACAATACTTCAAGGTTGGCTTTTACCCATTAAACTGAACAACTTTTGTTCTACAACTTTGTTGAAATCGCAAAATTTTTTGCGATTGCAACAAAGTTGTAGAACAAAAGTTGTTCAGTTTAATGGGTAAAAGCCAACCTTGAAGTATTGTCACACACTTCTGTTACACCCTGTATAACTGAGGTCTTTGACTTGTAATATCGTCATCCTATACGCAACAAATGTCAATGAACTCTAACAATATGATCATAGTTTATTATTAACAGTAACTTCATAATGTTATTTAAAAGTTTAAAAACACATTTTATCTTGAAAGGAAAAGCAGATAACTGCACGTGGTTTAATTACTTTAAATGGATTAGTTGCTACATTTTGTTACGTAAAAGGGTTAAAGACATTTTTGTTTTGCATAGTTAGAGGATTACTACAATACTTGGGATTATTTTATATTGTGTCAGATGGCAAAAGGATGACGCAAAGATGTTGGAAAGTGGCTACACGCCGCCGCACTTGTAACCACAGAAAGGTTATAACAGTTTTTCCGATTTAAGAGAGCTAAAATGGAATGCCTCTTATGCCACTAATTACGCTGCCCTGTCTAGGGTTGCCAGGTGTCCTGTTTAAAGTCGTGTCCTGCCAAATCTAAGCAAGTCCGGCCTGTCCGGCTTTTGTTAGGCATTTCGTCAACCCCGCACCGCCAGAATATGTCGAACTAAAGCGCGAGTGACTCACGCGGACACGCATGACTCGCGATATCCCGCAGGACCTAGGACCTACCTATAATTTATTTACAAATGATAAGGCTGATTATTGATTGTTTTAGTTACTTTCAATGTAAAGAAGTTACAAATTACTTTAGTAAGAACAAAATGTGATTCTGTTTTAAGGTTCCGTAGTCAACAAGGAACCTTTATAGTTTCGCCATTGGGGTGTAGTGATCAAGCATGATAAAGATTAGAATAAATTAATTTATTTCATATTATCAATACAAAAAATACTTATTTAAAAAGATGTCAGAGGACAATATGACCGTCAAATTAAAAAAAATAAAAATGTAAAAATATATCATGTGTAAAGATAAATAATAAAAAAAAAATTAAAATACTCATGTCAAACAAAAACATAATAACAATGTTAGTAAAAATATCAAATGATAGGTCCATGTACTAAAATAAAGTCCTATAGTAACTATTATTACTAGTATAATTTATTTTAATGAAACTAAATATATGTAGGTACATAAGGAAAACCAAAGAAGTTTTATATCGTCGCGCCGAGGTGCAAGTCTGTGAGCAAAATATTTATTTCGCGTAACATTTCAATAATCGGTTAAAATTAGGAGTTTAGATTTTTATTAACAAACGATAAAAGACAAAACAAACCGTCATTCGTCTTTGTAGGATTCGATTTGGTTGGTAGTGGGGCGTTTTCAAGGCACGTTTGGTTAGCTACCACAACCTTATCTAAGTATTGCCGCCAAATATCAATGTTAACCAACATGGAGGGAAGATAGAAATTTCTCTATTGTTGGGTAATTTTGGTAATCTTTGGCATAATCATCAGTTACCATCAGGTGAGGTGATGCCAAGGGCTTACCAATAATGGCTTAAAAAAGTAGTCACCTCACGTGATGTATCACCAAAAACCATTGAACCCTATCGGTATTTTTCAGCCTAGTCACGCAAGGACACCGGGGTCAAATGTGATTGGTCGGAACATCCTCATACAAGGCGTAAATTGTGCAATAGTTCATACAACCGAAAATTCGCCGGTCGACGACCCTGTATATAACGAACACACACACGCAAACGTCTCTTTACGCTACGCAGCTATCTGTACACAAACTCACATCGAAAATCCCTATCATGACACGCTGAAAGTTTCATCTGTGTGCGTTTCAGTTTGTCTTTGGAATCATCAAAAATAAGGTGTATTAAAAAATTCGGGAGTTTTATCGCACACAAGTGCGAGTGAAAAAAAGGAATGTTGTACGTACGGTGTAACTATACCTACTGAATTTATAAATTTAAATGTGTGAGTTTCAGTTCAAATTCCGAATGATCTCTAATGAGGGCATTTTTTGGCGCCATTACAGGCATGATACAGCTTTTCGTTTACAGTTGCTTGTTCATAATAATGAATCGTGTTCGACAATTTGCGATCGACGTCATTGACGTACTAAAATCTTTTTCTGAAATATTAAATATTTTAGAACATGATCTGGGTTTTTCCAGAGTTCATTGCTCCTTCTTTCAATTCTTTATTTCTCAGGTTACCTTTTGCCAAATGGCTAGACGAATAATTCTGAATCTTGTTGTCTCAATAAATAAATAAGTACATACAAAAAAAAAAAGGATTTGTCGTAATATATACGAATTTTACTCGAGAAACTGAAAGAATTGTTTTTAGGTAGAAAAAAAAAGAGTTATTATAGGAATATGCTTACATAACCTAGTCGCTGATTGGATTGGAAGTCGTCTTTTCAACCGACTTCAAAAAAAGGAGGAGGTTCTCAATTCGTCGGAATCTTTTTTTTTTTTTTTTTTTTATGTATGTTCACCGATTACTCGAAGACGCCTGAACCGATTTCGAAAATTCTTTTTTTGTTTGAAAGGGTATACTTCACAGATGGTCCCATATAAATTTTATCGAAATCGATTCAGCGGTTTTTGAGAATATCAACAAAACATTGGAGTTGTTGCGATTGAAGTCGGTTGTTTTTAACGTATTCAGCGTGGTCAATTATTTACTATTTCAGATGTTTTTAAAGTGCGTTTGGAGTCAAAAAGTTTTTTTAAGAGTATACTATTTAAATTATGATATCATAAGTTGCTATTTCAAAAAATTTTGAACAAATTGTTGTTTCTGACATTTGATAAAAAGTAACAGTCAATTACCGTGTTAATTTTGTTTTCTTTATTTGCTTTTCTAGTAACTTTTTTCGTGAGCAGGTATAGAAATATAGGTACTTTTTCAACAACAAAGGAATGCTTATTGTGGTACAAAGCTGCGCGTGATTGTGATATTCAACTTCGGAGTGACAGTACCAAGGTCTAGTTTGAGCAATGCGCAAACTTGCGCTTGCATTAAACATTGCGCAAGAGCGGCGCGCAATGAAACTTGTTGCGTAAAAACGAATGCAATTATTGTCCTGTCGAAATTCGCGAAAAAATTGAATGAGTTTGTAATGCCTCGTTGTTAAGGTCAAATATAGAATGAATGCTAAATGTGAGTTACTTTTATTATCAAAGCCAAAAAAACATGTTTTCTTCTAAAAATGTCTGAAATAGTGAGTTATCACGTCATTATGCAGTAGAGTCGGAGATTCCAAGCAAGTAAGTATTTCTGCGATTTCCATGAAATAGCTTTTTAGTGAACATCTCATAATTAAAATTTATTTTTATACGACTTCCTTAGAAAGGATTGTAGTCTTTTTGGTGCTGTTATATGGTGTCCAGCTGTTTTGGTATTGTCGGTCTTACAGATAGGTACTTAGAGAGTTTTTTAGGAATTGAACTGTTTTCTTTGAAAACCTTGACTATTATAATAAAATTCTCAAGCTGTGGGCCATAAAAAAATCACATCTATTATTTAATATTGAAAACTAATAAATAAAAGTGTTTTATTACGCATTACTGAAAACCAATAAAAGTATTAACCTTTTCTTCGAATACATAATTAATCACGTAATTAATGAACAGTCATTCTCATTATAGGTTTGAACTCGTTTAGTAGGTAAATTAACTCATCATATTGAGATCTAAAAATAATGACTTAGTAATTTATTTGTCGAAACAACTCCATTTCATTAGAATTCTTACATTAAACCACTGAGGTGATGTCATAATGCCTACAATACTGAAACAAATACAAAATCTAACGCAAAAGTGAATAATGCAATAAAAAAGAGTATAGTGTTTTCCAGAACCCAATCAAAGATTTCATGTGGGTGGTTTGAAATAACACGCAAACACCAATGCCCTCTACATAAACCAAACCAATTGACCTATCAACAATCCTACAAATTCCCCTCATCACATTGTAATAGTCTTAAGCAAAGGGGGGGCGAGAGCTCAAAAAACACTGGACGATAGAAAATTTTCCTTTGAGAAAAACCGCCGAAAATATATGGAGGTCGTTAACCCAGCCGCAAGGTCGCGGGCGTCGGGTCCACGCCCGCGGGGTCATCGATCCCGATAGACCAAAACACTGCATAATTACTGTCGTATCATAATGCGACGTTATTCAAATTCATTCATGTTAATTTAGCGATAATAGAACTGGATAGGTGTGAACAAGGAAATGTTACCTGCTTATTCACTTTGTCATTTAAATTGTGATATTTTTAGGAAAACAATTGTATTTAATAATGATAAAAGAAAGACAAGATTAACATTAATTAAGACTATGAATTTTATACAGTAATTACCTCAAATTAAATATAGCGATCGTGAACTTTGCTCAAACTTTAAGCACGCAAACAATAACTAGCAGTAATCCGAAAAACAAGCAATATCAATACCACAAAACACTCCGCTAACACTTCCCGAAACGTTGAGTGTACAAGTTCCGAGTGGTAGGAACTTTGTACTAGGTAGAAAAATATGACGATTTAAAAGTATGTGTAAAGCATCTACTTAAATAAAAAAGATTTTTGATTTTGATTTTGATTTTGACAAAGTAAACATCATTATTTTTGTTTCATAGGCATGTAGCGAATAGAGAAGTCATACTTTACAGAAAAAAACACATAAAAATATGTAGTTATAGTTTTTTTTAAACAGTAGATGTGGTCTATATCTATTCGCCTTTTTGCCTACATCATATAAAAATGCTACAACTACTTTTAATCCAATGTTTCAAGACGCCATGTGCTGAAAAGACGTCTTCAGTGTATTGACCGACTGAAGAACGATTTTCGCATTACCTGCGTTTGCGCATGTTATGATCATGTTTATATCTGGAATCGATCCAGAACACACGTACATAAGTACTTATGGGTGTGTTTATTTATATAGGGTGTTACTGGAAAATCGTACTTCCCATAAAACTGGCCTCTACTCCTGAAATAGAATAAATAACTTTCAATTTGCGCTAACAATTTTTTGTGTCTTGACCGATAAGCTGATTTAGTTTTTAGAAAACTCCTTTTATTGGCGAATAGACAAAGTTTATCTGTTTCATGAGTAGAGTATATATTCTTAAATGGAAAGTATGATTTTGCAGTTACATCCTGTATTTATTAATTTTCTTGATTTCGTGAATATTCGAATACGAGAACATGTTTTCCGAGAAAACGTTTGAGATGATGCCCATACATACAGTGCATTTCTATCAGACAAATATTTTTTTTCTACAAATTTGAAATACACACATTTTGCAGTTTCTGAAAGTAATCTATATATTTATATCACGCGATGTATATTCTTGGAAGAATAATATTTTAATTTTAGGCTGTCATAGCTCAGTGCTCAGTGTTGCCTTGAACATGATAGGTAAGCGCACTTAAGCCCGATCTACACTCAGATGGGTTTGTATGTTAGAGTCTTTACGCGCTTCACATGGAGACTAATGTAGTAATAAGATAATTAGATTAGACCTGCCATTAGATTTCTTAAGGACAGAAATTTAGTTATATGCATAGGCAGATAACCAATGCAGAAAGTAAGTAAAAAATATGGATTGAAAACTATGACCGCGTTCGTTACACAAATAAACATACGAGTAAAGCTTATTGCGTTGCACTATGAAAATGGAATTGACCAATTGTAGGGTAGATAGTGTAGTTATAAACGAAGAAAATAATCAATGTTAGATCAAAGATTGCATGTGTTTAGATAAATAAAATAATTAGACAAAAAAAGTTAGTAATGATGTCATATCATTGATTATTTGATCTAACAGATTAGGTATGTCTTAATAGATAGATAGATATAACATTTATTCACTTACATGACACATTTTACAATACAAACATTTTACAGAAGAGAAAACAAGAACAAAAAACAGAGTACACAATAATTGACCACGCTGAATACGTTAAAAACAACCGACTTCAATCGCAACAACTCCAATTTTGCTATGTTTTTGTTGATTTTCTCAAAAACCGCTAAATCGATTTCGATAAAATTTATATGAGACCACCTACGAAGTATAATACCCTTTTCAACAAAAAAAGAATTTTCCAAATCGGTTCAGGCGTCTTCGAGTAATCGGTAAACATACATTAAAAAAAAAGATTCCGACGAATTGAGAACCTCCTCCTTTTTTTAAAGACGGTTAAAAAGAGCAGACACAGTAGGAAATAACATAATATACATATACTTTTATATAGGGAGGAGGGTGTCGTGTTAGGGTAATCTCTACTAAACTCTGATAAGTAAGTAAGTATAGCAAATAAGTAAGTTAATTAAAATTTATATTCTTTATTTTATTCGTATATTTGTAGTTGAACTTAGTATCGACGAATCCGGTCTTGACCCTTAACCCTCCTGCGTGGAGTATGGCCTAATCTGTCCGAGGTACGGGAACTGGTCTCTTCCCGTATCTCGGGAAGATTAGGCCATACTCCACATACGAGGTTCAAGTCCGGATTGGTGGGAACTATGGGGCTAGTGGCCAGGTCTATTGTCAGAAGCTTTCAGGCCGCCCGTACGTATAAAGCCTCCGACATGGCGTCACGACTGCCATAGCAAGCGGCACCAACAACGTCTTAACGTGTCTTAACGTGGAATTACGGAAACGGTCGAGATAAATTTCACTTACAGACAAACCCATCCAGGTTATGACCGGGTCTATGGTCAGTTAACTTGCGTGAACGACGCGACCACACAAGCCTCACTAGTCCACGACCACTTCACCTAAATGATTAAACTGAACCAACCTTCTAAACTTAGGTTTTGTGTAGCTACTTCATAAAATGACCACTTCTTTACAAAATTAATAGTCATTTATGACGAATATATTGAGTACTGACCTTCTTTTAATATGACATCATTGTTTCATCACACCATGTATAAGGTAAACGAAATTTTCATGATGTTTTCAGCGTACATTGACCTTTTAACATGTAGCACGCCCGGAGCTGACCCCGGAAGTTTAGAAATTTGGCCCATTCGTGTTAGGTTAACTGAGTTGAGTATAGGCAATAAATGTTCTATGAAAAATAGGTTTAAACTGTTTAACTGCCAGTTTCAGGCAACAGATGTTAATTTTTAGCTTCGTGCTTTCATGTTTGCGAGCTGTATTTGTTTGAATGAAATATTTAACAGTTTGCTCCAAATATCACATAGTAACTGGATGGGAAAATTGTTGTTCATGTTTACGGTAAAATTATTGTATAATGCGCTACTATACAGCCTAGTTTAACCTCCTGCCCAAATTATCTGTCCTTTTTTACCCTCAATTGGTAAGCCCTTGGCATCACCTCACCTGATGTTAAGTGCTGATGATGACGCCGAAGAAGGAAGATGGAAGCGGGCTTACCAAGATTCCGCAACGCAATGGGGAACTGGCTATCTTATCTTCATGCCGGAACACATCAATGCTGTTAACATTGATGTTTGGCGGAAATACTTTGATGTCCTTAAATAACCTTAAATGCTATTAACTATTGATGTTTGGTGGAAAGACTTAGATAGTCTAACGAAGCCCCGCTCTTCAAAAGCTACAGTCGGTCGGTAACAATGACATGGAGATACGTACACCCGAAAAACATTACCTGTCACTTGTGTATAGTCGGGTAATAACAAAATTGTTTTTTTAAATACGAAATTTTGATTATTTAATATTAGATAACGTACCCTTAGTGTAAAACGGTTAACTGCTGCATCCAAATAGATAAATAAATTAGAAATAAACAGACTTGAAATTAAGGCAAATAATGTTGATTTAAAACAATAGGACTGCATGAAATTTTGCTATTTAGTTACAACATTTTTTTTACTATTGTTTTTTTTTATTTGACTTTTTTATATAAAGTTGGAAATTATGTGTACTTAGCCAAATTGAGTTTACATTACTATATACATTGCTTATAATAGCCCCGGGTCATTGTAACGTAAGTGGGTTGAGGTCTTTCACCCACCCTGGTGACGTCAGCCCAGTTTAGTAATGGCATCACCGACCCGATTAGATTCGATTATTAAATTAACATTATCAATATTAAATCAAAATTATAACTTATTAAAAATGACAAAGTAATTAAAAGTAAAAACTACACACAGTTACAGATACTTATTTATTTATTATTTATTTATCCAAAAAATACAAATATAATCGGGAGAAAAAAAATGATACCAATACTATGTATGATAAGATTTCATCCACGTTAAAATTTGAATCAGAAATTCAGGGTGTAACAAAATATTGTTGTAGCTCACAAATTGACTGTGAAGGGTCTCTTGGGAAAAGTTGTAGTATACACAGAATGTTAAAAAAGTGCGTTTGAAATTTAAAGGTGTTACTCAGAATTAATCAAAAAATCCGATCTAAGTAGATACATTTTTTTTCAGTTTCCCATACAAATTCTTGATTCACTATTCAGATTATTATGGAAAACTAAAGAAACAGTTGTAGATCGGATTTTTTCTATATTTTTCCTGTATTCTATACTTGATTCTGAGTAAGCCCTAACTGCCCTTGTGTGTCCATGTATTTTTGTTTTGTTATTTTGTCGTACAATAAAGAGTATACAAACAAACAAACAAACCCCTTAAAATTTCAAACGCACTTTTTAACACCTGTATACTCAACACAGTGTGACAAAATCTGTGTACAAAATATACAATCTATGTACAATCAATGGACACGATGGTGTGTTGATGATGATGCAGTAGAAAATGCGATTTGGATAAAGCTTTATGATTTGACATGCGATGATGACGATGACTTGCGTAAATGCGGAAAAATTGAAGAAAATGATATTTTCACTTGATTGTCTTGACTAAGGGTGCAGAAATGACTGAAGAACTTTTGAATTTTGAACAATATAATCAACTTTGCCAAATATTACAAAAATAACTTAAAAAATGATGTGTTCACTGCATTAATGATTCGAGAAGTGACAAAGCTAGTTGCGATGTAGTGGAGGGGTCTCGTACTCCCCGCGCCCTCTCCCTTACGTCTTGGGCTTCTTGCGATGATTTGCATGAAAAGATGATGGGTATGACTGTTTGTATGCAAGGTGACTTTTTGAATGAAATGATGTATGAAAGTTTGTATGTAGGATTCTGAACATGCCCCCCGGCGTTGAAAGTCTCGCTTTCAACTCTTCATTGGGTTGATGATTCTGGCTCTTCCATAGGCAGTGGGCAAATTCTGTTGAATGCTCGCCGTATCACGCCTTTACTGGTTTGGATATCAGCGACTCGACCAGCTCCATCACTGCCTGGATAAACTGCTAGTATGCGACCAAGATTCCATTTCATTGGGGGAACAGCATCTTCTTTGATAATGACCATTGTGTTCTTTTCAAGACTTCCTTTTGATGTTTTCCACTTGACCTTCTGTTGCAATTCAGAGACATATTCTTTCTGCCAACGAGTCCAGAAGTGCTGGCGTAATTGTTCCACTCTCTCCCATCGTTGCAGCCTGTTAGGATTTATGTCATCTAACCTTGGACTAGGTACTGCAGTGAGGGGACGTCCGACCAAGAAGTGACCGGGAGTTAATGGATTCAAATCGTTTGGATCTGGTGATATTGGCGTTAATGGACGCGAATTTAAAATTGCCTCTGTTTGTACTAAGACTGTATATAACTCTTCAAAATTTAGATGTGCATTACCTAAAACCCTGACCAAATGACTCTTGAACGATTTCACTCCTGCCTCCCACAACCCACCAAAGTGAGGTGCATATGCTGGAATGAATCTGAAGTCTATGTTATCATTTGCCATCGACTCTGCCAGATCTACAGAATTCTGTTTGAGAAACGAGCCTATCTCATTCTTGGCTCCAACAAATTGTGTGCCGTTATCGGAATACATGATGGAAGGTTTAGAACGTCTTGCAATAAATCTGCGTAATGCTGCTATGTATGCGTCTTTGGTTAAATCCGACACAAGCTCTAGGTGTAGTGCTTTCGTGGTGAAACATACGAAAACCGCGACGTACACTTTAATAAGTTTACATCCACGTCCCCGCCTATCGGCAGCAAGAAGAGGACCAGCGTAGTCCACTCCAGTGGTCTCAAAAGGATATCCAGGATTGAGACGACACCCAGGTAATTGACCCATAATAGGATTTACTGTTTGAGATTTAACCCTAAAACATCTGTGGCATTTGTGCACTACATGGCGTGCCATGTTGCGTCCGCCTAACGGCCAATATTGCTGTCTTATTGACGAGAGCAGTAACTGTGGTGCTGCATGAAACATCCGTGCGTGTTCTTCTGTGAATAACAGTTTTGCGATAGGGTGCTTACATGATATCAGTATCGGATGTTTGATGTTATAGTCTAATGGTGAATTATTTAGCCTGCCACCTACCCTGATTAGACCCTGATCGTCTACGAAAGGTGATAGGTGCAGTATTTTGTTTTTAGATGATAATGTTTGTTTGTTTTTAATTGTATCGTATTCGTCGAATGATTCTATTTGTGTTTGTTTTATGAGTGTGTAAAGTGCTGTATCTAATTCGTCTTTTGTGAGAGGTCCTGAGTGTTTTCTGTGATTTAATCTTCGCGATCTACAATTGTGTATGAATCTTAATGCGTATGCAAATGATCTTTTTAGTTTAAGTAATTTAGAGAATCGATTAAAATTTATCAAACTATATCTGTCTTTGTCGGAAACTGCAATTTGTGATACTACTTCTGGTAAATTTATGTTTGTAGCATGATCGAAACTAGAGTTGGGCCATTGATCTTCACCTTTGTTTAAAAATGTGGGTCCATTCCACCATAAATCTAAATGTTGTATCTGTGTCATATCTACTCCACGCGTTAACAAATCTGCAGGATTACATTGTGTTGGCACGTGACGCCATTGATGATTTTGAGTGAGCTCTTGAACTTCCGCCACACGGTTCTTGACGAACTGTTTAAGTTTGTTTGGTGCTGTTTTCAGCCATCCTAAAACTATCGACGAGTCTGTCCAAAGAATGCATCTGTCTACTGGCAACCTAAAAGCATGAAGTACCTTATGCATTAATCGCGCTGCTGTAACGGCTCCACACAACTCAAGACGAGGAATCGTAACAGGCTTCAGTGGCGCTACCCTACTCTTTGCGCATAGTAAATGTGTTTGTATTTCATTGTTGCGTGATATGGATCTCACGTATATGCAAGCACCATAAGCATCTTGCGAAGAGTCACAGAACGCATGAAGTTCGGTCATACTTGGGTCGATACAAGATACATGACGAGGTAACCGCAAGTTATGCAAGTGACACAACTGAGATGTAAATTTTAGCCATATTTGAGTGATTTCAGATGGTAAAGGCTCATCCCATGAAATTTTGTGTAGCCAGAGCTTTTGCAAAATTATTTTAGCGCTTATTATAAACACACTGAGCAAACCTAGTGGATCAAAGATCTGCCCAATAGTAGACAAGACCGACCGTTTTGTGGGGTTTGTGTTGGTATGAGTCAATTTTGGTGAGAAGTACAACTGGTCTTCAGATGATGACCAACCAATGCCTAATGTGTTAGCGGAATGCTGTTGACCCAGATTGAGTGATGTGTTTGAATCGATGTTATTTTCTGTGAAATTATCTACATTTGACCTGATTTTGCGTAAATTAAAACAACCTGATGACAGAACGCTACTGACGTAATCACGAATTTCAAGTAGTTTCTCCTTTGACTGACAGCCTGTGACTAGATCGTCGACATAAAAGTCGTCTTTTATTATTTGAGATATCAATGGATCTGTGCATTCGAGTGCGAGTTGTTTTAAGCATCTGATGGCTAAAAATGGCGCTGACGCTGTGCCGTAAGTTACGGTATTAAGTTCATAAACCTCTAATTCTTTTGTGGGATCATCTCGCCATATTATTCTCTGCAAATGACGTTGATTGCTGTGTATTAAAACCTGTCTATACATCTTTTCGATGTCTCCTGTCATGACATATGCGTAATGTCTGAATCGTAACAGTATTGACAATAAGTCGCTCTGTATGGTAGGGCCAATCATCTGCAGGTCATTAAACGAAAAACCTGTGGATGTGGGTTTGCTTGCATTAAATACTGCTCTGAGTTTAGTAGTTGTACTACTCTCGCGTAATACGCCATGATGTGGCATATAATATGCATGTTGTGTATTTGAATCGTGTGAATGTGGATGTATGCGTGTCATGTGATTGAGTGTTTTGTATTCTTCTATAAATTCCTTGTACATTTCTTTCAATTTTGATATTTTTTGTAGTCTACGTTCCAATGACAGAAAACATTTTTTAGCTGTCTCGTAAGAATCTCCCAAACATGTTTCAGGCAACTTTAAAGGTATCGCTACTGAAAATCTTCCGTCTGGTGTTCGAATAAAATTATTCGCAAAGTTTTCCTCACATAATCGTTCTTCTGTGGAGTAATCATGTTTGCCATTGTTGGGAGCTTCTTCAAGAGACCAAAATTTTGTTAATTGTTCTTGTATGTCTAATTGATCGTTTTGTATGAAGTTGCATGTGATTGAATTATTTGTGGATGAAAACTTCTGATTGAGTCCACTTGTAGGTCCAGATACTATGTAGCCTAACTTGGTGTTCTGCAATACTGGACTGCGTGGTCCTAGACGTATTTGTCCTTCCTCTAACAAATCCCAGAATATATCTGCTCCAAGTAGAATATCGATTTTCGATGGGTTATAGTATTCTGGATCTGCAAGTGTTATGTGACGTGGAATGTTTAGTTTCTGTATTTTTATGCTGTTGTTACAAAGGTTCGCTATATTCGGTAACACAAGGAACGACATTTTAGTTTCGTATTGCGTCGTTTTTGATTCGATGTTCGTGTTACATCGTTTTGTTATTTGGGACACCGAATTGTTGATCCCTACCACTGACGTTTGCATGTGCGAACACTTGAGTTTTAATTTATTTAACAATGCTTCTGTCATAAACGATGCTTGACTCCCTGAATCTAACACAGCTCTTACTTCATGTTTGTTGTTATCTTTGTCTTGTATGTATATTACTGCAGTCGAGAGCAACACTCGCTCCGGTAGGTTGACTGAAAGCGCAGTCGCATTGTTTTCGACTTGCGTTTGCATTTGGGTGTTTTGATTCTGTGTGTTAACTTGTGACGTGTGTGCCTGTGATGCATGATTTTGTGTGTATAATGCTTGTGATGTCTGTGTGGGATATGCGTTTAATGCGTTTTGTTGGGCTTTTGATGTAGCCGACTGTGCTTGATATGCGTTATTAGCTTGGTATGCGGTTTGTGCTTGAAGTGCGTTATGTGCTTGATGTGCGTTATGTGCTTGATGTGCGTCATGTGCTTGATGTGCGTTATGTGCTTGATATGCGTTTTGTGCGTAAAGTGCGTTTTGTGGTTGATATGCTTGAAATGCGGGAAATGCTTGATGTGTTTGGTGTGCTTGTATTAATGCGTCGTTGTGCAACAATGTGTTATGTGTTCGTGAACATTTTGTGCATGTGCTTGACCTGCAAACGCGAGCGTGATGACCTGGTCGGAGGCAGTTCATGCATAGTTTTAGCCTACGAACAGATTCTGCTCTCTCATTTACAGACTGACCTAGAAATGTGTCGCAACTAAACAAACGATGATCTTTGTTGCATAAAGGGCAGTTTAATGATTGATTTGTGTTTGCGACTGTACCTATAGCTAGCCCTTTTACATGGTATTCTGATTTATTTCTGTGACTGTCATTTTTTGAGGAAGTACTCATGTTTATTGTTTCGAGTAAATCAGCCTTATCTTTCAAAAATTGTGTGAAAGCTTTGAGGTTGATGTGCTTATATGTCGCTTTTTGTTCTTCCCAATCCCTCAGTGATTTTGAGTCTAATTTTGACGTGATTAAGTAAATGATTAACGTGTCCCAACTCGTAGTGGGTTCACCCAGTAGTTCCAAAGATCTCAAGTTTTTTGTGTATGTATCTATCATTTTACGAATGGATTGAGAAGACTCACGCCTCATAGGTTCCATGGAGAACAGAGATTGGACATGGTTTTGTATTAATATTCTAGTATTATTATACCTACTGCACAACAGCTCCCAGGCAATGGAATAATTATCAGATGAGAACTCTAACGACCTAATTACCTGTGCGGCGCCTCCCTCCAAAGAAGCTCGTAGGTAGTGAAATTTTTGTATTTCACTAATGCAATCATTTTCGTGTATGAGAGACACAAAGGTGTCGCGGAACTCGAGCCAATCCTCGTACCTGCCGCCGAACCTAGGGACCTGGATAGTAGGTAGCCTAATACCGCGCGTACCACTCACTCTCGCAGAAGTATTTCTACTATGGTTCACCACTGTGTCACCAGACGAAGAACGATCGTCGTCCTCATACTTGAACTTGTGGGGTTCGACCAACATTTTGGCTTTAGCGAGATACATATAGTATTGGTTTTCAAATTCCTGTCTTTCGGCGAACTGATGTGAATCTGTTTCATCAGTCAAACATTCAATTTCGGTCTGGAGTTCATCAAATTTATTAAACCACTGATCCATTTTTGAAATACGAACTTGTAATTCAGTAATCTGAACATCGGACAGAGTCTCTGGCAAATTGTTTATATAATTTACAAACGTCGTGAGTTGACCCTTGACAGTACCTCGTTTCTTATTTAAAACTGATATTTCCGACATTTTCTTTACAAAACTTTGCCAAGCTCCGAGATAACAGTGAGTGAAATACCTATTTATCTATCTAAATAAATTACCAAATTATTACCTAATATAGTATATTATAATAAAATAATATCTAATTCGGCAATAACCTACTCATTTATTAATTAAATTAAAATTGCAACTGATAATATTTTACTTAATAAAATATTCAGTTATTTATTTCGAATCTGAATTTATATTTCTAAATGACTGTATTACGTATCAAAGTTAACAAACTGCTAATATTCTATAAATAAACTGCGCAATAGCAAAAAAGTACTTAGATTTGTTACCGAGCCTACTAACTAACGAGCTGCATATTGAAAAAACGCATTCCAAAGTGGCCGGCTGAGCCGCGGGAACAAAAGACCTTATCGTACCTACAGCGATGACCACTCTTTTTGCACGGTTTTATGTCGTTTATTTTATTGCGAGTTTATAACTTTGATATAATTATCCATTTTGACAAATAACTAATGTTTTGAATTGACTTAAAAATGATTATTTGATAATGAAATTATTATAAAACACAAACAAAAATAAATTGGCGAATTGTATTTGAAATTATTAACGAATTATATTTAAAAAAATAATTATTGACTGTACTAATTAACTGATAGGATAAATTGGTTCGGACTCACTGCGATATACTTGTCTAGGTATCTGACCTGCAATCCTTATCTCCATGTATTTAAGGCTGATATTTGCACTGCGTACTTTCCTGTGGTTTTTCCTGGACTTCTCTCCTGTTTTCCTGGTTTCTTAATGCGGCAAACGAAGGACCATGGACACGATGGTGTGTTGATGATGATGCAGTAGAAAATGCGATTTGGATAAAGCTTTATGATTTGACATGCGATGATGACGATGACTTGCGTAAATGCGGAAAAATTGAAGAAAATGATATTTTCACTTGATTGTCTTGACTAAGGGTGCAGAAATGACTGAAGAACATTTGAATTTTGAACAATATAATCAACTTTGCCAAATATTACAAAAATAACTTAAAAAATGATGTGTTCACTGCATTAATGATTCGAGAAGTGACAAAGCTAGTTGCGATGTAGTGGAGGGGTCTCGTACTCCCCGCGCCCTCTCCCTTACGTCTTGGGCTTCTTGCGATGATTTGCATGAAAAGATGATGGGTATGACTGTTTGTATGCAAGGTGACTTTTTGAATGAAATGATGTATGAAAGTTTGTATGTAGGATTCTGAACAATCAACGTTTGCATAAATTCATCCCGCGACATCGACTTATAAAATAACTATTGTAAAAATGACGCCATACGCCATTTTATTTGATGTCATTGTTTCACTTCACAAATTCATAATTGGAACGTGACGCAAGGAAGACGTTTCAGGTCAACCAACCAACCAATCAAATTCGCCATCATCCGCGGGTCAAAGACCCCAGGAAAACGCGGGAACACGCGGAAACTGCCGCGAAAATGGATGACGCCATTGTTATGAAACCGCTTTTTAAAGCTTGGAGGGTTTTTGTTTTAAGTGCACGTAATGAATGACTGTAGTCTTAAAAACAATTTGTATAATTTTTGGGCATTTACCCCCAATTTATGTATAATATGAGTGTTTTATGGACAATAGAAAATGAAATGTATTCTTCAATTTTTCAATAATTACATGTTTTCCGAGATAATGTTATTTTCCTCCGTTCGTTAGGCTTTAACGGCTGTACGAAGGTAAAATGTCTATGCCAATTGTGTGGCAATATATTTTTTTAAGTTGCTTCCTCGCCCTAATGCAAATACATTTTTCCCAATATTTAAAATAAATGCTGGTGTTTACTTTTGCTTAAATTACAAAAAAACATGCATACTAGTTGGGGGTAAAAAAATATATGTTGTCTATTCAGAGACGGCATAGATATAAGAGACTTTTTAGTCTGAGAATCAGGGTAGGGTAAGTGCACCAATACATGAACTGTTAAGGAACGTTGACAAGTTTGAAAATTATTTACGACTCTAAATCACTTCCTGAGCGGGACCAAAATAATTCAGATATCTCCGGAATTTATTTAAGTTTATAATTTTAATTAATTTTGTTAAAATAATGGTGATAATGTTGGAGATATACGCAAATAAAAGTTAGAAAGTGGCATTTCCCCTTGGAATGAACGAAAATTTCTAGTGAAAGAACAGGCAATACCCAGTGAATGAACAGCTGAAAATAATTAAAAAAAACAATGTGTTTTATATGCTTTTTATTGTAATATTGTTGTCTGCGACATTCTGGTATTTCTCAATTACTTTAAATATAATTTGAAGTTCTCAACAAGGCGGATAATTAATAATCAAGTGCGAAACTGACTCCCACACTGACAAACAATACTGAAAATTTCTCTATCTTATTTTAATACCATAGGCTTTTAATAACTTTTCTGTAGTTTATAACTTAAGAGCTATTTAGCTCCTTTAAAAAAAACTATTAATTTAAAAAATTACAAAAATATCCTTTTTAAAACCCTTACAACAAACCATTTCATTTGATATTTTGTCACACGATACAGACTGCATTTATATTCTGATTTGCCCACCCCCAGAAGTGGGGCACTTTTTTATACTTTGTGGGTGTGTATACTAAAGTGGGGCAATAAATATAATGAACATCAGTATACATAAACTAGGTAAGTAAATACTTGAGCCCATTGCAATTTAACCAAATCATATGACATTATTTGAAAACCCTGGCAAGCAAGCATTAGCAAAAATTAGTTAAATAACAGAGCCGAAAATGGCTAGAAGTACTAAAAATCTGGACCTGCTGAAGTATTTATTTTCGTATTTCTTTTTTTTACTTTGTTCTGCAATCTTCATTATACCTATAACAAATTAATCTTTTAGATGTAAAAATAAATACTAAATAGACATCTTAAAAATCACAAATACAATCACAAAATCTATTTTTTATTTTTTATTACCCAGTACTGGGTAATAACCAGTACTGGGTAATAAACGTAAACGTATAAACGTCCTAAAATATTACAAAAAGCTTACAAATAGCAATATCAATATTTTTGTCATCTAAGAAATGCAAGTACCATATCCATTAATTACAGTAAACTCCAGATAATCATATTAAGTGGACACGTACTCACCTGAATCCTTATTACACTCCCATATAATTTCAAATGGACACAACTGCAGTCTACTTTAAACATTTGCTATTTTGTGACTGACGCTCTACAAGTCTAACAAATATTCCCATAAGCCGTATGGTGTGGACACCAATCGAAAAAAAATTATCTTGTTTGGTAGAATTACGTAAAATTCTTATTTTGAGCAAAAAGGTATCTATTTGTTCATTTACTGGGTTCATTTATTTACTGGTGCACGCACCCTATAAGATTCGAGAAAAAATAACCTCCGGTGTTTCTATAGCAACTGTTATGATAACAGGTCCATTACACCTACTTGTGGGTCGTTCACCCTTGACATAGAATGTGGTAATCTGTTGCTGAAATTAAAAACAGTAAAGTTCTAATAACATTTACCTTTACAGAAAACTTTATAGGTTATTTTATAGGTCGACAGCTCTCTTTTCAGGGGTAATACGTATGATGCTGATGCAAAAAAAATTCTCGAGGAATATGTTAATTTAAATTGCGATGATCGATCAAGCTCACAATATTGAACTTGAAATATCGAACTTGTGAACGATCGATCTATTGGAGTTCGATTGATTGCAATATCGAAAAAATGATCCATCGATTTATTAGGCTCTAGATTAGCTCTCACACCGATTTAATGTTCACTAGGTAAAGGAACACCAGTCTATGACCTACATAACTACAACAGTAGCTGGAAAATGTTTGGAAGGCTGGTTTTTAATGAGGGTTCAAGTGAAACGTGATGATGATGATGACCAGCAATTAGGTAGCTGAACTAATATTAAATAAATAATGGTGTCGATTCGGAGTTTTACGATTAAACTTATTTGACAGGACTAAATTAAATTTAAGCGTCCTGTCCTTGTCTTTTCGATATATAAAGAATCGTTTAATCCTGTCAAATAAATTTAATTGTGAAAACCGAATCGACACCACTGTAGGCTTGATTGACACTCTGAGTTAAATAAGTAACTTTTTTTTAATGGCAGAGGTGGCAAACGAGCAGACGGATCACCTGATTACCGCCGCCCATAGACACCCGCAACACCAACGCCTTTGATATGGGAGTACGCTCTTTTCTTGAAGATCTTTTTTTTCTTTTTTTTACATTCGCTCAAATCTAACAAGGTATGACTTGGATTATTGTGACTCATTTAAAGTATCAAATAATTTAAATAAGTTCTGCAGGACACAAAAATGAACCACATAAGAACTTGGTAAAAAATATATTCTTTTAAATCTACGATATTATTACGCTACTGCCCAATTGGAGAGTGACGTTTTTCATATGTATGTCCATATCCATTTTATTGCCTTTAGTTAAATTGGAATAATGTATGTTTGGATATTTGGGTTATTTAAGTAATTTTTCTTTTGTTGTTTTCTTTATACAGAGTGAAAAAAGAATACCCCCAGAAACTAACAGGATGTTCTCTGACTCATTAAACTGAACAATTTTTTCGAAGGAACCCAAACGGAATTGATGCCAGAAATAGAGAATGTCTATATCTATGAATTGGCTTATCTATTTGTATGAAAATTGTTTTTTTTGGGAATTAAGTACAAGTTCTATAGGAAAACGTTCAGTTTCATAAGTAGAGTACCCCGTAAAGTCTCTGGAAGTGGTCTCTTTACACCCTGTACGTATATCTACATATACTGTTACACACATTTTTTATCTTAATGTAATAGGTATTATAATATGTAATAGGAAATGAGAAAATACATATCAACGGTGGAAATCTCAATTGACGTTAGGGATATTCAACATATTCTCCCTTACGTCAGTTGAGATTTCCACCGTCGATATGTATGTATGTCCTAATTTCCTATACATTTCCGATCCCTACTCGCGTAGCAACTAGCAACAAAAGTTATCGACCCTGCCTATATTGGTTAATTTAGAACCAAACACTTCATCTCTTCATTTAGCCGGCCTGTCAGTCATTGACATGTGACGTAATCACTGTTATCCTTATCAAAAGGCAGAAATCCGACTCTATCGTTTAATCCATAGAAATATAATTTTATTTAGGTTTCTATGGTTTAATCTGTATTTTACGTTTATAAGTAGGTATTTACTGACTGACTCGGTGGATAAGTGGTTAGCGATCCGGACCTTTGATCCGAAAGTCGTTGGTTCGATCCCCACACAGGGCAAACTTTTCTGTGATGAGTAGAATTGTTTGCTCTGAGTCTGGGAGTATTATATTTATATATGTATGTATTTAGAAGTATATGTGTATGTATATCAGTCTCTGGTTTCCAAGATACAGGGAATCTTAGTTTGGGGTAGACATGGGCGCCGACCTCATATTTGCCGGCGGCGGCGCGCATAATTTTTTATTTTTGAGATTTGTAATAAGACAGACACATTTTTCTACGTATATGAATAATTAAAAACTTTAATTCCGAATTGAAAAGGTATATAAAAATAATAATTCATCTTCAGCAAAAGTATTCTACAGTTTGATACAGAACTACCTTAGATATTCACGTTACCCAGTCTTGCGCTGCCCGTATCCTGCGGCCCGCAATCTTTACAAGTTGTCGCGACAGTCTACCGAGTGACAGGTCTGCCTATGCTGTGTTTTCCGCCGTGTGTGGTCGCCATTCGAGAACTTTGATAAAGCTTCATCATCATTATCAGCCGAAAGACGTCCACTGCTGGACAAAGGCCTCCCCCAAGGATTTCCACACCGACCGGTCTTGTGCTCCTCGCATCCAGCGGCTTCCCGCAATCTACACCAGGTCGTCGGTCCACTGAGATGGAGGCCTGCCCACACTGCGTCTTCCGGTGCGTGGTGGCCACTCGAGAACTTTACTGCCCCAACGGCCATCTGTTCTACGAGCTATGTACCCCGCCCACGGACACTTAAGTTTAACGTTTCTGTGAGCTATGTCGGTAACTTTAATTCTCCTACGTATCTTCTCATTTCTGAATCGATCACGTAGGGAAACACCAAGTATAGCACGCTCCATCGTCCTTTGGGTGACCTTGAGCCTTCTTACAAGGCCCATAATAAGCGACCATGTCTCAGATTCATATGTCATCACTGGCAACACACACTGGTCAAAGACTTTAGTCTTGAGACACTGCGGTAGGTGGACGTAAAGATATTGCGGAGCTTCCCGAACGCTGCCCAACTGTGTTAAATTCGACGATTGATCTCTTTGTTGAAGTTGGACCTACCTAGCTGGTCTGTTTGTCCCAGGTATAGTACATATTCGTCAACAACTTCGAGTTTTAAGACCCACTTGATGGGAGACTACTGAGTCCATCGAGCATTGCGCCTAGATCCTCCAAGGTCTCAGCCATGATCACGATATTGTCAGCAAATCGAAGGTGGGTGATGTACTCGCCATTGATGTTAATGTCGAGTCCTCTCTTCTCTCTAACCCTTACGGTCATCTGTTATAACCAGTGATCGGAATAGGTAGACTGTATTTACCTAAACTTCGAAGAACAAAGCGTAGACTTCCTTACGACAACATTTTTTTCCGCGTCAATTGTCCCGGGTTTCCGGACATCACATAAGTTTACGTATTAATGTTATTTAAAAATAGCTTTTCGCCTGCGACTTGGTCGGCGTGGAATTCGATTATATTGCGTTTTCATAAAATAAAAATATTATTAATAACTCGGTTACTAGGCGACGTGTCAAGTTGAAAAATGCAGCAGATTTTAAGTATATTTACAGCAATACACTGAAAATCCCCGCATACAATTTCGCGCAGTAGATTTTGCCAAAGCCCGGGACAGTTGTCCCCGAAAATAAATTGTATAAGGAAGTCTCCGAAAGACGTCTCTGTTCTCTGGCGAAGTTTAGGTAAATACAGTCTACCTATTCCGATCACTGGTTATAAGTATAAGTTATGTGTTCTGGCTACTGCACTGCCACTTCAGTTTAGCGATTCTATGAACTATGTCGGTTAATTTAGCTCTGATTCAATCATGTATAGAATTTCTGATCATAGCACGCGCCATCGTCATTTAGGTGAACTTGACCTTGAGCCTTCTTATAAGGCTCATACTAAGCGACTATGTCTCAGTTCCAAATGTTATTCACTGGAAACACACTCTGATTAACTTACCGACAATTTGATCTTGAAACACTGCAGTATTTCGGGTGTTTCGGACCTGAAGATATTGCAGACCTTCCTAAACGTCGCCTAGCCGAGATGGATTCGATGATTGATATCTTTCTCGAAGTTGGACATATCCACCTTTGATTTTATCTATGTTTGAGTTTTGCCTAGGAATATTATGTTTATAAATATTCATTAACAACTTCGAGTGCAGAGTCTATAACCTTCAGAGAAATGGGTGTGAAACGATATTGATACTGATGTCCACTTATTAAGATGATGAAGCTTATCGATGGTGGTTAATGTACGCCAGTGATGTTGAGACCTTTCCAGTCCATAAGCCAGGAAAGATCTTCCAGGGCACTGGTGAACAGTTTTGGATATATAAAACGTCTCCCTCACTCCTGGTGTGACTCCTCACTGCAGCCATATACTTTTTTAATTCTGATCCTGGAGGCGGACCGATATAGTGGCGTTTTACTAAAACTTCAATAACTTCGTAGTTAATTTGGCACCGTTGGAGAGACTGTAACATAGTCCAAGTTTCGATTAAATAAAAGGCTTTCTCATAGTGCACATTCTACAAACGCGAGGCATAGTGGCCGATTATGCCTTTAATTATTTTTGTGTTTTCTGCTTCAATGTAGAAATGAAGTCTAAGGTACTGAAATCTTTTCGGAAACCCTGGAAATTCCTAAAACAAGCGTCCGGACGATTCGTGATGATTCTCAAAAACTAAAAACAATGATGTGGGTCTGTAGGGTCTCACAATTAGCAGCTCAGCTGGGTCGTTACCAATTTTGAAGAAGTGCACCACCCACCACGCTTTTGTGCTATATGGTAGGCGTTCGTAATAAAATCAAGCAACTTCTGAAGAGCTTCAAGTACCGGTTTTCGACTGCTTTCAGAAGCTCATCCGTAACTCCATCATCCTTCACCCAGTGCCTTATTGTTCTTAAGCTGTTTTTTTAATGTAATAGGTGGCAAACGAGCAGACGGATCACCTGATGGTAAGCGATCTTAACGAAGATATATCTCGGACATCGGCTTAAACAAGATTAAACAGTAATCTCGTTTAATCCGATGTCCAAGATGTCTTCGTTATAGTGTCGATGTCGGATCGATTTGGATTAAAGTTAACTTAATCTTAGAAAAAATTCAAATATTTTATTGCAGGCAAACACGGTATAAAAAGTTACATAAAATAAAATATTAAGTACAAGCGTGCTGCGCCAAAAATGGCATGCAAATCTTATCAAGCTAAAATTGACAAATCTATATAAAAAATCACATTAAATTAAATCAAATAAAGTATACAAATCTATAAAACATCAAATTAAATTAAAACAAATCAGATAATCAATGTCGTAAGATAATAAAAAAATAAAAATCGAATAAAAAATTGAAATAACATAAAATAAACAATAAATGTCAAAGGTACAGATGTCAAAATAAAGTAGACGTCATCGAAAGTATAAAATTTATAATTCAAATTAGGGAAAAAATATATAGCATTAAATTATTTACAATATTATATGGCTGGTTTATATTTCTCGTATTCGTCAACGCTGTAAAAGCAGGTTTCAACAAAAAATTTATGTAGAGCCTTCTTAAAAAGTGGCATTTGTAGGTCCTTGAGCTCTTCAGGTAACAAATTAAATAATTTTATAGACATGCTGTAGCTATTTCGCGCAAAGCAAGTTGTAGTGCGCGATGGAACGGCCAAGCGATTTGGATATCTTGTCGAGAACGTACAAATGTCACTCTTCTTTTTGAATTTGCCAAAGTTTTTCTTAACGAACAGACATGTTTCGTAGATATACAAAGCAGGTAAGGTCAACAAATTAAGTTTTCTAAATAACGGTCTACATGAGTCCAAGTATCCTGCTCCACATAGTGCTCTTACACATTTCTTTTGTATAAGAAAGACTCGATTCATCTCTACGGAGTTTCCCCACACAACCAATCCATACCTCAGGACGGAACACACATATCCATGATACGTGGTCAAAGCCGTTTTTTGATCGCAAATTTTGGTTAGGCGATATAACGCATAAACGAACCTGTTTATCCTTTGACAGACTTTGTCAATGTGTGTTTTCCAGTCGAGGTGTATGTCAAGGTTAATGCCAAGAAACACCGCAGTAGTTGATTCCCTTATTATGTTGTTATTGTACATTATTGATAGAGCCTTAGATTTAACATTTTTATTACGAAATTGCAAATGTTTTGTTTTGTTTAAATTAACATAGAGGTTATTACTTTCCAGCCAGTTCACTACTTTTCGTATTGTATCGTTTATGTCTTTTTCGTAGTCAGAATTTGATTTTTTGTGAATAACTATTGATATGTCGTCTGCGAATAGTATGCATGGATATTGCGTTACAGTAGGCAAATCATTAATGTACAATATAAACAATAATGGTCCCAGGACACTACCCTGCGGCACACCGTAATTATTA
The DNA here is from genome assembly GCA_958295455.1 of Coleophora deauratella. NCBI lineage: Eukaryota > Metazoa > Arthropoda > Insecta > Lepidoptera > Coleophoridae > Coleophora > Coleophora deauratella. Next base: position 4,193,638 of record OY282413.1, read on the forward strand.
TTTTTGAACTGGGATTTGAAATGAGTGTCGTACAGCGACCTATCTAATTTATTAATTTCTACACATTGAGTTCTGTTTCTAAGGTAGCTTTTGATCCATTCGTTAGCTTTTCCGCGGACACCGTACAGCTCGAGTTTTTTTGACAGAATGTTATGGCAAACAAAATCAAAAGCTCTACTCATATCAAATAATATCGCCGAGACAGGAATCTTCTTATCCATAAATTCTGAGATGTTTTTAATGAGAGAAAAACATGCGGATGTTGTAGACTTTCCTTTCTGGAAACCATACTGTTCTTCCCTAATTATATTAAATTTAGTTAAAAATGACGTCAACCTACTAAACATGGCCTTTTCAAAAATTTTAGAGAGTATGGGAATAAGTGTGATCGGACGATAATTATTTATATCATCCTTGTCCCCTTTTTTGAATAGAGGCTTAACTATTGAAATTTTGAGTGACGTTGGGAAGGTTCCATTAACAAAAGACAAATTTATAAGATATGCCAGTATAGGAGACAATTCTTGAGAGCAAGCTTTTATTACTTTTGTACTAATGTTGTCATAGCCAGTGCAATTCGTGTTTTTTAATGATTTTATAATTTTATTAACTTCTAGGTCGTCAGTAGGTGACAAAAATATACTGGAATTATTATTTTTTAATAGACTGTAATTACATAATACTGTGGATTTGTGATTAGTGTTCGTTAAATCAATAAAATGATTATTGAAGTTGTTTGCAATTTCTGTAGGATCCTTTATCGTAGAGCCATCAATAGATATATAATCAATTATATGTTTTTTGTATGCTTCGTTGTCATTACTATTTATAACATTCCAAGTAGCGGCACACTTATTTTTTGCATTATTTATGTATTTTGTGTTATTTGACTTCTATGCTGTGTTTATACATTTTCTTAGGAGAGTCGAGTATTTTTAGAAATCAGGTGATGCCAGGTATCTCCTACATTTTTGTGTAAAATAAGGGCATTAGAATTTATATACTCGTTGATGCGGTCTAAAAAAGCCACACGAATTGTGTTTTGTATCTCCATGCATTAATCGATTTCTTTCTCTGTTTGCATCTACAATCTGCTCTAAATGATATGAGATGCGGTACCATACCACATGTTGAAAAAAACTACATGTAATATAACCAAAATTGCTTGCTACTTGGTCTGGTCGGCGCGAATTTCGAAAGAGTCGGCGGCGGCGGCGGCGCGAACAAATCGGCGCGGCCGCGCCGCGCCCGCGCGGCGCCCATGTCTAGTTTGGGGCCAGATGACTATGTGTGATTTGTCCCAGATATTATTATTATTTAATTATAAATATCGTAGGTACTTAAAAAGGTACCTGAGTATAATAATCATCAAAGTAATTTTTTATCACGCCAGCAACGACATATTGTTTAAAAAAAAAATGGACAGTTATTGCGTCATAATTTGATAATAGTTTCGATACTCAGTACGACATTTTCATATATTAAAAAAAATGCACATAATATAATTAAAGTCCAATCGAGTAAATTCATCTGAGATTTTAATAAAATAGTTATTTTACTAAACGAGTCATGTGTTATTTGTAATGAATTTGTTATTTAAAAAAAAAACTCGGTTTCAATTATATGTTTGCGATGGTGTCATTACCATCGGTTATTACGTTTTTTTAAATAAATTAATGGATATTTCATATTAACAACATAACATTTTTGTACCCGTCATTTTTAGGTGTATTTTATTCTACATTATCTTAACACAGCCGTTAAACCGCGTAACGGTACAAAACTATTTGTTCTCCATAAAACGCTTATAAAATTAAGAGGTTAAATATTAAATTTAATTAAATAATATTGCAGGACTATACGAAACCATTTTTATTTTATGTCCAGCGCGCACTTAAAAAGAAAATAAAACTGTTTACTTTAGGTAGGTATTGTAGGTAAATGTAAAGTGGATATGAAAAAACAATATATTTTAAATGAAGGTAAGCAGTTGCTTGGATAATAATGACTTACAACTCAGTAGATTGCATCAGATAAGTTGACATTTAGCAAGTTTCAACACACTATAGTTATAATGTACGCGAAAATTGCAAAAATACTACTACATCTGCATTGCGTCTATAGAGTTTTTTTTATCTATAGAGGGGTGAAACATGGACTGTGCAATGGATATAGAGTCATTATTATTTTAATAATAGCCATTTTTCGAAAGGACTGTTTGTTGTTTACAGTATCACTGGAAAGTCTTACAAATTTACAATAGGGTATTTTACTCTATACAAGAAAAAATCTAAAACTGCTCATTTACTATGGTATTTGTAATAAGTAATCGAATTAATATGATTTCTATATAATAAAATGAGAAAAAACATTTCATTTTTGATTTACAAAAATCTAGTTTTTTAATCTGTTATTCAAATATCTGAAACGACAGTCGCCATGCTGGTTGTCATGTGACGTCACAAGAGTGGTAAACAATGACATTTTGTTCGCAATATGTGTCAAAATTTTAGTACAGAGCTGTTTTGTTTACTCCTGAAATGACGTCACGACCTAAACATCATGGCAGCTAGCGTTTTCGCGCGCTAATTGGGAATGGTAATTTAAAATACGTTTTTGGGGTACTTAAAGGTTTCACAAAAAAATTTAAAAATATATTTTTGACTTTTTTTCACCTAATGATTAATTTGAGATACTTTTCAAAAAATGGTGAAATACCCTATTGAAAAGCACCAAGCAACCGCCGTCTTTACCTTGTTGATAGACGCTTAATTGTGCCACACGATAGGAAGGAAGGACTGAAATCAGGCATCTCGCTTTCAGTCTCTTAGCTTATATTGATTATGTAACAACGTGAGAGAGATATTATTGACAAATTTGAATATTTATTCCTTTATCACAACGGAAGGTACGGAAAGCCACTGTGAAGTTTTGGTGGGGAGTCCAAAAATAACCCTGTACTCGTATATCGAAGTAAACGTATACACGGACAATTGTTTATAATTTTTAAAGAATTTATATTATCAATGAATTAAAATAAAGGAATGCATAACTACACCACTAATCTACATCTACAAAGACATTATTCCACTTATAGGTGAGTATCCCTTCAACAAGCTCGCCAAAAATAAATGTCAAAAAAATACAAAATGGCCGCTGCCGCCGCCGCGAAGGACCAGGAAGTTCGCGTAATACCAACGAACCTTCAATGCCAGCCGCTTCGAATCCTGTTGATATGATGGCTTGCAGTGTATAATAATATTTACTTGGTAATTGTGTTCAAGAGGTGTTTGTTTGGGAAAGTGGCGCTGCGTAAAGGAGGCGTTGGTTCTGTACAAGATTTGTTTTATTGTCCACAGCGTGGCGATTACATTCTCTTTGGTCTAAAGTAGGTAAACTTACAAGATTTAAAAGTAAGTACAACTATTTAACGCGTTGATTGATAAGCGTGTGTGATTGTTATCACTTTTTTCATCCACAGTTCGTAAGCCCTTGGACTGGTGCCTAGTGGTAAGTGACAATGATGCCGAAGATGGATGCAGGCTTACCAAAATTCCCCAACGTAATGGAGAACTGGTTATCTTGTCTCCATGCTGGAACACATCAATGTTATTAACATTAATTGTTGGCGGCAAGACAAATAAGATGATGGAAGCTAGCCGGATGGGTTTATAAAATGCCCTTCTACCTCACAAACCGAGTCCTACAAAGTTGAAACCCGCCGTGAATCGATGTTCATATTGAAAATATATCAAAATCTGCAACTTCTCACCTACTTACTAATATTTTCGTTAAGCTACATATTCTCACAGTAGACCGTATTAGCAAAGACCCCTAAAGTTCTCAACCAGCCGGCAGAGTGTTGTCGTTATCCAATCCAAGGCGACCTTGCAGATGCAGCGCTGATGCAAACTGCAACAAATAAACAATAATTTGTAATCATACTCCTTGGTTCCTTGTGTCGAGCCGGTAAATTTTACAGTCGGCTCCAAAAAAAAGAATGTTAGTAAGCTACTTTACGAGGTGTGCTTGCACGCTAAATATGGTTGTGTCTGTGTAGTGTAAAAAATACAGCAAAAGAGTGATTTATGGTAAGAGATAATAAAAATCTCACATACATACATACATAGGTTTTGGAATGGCTAGTATTTAAAAAAATGAAAATAGGTAACACTATGTTGCCTGGTCCGTAGTCGCCACACGAGAATATTTTGTATGACAGTACTAATGTATACACTATGCCAAAACCGTTCCCTTTTAACATAATAATGGAGTGCATTACCCAGTTAATATATTTATTTAGTTGCGCATTCTGCAGCTAAGGATTTTCTGACAACCGCAGACCACCTCTATCAAAGAAAAATCAATAAGAAACAACAAAATTAGTGCTATCCTATTTACAGTGTTTCTCAGAATACCCGCCGTCGCTGGCGCTGCACTGAGTTGCAGTTGCAATAAAAAAAAAAGGGCGCGGTGCGGTGCGCCGGCGCATCGTCCGTGAACCTGGCGCGGCGCTAAATATACACGCACGTCATCCGGTGCGTGCGAGAGTCAGCATCGCAGATGGGACAATAGGCTCGTAGGCAGGAATGGTTATTACCATATATCTATTATAAATCCAGTATGTTTTTATAATAAAAATACTTATGGATAATAAAAAAGTATATACATACTTCTCAATGATACATATGTTGACAATCAGATGATCGGTTCTATTCCTATGTATAGGCTTGTAGAGGTATGCGGTCAATCTTCTGCTTCGTCTGTTGCCTGCCGGGCTTGATCTGTCTCAGTTGACGACAGATCAGCCCTTTTTGGGGAGCACTCTGCTTTTCCCAATCCGAGGAGGGGCCTAGAAATAGCCCGTCTCTGTCACAACACAGTTGGTAAGCTGCGGTCAACTGTTCACGAACCTTAGTCGAAAGAAGACCGGTGGGAGGATATCGCGCGTCTTAGACCGGAGTGGCGCTTTACTGTTCATAAGAGTGTCGACCGCTTTGAGCAAATGTGACTGGAAGACCTCGAAGTTAGGCGCCAGGTACGGAAGCTTAACTGGAAGCCCTCCTACATCTGCAACTCAACTTTACTACGTACCTTGTAATCGTGTATTCAGGACGTAGTTCGGTTTTGCGAGTCACATCAGAGCACGACACGACCACTAGCTGTAATCAAAAAAATGAAAATGAAGGAGTTGCCGTTGCCGGTCACGGCATGGAGTGGACATAGGCTGGTTTTTCATAAAGAGGGCACTATATCTTTCGCTTCTGACATAGAGTGATCAAACGTTTGTCGCTTCTGCGCCCTATCTACTCCAGGATGACCAACCAAAGAGTAAGCAGTGCGAAGGTCAGACTGCAACAGCCCAGAATACTGATGTGCACTGCCGACGGAGTGGCGTAAACTTCCTTTGTATGATCTCGGGAAGCTTTGTTCAGAGTTGAACTTGAATTATATTAAGGTTTATGGAGTGTATGGGATATGGCTTCAAGTCCTGGTTGGGCGGTTGTGACCTCTTTCTTAAAGAATATTCTAGAGCTTTAAGTTTCAGCTTTATTTTTGTTAACAACCTACGAGATCATAGATAGGTATAATATTTGCAGCTTCAATAGATTAGGTATTTATCCACCAAGAGTCTCCACTCGAAAACCGTTCTTTTTAATAAATATCAATTTGGCGAGCTTTAAGACATGAAAATACGAGGACAGATTTTAACTACTTATTATTCAGGTATTCTATTGTAATATGTGTACTCTCATGATGTCTTTAAATGTTTTACGTCAGAGAACAGGATAAAGAAACAATTTACACGTTCCATCTTACAAATTATGTGCCGCGATTCCACATCAATCTGTTGCATTGTCGGATGTTGAGACTAGTCTCTAAAATAATGAACTTGAAAGGAATCCCTTTAAAGGATGCACAACCGGAGCACGCGCCGACGGATTTTATTCCATTTTCGAAAAGGGGTTCGAATTTAAAATTAGAACGGCGCGGCGGAAATTGCGCCGGAGTGAATCATGCGCAGACGCGGTTACAAGGGATTATATTTGATTCTGGGTTTTATAATGTTTTCGTTGGAATGTTCTTATGTGGTTCCGATAAACAGTATAAATACTTATCGACATCTTCAGTGTTGGAGTGCACCTAAAGCTGGAACATATTTCATAGCGAGCGGAAAGAAAATAAAATGTATAGTGTCCTTATGAAATACCAAAATTTTTTTTTATTACGGGCTCTACTCAGAAAATTGAAAAACTTTCTTCAAGGAACATTTACATAATTACAAAAAATAAATGCAAAACTCACACCTATTGATCCAGCAACTTTGTATGGGAGTTCCAAAAAATGCGAATGGAGTATAGGTTCTTTGTGTTTCACGCGTAGAGGGCATTGTTAATATTTTAAGTATTTTAGAAAGATCCTCTTTAGTATGAACTATGATAAAATTTAAATGAAAGCAGCAGACCACTAGAGCATGTTATTAGCAGACGCCTTGTAATAGTCGTTGGAGGTCCTAAGATGTCTTGGAAGGCCCAGGAGATGCTGTGGAAGGCTCAGGAGATGCTGTGGAAGGCCCAGGAGATGCTGTGGAAGGCGCTGGTGCAAGATCAAGCAAGAAGCTAGAAGGAAAAACAAAAATTATGTATATATGTATGTATGTAAAAACAATTTATTGCACAAAAGGAGAACATTACAAAATAAAAATTTAAGACTAAGTATATGTTAGTACTTAGTTACCGCATAGATATTTACAGCACACTTCCTATTATTTAATTTGGATTTGATTTGTTCTAGCAGGATTAACAATTTCTCGTTATACCCAATAATTTATCTATGTACTAACATCTCTCTATTATAGGTACATATAAAACCAGTACAAATTGACTTCACTGACTTACGAGAAATAAAACACCGCTAATCCTTTATGTAATATTACTTAGCCATTTTCTACATCTTTTGCTACGTTTCAAATGAAATTAAAATAATAATAATATCCGGGACCAAACCAAAAATATTTATTAGAAGTAGGTAGCACTGTACACTTTTCGACGGTTTTTTTACCTATTACGAAGCTCCTTTATAATTTCAATGTGAATATCTTCCATTATTACTTCACTCCGCTTACAACACGCTCTCGTCGCTTGCACAGGGGCGGTCAGAACTGAAAGACCCATAAAGCTGTCACATTTAATTTGGGATGAAATTTACGGGTGCAAAGAACCGCTCCCGATACGCAAGGTCAACAGACAAAGGCGAATAAGGACGGCAGGGGAATGACCACTTTCGTACAGTAGATTGCTAGGCTGGATACACACCAAAAATGCATCTTAATTCTAGATCGAAAGATTGCAATAAATAGGTAGGTACGTTATGTTATTAAATAACGTTTATTCAGAAAATTGTGCAGGTATAATTATAATTTGTTTTTGAGAATTACATACAAATCAGTTAGCTAGCGGATCGGTCAAAGTATGGGAAGTTGAATTTAATTTTCGAGGATTCTGTATGGGTATTTTGGGAAGAGTTGTTCAATATGATGAGTAGAAGTTGCCGGCAGATGTGTATTATAATATTGCAGACGGCAATAAGTTATACGAGAAAGTATGCACAGCGTAGCTTTACAATTCAAAAAAAGGAGGAGGTTCTCAATTCGTCGGAATCTTTTATTTTTTATTTTTTTTTATTTTATTTTATTTATGTATGTTCACCGATTACTCGAAGACGCCTGAACCGATTTCGAAAATTCTTTTTTTGTTTGAAAGGGTACTTCACAGGTGGTCCCATATTAATTTTATTCAGCGGTTTTTGAGAAAATCAACAAAAACATAGCAAAATTGGAGTTGCTGCAATTGAAGTCGGTTGTTTTTAACGTATTCAGCGTGGTCAGTTATTGCGAACTATGTGTTTCTTCGCAGGACCAGTCGGTGTTGAAATCCTTGGGGGAGGCACGTCTTTCGACTGACGATGATGATTGTATGTTTCTTGGGGAACTTTGTTCAGATTAATGTTTGGATAGGCCAGTTTGAGTTCGGGCAGGTATTATAAGAGCACCCCTTATATGTACTTAAAAAGGGTAAATAAATAATTCAAATAAAGACTATGTATAACCATCATTGATAGGAACGCAAAAAGAATAAGAACACAGCACAAATGAATGAGCGTCCAAATGGCGTCCAACCATCGGCCAAGAATCCTTCCGACGAATTATGAATCGGCGAATGGAATTTGCAATAATATGAATACAGAACCACAAGCATAGATAGGTAGGTATAGTCTGTACAAGTGCAATGTGCATAGTCGCCTCCCTAACGAGCCCCAAGGTCGAGGACCTGGCGGCTGCGCACACACAGACAAGCTCACAGGATATAGCACCCGAATCAAAGGACATTCACATTAAAAGGTTACACGATGTTATTGGTATCGAGCTGTTGAGTTAGAAGTTAGATGATTCTGAATTCGCGATTTGAACAAAGGCTCTAATCAAATGCCAAAAATCTTCTATATATATACATATAATAAAAATGTAACGGGGACGATTCTGTGCATGGAATATTTTTTTTAAATAATTACTGTACCCCTACAGTTATTAATGTCCCCACATATCTATCGATATAGAGACATAAACAATTTAATTTGGATTTTTTGTCTATCTGTCTGTTTGTCTGTTTGCGCATCACGCAAAAGCGGCTAGACTGATTTTGATTAAACTTTTTACGATTATACTACGTGACTTGGGGTAACATCAAAGATACTTTTTATCTCGGAAAATTCAAGGGTTCACGGAGAATGCCAAAATCCTGTAATTATTCCCACATCTATTTTGTTAAACCCTGTATGTTGTTAGTGCAATAGCTTATAAATTCAAACGTAGAGCTTAAAGATAGTAACTGCAATAACAGACAGCTATAAAATTACAGCAATTATTATTGTTATTTGTTGTAACTCTGCTGCTCGATAGTGTAACAATGATTTATTGCATTGTTTTGACCGTTTTCTAGTAACCTTTCATCGGTACAGTCTAAGTAAGCAATTATTCGCTCACCTCGCTATGCGTATTTTATACAGTTTAAAAGATTAGTTTTAGGTTTAAAGAAACTTTAGACATAAGCCACTTATATGAGGAAACAAAAATACAAGGTAAAATACGTAAACAGTCGTCGTTCCAGTAATTAAATTAGTCTATGACGTGAGTAAACTGCCTTTCTGGTAGAATGTGTTGCATTAGATTTATAAGATTTTTTAGAGTTTGTTAGCGTTATCTGTGGATCCTACTTGTGAAATTTAAAAAAACTTTCTCCTAGAAACATACAATCGAAACAAAAAAAATTTAGATTTCTTTTATAACGTTGATTAACCAACTTTGTATGAAGAATAAAAAAATTGGACTCAATGTATGAGTTTATTTGAAAATATGTATATTTATTTCTTATCTTAATAATGGGTCCCTACTGTACGTTATACAAGCGACCGACGCGACGCAAGGGCAATACGATATTAGTTTATTAGACCCAGAGGTGAGAATCCTAATAAATATTTACATATTACTAAATAGTACGCAACAAAGACAAACGATAATTAAAATAACAACAACATACAATTTAGCAAAGTCCTCTGGGTTTGTTCACTTGGTGTATAGGTAAAATTGTATTGTTTCTTGGCTAGAGCTTTAAGATAAAACGTTTTCCGTTTTTTTTTTATTTCAGGCGTTTTTCCTAGGTTTTGTCAGTATTTTTTAAACTGTGTAAGGACGGACCTGAATACCCTTCAAAGAGCCGATTGGCGGTACAGGCATAGAAAAAAAATTATCTTGTCTCTGGTACCTACAGGACAGAAAAAAGTGGCGGCATTTGGTGTCGGAGGCCAAAATCGAAATAAGTAAGTATTCAGTGACAAATCACACCAAAATAGGATTCCATGTATTTATGGGAACCTTGAGGGAGGCCTTTGTTCAGCTGTGGATGTCTTCTGGCTGATGATGACGATGGGAACCAGAGACAGATACCTATACATAAATATAAACCAAAATCAAAAAATCAAATCAAAATATACATTTGTTCAAAGCTTTGCAACAACGTTGTATAACACTTGTTCCATAACCAAAAATAACACAAAAAAAACTAAACGCCGATTTAAACACATTAATTATCAAACCGCTGGTACCGCTTGCGTTTTATCTGGCATCGCAGACTAGCAGGTAGGTTGCCGGGCGGGTAGTCGAACCCGCGACCTCTGGCTCACCTGCCGACCGTTCACCGGGACTCTGGGATTACTATACAGGAAGATGTGGATACTGTGGATTGATATTATACATGGGGTGACAAGAAAACAAGCTGAACGGTTATCAAGATCATCTTTAGGCATTTACTAGGTAATACTTGATTCTGAGTAACCCCTTGAAATTACAAACGCACTTTTTTACGCCCTGTATAGGGAAAGTTGTGTAGTTTGTTGAGTAGAAGTCCCAGTTTAAATAATTTCGGCTGATTTTGTTGGACCTTATTATTCAAATTGTAAAAAAGTGTTCAGTACAAAGCTGGCTGGCTGACTGACCGATTTCTTAGCATTGTTATTGTCTGTATACAAAACGGTTTGATGATGGGTTCTCTGAAGTACCTTATTTGAGTTTATGCAACCGGTTTTTTTGTATTTTTGTTATGATCATTAGGATAAACAATGTTGTACCAAGATTAATAAATAACTAAGTGACAGGGGTTTTGCAGTAATTACTTTAAAAGGTTCTCTCGCCTACGCTGTTTTGGTACTAATGCGTCTTAAAATAGGGGCAAACGACCAAACTACATATACAGGGTGTTAAAAAAGCGCGTTTGAAATTTAAAGGGGTTACTCAGAATCAAGCATAGAATTCAGGAAAATATTGAAAAAATCCGCTCTTCAAATTTTTTTTCAGTTTTTCATACAAATTCTTGATTCACTATTCAGATTTAGTATGAGAATCTAGAAAAAAAAATTGAAGAGCGGTTTTTTTCAATATTTTTCCTGGGTTCTGTACTTGATTCTGAGTAACCCCTTAAAATTTCAAACGCACTTTTTTAACATAATTTAGTTAAGTATAATTTAGTTACTGTGATCTCGCCAAAATTATTGAATTGATTTTTAAGAATTTGGTACGCATGTAGAGTATGATATAAAATAGACGAACAATATAGGACACTTATATTTATACGTACTTCAGGAAAATCTCTTCAAAGAATCACATATGAAATTGCGGCTATTTTTTATTCAGTAACATGTAATTTTGTCATGATTTTTTACCCGACCACCCTCTAAATCCAAAAGAGGGTAATTTATAACACAGTAAAATTTCACCCGGTATACATGGAATAAATAGGCATGTCCAGCTTGATGGATTTTATAGTGTGCGGTGATGTTGAATTTTTCTAGATCCTCCAAATGACAAAATATACCTTTTATGCAGTTGGCTTTAATCTTTTTTTGTTGATTTAGCTAAGTTACTGAATACATGCGACCACTGACACTGTCTCGCCATCAAGGATTAAACTGAGCAATATTTATTTTTATTATCTTAAGAACTAAGCACATAATTTGCGCAACTTTATTTATTATTCTTTATTTACAAACGCAATAAAGATTTGCTTTGTGCACTATTATCGTGTAGTGACACATATTGTGAGACAGAAGAGTGATAAAAGAATTGTATTATCAGTGTTTACTTTATTTAATAAAGTTACTCTTTATATGCATTTGAATGCGTATTGCATTAGCGAGAAATCTCACGGTCAATTGGTACTTAAAAAGTTTATACAGGGTATTACAAAATTGGTTTATTGGTTTATCTTCATCATAATGAATAACTTTTGTTCCACGACTACTAAAATGACAAAAAAAAACTTTTTTTTTAAATTGATTGGCTCTTTGGCCAATTTTGTATGGAGAGTTAAAAAAATTGCGGATCCTAAAACAATTTTCTTAACACTCTGTATAATAACCATTCGACACGTCTTTCCTTCAATAAAACTCTCTTCTGGTTACACAAGGTGAAATGATTGGTGAAGGGTATGAATTGGAGAATATTGAAGAAGCTAAAACATGTAGTCCATTTGGTGGTCCTTCAGCCTTTTATTAACAATATCTTTAATTTTTGGTATGAACACAATCGTTGTCTTTTTATCTATCAAAGTGAAAAAGGAATACAAATTTAACAAAAAATAACACCTAACTTTCTGCATAAATTGTATCCTATATAGGATACAATTACATTATTGGATATCCATTTGGGCATAAGAAGAATCGAAAGACACCTCGCGCTCCAAAATTGTTTTTCATAGGTAACACTGAAACAATATATTTACATACTTAGATACAATAAATTCTTGACTTGATTTTAAGTTTCAAGGAAACTTCCGTTACATTCCTCGATATATTCAACATCCTCTCAGAAGCATATTTTTGGTATGAAACAGACGGACTGCCCGTACTCTTTGCAGACGATACTACCGTAGTGGTGCATGCGCGGACGTATGAGCAACTCAGTACGAAAATAAACAGCGTTCTTTCGCAGCTACAGGAGTGGTTCTCGTCAAACGGCCTAATAATGAACAATTCCAAATCGAATGTTATTATATTTAGCGGTAGACCGATTCATACACCTTTACAAATACACAGTCCGGTACCTTTATCCGATGAATGTCGCTATCTAGGTTTCACGTTAGATTCTAAGTTAAACTGGAAAAAGCACGTGCAGGTACTTTGTGACAGGCTGAGTGGCGCAGCGTATGCCTTGAGGAAACTGCGACCTCTCGTGTCTCCCGGTATCCTTAAGCAGGCTTACTTTGCGCACTTCCATTCAATAATGTCCTATGGCATTATCCTATGGGGTGACTCGACGGACTCTGATCGAGTGTTTGTCCTGCAAAAAAGAGCAATAAGAATTTTGCTAAACAAAAGCTCAAGAGACACTTGCAGGGAGCAGTTTAAATCATTGCGTATCATGCCACTCTACTCATTATACCTGTACGAGCTGCTGATGTTCGTTCGTCGCAACATTTCCACATTTGACCGACGCACTACCGGAGGTAGAAAACTCCGTAACACTGGTCGACTACAGGCGGTAACGCGACGAACTACTCTCGCCACCAAGAATCCGCGTGTAATCGGTCCGTCACTGTACGAGCGACTACCCGCAGTCATCAAAGATGAGGAATGTGACGAAACGTTTGGTCGCCAACTACGAAATCTTTTGTTGGAAAATGAATTCTACTCGGTAGATGAATATATTAACAAAAAGTTTTAAATTATGATTATTTTACAATTTGTAAATCAAATGTGATTTGACATGTAATTATTAATTTAGTCTTTTATGTTTGTATAATGACATATTATTCGATATTTTTATTGACATTGTTTTATTTTATTTTAAATTTGACATTTATTGACATTGTATTTCTTTTCATGTTTGACACTATTACTTTATTTTATTTTGACGATCATATTATCCTCTGACATCTTTTTAAATAAGTATATTTTGTAAGTTGACATTGATAATATGAAATAAATGAATCTAATCTAATCTAATCTAATCTATTTTTTAAAGTTCTAATACATATGAGAGATATTACGAGTTATATTAAGGAATTATTTTTTTAATACATTATTTTAACAGTTTCAACTACTCTGTCCCATTAGTCAATGTTGGTTCATAATGTTAATATTTAATTCCGTTTGTTTTGCAAGCTTACTAAGAAATCTAGCCGCAAATATGTAGAGTGATGTCGCTTTGTTTGCCTGTTTGTCGGAGAAAGAGTTACAAAATGATAATTAGCCTTCTGAAGACCTTAAAAAGTAGTCCTGTAATGAATTAATAATGAATGAATGAAAACACTTTAATGTTAAAAGAAAATAAAACAATGTTATAATATCGACGGTCCCTACGTACAATACCCTAACTATCTATCTATCTATCAGCCGAAATACGTCCACTGCTGGACAAAGGCCTCTTCCAAGGATTTCCACAACGACCGGTCCTATGCGGCTCGCATCCAGCGGCTTCCTGCCCTACAGATGGCCGTTGGGGCAGTAAAGTTCTCGAATGGCGACCGCGCACCGGAAGACGTAGTGTGGGCAGGCCTCCGACTCGGTGGACCGACGACCTGGTAATACCCTAACTGCAAAAGTCAAATTTTACAGGAGAGCAGTTTTAAACGTGTGTAACTTTTGTTATATTTTTCATAAAGTGATGAAATTTTCCATATAGGTTGAATATAATGTATTTTACAGTTTAAATAAACAATTTATTTAAAAAAAGTTATCCTTAGTCTATTATTTGTAATTTACGCACATTTACGTCGGAATTGTGTTATTAACAATAAACGGAAGTGGTACTTATAGAATTTTACGCCGAATTTTGAAATTGGATCCTAACCGTATCTGCCAGTTATGAAACTATACGTGTGGGAAACATATGCGGGGGTGAAATTGCCTTTCGACGTATAATCACTGAACTACCACTACCGTTATACGTCGGATATTAAACGTAATTCTGTAGTTATGGGAATTTTCGTGTGTAGATTAAGGTTGAATTTACATGGTTTTAACCAATTTTAAGTATAGGATGTCACGCAAATATAAACTGAAAGCACTTAACTACCGCTTATGGGATTGTACGTTTGGACCGTCGATATGTATCTGTATTTTTTTTTACTTTTTTTTTTTTTTTTTTATGGCAGAGGTGGCAAACGAGCAGACGGATCACCTGATGGTAAGCGATTACCGCCGCCCATAGACACCCGCAACACCAGAGGAGTCACAAGTGCGTTGCCGGCACTTTTCTTGAGAACTGCACTAAAATCGAAGAAATTTTCAGTTTTTTATTTTAAAGCAAATCATGTTTACTAATTTAGTAATAAGTAATAAGTTTATTTTGAAGAAATTCTTACGTATCGAGATATTGTAGTTTATTTTGACAAAAATAAAACAGATAGGGTTTTGTATAGTTTGGCCTATACGTACTGTCCTCAATTTTGGTATTCATATTTTATAAAAGTATAGCAAACTTATCAGTTTTAAAAGCTTATCTCGGTCTAAAACGAGATTTTCCTCGAAGGCGGCAAGATTGTCGGTGTTTTAAAAAACATGGATATATTTAAGCTAAAATTCAACAACAATAAATAACAATGTTTAAAAACACTAATACTCCGCCCCCTGATGGATACTTAAACACACAAGTATATTGTACGAATGTATGCATGTTTATTTAGAAAAACAAATGATAAAAACTCGGTCACAGTGCTGAATGCACTTGTAAACAGAGCCATCCTTAACACAATGACCTAGTTTTTCGAGATAACTCCTCGGGAGAGAGGACTGTTGATAGTAAAGCGACCTTAGGGCGTCATTTTAGTCTGTTTGTTACGTACTCCGCGTTCAAGGTCTAACGACAGGAAGATTTTTGGAATACCTTCAAGGTCTTACTATGACAAATAGCTTTTGTCCACAACTTCATACGTGTCAAGTTGGAAATTGACTTGTAAAATGGAAATTCAAAGAAAAATAAGGATGTTTAATTATTGCAATTTTTGTTATAACACCTACAAAACCGGGGGTCTACAATTTTAAGTATTGTAATTACACCTATCACACCTATCCACAAGGCAAGGGAAGGCACAGGCGGTACCCGGTGTTGCTTTTAACGTCATCCGCGGTCACGTGTAGAGCATTTTAATTATTATTCCTTATCTCCTTCAATCACAGACAACAGTGTCCTGTTTATGTTACTGACTTATAACTACATATCAAAGTTGCATCACTATGATTGACAGCTATGCGCGCACGCAGAGGGTGTATCCAATAAATTCTGACTTGCGCAAGGTCAGTGTTACGATAAATGTTGTCGATATCGACTGACATAAGTGAGGAATAAATCACTGTCGTATCGATTAGGAAAGTTTATAATGTGCTAGCTTTTGACCCGGTTTCGAATGCGTGGATATCGTTTTTATTTAAGACTCTCGTTGAGTGTGCACACTGTGGACAGTGCCCGGGTTTGAGTTTTTTGGGGTAAAACTATACTGTGTTGTTCCTCGCTCAGTATCTAAGCCTTTTACCTAATTTCAATGAAAGCGGTTGAGTAAATAGATTTTCATTACATGTGTATGAAACAACTTGACAAAATTATGACATCATAACTCACTATTTAAAATTTTTTTGAAGAAAATTTCGTTTTTGACATTTGATAAAAAGTTCTATTCTATTCTATTTTTCTATTTGGCATTCCATGTCTCACGTCAAGAGTGATTTACCCAATGTTTTGTGAAAATTGGAAGAATCTTCAATAAAAATGGCGAAACGCCAATGTCAAGTGAAAGGCACGGCTCTAAGGCGATGGGCACTCAAAGATGCTCCACGTGGTGGTTTTCTGCTGGAACTCTGCAAACGGAACTGTCTCCCGAGTTAATCCTCTTCTTATCATCGTTTATCTCGGAATCGGGATCACAACTATATCTCCATCACAAAAATAAAGTTGAAACTACATATTCTAAAACGGTAATAATTGTAAAATTAACTCAACAGACGTGTGCTCAGTACAGAGTTCCGGCAGAGAAAAGAAGAACTTGTCTCTGGTTCCGGTAACCAACCTTGATAAAAAGTTACTCAGAGGACCAGCAGTCAACTACCTTGATTCTCTTTTAGTGACAACTGATGACTAGGTTGTGGGCGTTTCTTAATTAAAAAAATATTCCAAATTACACTTGTTTTTGCTTTCATTTTAATTTTACAATTTAATTGTACAGTAATTAACTGTGAACGACCTATTAATACATTAGATCACCTTGTCATAACGTGTGAACAATAAACCAATAATTTACTCGTATTTATATAATATTGTTGATTTATTATGTATTTATCGAACGAGAGTCGAGAGCAATAGTCGAGACAACTTGACTTTGGTAGCTACGCACCAATATTAGATATCTATTACAAAACAAGCAATACTGGTCGCTGACTATTAGATTAGTAACGACTATTTTAAGGTCTGATATATACAAGTATTAAATAATAGTATTTGCAATTTGATATACGTACAAAGTGATTTTTAATGGCGTACCCACAGACATGCACCCCGCTCCCCCGGAGCGACGATATAAAACTTCTTTGGGCGTACCTATATGAACAATCCATAACGACTTTTTTAAGTCTAAGGAACAATCCATTCGGGTCAAAAACAATTTTTGTCTACCACTTTTTAAACAAGTGCCAAAAAATATTTAGCTCTCCATACAAACAATTTCAGTCTGACGATCGATTTGCATGGGGATTTCTAAGATTTTTTACGATTATTTTAAGTGAAAAACTAAATTTGTTCCATTCGATCCGAAATCCGAATAATTGCCAGAATATGTTAATATGCGCAATTAAAAAATCATGCTGTATAAAAACTTTCATGCCAGAACATTTGAAGACTCCAACCAAACTGTGGAATGAATTGTCGCCTGCGGTATTTCCGGACCGATACGACATTCAAACCTTCAAGAAAAGAGCGTACTCCCAAATCAAAGGCCGGCAACGCACTTGTGACTCCTCTGGTGTTGCGGGTGTCTATGGGCGGCGGTAATCGCTTACCATCAGGTGATCCGTCTGCTCGTTTGCCACCTCTGCCATAAAAAAAAAAAAGACTGTGTCGTCACCTGAGTGCTTATTTGTTCAATGTCCATAACCAACACTTTAAACAACAAAGTTTTTACTGATTATTTCACGTAAATTAAATTATTTTTTACAGATTGCGTTTTCAACAGGTGATTATATTTTTAATGTTCTTAAGGTCTAAATTATAAGAATCATACACCAATCGATGGGAAATTTAAATCTTATGATTACTGCATTTAAAAGTAATTTTCGTTAATATAGTCGATTGGACAAATAAGCACTCAGGTGACGGTGTTACTCTCAGGAAAGAAAACGGGTACTTGGCAGAGAACCATAGAAGTACAAGCCGGATCTGGAAAAATCTGGCCAGAGAAGTCATTGCGCTGATTGAAAGCAGAGTGGAAAGCTGCATTAAGGTGTGCCGCTCGAGGAGTGAGAGGATCTAAAAGGAAGAAGAATATGAAAGACTTACCGTTGTCTCAGTTTACTTTTGTCTCGCACTAAACGTCTTTTACTGGTGATGATGAAGAAATGAAGAAGTATGATGAAGAATCTAGGTAGTACCTAACTACCTGCCATAAATTTTAAAACCTTCTGTCACAGATTAGATAATAGTACTCTTCTATGTTCTTAATTACAGTTACGCGTATGCAGTATTTTAACTGCAGCTGCATACTTGTTTTTCAATGCTATCCCAACAGATTGGTCACTGTGCCTCCCAGAAACACAATAAAAACGAATTGAGGAAGTCTAGAGCCTTACCAACACATACCTTAAGACTGAGTGGACCTACCACTCAGTCTTACGCGTACATACATGTCCATGCTGTAGTAAACTTCAGAATCCTGTAATTTTTCGAAATGTCTAAGGATTTATAAAAAAATGCGACAATTACATGCAGTTTAATATTACTTTCCCTAAAACAGAAAACCTTATAATACTTGCGGCAAGGCGTTAAAATGTTTGTGTCTAAAAATGGTGCTGAATGGAAATATATGGTAAAAGGCACAGTTAACGGTAAACGAACATCTTTGAACTAAAATCACTATCTAGTGATGATGTCAAAAATAATTACAACACTCCTATTAAGTAACAAAACGTTTAAAATGTAACAGTTATTAAAGCTTTGCGATTATGTGTTCAAATTACAGTGAGTTACATAACTTATTCATCATACCGAGTTAAAACGAATCAACTCCTTTTCTACAGATCTTGGTGAACAAAACCGTTCGCCGAGTGAGTGAGGGGTACCGGAGGCCCAACCACCCCCCCCCCCCTCCCTCTCCCCAAAGGTCGGTAACACTTGTGACTCCTCTGGTGTTGCAGGTGTCTATAGGCGGCAGTAATTGCTTACCATCAGGTGATCCGTCTGCTCGTGTGCCAACTATCACATAAAAAAAGGACAAAACATAATTTTTCGGTCAATTCTTACTTACTTACTCCGTTCGCTCAGCTACAAAATGTGTCTTAGCCTCCGATACGAGATCCTGCCACTTCGAACGCTCCTGAGCGATTTCTTGTCAAATTCTGGTAAATTCAGATACTTGCCAGTATTCAGACTTTCGCAGCAACACACGCATACATAACAAGAACTCGTAATCGTTATTAACATCAGATCGCTACGTGTCGTCCTTGTTGGGTCAACCAACTTCGTGCAGTTTAAAAATATGTGACTTAATAAACAATTGTAGTCCTATTTTGGTCTGAATGCCTCAAACTATACGTACTCTGATAAATTTTATTAGGAATTTTATTTATTAGGTACTTAATATTTTCTGAAAAAGAAAAAAACAGTAAAGTCATCACTAAATATGAACATAAATGTTTTGAATAGTAATCAAGTTTTAGTCACATCCCAAATCAACCAAAAAAAAAACGTTTTATACAGAATGTTAAAAAAGTGCGTTTGAAATTTTAAGCGGTTACTCAGAATTAAGTATAGAATACAGGAAAAATATTGAAAAAATCCGATCTACAATTTTTTTAGTTTCCCATACAAATTCTTGATTCACTATTCAGATTTAGTGTGGGACGAAATTTTATACTTGATTCTGAGTAACCCTTTAAGTTTCAAACGCACTTTTTTAACACCCTGAATAACTACAACTACATAACAATATGAAAATGTGTGTGTTACATGCCTACGCTAAGCAACCGTCACCGGATCTTACCCGCAGAGGTGGTGAGGTCACCTGTAGAGCGGAAACGAGAGTGGCCTTACTATACAATTTATAATGCGCTTTAAGCCCAGTTTACACTTCATTAAGTACAGTGGTACTTAATGAAGTAAACGGAAGTCAAGTAGTAAGAGAGGTCCATGCTTTCTTGCAACTGTTTCGAAGAGTACAGTTGCGAGATAATGGACTTCTACTTTCTACTTGACTTTTACCACTGTAATTATTGAAGTGTAAATCGGCCTTTAGGCCTAGAGCGTACTAGTATATAAGTTATACGTATACTCAGTTTTGCTTGGTTCCCTACCACACTTCCCCTCTTTTGTATGACATAACCTTCGCGTTCTCTAAGAAGATACAATAAATGGACGACGTTTATTACTCAGGTTATAGAATCATTTACTAAGGAACGAATGCTATACAATCCATACAGTCCTATACACGTAAAGTGCGGTTTAAATACAAAGATGGTGTAGCGAGTAGTTACCCTAGGTCCGGGAAACGGGTTCGGTTCCCAGCTGTCAGTTTCAAGGCTAACGAGATGAGGCATCTGGTTAATGCATTTATGGGACAGTTAACAATATTTGTTGATGTTTAAGACAAAGAAAGTGTAAGCTTAAAATAATAGTGTGAAAAAAGGATTGGACATCTACTTGATTATAGCACAAACAAATAAAAGAAAGGGACTTTAACTGACTCGGTGGCTCAGTGATCAGCGCTCCTGACTACTGATCCGAGAGTGTGGGTTCGATACCCACCCAGGGCAAACATTTCTGTGATGAGCAAATTTGTTTGCTCTGGGTCTGGGTGTATTATATCTATTTATATATGTATGTATTTAAATGTATTTGTGTATGTATATCAGTCTCTGGTTCCCATAGTACAAGAATCCTAGTTTGGGGCCAGATGACCGTGTATGATTTATCCCAGATATTTTTTATTATTATTAAAGGCAAGAAAAAGAGAAAACAATATGTGACATTTACAACAATAATACCATTTTTTTTGTGTAAAATAAAGATTTAATCAATCTATAATACCTATTATCAAACCTTAATTTTCAGTTACCGCCTCCGTAGCCTAGTGGCTAGTCCGCTCGCTTCACATCAGGAGGTTGCGGGTTCGATTCCCGGCGGGGTCTTACTTTGTAGGACTCGGTTGGTGGTAGGGCATTTTCTGAGCCCGCCTGGCTAGCTACCACCATCTTATCTAAGTCTTACCGCCAAAATATCAATGTTAACAGCATTTATGTGTTCCGGCATGAAGACAACCAGTTCCCCATGGCGTTGGGGAATTTTGGTAAGCCCGCTTCCATCTTCAGTACCATCATCAATTCATCACTTACTATCAGGTGAGATGATTCCAAGGGCTTACCAATTGAGGGTAAAAAAAAGTTGTTTTTAAACTCCGACCAATATAAGCAGCGTGTTACAAGTCTGAAGCTTGTGTCTATGTCTGTGACTCTTGAAGACTGGACTTACAAAAAAATCTGTATTTTTACTCTCTTAGAGCAGGTTTGATCGAGATGGTTCTTATTTTAGCTGTGTTTGGCAGAAGTTGGTTGAAAGATTGTCAGGATATTCAGGTTGAAAAATCTTTGGAAATCCTTAAATCTTCTTCTTCTTATCGTGTGGCACATTTAACCGTTCTATCCACAAGGTATAGACGGCGGTTGCCATAGTATTGCACTGAGCATCACCCACGGTCACGTGTAGGGCATTTCGATTTTCACCTACGGACGTGTGCAATGCGTCCATCATACACATCTATAAATCAGAGGTGCAGGTTTCCTCACGATATTTTGCTTCACCGTTAAAGCAGTCGGTATGAAAATGCATGTCAGTTTCGATGGTTTCTTAAATGGTATCTCACATTTCCGACTTGAGAAGAGTGAGATTGTGTGAGTCAGTATAATTATAAATCAAAATAACTTGGTGTGAAATACTGACAAACGATTTGCCCTTAAAGTCAATTTATTCCGTATTCCAATATAAAGGTGTAGACTAGATTGTCGTGATGATAAAATACCTCAATACTAGTACTGATAAAGAAAATCGTAAACGTAAATAAGAAACGTTTTCATATTCATAAACATACAGGTATTGATATTATTGTGATGCGATAACAAACAAGAGTTATTATTTTGTTTTCAATTTCTATCGGTCGAATCAAAAACAGTCCTAAATGTCATTAATGTAACGTTTGCAAATACAATATGGCGTTTTAAAAAAAAAAAAACAAAATTCAGTTTGCAGCGTCATCTCATGAAATATAAACCGTAAGACGTTACCCCAAGATACCTTACGTATAAAATAGCTAAAAAAACATCTCTTTTAAGTATTAGAGGTTTTAGCAATTATATTTTATAGGTTTGAAATAAAGGGTTCTATATATTCTATATACTTCAAAAGTAGCAATAATTTTAAGAGTACGATAAATAACAAAATAAATGAAACCTCATCCGACACTAAAAGTCGAATGGTTCTAAAACCATTGAACCGATTTTCAGGAAACATAGCTAAGACAACCGCGATAAAACCTGCGTTCAAGTGAAAAATACTGCATCTAAATCGTTGCATCCAATTAAGAGCCAATTTGTCAAAGACAGACATATACAGATAGGTGTCAAACTGTGCGTCGTCGGAGGGGTTACAATTTTAGAAAGAAATAATTTGTATTTAGAATTTAACGCGTTTTACAAATGTCCAAAAAATTGCCAGTGAATCGAATAGCTCTGAAATATTTTTTACCAAGACAGAAGAGCAACTAAATGACTGACAATACATTTTTATGACACCGCTAAATGTGCTAGCCATCATTCCAACGAGTGGTAGTTATGTTGATGGACCGTTTAGCACATCCCTTAGCTAATCGTCTAGGTAGATAAGCATTCAGTCCATTCCACACCCATTCACAGGCCATTCCAATGATGTGTGACACAGCATAGTATTTCCGCGCACAGCTTTACCAGTGAACATACCTGGGACTTGGCTGCATCAGAAATAAACTCAAAACTATGGTTCACTAAATAAGTTTCTTTTTAAAATTTAAATTGCAGGAAAGCTTACAAGCGAGTAAGCTTATTTGGAGATTTATCGAGGTTATGATACTTACATGTATTGTACAATTGTAAATAAAATTGACTAGACAAATTGCAACACTGAATAATAATGTCATCGTTCACAATTTCAAACGTTTTTAAACCAAATTCAGATTTTGAAATTTGGTAGAAAGTAACTCGTGACTTGCAATGAAGTAACGTAATGTAATAAAAAATTAATTGCACTTTTATTAGATTATAAAAGTTAATTAAACTTCCTAGTATTTATAATCATAACATAACAAGTAGCTAATCGGTTACAAAACGTACCATATCGAAGTGTACTTGAAAATTAAAGTACTTATACGTTTTATGAAACGGGCCCCAATCTTTACTGAAGGTTCTAGGAACGGTGTCGTGTCGTGTCGGACCTGCCCCAACGGGCATGCGCGGTCCATGCGCAGCCCGCTACATGCGCCCGCGCCGGTGTGCGTACGCATCGCACAGGACGCTGCCGTCGCCGTCGCCGACGCCGCCGGTTATTTTAATACGTACTGGCTGCATATGCAAACATAGGAAAAAATGAAAAAAATATATGTATGAAATGCAGGAGTCTACCTGTGGGGCACCACTATGTGTATTGTGTAGTTGAGTGATAGTTTTGGATGAAATAATGATGATGGCGTTAATACATGCAAATGGTTTATAGAATAAGGAATTTTTAAAAATCTCTTTATCATAACTACAAAAGAATATTTCTATGAGCTATTTATTTTCATTTAAATGATTCAAAATGTAAGCCGGTAGGTACTGACATAGATATTTCTAATATAATTGTAGTTATCTTAGTTTTTGCAAAAGTACATATTTGTAAAACGTCAGCCATTGTGACAAAATTCATGGTGGTCCGATGACCTGGTGAAGGTTGCGGGAAGCCGCTGGGTGTGGGCAGCGCAGGACCGGTCAGCGTGGAAATCCTTGGATGGGCCTTAGTCCAGCAGTGGACGGCTTTCGGCTGATGATGATGTGACAAAATAAAGCCTCTGAAATTTTTGACTGAAAACTAATATTTATATATATTTTTTTAGGTTGCCCTATAAAGCGTCGTTAGTAGGTATAAAAGTATTTATAAGTAACTATAATAAACACTTTTTCTGTGCATACCACTGAAACATTGTGTCTGCTGACGGTACCACGCATCCGCGCCATTGACTTTCTTGATGCTATTAACCGAATAACCCATTGCACAAAGAACTGGCACTTTTCAAGGTGAACACACACAAACAAACACTTTGTTGCATCCATACGATGTGCACACACGGTGTGCATGCATACGAGTCCTGTATGCGATTCAAAATAAGAACACAATTTTAAACCGGAGAGCTTGAAATAGAATACGTTTAAAATTCAACTTTAAACGCAGGGAAGACGGTTTTGAACTTGGCATTGAATTTATTTTTTAAATTTGGTACAGGCGAGAAACGAAGGGTGCACTCACACATGTGTAGCCAGACGATGCGTACAGACGCAATATGCATACAGTATGTCTGGAGTCTGGACTCACACTATCGTAACTTTCAATCGAACTGAACTTCTTTATATGGGTTTAATACAAAGTCCTCTAGATTGTAAAATGCATTAAAAAATATCTTTTTAAATAACAATTTTTTAACAAAACGATCGTTAAAAGGTAGAAAAACTGAATTCTGTGTTTGTGTGGGTAACACGAAGCACTTATTTATAATATTTACATAATATTGTTCATACAAGTCCTTCATATTTTCTATATGTGTGTGTGTTTATATGTTGTTGATGCAACCAAGGATTGTTGTGTTTTGTCGGTAAAACAGTTATTGTAAGTTATACATTACATATTTACATTTTAATTGTAGTACTAAGTTACGAATGTCCACAATTGAGTAATTGTTATTATGTTTATTGATACAGGTATGGTTTCTTGTGTAAGTGCATATTTCTTATTAGTTTTTATTTAAATAAGTAAATATTTTCCACTAGGTGCACTGTAGACAGAGATATGGCGTTTTTTCATGGAAACTTTTTATACAGTTGGAGTCATCAACTCATAGATCAATATATCGAGTGCTTTTTTTTTAACAAAACAACAAAAAAAAACTATTTAAAAGATTTTCAGGTTTATAATAAAGTGTCTTCTTCTTTATTTTGGAGCTGGGTTCATGTCGATAAAGCAGCTATCATTTCCTCATATTCCTTAGCTTACCTATCTATATATTATAAATAAATAAACTATACTTACGGTGCATTTGAAATTTTAAGTGATTGCTTGATTTTGAAATCAGATATAGAATACAGGAAAAATATTGAAAAAATCCGCTCTTCAATTATTATTTTTTCAGATTCCCATCTAAATCTGAATAATAATGAATCAAGAATTTGTATGGAAAACTGAAAAAAATTTTGAATTGCGGATTTTTTAATATTTTTCTTTATTCTATACTTGATTCTGAGTAACCCCTTAAAATTTCAAACGCACTTTTTTAACATGCTGTATAATTATGCCGGCTATCTCACTCCACCCGCCGGAACACAGCATGCTGCTTAGCGGCAGGTATAGAACGAGTAGTGGAACTCTGAACCCACCCCTGTTGGACCTTGCATAATAAGATTCAACCACTACTGAAGTATTTCTCTCTCTAAACCTCATATCATCAATGTCAGGAAGGTCAACAGAAAAATCCGCAAGACTCTGGCCTCGGAGGGCACGAACTTGAGTTCATTAAACCTACGAAAAACATTGCTGACATTACGCCGAGAAAGAGTATTGGCTCTCGGCTTGGTGTAAAAAGAAACAAGTCAATGACTTCGAGCGGGAAAAATAGATACGATAAATATAAGGTTAGTACAGAAGGATTTAGAAGTAGATACGTATGTTTTAATTATGTTAACTAATGAGGCCAATCTTAAGTAACTTATTGCAAATGATGTAAAACCTCAGCGATCAGCAAACTTATGCCAAAGGAAAAATCCTCATTCAGTTTTTTTTTTATCGTAACTGGAATAAAAAGTGTCAATTAAGCTGACATGGTCAGAAATGAAAAAACAATGAGAGATCAAAGTACGGTTTCAATGTAAAATCTTTATAGATTTTCCATACGAAATACAATATTATAGAATGTACGATATTTTAATCGTGACTGTTCGTTTCCACACTGGTCGTGTTTTGTTTGTCGCCGAAATTAACAAGATATTAAAATAGCTTAAAGAATCTTGTTTACAAATGAGCATGACAAAGATTTTCTAAGAATCCTTAAATTTACGAGAAGCCAAAATATTTATATTGCGTCTGTTTTTACGTCCGACGCAAAATAAGTGCTTTTAAGTTACCACAAATAAAATATTGTATTTTCTATTCTATTCTATCCATCACGGTGGTTCTAAGCTATGTTTAGGTATCAAAATACATAATAACATACATGATATACGAAATACATAATTAAATAATTTTGGAAGGTAATATAAAGGAGGGTATAACACTCGTGGGTCCCGTTAACTGGGGCTAACCTTAACATTATCTAATCTGTGGCTCAACACGCAAAAGATACAAATTAGTCAAATAGCAGATTTTGTATGATCTTTTTTTGCGATATCAGCAAATTCGTAACAAAAGTCGTTAAGAATAATGAGAAGACGCTATAGTAGACTGTTCTATACCTATTTTGATATACCAAGTAGTATATACTGTAAATCTACAGGTGCGTCATAAATCAGGACTTATCTACACCTGATTCTGATCAACTTTCCCCAAGGAACCCATAGTGAAATCGCAAAAAATTTTTGCACTCTTCATACTAATTTGGCCGCTCGGCTGATCGATTTGTATAAAGAGTTCAAAAATTTTTATGCGATTTCACTATGGGTTCCTTGGGGACAGGTGATCAGAATGAGAAGTAGAAGCCCTGATTAAAATTTGACGCATCTGTACATTTACACCCTGTATAAAAGAGGCTGCAGTCCCCAAAATACCGTTTGTAAGTGGCGATGGTAGTGTGACTCCTTCAGGTATCACCTGAGGGTTTTCCTTGGGGATTTTCCTAATGAATATTTGAAACATCGAACATTCGCGTTGTTTATAGGATCAGCTAAAGATTTACAAGGTTCGACACATGTTATACGTATTCAGTCAGCGATTTTTCAACGAATGCCGGTTGAAAATAGATCAGTCGATTTCAAATACGAGTAATTTAAATTAGAATTACTTTTTTATTTCGAAAAGTATCGTCACTGAAAAGATTCTAGTAACAATAATTTTCTATCTAAATGTAACTATAAGTTGAATCTATAAGTTTAATCAACAGCAATTGCATATAGCTTCCATATAACTCGTAATATAAAGATACAATGTAAAGTCAACAAAACTCTATAACCTGGTTTACAAAACATTCCGATCTCTGGATGCGATCAAATCGGCGATAATCTGCTAAACATCGCCTCTGGAGCAGTGCGCGTTTCCACTCCACTGTAGACATGTGGTGTGGGCGCATACGTAGATCGTAATTCGTAACCACAAAAAAAACTATATCTAATGGCTGCAAAGCACACGACGACGCCTGGTTTGAGGACCGCGCCGACAAGCGAGCCAAAGGCACAATCGTGTCTCGTCAGACCCGCAGCCTCAGTTCACGTGCCCGAAATGCGGCCGTATGTGTCGTTCCAGAATCGGACTTTTAGTCACAGTGGCGGTGCTCCTCTCACTTACGCTACTTAAATCATCTGTCAAGATGTAGAAGGCCTGATGATGATGACTGATGACTCAGAATCAAGTATACAAGAAGATATATTTTTTCAACATTTCTCCTGTATAGTTTTTTGACACCTGTAGAATCTCTCTGAAAATTAATTGTCTATATAAAATAAATTGATTGTAGTAGCTCTCTCTTATTGTAAGACTCAATAAATCAAGCTATTACATAAGGAACATTTAATTTTTAATTTAATTTAATTTATTTATTCATTTTAATAACACTGCATTACAGTTATACACCTTTACACAGTATTATTATAGAATAATTATAGTTTCTTATTAGTATATTATAGAATTATTCTATCTTCGATATAGAATTATTTTAGTTTCTATCATGTTTCTATCTTCGATACAGCTTCAATACTTTGTTTGTAAGTTTTCATTGTATAAGTTAACACAGCCAATGTTTTCAACCGATGTATCCTGCGCAGTAGACAAAGTTTTTATTACGCGGGAAACTGATGGACCAATCAAGTAGCTTCATTCGTATTGTTGTAAAATCTCTGCCGCTATTGGTTGATTAATTTTGCGCCTGATTCAATAAAATCGTCAGTCGTCACAAAGCTGTCACCGTGCGTTGATTGTTTCGGGTGTTTCCGTCGATAGTTTGTTTTTGTCGGCGCGAACGAAGATTACCGACGCACCTTATTTTTTGTGTACTACTGTATCGTACTGTATCACGCTATGGACACTGCGCACACTGCCCACTGCATTGCGTGCGCTGGCTGCGGGTGCGCAGTGCTGCGATGGCGTTACATAAAGAGCGCGGTTCGGACGTGCAAGGGCGCACGGCCGTTGCCCCACGCGACGTAGACCGGGCCAGCGATTAGACCTGACCAAAATCTATATAAAAAAAAACAAATGGCAAGAACAGACGCTAAAATTGTAGAAGTCATAATCTTCTTCTGGTCGCAGAACCAGCGCAGTGACAGTTAAAACAAAGAGCATTGCTTAGCATTGCTGTCCGTGTTGCTGAATTTGAATATCTTAAGCCAAAGAACTGATTCCCTAATAATTAAATAATAATAAGTACAGGAATTATGGCATTAAAACTTTGTATAATGCTTTGCAACTAAATGGTTCGTTTAAGATTTTAATAGATACAGCCGTCAAAAATAAACCTTCGCTGTTACAAAAATAAGGTTGAAGCTGCATTGGGATGCACATTATGCACACATGAGTCGCAGAAGCTTTATAATTCATTATTTAAGCATACAATTTCTAGAAGCCCCTTGCAAAAAGTTCTTAACTCTGCGTAAACGTTATATTTGCACTGCAGGCGCGGCCGAACAAAAAGAAAACGAAACGATTTGGTTCTGGAGGCGACGTTCTACGTCTACGCATTGCGGGAACCAACACGTTTTTATTTAAACATAATTTTAATTTTATTTCATTCATAGAACTGCATTGCTTTTAAAAAAGGTTTGCTTCCTCCAGTTGGGGATGGTGATGTTTTAATTAGGTGCACAGGAGCATCTGTAACCCCAAATGAGTGCCTTTATGAATACAGGGTGTTAAAAAAAGTGCGTTTGAAATTTTAAGGGGTTACTCAGAATCAAGTATAGAATCCAGGAAAAATATTGAAAAAATTCGCTCTTCAATTTTTTTTTTGCAGTTTTTCATACAAATTCTCGATTCACTATGAGATTTAGTATGAGAATCTGAAAAAAATAATTGAAGAGCGGATTTTTTCAATATTTTTCCTGGGTTCTGTACTTGATTCTGAGTAACCCCTTAAAATTTCAAACGCACTTTTTTTAACATCCTGTATATTTTCGTTCCTAGAAGGCTCGGATGACTTGTATGTAATGACTTTTTTATCTCGCCAGCACAATTAGCGACGTAAGAGGCACTACTGGTAGTACTTTTGACTGATCCTTAAGGGTTAGGACAGTGATAGATCGAGCGGTGATAGAGCGTGCGGTAGTAAAGTAAGCAGTGACAGACTGAGCAGTGATAGAGCTAGCATACAAACATCCGGATACACAGGGACGTATTTTAGATTTTCACGCCCTGGGCGAATAGGATCGGACCGCCCCTCACCCTTTACAGTCAAAGAAAACAACAGTAAAACAAAATAAAATAAAATATTAAATATAATAGTTAACAAATTTAAGTATTAGCGATGAGCGAAGTTGCGACATTTGTTCTGCAAAATCATCAATGATGTCAACAAAATCAAGTGACTTCGTTAAATCAGCCTCTATGTTGAGGATTGCTAAATAACTGACTCGCTCCTCACTCATGCGAGAGCACATGTGATCAACTCGATGAACACAGGAACCGATCTCCGAATGGTAAGAGGCACATTGAATCTAAAAACCAAGCTGGAATGATGTCGACTAATGAAGTCCAGCTTCAAAACCCCGAAACCTTTCAGCTTGTGTTGCAAAACCGATTCGAGTGCTTAGGAGACTGCGAAAATATGAACGATTACAACGACAGGTTCGTGGAAATCCGGTAGTTGACTGCTAGTCATTTGAGTTACTTTTTATTAAATGTCAAAAACGCCATTTTGTTCTAAAAATGTTTGAAATTTTGTACAGTGACGTCATTGTTCAATATAGTAGTTTGCATACTAATTAAGAAATTCTTATAAATTAAAAATTGAAAATGCGATGAAAATTAAAGTGATTTAAGTTTTTCAACAATTTCAGTTAAAGAGCTATTTAGTCAATAATATTTTGTAATTTATTTTTCATGCAGTCAACTCCCGGATTGTCGAAACAGCTGAGAATGAGGCTTTTAAAACCAGCCGTTCAAAAAACATCTCGGATCTCACCAGTAAGCTCATGAAGGAAAGACGGTGCCTGATTCTGAAATCCTCTGAAGATGCTTGTAAACAGACAAAACTTCAAGTCCTTGACTCGCGATATACGCTAATTTAATACTAATCGTATTAAAGAGGCTATCGAGCTCAATAAAGGACCAAAAGTATTCGCAAGAGATCTGCTTGCTAGTTAAAGCCAACTGACAAAGCTGAAGACTGAGTATTGCAGAATCGTGTCGTCCCACTCTGAGCTGTTGGAAAAGGTTGTGAAGTTCTACGGACAATTATACACGAACACACGCTTACCTAACTGTCAGTAATCTGGCTGAAGACTCAAGAGCCACATTGACCCGACACTATACTGAAGATATCCCAGACGTCAGCTTGTGCGAGATTAGAATGGCTCTCAAACAGCTGAAGAACAACAAGGCACCGGGTGATGATGGAATTACGGCTGAGCTTCTGAAAACAGGCGGAGAACCGGTTCTTATAGCTCTTCAGAGGCTGTTTAATTCCGCCATGCTCGAGGGATGAACGCTTAAAACATGGCACAGGAGTGTGGTGGTGGTTTTCTTCAAAAAAGGTGCAAGTCGAAGAAGAATTATAGACCCACCTCACTTCTGAGCCATATCTACAAGCTGTTTTCGAGAGTCATTCATTACGAATCGTCTCGCACGCAGGTTTGACGACTAGGACTTACAGGATCTAGGCGCAATACTCGATGGACTTAGTACAGCCTCCTAACAAGTGGGTCTTAAAATGAATATGGACAAGACGAAAATTATGTGAAATGTCCGTGTTACACCCTCTTCTCTAAAAGTTTGAGACTCTATACTAGAAGTTGTTGACGAATATGTATACCTGGGACAAACAGTTTAGCTAAGTACGTTCAACTTCGAGAAAGAGATCCTCCCGCGCCCGTGTAAATCTACATTACCTAAGTATAATTTTTCGCAGTCAGCTTATTAAAAAATAAAAGTTGTTGGAGAACTGGGCGAGCCGCCCCTTGGGACGGGCCGCCCCGGGCGTTCGCCCGAATGACCCTATGGAAAATACGTCCCTGCGGATACACAAAAAACCGTACGTGGGTAGTCGGCAAAAAAATATGTAAGAAGTGACAGACTTAGCAATGACAGAGTTGATTTAGCATACATACTACACACGATGAATAGTATACAAAAAAAACCTTATGTAATGTAAAGACTGCTTTATCCTCTTCGAATAGTAAAAACAAGAAAAGTATGTATACTTGTAAATAAAAAAAGTATCAGATAAACAACTCATTTGTATGGGGGACGAGAAACAAATTACATATCAGAGTTAACACATGCAATCTGACGCCTAAGTTGGTTGACCTCGGCTATTTACATACAAACAAAATGTCTCTCTCTGTGTGGTGGGTAGGTACGTGTCTCTACAGGGTGCGAGGTTAATACTCTTCGTCCTTAGTGAATAGAAATACGAATAGATTATTTTAGTAGCTTTAAAAAAGAATACGAAAAGAAATTATATTCGTAACCGAGAGTAGAGAAACACTGCTTAATTTTAGACTCAGGATGTGTAAGGATGTGTTACGTAGGCCTCCCACTCGGTGGACCATTGCACTGGAGAATGTTTTTTTTTATGTGATAGGTGACAAACGAGCAGACGGATCACACTGATAGTAAG
The DNA here is from genome assembly GCA_958295455.1 of Coleophora deauratella. Lineage (NCBI taxonomy): Eukaryota > Metazoa > Arthropoda > Insecta > Lepidoptera > Coleophoridae > Coleophora > Coleophora deauratella. The sequence continues at coordinate 4,225,692 of OY282413.1, forward strand.
TGATTACCGCCGCCCATAGACACCCGCAACACCAGAGGAGTCACAAGTGCGTTGCCGATCTTTGAAATGGGATATAGGGATAGGGGAATTGGGGGGGGGGGGAGGTTGGACCTCCGGTACCCTCACTCACTCAGCGAAACACAACGCAAGCGTTGCTTCACGCCAGTTTTCTGGAAGGTTGTGGGAAGGTGCTGGATGCGAGCAGCGCAAGACCGGTCGGCGTGGAAATCCTTGGGAGAGAAATTTGTCCAGCTGTGGATGTCTTTTGGCTGATGATGATAATGATGATGTGTAGATATCACTGCAAGGAGTCCTTGCATCGTTTTATTTATGACCAAGTATCGTGACCACTCCGAAGGACCTTCTCTTTTATGATGCTGCGATATATGTTTCTGTTCCTGAAAATCAAGAAATATATGTGGAAAGGAAATTTGATGAGTCGTTTGATTGTGGATTATTTCTCCAGAACCTTTTTTTTGCCAATTTTAACCAGTTTTCAGTCTACACATTTTAATCTAGAAATGTATCAAAAAGAAGTTTGTTACACACCCTTTGAAAGAAGAAGGAAAGACACGCGGTTCAGGGCGATCGATCGGAAGCTGGCCCTGAGACGCACAGGGCCGGATTCAGATGAACATAATTGTTGCTTTACGCCAACTTAATGCTTATACTGTGTGTACTCAAGTAAGTGTAAGATCCATTATCTATGGCTTTAACTCAATATATTAGACAAATTTGGTTTAATGACTTTAAGAAAATTGCAAAAAATGAAGTACTTGATAGCAATTAATTAATATTGATCGTAATTTTGGAAATATAAAAATGTGCTTCTACTTATATAATATACATATATATTCTATAAATTATATAAAACTGAAGAGCTGTGAATAAAATAATCCAGAGTGTTTTAACAAAAATAAATGATTTTGGCTTTATCAAAAATTCAATTCAGACGGTTAATTTGTACGTAAATACAAGGAGTTTTAAATTCCTAGTTTTTAATTTTCATGGGTACACATAGTTAATGTCAATGATGGCCTCGTGATGGAGTTGAGTTAAGATGATACCACTGACCCTGACTCTCTTAGGTCTGGACCAGACCGAGTGCGTGACGCAAGCAGCTTGTTTTTTAAAAGTGCATTTGCGTCATCGCATTATAAATGTTTGCGCGCTGCTAAAAATAGACGTACATACACAAAGCTTTTTCAAATTTATTTTACTGAGGTTAATGTTTGGTTAAGTGATAAAAAGGATTAAACTTAGAACGATATGGTATTATATTAATAACAGTACCACATCACGTCTCATTGTGGTGGTTTTTATAAACGATAACATACAGGCTGTACGTATTATACAAGGCTATTCCAATAATTGACCACCCTGAATATGTTAAAAACAACCGACTTCAATCGCAACAACTCCAATTTTGCTATGTTTTTGTTGATTTTCTAAAAAACCGCTGAATCGATTTCGATAAAATTTATATGGGACCACCTGTTAAGTAAACCCTTTTAAAAAAAAAGAATTTTCCAAATCGGTTCAGGCGTCTTTGAGTAATCGGTGAACATACATAAAAAAAAAAAGATTCCGACGACTTGAGAACCTCCTCATTTTTTTGAAGTCGGTTAAAAAATAGCAGCTAATGAAAATGAAATGAAACTAAGCAAAGATTTTCAACGTAAGCAAGCAATAAAATTTAGGACCTGTAAGATTGGAGCAAAATAAGTTATATATATATATATATATATATATATATATATATATATATATATTTATTTTATTACCACATTCAGATTTAACCCAACAATAGCTTGGATATGTTCATATCAGCAATCACATCGTCAGTCGAAATACGTCCACTGCTGGACAAAGGTCTCCCCCAAGGATTTCCACACCGACCAGTCCTGCGCTTCCCGCATCCAGCGGCTTCCCGCAACCTTCACCAGGTCATCGGACATATCAGCAATAAAAAAGTATTTTTGACTTATGTATTATACTTATAAACTTTTTATTTATATTTTAAGACAATTTTCCTTTAAACTTTTTAACAATATTAATCTATAGCGCCCCCATTGCTGGGGCATGGGTCTCTTCCCATAACTCGGGAAGGTTTCTCCATTCACGGATCAAGTCGGATTGTTGGAGGTTGTGGTGAAAGTCCGACTCCAGTTTGGACTTAATGAAAGAATAAATCTATTTGTAATGTATAATTGTAACATAAATACAGTCACATCGACTATAAGCTTGATACGTATAATGAAAAATTTTAACATTGTAACTTTTGCACTTATCCAATCTGTACTAAATTTTAATGTTATGCTTTTAATGTTGGTTGGAAGAGATCCGAATAGTCCGGCCTGTGTCTAGTATTTCCGTGTTTTATATTGTGTGCTTTTATATACCTAAATGAGTTTACAAAAAAAATACCATTTTTAATTTTGTGGAAATATAATATTTATATAGTTTCCATAATACGGGAAATTCTAGTTTGAGAAGATGACCGTATGTGATTTGTCCCAGATTTTATTATTACGTTTATTATTATAGCTTAACCAAATACGTCCCCTGCCGACAGCGAAAGTTCGGTAACTTTTGCCACGTCTGAAATAAAGGCGAGAATCGTGCGTTCACCCCGCGGTGTAGGCACCGAGCCTTCGTTCAGGACAGTGGCTGCTGCAGGGTTAACGACATTCTCTCTATCCCTGCCGATTCCATAAACAAAGCAATAGCCTTATGCCTAGGACAAATAACTTTAGTCTTTTTATTTGGGACAGAAATAGACATACGTTTTTTTGTTTAAATGATACAATTATAACAGATCAAGCAAGGCCAATATATGACAACATTGTCCACAGATTTCAAAAAGTCAGAGTCTTCTAACGCTGGGATCAGCCTCTAGTCCCACAACCTCCACCAATTCGTGTAGCCTCCGTGTGTGTATGTATGTATGGCCTGACCTTTCTGAGCTATAAAAAGTGACCCGTGCCGTAATGGTCATGTTATCTTTGTTAGTCGTTTTCGGACAAAAGTATAATTATCCGAACTACCAAAAAATTCATAAACGGAAGGTCGTAGCCACCAACTGTAGGACAGAGGCCTTGTTCCGTAGCCCGTAGCGCTACGGACGTTGACTCGTAGCCCGTAGCGATAGCAGGGCATTAACCTCGAAGGCTTTCAGTTTTGCTTACCGTAACATTGTTCAGAAGGCGGCGTATCTACATAATTTGTTTCGACATTTTTAGACACGCAGTTAAGTTACACTCCCTGTACGTACATGGTGTTAAAAAAGTACAGACAGCCACAAAGATATCTGAACCTCTCCGTAATACACAATGTGTCACGAATAGCTTTAGTAGGGGTTCAGATATCTCTGTGGGCCAGTGTACATTTGAAATTTTAGGGAGGCATTCGGAACAGACCTTTAGAAGAAGGAGAAAATATTTTGAAAAATCCATGTAAAATTAGTTTGTTGTTGCACGCATTTCATTACGGTTTTGTATGAAATCAATTTTAATTTTTTGCGTTTTAAATTGTTCAAATATTTTTCTCATGTTTCAGAGCCTATACTGATGCATCCCTGAAATTTCAAACGTACCTTTATAACTATAATAGCTCGAGCTATAAAATAATGGAAATTGTACGAAATTAGCACAATAATTTAAAACAATAAATAAGTAAAAAGTCGAAAAGTACAGAGTGGAACAAGACATTCTAGCAAACAAACAGTAGGTTTCAGTCATGAAACTGAAAACTTTTTCCCAAAGAAATTATATTGAATACTCAAAAATAAACTTTGACTCTCCATACAAAATTGGCTGATTGGCTGATGAATTTCATTTCGGATCAGGTGGGCTCCAACGCCAAATATTATGTCCTTCTTGACTATAAAATTTGTATGAAAACTAAATTTTTTGAGAATCCAGTATAGGTTCCATAGGAAAAGTGGTTTAGTTTCATGAGTAGTATACCCTGTTCTTATTTTTTTTTTTGTAATAAGTGTGGGTTCTAATTTTATTTTATACCTCGATTTATGTTAATGTAAGTTAATCCTGGTTTGGGGCCAGATGACCGTTTGTGATTTGTCCCTAGATATTTATTTATTTAATAAATATAAATTTGTTTGCTTATACGACTTTTTCTACTTACAATTGGTAAGCCCTCAGCATTATCTCAGCTGGTAAGTGATGATGATAGCGAACATAAACGTTCTCGAAGTTAAGACAATAGTTCTTTATTATTTTCCGGTTTTTTTTTTGAAAATACTATGCATATGAGGTTGCTTCGCTCGTTGATATCTTTTGTATGGCTGAGATGTTTCGCCATAATCTATGTATGTATGACCCTACCTAAAAAGTGTAAATGAAGACAGACAGACAAAGAATAGACGAGGAAATAGGATGGAACATCAGATATGACACGACAGCTTCGGGAGGTAAAGATGCTGGCTGAAAATAAAACAATCTAGAGACAGCTCCACCGACAAGAGATTTGCTCTTAAACTTAATAAGAACAAGTCCCAACTATCTGTAGTATAAATGTTTTGCTTTTTATTAACGTGTAATATTCTGTTTAAATAGGTTAGTTCAAAGCTGAAGTAACTATACTCATGGACAAAAAAATCGACTCAAAGTTTCATGCACGACTTTTGGAAACTTAACTCAATCTAGCAAAATAAAACTAAACCAAAAGTTCAAAAACTGTGTGTTTACTTTTTATGATTTTAGTTTGATGGTTTTCTAGTTTTTAGCTTTTAGTGTTTAACAGTTTTGAGACAGTTTATTTTTTCAAAAGTCGAGCAGCAAATCTTGAGTCGATTTTTTAGTCACCCAGTGTAGAAACTAAGAGTTTTTATTTCCATTTTGTATCAATACATAAAACAGTTAAACTTTGATAACCTCGCTGTTTATGTGGGGCGTGAAATCGGCGATTACCTTTGCAGAACGTTACGTAAACATGTTAAAAATGTAATAAGTTAAACAAATATTAACATTTTCAGTGCGATAAAGGCGCCGCTACACTGGCGATCAAGTGTTTTATTTTTATGTTTAATATTTTATTGCATTGTTGTTTAAAAACAATACAATGTTAAAATGTATTTATTTGTATAACTCGTTAGCTTAGGTTTAGTTTAATCTTTCGCTAACTATTTAAAACCATTTTGATGGGAGTACCAGTTAGAATGGCTGCAAAACCTGGCCTTGAGTGCCCCGCCACTGTCTATATACATACCAGAGTCTATACACATACTTATATGTAAACGATTGGCATAGGTATGCCAGGAATATGCTGTAGCTTTTCCCGAGATGCATAATATCTTTAGAAGCGTTTTCTGTGATTTCAAAAAAAATTGTCTCTGATTACAGCGCTTAAGTATGTCTGCAATTTCCTCGGAAATTAACGGATAGACTTAATCTAGTCTTTTTTTCCACAATTGGCAAGCCCTTGGCATCCATCTCAATCTGGTGGTAACTGATCATTGTCGTATTTTTTTCTAGGGAATCGTCACTTCGTTTGAGTCTGTGACGGCGGCGGCGGTCAGAGTTAGTAATACTGATTCTGTATTTTTTCCATTGCTATTCTACCTAAACAGTATTTACCGTGGGAGAGCCATGCTTCGGCACGAATGCGATGGGCCGGCTCGACCGGAGTGGATACCACGGCCTCACAGAAAACTGGCGTGAAACAACGTTTGTTGTGTTTCGCCGAGTGAGTGATGGTACGGGAGGCCCGACCATCACTCACTCGGCGTACCCCCCCATTCCCACTGTCCCCCCATCCCATTTCAAAGGTCGGCAACGCACTTGTGACTCCTCCGGTATTGTGGGTGTTCATGGGCGGCGGTAATCGCTTACCATCCGGTGATCCGTCTGCTCGTTTGCCACCTATCACATTTAAAAAAATGGAACTCTATGGAATCAGCTTTACAGTGTTACGAACTAGGCTATCAGTCCACGAGGCCGTCGACCGATAAACGCGCGGAAATAATCGGCGCGGCTTTTACGCGCGGCCGATAACTGTTCGCGACGCTATGGTGATGGCGTAATGACCTTATTACATGCGATAGTGTAATGTTTTGAATGTTTATTTAACCAAAATAGTACGAGGTTAAGTTATAAATAAGAACTGGACATTGCTTGCTACTGACTAATTGCTACTCAGACACAGACATATTAATATGGACACTCCTTGACGCTCTTTGAAGGTGAACTCAATCCCTGTGGTACTTATATTGAGTTATTATTGCGAAACTCATGAAAAATTAAGGAAAAAGATTAAAATTAGCAAAGAAAAAACATGCTCTAAATTGTTCTATGGTGTAGCCCTAAGATTTGTTTCTTATGAGGGCAGTATGGACACCTTATACTAAGTATTATTTTTTTTGTTTAGTATCTAACGAACAGATAGACCAATAAACTTTCGGATTTATAAATTTATAAAGGAAAACGACTTCATCGTCATTCTGTGTAATATTTAATTCAGCTTCTCAGACGCAGTCTGGGACCTAAAGTCTGAAGTCTAGACAACAGACACCTAAATCACGTGTCGACTTCACCCGACACAAGCCGAAATATCCCGAAGTATTTTGAATATTCTTTAGTTTGTGGATTTTTTGGTTTTGAGTTTTTGTAGATTTTTTGGTTGATGAGACTGTGGCGTTGATGAAGCGAAGCGGTCGTGGTTCAGTGCAGCTTACGCCAGCGCATCGATTACGCAAGTAAACTGACTACAGACACGGTCATGGCCTGGATGGGTTTGATTAGCTCCACATTAGCTCCACTAATCCAGAATTTGCCTCAAGTTTGTAGGGTAAGGCCTAATATTTCCTAAATATGGGTAGAGACCCATGCCCTAGAAGTGGGGAAGACTCCAAACCACAAGGCAAATCTTAACACCCTGAGAGCACTACATTTTTTATTTTTTACTACAGATTTCATTGGTATCGTTTTATTTTCTACTACAGTTTTCAGTGGTTTTATTTTTAATCGGTTAATGGGCACTCCTATACACGGTGTCAAAAAACCTCTTTCGGAAATTAGAGTCTTTACTCATTAAACCGAACAAATTTTCGCAAGGAACCCATAGTGAACTCTCATTCACTTTGACTTCCCACAAAAATTGATTCGTATGAAAGGACCAAAAAAGTTAGAATCCGGTAGTTGACATGTAGTCATTTGAGTTACTTTTTTATCAAATGTCAAAACGGTTTGTTCTAAAAATGTTTAAAGTTGTTAACAATGACGTCATTGTTAAATACGTACAGTAGGTAAACTTATTTTGATCTAGTTAAAAACTTATTTTTGATGTAGTAAACTACCCTATTTAGTATGAACATCGTGGAAAAAGTTGTGTGATGAGTAGAATGCCTCATTTAAGCTTAATTTTTTTTTCCTTACCCTTATGTAATCTTTTTTACATAAAACATCTCCTTAGAGAGTTCGCTGAAACTCTCGTTTCTCGAAACGCGCGTGCGCAGCCACGTGACGGCCGTTGACTGAAGCCTAATGAATCTACGAGACACACAGTTAGAAAGAACAGTTCGGTTTTTTAAAGATTAAAGCTAGGTTTTAAAACCTATTCTATAGTTATCTGAATTTTACTAGCGATAGTTCGTTCAAAAGTCTCATTGTTCTTTCTGACCGTGAATCTCATAGACTCGTATTATGTACCTAATCATTTTAATTCTTATATTACTCAAGATACATGTTACAATAAGATCATCATCAGCCGATAGACGTCCACTCCTGGACAAAGGCCTCCTCCAGGGATTTCCACACCGACCGGTCCTGTGCTTCCAGCTGGATAATTTATAGAGATGGGCTTTTTTTTATTAAAAAGATTTACCTTGAGTAGTAGGCCCAGCATAAATAATTTCAGCTGGTTTTTTAGACATATATGAGTTTACCGTTTACATTGAAAATTACCTAAAAAGAAACCTATGTTATGTTATCTCTGCTATGAGTATTATTAGGTTGTACCTTTTATGTAACTGATGGGAGTCAATGCTTTCCTCTCCTCTCAGACGACCTGTCTAATATGCCTTATTCATTCGGGGAGGTTGCCCGTTTTGACCTGCCGCCTACTAGACATCAATCACGATTTGCATAACCGTCTCCCGGACTATAGGGATGTAGAGGAATGCTATTTCGGATCTGAGAACGGATATTGCCATGCACGTTAACAACCCATTACGTCTCCATTGAAGGGGCACGGGTCTCTTCCCATACATCGGGAAGGTTAGGCCATACTCCACACTCCTTGCATGTGTCAAACAAATTTTTGAAAGCATTTACTTGTTGAAACCATCATTTGTCCATGGTAAAGATAGCTGAATGCGTAAACCATTTATACTATTTGACTCAGATGGACAGACCTGCAAAAATGAGCTATATTTGCAGTTACTCTGCAGGATGAAATCCGAAATAGATTTAAAATTAAAAGTAAGCGAAATTGTATCTGGCTGGATAATTGACTGGTTGAGTAAAGAGTGCGTTTAGGCAAGCGTGTCGTGGGACACCCCGGGCTAGGTGAAGCGATGGTTTGTACCAGTTGGAAACAGCTGAATGTGATAGAAGACACGTACTATAAGTGGCCTACCAAAGAGTATGTAATGGCGTGACTTGGCGGAGCTTATGAACAAATTTATAAATAAAGACTTTATTTCAGGCAGTGCCCATAGTTTGTTAGTATTACTTAGCCTATTCCCAACAGTGGAATAACTTGATGATGATGCCTCCGCCGTATGTCCATAGAGTTATAACTATGACTCCCACTAATGGCGCATCTTGGGTAGACTCATGGATAACTACAGTTTCAAATATATATTTATAATGTAATGGCTTAGCTACATATTTTTTGTAAAAATCTATCTATCTACCTTTTAAAAAACAGAACGTATAACGGTTTTTGCTAAGTTAAGATCCATTGAAATTAAAATAACCGAAAAAAGTAAACAAAATAAAAGTAATGAAAGTAACTAATATCCGAAAAAAATTCAGACAGGTACCATTACTCCATCCCTAGTTTCACCTAGAACGAAACGAGAGTGAAATGCCTATTTTGTCATAGTCACATGGCGAGGAGTGTGACGATTACGTTTATCTCAAAATATATGGGTTTTTGGAGGGTCTTTGTTGAAAGCTGTGGACAAATAGTCTTTCTTGGAATACAGCAAAGTGAAAGAAATCGGGTAAAAAAAATCTGCTCTTTTCTTCTGTGACATAAGAGATTAGTTTAAATTTCAGAATCACGCTCTACAGCATGCGAATGACGTAGACGTTACGAATTAATTAAAATTACAGTAAAATAAAAGCCAAATGGTTGTGTAATAAAAGCCCTTGATATTAAGTTATGATTTTACAATAGCATAGCGGAGCTTGACTGAAGCAGCTCGAATTCGATCCATAGCCGTGTGAAGAGTTCTTTTTTGTTTAAAAATGAAAAAAGCGAACTTGTAGCATAAGTGTAGGATTAATATTTTTTAATAATTTTTCAATTACGATATAAAAATGATTAGTATAATATATATTTATAATAGTCTTGACTGTCCCACTGCTGGACAAAGATCTCAACTATCTTTCGCCAGTCAAGTGATCCCTCTTCCCAGCCAGCCCTTGTCATCCCTTGTGGAACCGGCCCAATTCATCCCACTGTCTCCTTAACGGTATTATAAGAAAATTAAAACCATTTAAATTAAGTGACGTTATTTGCTTCTACATCAGTTTGCGGTTTTTTCTTAAATAGCTTTTTACAACGTCCATTACTTATTATTTTATTTTATGCTGTAAGTAATGACTTCATAATTAGAACGAGACATTTAAAAGCCCTTGTGCTCCCACAATTAGCCCTACATACACCCTACGATTGAAGTTTTAATGAGTCGAAGGCACGAAAGCGAGTTGTCTGGTGAGATTGTGAGCCAGGCTTAACCGGTCCGCCGCTGTCGCAGGTTGGATACAGTTATCCTACTAACCTGCCAACGCCATGTGGTGCTGTGAAAATGGGACAAAATGACCAACCTGCTAATGGTTAGCTAATACCTGCCTTCTTAGTTGTCATCATAAGAGTTAAATGCTTCAAACAGGTAGGTTTTTAAACGACTATCCGAGCGCAGGGTATGTTTTTGAGTGTGTGTAATGAATGTAACTACGAGTAAGTCTGTTAAATGTTACGGTTAATTTTGAAGTGTAAGGTATATTTATTTAAATTTATTTTGATCTCCAGATTGACAGAGAGGTTTAATTTTAATTTCGTGTTGAATATTAGTAAGGTTATTTGTGTTTTATAGCTTTTTGACTAATAAAGAAAAAAAAGTATAATAATTGGAATCTAGTTTAAGGCGCTTTTTCATTATTTATAGCACAACTGTATAAATAATTGATTTTATAAACTTTAAAAAAAATCCAAATTAATCAGGATTTCGTCGTGAAATTTATACGATTAGTATGATTTAGTATAATTTTTGTCGGTGAAAAAAGTTTCGCTTCAGCTTTCATTATTCTTAGGATTCACTTAAGTTTTGTTATTCCCTGTATAACATGTGAAAGCTCGTTTCTAAAAACAAATTAATTTTTCAGTATCGACATCAATATAGTGTTTTCATTAAAACAATGAAAATGTTGAATTAATTTTGTGGTACAGAATGCTCTGTAAACAGAAGTTTATTTCAGAGCCGATTATTAAAAATGAAAATATTTTATTTGAAGTAGGTAGCAGTGTACACTTTTTGAACGTCATTCTTTTATCTACCTAATACGAGGTTCCTACCACTCGGAACCCGTAACGACGGGCCCAAAGAAACTACCTCCATAACATTTTTTGAAAAAAATCTTATATTCTATTACATTTTAATACTTGGTCAGGTCAAGATATGATTTATAAATGTCATGTCTGTAAATAATAAAAAAGAATAAAAAAAAGAAGAAAGGATTCAAAAGACATAAAAGTAAAAGTAATTTGTAGCTAATGACTAACAATTGCAAACACCAATGACAAGAGCAGGCCAGTTCACACGGACAGCACCCGATCACGATAATAACGCGAGAGTCAGCCATCGCTCCACTCAACCATATTTGAGGGAAGGGAGCGACCCCGATACGCCACCATCCAAATATTATAATGTCTTCAAGCTTTAAAAATTATGTAAGAAAATATTTTATTCACAGAAATCCTTGTACGTAATAAAATATTACCTATTGAAAAATGTTGTATACAGGGTGATAAAATTATGTCTGGCAATATTTTGACTGTGGCTTCTACTCATCAAACTGAACAACTTTCCCCAAGGAACATACTCAAAAAGCCAAAAATGTTTTGGACTCCTCATACAAATCCGTCCAGCTGGTTGATGAACTTTGTATGGGAAGTCCAAATTTTTTTTTTGCTTTTTGACCATGACTTTCTTGGGCAAATGTGTTTAGTTTGATGAGTAGAAGCCACAGTTAAAATATTGCCACACATTTTATAATCACCCGGTATAAAAAAATGCGTACTCGTAAATAAATATACGTAATATACGATATCTACAGACCCATATCTATTCAAAGCTAGATAAGAGGAGGATAGACAAGAGGGGGACTAGTTATTTTACACACACTCTGGCCAGTATAATCGGTATCTGCCTGAGCTCTTTAATTTCTTTATTTTTCCTGCGCGCACGCATAGCACCTGTCTGTAACCGTTAACCGGTTCATTATAATCTGCACATCATAGTTTGTGGCACGTAGATTGTTCTGGACAGGTTAAAATTACATTAAAAAGTTAAGTATTAGACTATTAACTGCTTTAAACATAATGTTATATTTAATCTACCTACACTTATTGCATCCCGTATATGTAAGCGTATATGTAAGCGTATATGTAACTCATCATACTGAACAATTTAAGTTGGCAACTTAGCCGACCAATTTATATGGGAAATCTAAACAAACACGTTTTCAGCAAAGTCGTAGAACAGAAATTGTTCAGCATGAAGAGTATAAGCCTCAGTTAACCCATTTTTTGCACCATGTTTAGTGATTTCACAAAACATCCTGCCTGATAAAAGTTTTATTTTTTGTGAATGTTTCAAAAAAAGCTGTACTATACAATGAGGAAGGGTGCGGGAAGCCATTGGATGCGGGCAGCGCAGGACCGGTCGGTGTGGAAATCCTTGGGAAAGCCTTCGTCCAGCAGACGTCTTTCGGCTGATAATTATACAATGGATAGATTGATAGATTGTCTATGTCTATGGGAAATTTTCTGTGTCAACACAGCTGCCGGTTCATATCGATGCTATTAACATTGATGGATGCTTAACATTGATGAATAAGATTTGATGCTTAGTCAGGTTAAGAAAATGTCTTTCTATTTAATCATAATACAAGTAATTAGCAGTTACTATAGTAACTCGTGATAGCAAGGCTTTACAGTAGGTCTTGTGAATAGATTAAAGAATATATCGTAATATTAGAATATTTATTTCGCTTTATTTCTTCTTCTTAATCTATTCCCTCTATCTCTCGCTCTCTCCTTCAGCTCCTGCTACGACTGATTACCAGACCATGTTCTTAGTTGTTGAATGTATGTGGTTCTTGGTCTTCCTCTCTCTCTTTTACTGTTCACTTTCCCTTCGGTTATTTGTGTAATTAAATTTTGATGGCGTAGAATGTGTCCAAAATAGTTTGCTCTCCTCATTTCTATCGTGTTCAATATGTTCCTTTTCTCCTTTGCAAGTTCCAAAACCTACTGGTTTGTTTTCATTTCTATCCAGCTTATTTTTAGCTTTATTTATCAGATATAAAATGTGACATTATATTAATAGGCCCATTTTGTCTAAACATGATTGTGTAAGGTCCTTGACCCCGTGTTGTGTATTTTTTTATTAACACCTGCGATATATTGCGGTGAGAGCACAGTTTAAAGCTTACCACAGAAAATAATGTGTACTTTGCGCAAGCGTATGTCTGTATGTTGTCTCTATCGTCGGTACCTCATTTCTCAGGAATTATTTATAGATGAATGAAAGAAAGAAAACACTTAAACAGGTATTTACCTACCTTATTTACCTTTACTATTTATATTTATAAAGAGTATACATGAAAAAAGTTATACAGAAAACCTTTGGGTAGAGAAAACACACATAAACATAATGGTGTCGATTCGGTTTTCACGATTAAACTTATCTGACAGAACTAAACTTAATTTTAGTGTTTTGTCTTTTTCTCTCTGTATCGAAAAGACAAGGATAGGATGCTTAAATTAAGTTTAGTCCTGTCAAATAAGTTTAATCGTAAATCCGAATCGACACCAATATAAGAGTAAACTAAATAGTGAACTGAAAATTATTTAATGCTGAATGTTAAAATTTGCGAATTATCTGTCTCGAATTAAAATTGATTTTTAATAAATTACGATTTGTTTTCCATTAAACCAAGTAATGGAGAACAGATTACACGATTTCAATCCATGATAGATAAATTATTTTTCTGAAAATCCATGCCCGAAATGTCGAAAACGTCCTAGGATGTTTTTGGCTTACCTTTTTTTTTTTGCAAAAAACTTTACTTTTTTATTATTTCTTGGCCAAATTTCAATTGTAGATATTAGTTTTTATGTACCTTTAATCAAATTTTATTATTATGAACCAGGCCGAGCTTAGGATCCATAAAAGGATCTAATCAGTCGATGTTTTTGGGTTAAACACTTTTTTTTTGGCGTTATTCGCCTTTACTTTTGTATTATTTCTTGGAAATAAATTATTCAACTCTTCCAGTATCAAGTATTAATTTGTATGTATTATTAATAAGATATTAGAACCAGACAGAACAGTGAGTGCAACAATTATAAAGTAACGGAGCGTGGTGTGCACATTACATAAAGAGAGTGCCCTTGTGCGCGGCCGGCGACCCGCCTCCGCGGCGCAAGGTCGCGCACACAGTTGCAATCTGCGCTGCGTCTGAGCATCCCGGTTAGGGGGACTGCACACTGGGTAGCTCGGGTACAACGGTTTCTGGACTCGATGTACTCGATGACTGTGGTTGTAAAATTCTCCATTGCAGGCAGGTGTAACTGAGATTAACTCAATAACTCTTGTTTTCGTGAAAGTAGTTTGATCCTATGTTACGGGTAGAACATTGCAGATATGTACCTCACATAATGTAGACGATGTTGCTTTTATATTTCATACCTTAATATGTAAATATGTAGGTTTTCGATGCATTAATATTTATGAATTGGGCTATCTACTCTGCTTGCCTGTAGTGCTAGAGCGTTGCTGAGAAAATGTCTTGACCAGGGTAGAAGTCTGTTAGATAAAAGTTGGAAAAAAAATGAACATGGTTTTCCAAGTAATTATTTAGTACACCAAATTGAAAAAAAGTTAAAAGATCCGGTTGTAGTCCATATATTCGTTACTCAGTTATCTTGCTCCTATGTGCTGGATATCCCTTTCCTTCCCATTCCTTCCCAGTCGTAGTAGGTAAATAGCTCGGACGGTTTGTATGGAGTATGCGAGGCGTAGCCATCAACATCATCATTATATATTTGGTTCTGGAATTTTGGAAAATATTTGAGTAACACTTAGCTTCACCGACTTATGATTTGAAATACCAAGAAAGTGAAACATCTCCTTTGCAACTACAGACATTCGCTTGATCTAAAAACATGCGTCCACTTTACTCTGACCTCTTGTTCTCCGTTCAAGAGCAGCCGTTACTTTGCGATTTCCTAATAAAGGGAAGTACAATGGTTCAGTATAAAGTGGTCATCTGATGTGTTCGAAATATATGAGTGTGTATGTAAAAGAGGAAAATTCAGCAAGTATATTTTTATAGAGAAAGAATCGAATGATTTGCGGTCTTTAAGAAACAAAGAAATCAATGTTTAAAAAGGGTCAGCTGATTTTGTTGAGATCTCTGCCCCAGCAGTGGGAAAGATTAGAAAATAAATAAGTGAATAGAAAGATACTTCGAAAGGGTTGTCATATAAAAAAATAAAAACATATAAAATCTATTGTAATTTTTTTGGACATCCGAAACTATATGTATTTAGTTTTAATAATTTCTGTCTGACAGAATATATAATTATATAATTTATGTGTTATATTTTCTATAAAACTACGAGTATCTAGTTATGCTAATTAGGTAGAAGTTTTCCTTATGTAATTTTGTAGTTTCATTTATTTAATTTGTTTATTTCCCTGTACAAAAGTTCTCGCGACAAACCGCATTTTATCGTAATTTAAACTAAGAATGGGAAATTCCATTGTCACATGTCATTCGAGTATAAGCAAGTAGGTAAATAATTAATTATCCGACAGTATCAAAAGAAGATATTTTTTTCAAGTTTTTAAAACATGTTTGTAAGTTTCCTAAGCCAGATTTTGCAGAGCGAGGTGTCGTTCGGCCAGAATAAAGTTATTTTTATTTGAAAAAAAAAACTATCTTATATATAGGTATAGTTAATTTTATTTTACAGTTTGTACCGGCTTTAGTACAATAGGATACAAAATACTATTATTAAAATATTGTACACTTATAACTAATGCAATAAATGATTGATTGAGTGATTGATATTAATTAGAATTCTTTAAATATTTTTACTCGTTAAATTGATAACGATAACAGTAAGTAGTGATTTTGTAGCCAACTGATGCATAATTTCAGCACATTTCAGCGACGCGTGACGTCGTCAGCAGGACAAAACACGTGAGCGCGCACGCAGATTTATACAACATATAACGTGGCGGACACGTGGGGGTGGGGGCACCATGTCTCATGTCATGTCCAGAAAATACTTACAAAACATGCAATCATTGTATAGGTATAATTTATGGGAAGGTTTTCTGTTTTGTCAGAGACAAGTGTAGTGTGTGAGTTCAGTTTAGTAACTTATTTTTTCAGGAGGTCAACGTACTCACCTTTTGTCGATGAAATACTGTCGCCTGCGATGTAGTGGTATATTCAGTGGTACTATCATACAGTCATGACTTTGATTCCCGCTCGCTCCCACATCGTCACCTCAGTGCTTATTTGTTCAATGTCTTTAACCAACACTTTATACAACAAAGTTTTTACTGATTATTTCACGTAAATTAAATGATTTCTTACAGATTGCATTTTCAACAGGTAATTATATTTTTAATGTTCTTAAGGTCTAAATTATAAAAATCATACACCAATCGACGGGAAAGGACATTGACCAGGTCTGGACCAAGTGCTGCCCAGAATGAACACATAGTGCATTTTGTTCCTCAGGCCAACACTAATATGTAAACCGAAGCGCATCAAAATCTATCCGAGGAGTCAAGAAAAAAAAAGTTTTTTTGTTGTGAATTATTTGTTTGCGAAAAATGAACTTAATAATTGTTTTCAGTGTAACTAGTAGTGTATTATTTATACTTATGTAATAATAATATCATTAATTATCAATCAGTAATTACATTGATGTCTGGACCAAGTGCTGCCCAGAATGAACACATAGTGCATTTTGTTCCTCAGGCCAATACTAATCTGTAAACCGAAGCGCTTCAAAATCTGTCCGAGGAGTCAAGAAAAAAAAAAGTTTTTTGTTGTGAATTATTTGGTTGCGAAAAATGAACTTAATTATTGATTTCAGTGTAACTAGTAGTGTATTATTTATACTTATGTAATAATAATATCATTAATTATTAATCAGTAATTACATTGATGTCTGGACCAAGTGCTGCCCAGAATGAACACATGGTGCATTTTATTCCTCAGGCCAATACTAATCTGTACACCGAAGCGCTTCAAAATCGGTCCGAGGAGTCAAGAGAAAAAAGTTTTTGTTGTGAATTATTTGTTTGCGAAAAATGAACTTAATTATTGATTTCAGTGTATCTAGTAGTGTATTATTTATACTTATGTAATCATAACATCATTAATTATCAATCAGTAATTACATTGATGAAGATTACCTAGTTTTTTATACATAAAATAATATAATTAAAAATCAAGATTCGTTAAACTGTAAGTTTATAAACCTTAAACTACAACTTAGGCACCATAAAAGCCTAAGCCTTAGTCAAAAAGCGCCCCTGATGCAAATGTGCCCATATCTCTGGCAGCGTTGCCACGCTGTATTGTCAGCGATATTCGCTGCTTCAGGTACGATCTGGCGTGGGGGTGTCCACTATTGTTGATCAGGCGCCTACTCAGTTCCTCCACAAACTTCCTAGCTTCCGCACACCATGCGTTGCTCGCCTCAACCGCGAAGGGGATGTAAGTATATGTATCCTTGAGGGGCGAGGACTTGGCATGTTTTTAACGGCAGTCCGATCGGCAGCTGAATCTTTGTATGGGTGGTACAGGCAAAATGGGAGGGTGCAAATGTGCTTACACACGCCGCATCCCACACAAACAACGCCCTCACCCCCAAGGGACAAAAGTCAGCCCATCAGACCGCTTGCCAACCGAGTGACTCAAGCCGGGCGGGCCGACAACCCTACTGGAGGAGGCCAACAAAGCAGAAAGGTTTGCGTCTTGCACACGCCTAATACCCATACCTCCATGGCAAACCCGCAGCGATGCTTGCAGTCACTAGGTCTGGTTGAGGTACACGCTGGGGATAAGTTTGGCAGGATCAGGAGTGTTTTAATCATGTAATCGTAATTATGTATTAATAATCTTCATTGTCATCGATTATAATTCTGTCAAGAAACTAAGCAGAGTTGGTATACAAATGTCTGTGAAGTTGCGCTTAAATACGTAATGTAGATCAGATTATATACAAGTATCGAGTATTTATTATATTGTTGTCGATATAGAACTCGTCAATTGTGTCATATCGTTTTTCTTTTAGTAGCTTTCACAGTTTAGCTGCTTTTATTTGGAAACCGCTGCGACGACTGTAGTCTTTTGACATCGGCATTAGCACTCGTATCTCGCGCATCGGCAGTATTGAAGCGGCATGATTGTTATACAGATCACCCGGCAAGTCATCATGATTAACAGAACACATGATCAGTGACCAGTTGAATGGTATAAGGCATGCTTTAGACACAGGCTCGCGATAATCACAATCGAGCCACAAAATATATATTCCTTGACCCAAATATAATCGATAACGATGAAGATGATTAATACATAATTAATTACAATTACATAATTATAATACTGTATTACTGTATTGTATATTAATTATTATTATACTATTACTGTAAAAGTCACTGTCACTAGTATTACTGACACAGGTATATCACTGAGTAATTATACTTTACTTATCTGCATACAATTATAATACTGGTATCACTAATAATGTATAACTATGTAATCTTACGGATAGATAAATGATATTATTATTACATAAGTACCATTAATACACTACTAGTAAGACTGAAAATAATTATTAAGTTAATTTTTTGCAAAATATATTTCACAAAAAAAAAACCTTTTTTCTCTTGACTCCTCGGACAGATTTTGAAGCGCTTCTGTTTACAGAATAGTGTTGACCTGAGGAACAAAATACACTATGTCTTCATTCTGGGCAGCACTTGGTCCAACTTCCATACATAGATGGTCAGTGTCCTTTAAATCTTATGATAAATGCATTTAAAAGTAATTTTTGTTAATATGGTCGATTGGACAAATAAGCACTCAGGTGACGACATGTTAGAAGACAATCATTTAGTAAGTACATCTTCCAGTTGACATGTGCGGAGTATCAGAGGGCTGTCATTATATCAGAGACAGTCCTCCTTTTCTCTGATTAAATCCAGTGTTCTGATTAATGACCTTCTTCGGCTTCCAGTGTGTCAAATCGGTCAAAGTTTCAAAACGTCCGGGCCCAAAAAGGAAAATGTATCAAAATGCAAAGACGACGATGATGTTGATGACGCAAGCAAGCTGCTTCGTTTTAACAGACTGTACCTTAATACACTTTGATTACAATTCTGTACCCTCGGTGAAAAACGCTATAAGTCCGAAATTGCAGTTTTGAGAAAAACGGCTTTAAAGTTTTTGCACCTTTACATGCATATAACTTTTTTATTATTGTTTTTATTTATGATGTAAAAAATGTTCAAGGTAAATATTTTAAGCGTCTTTACTATAATGTATGAAGAGTAGCATTAAAGTTAGTACATTATGAGCAAAAAAGAAAAAAAGTGACTTATATTAATCGCCACATCAGAATGTACATGTGTAATATAATATAAGAACAGATATATTATTTTACACTACAACTATTGATTATATTGTTATTGGTGAAAAATGATACATCTACGTATTGATATGTAATTTAAATACATTAATACTAATAAGTAACAAAAGTTCCAAAACAAAACTGTCGCAAAAAAGTTGCATCTTTTCTTCCCAGTACATGAAATACAATAAATTACATAATTAACGGTGATGAATTAAAAAACACCAAAAATATCAAATAAAATCACGTGTTCAATAATATATTTCAACTTATTTTGTTACAGTTTAAAGTTTTGGATCGTGTCAAATGATATAAATCGTTAAGGCAGTAAAATGATATAATTGTTTTACTACAATTTTATCTTCAATCAAATCGATCTTTAATCTCGGATACTTTAAGTACCTTTGTGAGACAGAAAATAGCCAAATGGGATGCCGGTGAACCCCATGGAAGTGGAATGTGATACCATTAAAGATTTGTTCACCAAAGCATCTGGTGAGATTTTCGGATAGAACAGGGTGCAATCACCGGACTGGTTCTCCGAACCGAACGAGCCGCCAACTCACTAATGCTTATTGGACAAACCTATGGAAAAGCATTTTAAGACTGCGCAGCTGCTGGTAACTTTCGCGGTGTTTTCGCGGGGATCAAAACGGCTCTAGGCCCTGTGCCAAAAAAGAGGAGTCATCTTTTCTCTGAACTGTGTTCTCTAAAAGAACTTCACGTCTCAGTCATCACTGACTGTAAATATCAACTCAAACGGTGGGTCAAACACTATACCGAGCTTCATATTCGAATAGATGAGATCAGTCCTATAGGTCTGGATTCAATTCGTACGCTGTCTGTCATGACTGTTGTGGTATCCTTAGCACCAACGCTCAGTGCGTAAAGCACTTTTTTCCCTCGACATTCATAAGTCGAGTGGGCCCGATGGAATCCCTCCCATCGTGTTGAAGGTGTGTGCTCCAGAGTTGGCTCCAGTTTTAACGCGCCTTTTTCGGCTTTCCTACTCTTCTGGCGTAGTCCCGAAGTCATGGAAAACAGCTTTGGTGCACCCGATCCCTAAAAAAGGTGACCGCTCGAATCCGTCCAACTACAGGCCGATAGCCATAACCCCCTTATTCTCAAAGATAATGGAGTCCATTATCAATAGCCAGTTCCTTCGGTATCTAGAGGACCGCCAGCTGCTTAGCGACCGACAGTACGGTTTCCGTAAGGGCCGGTCCGCTGGTGATCTTCTTGTCTACCTGACACATCGTTGGGCACAGGCGATCGAGACTAAGGGGGAAGCATTGGCGGTTAGTTTGGACATAGCGAAGGCCTTCGATCGGGTTTGGCACAAAGCACTTCTTGCGAAGCTTCCTTCTTATGGGCTTCCCGAGGAATTATGCAAATGGGTCACTAGTTTTCTTGCAGACAGAAGCATAAAGGTCGTAGTCGACGGTGCATGCTCAGATTCTATGTCTGTGAATGCTGGTGTCCCTCAAGGCTGTGTGCTTTC
This sequence comes from Coleophora deauratella, assembly GCA_958295455.1. NCBI lineage: Eukaryota > Metazoa > Arthropoda > Insecta > Lepidoptera > Coleophoridae > Coleophora > Coleophora deauratella. Next base: position 4,246,333 of record OY282413.1, read on the forward strand.
GCCTACACTGTTCCTTCTGCATATCAATGATATGCTGCAAATCAGCAGCACTCATTGTTATGCGGATGACAGCACAGGTAATGCCTTTTATACCGGCCGTGCTAACATTTCTCGGGAAAACGTCATCGAGAGCCGAAATAAACTTGTGTCAGAAATTGAGGACTCTTTAAAGAAAGTCTCAGAATGGGGTCGGATTAACTTGGTCCAATTTAACCCCACTAAGACACAGGTTTGCGCGTTCACTGCCAAGAAAATGCCATTTGTCGTATCACCTCGTTTTGAGGACACTCCCCTTAATGCCTCAGCTAGTATCGGAATCCTTGGTGTCGACATATCGAGTGAAGTCCAGTTCCGTGGTCATCTAGAGGGTAAGGCTAAATTAGCCTCGAAGAAGCTTGGTGTGCTCAATAGATCGAGACGGTATTTCACTGCGGCCCATCGCCTGCAACTTTATAAGGCGCAGGTTCGGCCTCACATGGAATACTGTTCTCATCTCTGGGCAGGGGCACCCCAGTACCAGCTTCTCCCTCTGGACCGTATTCAACGGAGAGCAACTCGAATCGTCGGCTGCCAGGATATCTCAGATCGGCTTGATTCCTTGGCGCTGCGTAGAGATGTAGCCTCGCTCTGCATTCTCTATCGCATGTACAATGGGGAGTGCTCCGAGGAATTGTTCGGATTGATCCCTGCCGCCTCTTTTCGCCATCGTTCTACGCGACAATATATTCATCCCCATCACATAGATGGTTGGCAGTCCACAACTGTGCGTTTCACTAGAAACTTTCTGCCTCGCACAACCAAACTATGGAATGAATTGTCGCCTGCGGTATTTCCGGACCGATACGACATTCAAACCTTCAAGAAAAGAGCGTACTCCCATATCAAAGGCCGGCAACGCACTTGTGACTCCTCTGGTGTTGCGAGTGTCTATGGGCGGCGGTAATCGCTTACCATCAGGTGATCCGTCTGCTCGTTTGCCACCTATGCCATAAAAAAAAAAAAAAAAAAAAAAAAAAAACCATCCCTGAGGCCCATTGCGGTTCCGTTCTCAAAAATCTACTACGGATATAATCCACCAACTCAAGGAATATGTCGTGTCGAATAAAATACAAAATGCAACGCATAATGGCACTTATTGACTTGAAAAAAAGCCTTTGATACGGTTAGTTTTCTTTATAGCGCACTCGAGAAAACAGGATGTGCTCCAAAGTTGAAACTGGTTCAATCCTTTCATGATGATATGAAAGATACCATATTCTTTGATGGTCAAACGTCCAATTCTTTCAACATGCGCAGAGGAGTTCATCAGCGTTGGAGCGTTTTAGCACCAACAACTATTCAGTATATTTTTCTCCCTGCTTCTTAAAGCCGCTTTTGGTGATTTATAGCGAGGAATTTTCTAACACACGTTGAGAGCTGATGGCAAATTATTTAACCTCACCCATTTAAGGTCTCGGTGTAACCATGATGACTTACTTGTTAATACCTTGCCGACGACGCAGCCCTTGTGGCGAAAACTACCCAAGAGCTCCAAGTTCTCCTGGACCACTTTGCCCACGCATGATCCCAGTTTTCCATGTCAGGTAATGCATAGAACACCGTAATTCTTGCACAGGGCTACTCCTACCATCTTAGCATCTTGCTCGATGGAGCGACTTTTGAAGAAGTCGATAAGTTCTGTAACTTGGGGTCGTCTGTGTAGAGAAATCTGTCTATTAATGGAGAGATCAACACTCACTTCGGCAAGGCCGCCACGAAGTTCGGTAGGCTTCGTGTAAGAGTATGGAATAATAAACATCTTACAGTCAAAATCAAGATGATAGTTTTTCAATCTTATGTCTTGAGTATACTCTTGTACGGAGCTGGAAAGTGGACATTGTATGCCAGGCAGGAGCGGTGACTGAAACCTTCCATCTGCGATGTCTTGGGAGCATCCTAGGCAAACTTGAAAGGACAGGGTAATAAACGAGATTATGCTGAAGATTGCGCAGCTGCCTCGCATCACCGCTATGCTCAAACAGCGACGTCTGCGGTGGCTAGGGCATGTGCATCGAATGGACCCTTCTCAATTGCTGAGACAGGTAGCATTCGCGAAACGAAAGGTAGGATGACCTTTGCTACGGTTTAAATACAGTGTTAAGCGGGACATGGTTGCGTTTAGGATCGACGGCAACGAATGGAAGAATCTTGCGTCCAACCGCAATGAGTGGAAAAAAACTATATTTGATGACTGCATAGCACAAGACAACGCCTGGTTCAGGACCTGGCGGAAAAGCGCACCCAAAGGTACAATCCTGTCTTATAAGACCTGCAGCCTCAGTTCACGTGTCAGAAGTGTAGCTGTATGTATCGGTCCAGAATCGGATTTTTAGTCATGAGCGGCGGTGTTTCACTCACACTTACGCTGTTTAAGTCATCCATCTACGTCCCTTTAATTCCGCGCAAGAAACAAATAAATAAAATATATTTTTTTTATTGCAGAGGTAGCAAACGAGCAGACGGATCACCTGATGGTAAGCGATTACCGCCGCCCATGCAATATAATTTTGATAGGTATTTTGATTTGGATGATTGTAAATAATTTTTAAATTTTGACTTACTAAACTTTTGTAACAAGCTAATAAATTAACAAGCAGCAAACAGCCATACTTTCACATATTTTACGATATTAATATGATCAAGCTATTTTAGTGACCCATTCATAGAACTAAGAGATTAGTAATAAAACTTGTGTATATTAATACAAGTCGGCTGTGCCCTACACGTTATATCAATAATAACTCAGATCACTGTGGAATTTTTTCGTGTCAAATGATATAAGTTACGTACCAGATGCGACAGTTTTTTCAAATAGTTAAGCATGCTTCTCGCACGAGGTGTTAGGCGGTACTGATGCAAGTGTGCAAGCACACGAAGGTCGAGAATCTCACCTCTCTGCACCGCGAAAGTGCGCTACCTATAGCTGTCTCTTTTGCGTCTGTCTGAAGCTTATGTTTTAGAAGAAGATGGTACCAGAAAAACTTGTATCACTTGACACCAAAAGATTTTTTGTATTACTTATTAGGAACTGGTAACATTTTTGATATAAGTGAGTTGTATTGTTGGACACGAACGTAATAGTTTATAAGCATTCTGGTGAAAAATAATATATTTCGAAATATATTACTTTACACTAAATTTCACCATTGTTTTTCTAGTGTCAAGTGTACTATGTAGACATGTATCATTATCCACATTAGAGTTATTTTAAGATTGAGTCGTGAACGATAATACATTTGTAGTTGTATCATCACTCACAATCTTTTATCAATATATTATCTATAGGTATAATGATTCAACTAAATTTGTATTATTTTACACTTACAATTTAAGTAACTTATGTTAAATTGAATGTGTGTTTGTCAAGTTATATCATTGTACGCGAGGCTTTAAAGACTATTGTATGATACAAGTCGACTTGTATTATTGCGCACGAAAAATATCTCCGGATCTAGAACAGTTAGAGCTACGTGGATCAGACAGAAAAATAGATAATTTTGCACTGATTATAAATGTCTAAAAAAACAAAAAGTGATATAAGTCGACTTATAGCGTTTTTCACCGAGGGTACAGAATTTTGAATCTTATATAGGTATATACAGGGTGTAACAGAAAGGTGTGACAATACTTCAAGGTTGGCTTTTACCCATCAAACTGAACAACTTTTGTTCTACAACTTTGTTGAAATCGCAAAATATTTTTTGGATTTTTCATACAAATCGATCAGCTGGCGAACCAAGTTTGTATGAAAAGTCCAAAAAATTTTTTGCGATTACAACAAAGTTGTAGAACAAAAGTTGTTCAGTTTGATGGGTAAAAGCCGACCTTGAAGTATTGTCACACCTTTCTGTTACACCCTGTATATATATAAGGTGCTACTTTATTAGTGCCCGATATTTTAGTCAGTGCTTCTACTCCTGATTTCGATCAACTTTCCCAAGGAACCCATAGTCAAATCGCAAAAAAATTTTTGGGCTCTTCATACTAATTTGGCCGCTCGGCTGATCGATTTGTATGAAGAGTTCAAACATTTTTTTTCGATTTGACTATGAGTTCCTTGGGGAAAGTTGATCAGAATCAGGAGTAGAAGCACTGACTAAAATATCGGGCACTAATAAAGTAGCACCTTATATATATATATATATATGATCAGTTTACTTTAATATGAGATCACAACTTATTATTATTATTTAATCTTACTTTAAAGAAAACTGATATTTCATAACACGATGTCAATGTCCATTTTTTTAAATAAAAATATTACCTTTATTGTTTTTCACAAATATTTTCGCAAAGCCAAATAAAGAGTCCTATGTAAATTAAATAAGAATTTCGTCTCTGAAAGTTGTCTCTGAATGACGTCAAAGATTCTAATTTGAATTTCAGTTATATGGAAACTAAGCAAGGAGTGATACTGAATGTAATTCAAGACGTAACCAAATTTTATATGAAAAAAACCACTTCAGAATCACTTTCTCAAAAAAGTTGTCTGATTAATAGGCGATCCTAATACTGTATAATAAGTGTATAATGTGTATAGTGTATAGGGTCCTTATGAAATACCTGAAAAAAAATTAACAACGGCTTCTACTCATGAGACTGAACAACTTTCCCCAAGACACCTATACTCAATTCGCAAAAAATTTTTTGGGCTTCTCATACTAATAATAATAATAATTGATCCCCACTGACCTGGATCGTAACCTTAGGCGGTTGGGACTTCGAGGCAGACCGATAATAGCGGCTATGCAAAAGGCAGTCCTCCTCGACAATGCCCGGATTGTCCGACGCTTTCTCTCCTCGTCGCACTGACCTCCAGCCGACTGTGCTTCTGCTGGAGTAGCTCCTGCCACTTCGCCGAGCGCGAAGTGGTCAGAGTAGCCCAAATTAATATTTCAAAATAATATTAAATTTATTTCATTAAAAAGGTCTACAGACTCTATTTCTGATGGTAATACATACAGTCATCTGCTTGGGCATACATTATGTGTGTCAGACAGATCCATCTCCCACACCCATACTAAGCAATTTATTTGCTTGTGTTATGTGTGTAGCAGACTCTTCCCATTTAAAATGCCTCTTTTAACAAATTACAGTACGGAAATATTTAGGTTCATTTATATTTGTCACATTTGGCTTTGATATTTGTTGGAAAAGCCGAAATTGAATTATTAAATACACTCGGCTTCAAAAAAATCGCACCTTTTAAAAAATCTATTTTAAACATCTTTCAATCGTATTTGTATTATGAAATATTGGTAATGTTCGGTATTATTTGAAAGGTAAGGAAACAGAGAATGGAAAAACAATAATTCATTCAATGTTTTTTATTGGAACTGAGAAAAATTTACAAAACAATAAAAATCCTTAAAAAACCCAAATGAAATCTGATTAATTTTTCAAAACAAAGTTGCTTAAAACTAACCTAAAACCTAGTGTTACCCCCCCTAGCCCTAATGACGTCTTCCATGCGCTCCCTCATGGATCGCACCAACTTTAGGACCTCTTCTTGAGGGATTCTGTCCCATTCCTCAATAACGGCGTCTTGGAGCTCCTGAAGAGTCGCGGGAGCGGGATCACGGGATCTAACCTTGCGTTTCAGCTGGTCCCAGAGGTGCTCTATCGGGTTCAGATCTGGACTTCTCGCTGGCCACTGCATGACAGGGATCCCAACCTCTTGAAGGTAGCCCTGCACAATTCCAGCAGTGTGCGCGCGAGCGTTATCGTGCATTAATGTGAACCCGTCGCCAATAAATCCAGCATAGGGGACCACATGTTCTTCCAGGATCTCTGTGATGTACCGGTGAGCAGTCATCGACCCTTGCCCGCGAGCACCGCCGGTCCGAGAGACGCAAGAAAGTTCAGTTTTGCCGTCGGCAGATATGCCGCCCCAGAACATGCAGGAACCACCCCCGTATTCTACCGTCTCTTGGATGCAGGCTTGGGCAAAACGTTCCCATTGTCTTCTGTATACTCTTTTGCGTCTATCGTTGCAGAAAAGGCACACTCTCGTTTCGTCTGAGAAGAGAACAGCTCTCCATTGGTCCAGGGTCCAATTGACGTGGGCGCGAGCAAATTGCAGGCGTGCTCGCCGATGCGCTGCGGTTAATTTTGGACCCGTGGCAGGTCTTCTAGCCACAATATTTCTCTCCTTTAGTCTTCTTCTAACTGTAGAGACACTCACGGCCCTTCTACGAACTGCTTGAAGCTGCTGTTGCAACTCAACAGCATTAGAAAACCGATTTCTCAAAGACTTCGATACGACGAATCAATCATCTCTCGCAGAAGTGCAGCGATTTCTACCAGACCCACGCCTTCGGACAAAGCCACCGGTCTGCAGGAACCGCTGGTACACTCTTCGAACAGAAAAGCGACTCAAGTCCAATTGCCGAGCAACATCACACTGACGTAGTCCTGATTGCAGTAGTGCGATAACTTGGGCGGCTTCAGCAGCAGTAGTGTCCATCTTCAAGGACGTTTTTCTGATGAAAGATATTCTTCTGTGTCTTCTTCGACTGTTGGTAGCAAATTTATCCCCCGATAAGCTGTATCGACCCTTTTATACCCAAAAAACAAAATAATACAAACAAAATTTGAAGAGGAGAATCAGTTCCATTGTCATTCACAGTGACTTAAAGTGTCAAGCTTTTTCTTTAATCAAATGAAATGGATATTTTTTTAAAGAGTTTCTATAGGGCTCTCAAATGATACCAATATTGCTACGAATAACTGCTTGTCTTAAGGATTAACAGTGCTTGAAGCCTATTTTTACGGACGTGCGATTTTTTTGAAGCCGAGTGTACAATATATTAATAATCAAATGCATGCATAGTTAAAAAAATAATGTACTAAACTAAAAAGTAGCAAAATTTGAGCAATTTAAACTAAATAGGTAGTATTAATAAATTATAAAATTAGTCAAATTACTTTTAAAATCACTGATTACAATTTTGAAGTAGAAGAAGAATTTTAAAATGTTATCAATTTACTAGAAATAAATAAATAACAGTATTAATCAATCAACTGATCCGTCGATTTTGTATGGGAGTCCAAAATTTTTTTGCGAATTGAGTATAGGTTCCTTGGGAAAAACTGTTCAGTTTCATGAGTAGAACCTACTGTTAATTTTTTTCAGGTATTTTTGAAGGACCCTATATATGCTTCACTAGGTGTCTGTTGAAATCAGCTGGTAAAGGGGAAAAAATATTGAGAGGATAATTCGCATAAAGTTCATGCGCAATGGGATTGTTAATCTAGTCATCACAGGCTTTATAAAAAATATTTTATAATTAAAAAAGTGTTGGTAGGTAGCAGTTTCGCCACTCTCATCAAAGTATGGAATTTTATCCATTAATTACATCGCAACATACCCTTGGACTTGAAATACCTATCACGCTAACAGTATTGCACGTGCGCGGCTTAGAATTTTGCCCTCATGCAAACACAAATAGCGATATCTAAAAAAACTTATCCCATTGCCATCATATCTATATGTAAGTTGCAGTAAGACTCGTTAACTAGGTCTTGTACCTCTTTGTTCTTATAATTTACGGAGTCCCCATACTAATGGCCAACACCTGATCATTTTTTTGAAGAGCTATTTGAGCAAAGTCCAAAAATAGCTAAGCATCTCCGTTAGATTCTACAATTACTTTAAAAAATTACATCACTACTAAAGAAAAACTTTAGACGCTGTGCAGCTCTTGAAAAACCTTGCCTAATGTTTATCTCTTTTTTCCTAAACACACGAAACAAAGACTAGGGCTAACCTTGGCAGACCTTGAGAGGGTCGACGCGACCCCGGTCACCTTACCTCGGGGTCGACGACACCTTGCGTAAGCCTTGCATCATCATGCGCATGCGTGTGCGCAAAGCTGCCCGTCGATAGAACAGATACAAAAGATTTATGACTATAGCAAACGGGAAAAAACCGGCCAAATGCAAGTCGGACTCGCGCACCGATGGTTCCTTAAATTCAGAATCACACATGTCTTGAACTCTACATGACGCTGAGAGCAGGAGTGGTGTAACCCTATTTTCGCTTAAATGGATATATTTTACTTTGAAATCATTTATTTCATTAATCATTATTTTTTAAGAAAAACTATTTGTTTATCTATGTTCGTCACTATGTCAAGATGCATCATAATAGGGCAGTTTCATTATGATTTAGGTAGATATCATCTAAAGTGTTAAAAAGTGGACCTGAGGAAGATGTTCAAAAAATCTGGCTTACATCACTCTTGTTCTCAGCGCCTCATATCAAATACACAGGTCTGCAATCCCATGAAGCTGTGAAAAAATCAAACTTATAAGTCAACGCAATCAAGAAACGTTTATGCCACATATTTTGGACACTCGCATAGGAATGAAAACCTATATGGTACTTCCCGTTGACCTAGGATCATGAAATTTTGCAACGAGCAATGCTTATAGCACAACTAAAGAAAAAGTCCGAAAACCATACCAGTTTTAAGAGGAGGGTGCGAGCGAAACGAGCACAAAAATTTTATATTTATCAAATGAAAATTACGCTTTTATTTACCTAATTTACTATGCCTATTAGATAATTACTCTGCTGATATTATAAAAATTAAAACATTAGTGGCAGTGTCAGATGTTTTCGGTCAATTTAGCGACTTTCTTTTGCCCTTAATATATATCCAGTATAATTGACCACGCTGAATACGTTACAAACAACCGACTTCAATCGCAACAACTCCAATTTTGCTATGTTTTTGTTGATTTTCTCAAAAACCGCTGAATCGATTAAGATAACATTTATATGGGTCCACCTGTGAATATACCCTTTTAATCAAAAAAAGATTTTTCCAAATCGGTTCAGGCGTCTTCGAGTAATCGGTGAACATACATAAAAAAAAGGATTCCGACGAATTGAGAACCTCCTCCTTTTTTGAAATCGGTTAAAAATCAATCATAAGCTGTAATAGAAGAACTCACGATCGCGTCATACGAAAGGCGCGAGCGAAACCATCGTGAAAAATTCGAATGTATAACATTTAAATTGGTATTCATTTTTATTGAAACTCTTTAGATTCCAATTGAGTGGGGAATATAACCTTCAAATCCTCATGCCTACTGTTGATTTTTCTAGGAAGGGCCAAGAGATTTCTAGGGGGGGGCCAGGCCCACCCTGGCCCTCCCTAGCTACGCCCATGCCAGTTTTAGTTACTCGTACATCACAATTATTAATTTATGTCACTTGGCATAAAGTACATTATCCTTACCTTACTTAACTTACTTTATGCGATATGGTATAACTACGGCCAATTGTAATTGTGACAAAAGACGTCCACTGTTGGGCGAAGGCCTTCCTCAAGGATCATCACGTCGACCGGTCTTGCGTTGCCCGCATCCAACGGCTTCGCAACCTTCACCAGGTCATCGATCCACCCAGTGAAACGTTTATACGAATTATAGGTGTGTGAACTAACTTTGTCTTTGGCCTACGTATTGAATAAAAGAAATGAATTGTGTGCCACAAATATCTTGCAATAGTATATGTAACAGATAAAATATAAATCAATATTCGGGACTAATTTTGTATGGTCTTCTAGCTAGGGAACCAATGACCTGCAAACAACCCATATCGTCCCCGCTATTTGGACCTGCGTCTCTTCCCATGAGTAACGTTTATATTGTGCACCAAGACGCAGTAAAAACGAATTTGCTCATCACACAATTTTTTGCCCTGGGCGGGAAATTCAGAGTCGAACTCACGTTCACGATCCTCGGCGTAGCAGTCGGCGGGAGGCCAATCACTGCGCTGCTAAATCAGCGCCATAATAATTATTTTATAAACAGGATCAACCACCTGAGTACCAGTATCTAGTAATTAGTATCTCTTTTGTACTATCTGCATTCTTTGTTTCTACTAACGATTTGGTATAGGAAGTCCAAAAATTTTTTTGCGAATTGAGTATGGGTTCCTTGGGGAAAGTTGTTCAGTTTCATAAGTAGAAGTCACTGTTAATTTTTTTCAGGTATTTTAGAAGGACCCTATATACCCTAGCCCTAGGGCTATGGGGCCGTGGCGTGGAACTTTACCACAAAGAAAGAAAAGGCTTTGGTCTCATGTCTCTACTCGTAACTTCTAGGTAATGCACTAAGATTGATAAAGTTTTGTTTTGTTTATGGTGTTTGAGCAGGCGCTGTTGCTTTTAAGAAGAACATCGGTATTGCGAAAATGTAAAGATCCGACCGTATGAACATTTTACTCGCTTTTTCCTTTTACATTTCAACACGATACTTGGAATCATTATGTCTAGATAAAAATTGTGTTTTTATTAACACTGTCTTTAAAAAGTTCAAAATTATTATATTATAAATCAATGTTCCGAAACCACCTGACATGTTATTCATCCACTGCCTGTTTTGTGTTAATTCTAACCGAGAAAAATATTGCTCCAAATTAGGTGCATTGCGTTTAATTCTGACTTTGCCCGTAAACAGTCGCAGTCACCTTGCAGCGCTCGCTAGCTCTGTGCACTTGTTTGTCGGAAATACTACACAACACGATATTGTACAAAACAAACTAGTGTTCGTATGTATGCGTATTATTAGATCTGTGACGTCTGTCTGTCTGCCCTTGGAAAAATCCTTATTTATCGGACAGTTACGCAATAAGCATAAGTACTGATAGTACCAGTGTATTTTTGATGACAACATGTTTAAGCTACTCCTATTATGTAGCTTTAACAATTTATAGTGTTCTCATTGTCAGGGCACAGGGTTTCTTCAAAATACTAGGAAAGGTTAGGCTATTCTCCACACATAGGGACCAAGTCTGGATTGGTGGAGGTTGTGGAGCTAATAGCTAACCCCAGTGTCAGCAGTTTTCAAGCCTAGGCTTAACGACTGCCATCTAGCGATAGCAACCGGCACCAACTGTTTAGCATACCTTGCGAAGCACGAAAACAGTCGAATTAAATGTCACCAAAAGTAAAACCTACCCAAGCTATGACCGTGTCAGTAGTCAGTTAACCTGCGTGATCAACGCAACACCGCACAAGCTACACTAAGTCACGAACGCTTCATAAAAACCGACTGTTCTAGAGAATAGAAGGAGGTAAATGTTTTCTCGTGTATGTATTGTGTGTTTGAGTTTTTAACCGACATCAAAAAAAAGGAGGAGGTTCTCAATTCGTCGGAATCTTTTTTTTTATGTATGTTCACCGATTACTCGAAGACGCCTGAACCGATTTGGAAAATTCTTTTTTTGTTTAAAAGGGTATACTTCACAGGTGGTCCCATATAAATTTTATCGAAATCGATTCAGCGGTTTTTGAGAAAATCAACAAAAACAAATCAAAATTGGAGTTGTTGCGATTGAAGTCAGTTGTTTTTAACGTATTCAGCGTGGTCAATTATAATCTAATAGATTTTGGAGGGCGACGTTGAGGTTAAACGCTAGATACTTCCTTATTCCCTCGTACAAAATTCTGGCGAAACGTCTTAAGATTATCAATGGATATGATCAGTGGATCCTTTTGAACGTGATGTGAAAGATAAAAATGAAGTCAAAATATTTTCTGTATACGTTCTTTAAATCGTTTTTTTTTTCTAATTAGTACAAACTAATCGGAAGTTGTATACCTTGTACACTAAACGTTTCGGGAAGTTTTAGCGAATCGAGAAGAAAGGTTTCAGTGTCATAGGATATAATTATTTTTTAATTTTGTTTAAGTCATTCTTTTTATAGAAATTCCTTATGATATCTAAAAACTTAAGATGTCAGTACGTCAAATCAAAACAAAAAAAAACAAGAAAATTACATTACCTTTTTTTGGTTGGTTGCCGGGACTCTGTACCGAGCGCACGTCTGCTGAGTTAATTTTTCAATTATTTCCGTTTTGGAGTAGTTTGAACGTTAATTTTGTGATGGGGAAATAGCTGTGATTCAGATTCAGAGATAAGCGGTCATAAGAAGAAGATTAACTCGGGAGACAGCTCCGTTTTTCGAGTTCCAGGAGCAAACGTCCACGTGGAGCGTCTTTACGCGTCCAACACTCTTCGAGCCGTGCGTTTCACTTGATATTGGCGTTTCGCCATTTTTTTTTTATTGAAGATTCTCCCATTTTTCACTAGACATTGGCAAAATCACTCCTTTAATTAGATTAGGAATGCCAAATAGAAAAATAGAATAGAATACATTACTTTTGTGTTGGCTAGAAGTTACATATAAAACGCAATATTATGAAGGATATACAATAAAAACTAAAACTTCCCCAAACATAATAAAATTTGCAACAATTCGAGGTAATTTGTTTACCTAGAAGAGTTCATTCTTTGAAATAACTATTCATTTTGTTAAAACAATAACTTAGGTATGTGTCCTAGTTAAGTCAGTCATAGTCAACATAGAAGGCAGTCATACAGGCCACATGGACAGTACTGTGACGCATGTAGTCAGGAAATTACTCCGGGTGCCTTGGCGATGTCGTTGGTATAAGTCCAAGAATTAGATAGAGTGGTTTTTATAAGGAAACTTCTGGCATAGGAAAATATTTGCAAAATCATGCGGTTATTTCATACTATCGTAAAATATTTATTTTGCTACTTTTTCATTCAGTTCGGTATTTTTAACTGGTTTTAATTCTTTATGGTTTTCTTTAAGAGTTTGCACTTTAATCATACTGATATCGAAATAAAATACCTATAGTTATATTTTTTGTACAGAACCCTCAGTACAGTGTAACTGTATAAAATGTGCCTCGATACGCGAGTATGACTCACACTAGGTCAGTTTTTCAAAAAGAAATTAAAAATCACTCTATCGACTTACAATATATTGCCTTGAATATAAAGTAAGCATAAAACTCCATGGACAAAGTTATTAAAAATAAAACTAAAACGCGGCTCTATTTTACATTATGTAAAACTCAGAACAAAAGAGATGCTACCTATAACCAGATATAAAAAAAGATATCTGGCGAATCATACGCAAGGGCGGCCGGGTCAGTGACCACCAAGGTGACTCCGCTGTGACCTATCCCAACGTCCTGAGTTCAGTTCCTGGTACTGTACAATGATTTAACTCTTAAAGTTTATACGAATCGGAAGCAAAAAACAGAATGGAGTTGATTTACGTAATAGCATAATTAAAATCCCGTTTTGAAGAGATGTTACGTGTTTTAAAATTGGTAGATTGTAAGCGGTAAAGCGCAACACTCACAGAGGCGGCCGCGAGGCGGTGCGAAAGCGTTCCGGGAGCGGTATTTTTTTACTATGAAATCCTTCACGCCAAAGCCGCGCGGTTTTGGTGTGAAGGTTTTCATAGTAATCCGAACATTAAAATAGCGCTCCCGGAACGCTTTCGCACCGCCCCGCGGCGGCCGCATATGTGTGTGTTGCGCTTAAGGCTGTTCTTATTATAATGTTTAATTATTTTTTGCTGTTTACAATTTTATAATGATTTGCGCAGCTGTGTTACCTTTACTTTTTAGTTCAAAGCACTGAAACTCGTCGCCTGTACAAACATTTGTAAGAAATTATGCGCATAACCAACACACGTAATTATTGGGAGTGTAACAAAAACAATCTTGCCACTAATGTACGTATTAGCTGTGGTATTAGTGACTTTAGATTATTCATACTAAACTTATTTTAATAGTGTCCTGAAAACGTAATTAACGAATTTTTAAGGAAATATCGGCTGATTTTAAAATAAGTTAATAGCTATTGTGTTGTCTATTATTTTCATGAAAAATACAGGTGTGACCAATTGGTGCAGGACCCGTTAACTGGGTACGATGAGTAGACTCCCCAGTTAACGGGTCCTACACCAATTTTGTTACACGATGTATAACTGAATTTAGTTTAGTAATGTCCCTTTCCAAAACCAGTTAAGTAGGTAGTTACCATTAAATAGTTACCAAAAATAATTGTTAAGTAAGAATTGTGCCACAATATAAGAATAAGAAGACGATTAAAAATTCACACTGTATTTTGTATGACCTTATTATTGTTAGATTTTATGGATAAAAAATAATCAGATAATCCTAGCGAGCGTAGAAATATGCGTATGAGCAAACAAACAAGTACTTCACAGTTGTTTTGGTCGTGAATCTGCTGCATGATTCGCTTGCATGGCGTTGAATGAATCGACTTATGTTTAGCCACGTTTTTTGCCAATTCATCGCAACTGAGGGCTCCGTGAGGAAAGATATTGTATGACTCTCATTAGTTAGTTTGTTTATGACTCCTAAGTTCATATCGCCGTTATACTGCGAAAACCAATTATCGCGATTTTTTACTATAAAGGACTCAACTATACATAATCTCATTATATTTGTTCTCTTTCTTATATTATACGCAAAATTATAGATTTTTCGACGTAATACCTTGGAAACTATGTAATTTTCCGTATAACGGGTTTTCGCAGACGAAAGAGGACAAAATATAATGAGATTATGTATATAGTTAAGTCATTTAGAGTAAAAAATCGAGATAATTGGTTTTCGCAGTATAACAGCGATATCTTGACTTTTGCAGTCCACTGTATGTTTCAAAGTTGACTAGTTTGACAGAAGCACAGTAGTGTCCTGGGATGGTCACAGGCTTTGCAAAGCAATTTATGGTATTGTTTGTAAATAAATATAAATAACTATCCGGGACTAATCTCACACGGTCATCTGGCCCCAAACTAGGATTCCCTGTATTATGGGAACCAGAGACTGATATACATACACATATACGTTTATATACATACATATATAGAAGACATAATACATATCTGTTTACCCAGACACAGAGCACACAAATCTGCTCATCATAGAAATGTTAGCCCTGAGTGGGAATTGAACCCACGACTCTTGGCTCATTAGTCAGGAGTACTAACCACTGAGCCACCGAATCTGTCATTATTGCATTACAACCTTGTAGCTTTGAGAATTTTTTGGTGTTCAGTCAAACCACGTTAGGGCATTATACACGATGTCTTTCTTTTCATTCGCTGTCAAGCGCCAAATATACTACTTATGGACTATCAAAATCCTTGGGAATCATAGGAAAGAATACGGTAGTAAACATGACTTGCTCTAGCGTAAAATATTTCAAAAAAAACTCTATTTAACAGTCGGTTTAAGTTCAATTTTTCAAAAAGTAACACAGTCGGCCTCGACTCGACATAGATATACCTAATCAAATTATAGCTATTTTCTTTTCAGAATCTGGGACGCCCTAGTTTCCTCAAAGATTCTAAACTACATTTTCAGGAACTCCAGAAGACCCTTAATGCAAGCGATGCTTTTTAGAGCACTTCATGTGTACTCTCTTCAAATAAGTATATGTCCTTTCCATTTACTTACTGCGCATTACTGCAGGAATCACCTCTTTGTTATAAACCAGTAAACAAACCAATTGTTGTGTAACTCACATGACGCAACTGTGACTCACAATCAGTCGCCCGCGCCGGCGACATTGCATTAGTCTTCCTGGAAAACAGTCTAGACCAGACTTGTTTGTGTGCTGTTAGATATTAGGGCTTATGTATGGAACATAGATATACAGGATGACTTTCAATTAGTTCTTGATACGAAAGGCTATGCATATGCTCATGATAACAAATAACTTTCCCTAAGGAATCCATAGTCACTAAGGCCGGTCAGTTTGATCGATTTGTATGGAGAGTCCAACATTTTTTTTTGCGATGGGTTCCTTAGGGAAAGTTATTTGTTATCATGAGCATATGCATAGCCTTTCGTATCAAGAACTAATTTAAAGTCAGCCTATATACATGATAACTTTACCTATATTTCGATTATAAACAACGCTATACTAGCTATACAGGATGTAACAGAAAGGTGTGATACCTAATACTTCAAGGTTGGCTTTTACCCATCAAACTGAACAACTTTTGTTCTACAACGTTGTTGAAATCGCAAAGAAATTTTCGGACTTTTCATACAAACTTGGTTCGCCAGCTGATGGATTTGTATGAAAAGTCCAAAAAAAATTTTGCGATTTGAACAAAGTTGTAGAACAAAAGTTGTTCAGTTTGATGAGTAAAAGCCAACCTTGAAGTATTATCACACCTTTCTGTTACACCCTGTATATTTGACCGCGGTTTTGCTCTCAAAAAACGTTTAGTCATGCCACGAGAACTAGTTCTTCTTCTTCTTATCGTGTGGCATGTTTAGTTTAACCGTCAGAAACAGAAAAAGCGTCGGTGGCTCTGCGGTTAGTGACTCCGTCCTCCTAACCAGAGGTCTCGGATTCAAATCCTGGCCAGTGCACCAATGAGTTTTTCGAAACTTACATGCATTTTCATACCGACTGATTTAACGGTGAAGGAAAACATCGTGAGAAAACCAGCACATCTGTTACTAGTTGTGTATGATGGTCGCATTGCACACGTCCGTAGGTGTAAAACTTAAATGCCCTACACGTGACCAAGGGTGATGATAAGTGCAACACCAGGCAACCGGCGTCTATACCTTGTGGATAGGACGGTTAAATTGTGCCACACGATAAGAGAGTGAGAGAGAGTTTACCCGTCCTATCTACAAGGTATAGACGGCGGTTGCCTAGTGTTGCACGTGTAAAGCAATTTAAGATAGAGAACTAGTTAAGGAATTAGTTTAAAAGTTAAAAGTTTGCCTATTTTCTTCTCCATATTACAGGCTACGTGCGTGCTCAATTTCGTCAAGATTCTCCGAGGTATTAAGGCGTTACAAACGAACAAAGTAAACACATTTACACATTTATAATGATTTCGTAAGGATGTTAAATAATTGCTCAATAACTGCCACCAAGCAGCGTGATTTATTCTGGTCGATAGCCAGAATAATTAACAGCTTAAGAAGCATTCTATTTTAGCCTTAAGGGTTGGCAAGGCACTGATAAAAATTTCATGGTTACCGATCCCTATATATGTCAGTAGCTATTTCCAGCCGGGTAGACTGTCAGCTTTTTTCAGGTTTAACAAAAAATCTGTTAAGTTTATTTCAAAAGAATGTTTTGAACTATCCCTCTAAAATCTTTTCTTCTCTACCAATGATTTTGAAGAAGCAAACGTGAATTCTATTACCTCTATTATACGTACAATATAGTTGTTGATGTCATTGTTTTTGTTTATTATTAAGTGCAAATTATTATAGTGTACTGATCTATATAGTGCTACATTAGCTTCTCTGCTATCTTACTTTACTTTTACTTTATTATATTATATATTATATTATATAATATAATATAATAATATAATATTATAAATGCGAAAGTATGGATGTTTGTTTATTTGTTTGTTTGTGAGTTTATTTGTTTGTTCCACTTTCACGTTAATCTACTGCACGGATTTGGATTAAAGGTAGGTAGATATAATAGATAAAGCACTCGGCTAACACATAGGATACTTTTTATCCCGGAAAACTTAAGCGTTCCCGGAGTAATGCATAAAACTCAATATTTCTACTTTGTCACTAGGTGGCGCCACCTTAACATTTTCTTTCTCTCTGGATCCAATTCTAAAGTCCACGCAGATGAAGTCGCGGGCGGAAGCTAGTATTTTAAATAAATAAAATAAAATCAGTTTATTGCAGGCACAGATCCCATAGTAGAAAGTATAAAACAATATATCCAAGCTTGTTAGTTAGCTGATCATTTCTCTAGTTTCTAGTCGCACTATTTTTATGTCATACATTGCATTATCGCTTTGTGGATTCGAACCTCCTAAATAAGTGAACTGATTTTTATACGTACGATTTGTTACTTGAAAAAAGTTTTTCATGGTAGAATTTTTTTAATATGTTAAGTGTTTAGAGAACAGTTTTTTAGTTATTTGACTATTATTCTCAGGGGTAGTCCCATTTTCTATTTTGTTACTGATCTCCATTATTTTCTTGGATAAGTACTTATTTTTGTTATAAAAGTTGCAAAAATAAACTAGTTCTTAGAGTTCTCCCTTATTATTTTGAATTCAGAAGAAGTCAATAACTCAAAGGTGTAAACAAGCTTTACAAAATTATTTTTTCAAATGTTTTGTAAAATAAACAAAATATGTTTTCCAGTACTCCGTGGCAATACACTGTAAATAGCTATCAAAACATCACAACACATTTGTCAGGCTTTCGTTAAGGCTTTAAAAGAGCCAAATCGCAATATTCAATTGAAATGATTGAAAGACTACATAAAGCTATCACCATGGAAAAAATGATAATATACGTGATCCGTCTGCTCGTTTGCCACCTATCACATAAAAAAAAATACTTAAGACAATACAAAACAAAACTTGTATAAAAATATTACCAACTCTGATGTAAAAATATGTATATGCTGTTAGCCCGGTTTATAGTATTATTGCAAAATTTCTAAGAAAAAAATTACATTTGTTTATGTTGAAACCAATTTACAAAAATCCACAACTTTTAAATTTTCAGTTTCACTTAAGGATTTTTTAACTCATCTGAAAGCCAAAAAGTCATAAAAAACCATAAAAATCGAGAATTTAGCGTTCGACCTAACTCCTGCGATATTACCCTCATCGATTTGAAAGTAGCGTTACGGTAAATATTATTTTTATCACGCATTGACCTGCTCAGATTGAGCCGTCTTAAAGCCTTAAGACCAATCGTTTGAAGGTTATATATATCGGTGTATGTTTGCGGTATTTGTTATTGATAATCACAATAGTGATAATCACATATTTAACATTTTATTTATCTTTATTTATTGTTTACCTTATTACAAAGCTCTTTTGAAAACATATTCTGCTTAAAAACAAAAACAATGTATTTTGAAAGTCATGATTGTAACATAAATACGATTTTCTTTAAATTTAAATTTTGAAAGTCATGATTGTAACATAATTACGATTTTCTTTAAATTTAAATTTCTTTATTTTAAACGATGTCATAAGTTAAGTCTCTTTGTATTGTGAAGTTCTAGAAATGAACCTGTATTTCAAGTTACGCGGGGTGGTTTTATGAGTAAGCATATTGAGGGTAGCTTTTTATAGACTATCAGGTATAGTCACTGACTCACCTTCACGTTTTGAAAACCTTAACACGTATTTCTGGGGCTTTTTGAATGATTCACCTTTTAAATTTGCTACGGATAAATAGTTAGAACGTTCTTGAAAAATATTTACAACTTTCGATAATTTCTTTTCAGCTTATGGATTTACGGCCGTTTTTCGTGAAAATACGACTTGACTTGCGTAAGGTCGAGTTATAAGGCTCGGAATTTTATGGAATTACGTATTTATTAATGAAAATTTATTAGGTACGCGGCCTTATAGTGGCAAAAACGGTGCGATAAGGCCACTCTTGGATTCTACTCTTGAAACTGAACAACTTTTACCAAGGATACTGAATTCTCAAAAGAATTATAGACTCTCCACACGAAACTGACTACTCATGTAGCATTGCTTTATCAAGTCGCATTACCTGTTGCACTGTTGTAACCTGAAAGATGGACAATCTAACAACAATCTAACAAAGAAATTAACAAACTCACTTGCGCATTTATAGTTAATTATTACCAAGAAAGTAATATTAAGACTAGTCAGGATTCCCTCGCGTGACGCAGGGGTTTTCATCCTGTAACTTTTTATTTTTTCACGCGACTGAGAAAATATTACATAACGAACGGAAAAATAAGGAGGATTTTTAGAATAAAGTTGATGTTACGTACGATGTTAGAAGTTAAATGTTTTTCAAGAGTTTTAAAGGATTACAAAGTTATATTAAGCTCCCTATTTCCAGGCAGTAGTGATGCAATACGTACGGACGTAAGAATTCGGCAATTTATTTGAATTCAACATTAAACTTTATATACATGCTGATTTACCATGGTAGATAATCGAAATTTTCATAGACAATAGTGTAGTTACCTGGTAGTAATTTTTTATCAAATGTCAAATACGTATTCAAAAACATATTGAAATAGTAAGCTATGACGTCATAATTTAGTATAGTCGTTCCTCAGTCATTACGTTTTTTTGTCCTTAATTGAAAAGCCCTTAGCACTGCATCACTTCACCTGATGGTAAGTGATGATCATGCCAAAGATGGAAGCGGGCTTACCAAGATTCCCCAACGCAAAGGGGAATTGGCTATATCTTCATGTAAATGCTGTTAACATTGACGTTTCGGTGGCAAGGCAGGATAAGATGGTGGTACCTAGCCAGGCGGGCTCAGTAAATGCCCTACTAACAACCAAAACTAGTCCTTCAAAGTAAGACCCCGCCAGGACTTGAACCTGCGACCTTCTTGTGCTACGAGTGCACTAGCAACTATACCACGGAGGTTTCAAACGCACTTTTTTAACACCCTGTATAGTTAATATTAGCAAGGATGTAAGGTTACTTAAGGACTAGTCAGGATTCACTCGCGTGACGCACGAATTTTCTAACTGTAAGTTTTTATTTTTGCACGCGACTGAATAAGGTTACATAACTTTAATAAATACACGAGATTTGATGGCTGTTGGTAATAAAAATAAGAAGGATTTCTACAATATTTTTTTATACAACAAAGTTCATGTTACGTATGATGTTAGAAAATAAATGTTTTTTGAGGTAGTAAAAGGATTACAAAGTTATAATAAGCTCCGTTTTTTTTTTCAGGCAATAGTGATGCAACACTGACGTACGGACGTAAGAGTTTGGCATTTATCGTTTTCAATAATTTTAATTGGAACATTAAACTTCAGATATTTACTATGGTAGATAAGAATATGTGGTAAGTAGTTTCCACCCGCATTACGAAAATTAAATATACAAATACACATATAAATATACATATTGTATAACAAATTGCACATATAGCTATAACGATATTCGAAGCTAGTATGTTTTCCCAGCGGATATTTAGTAAAAAAAACATAATTCATTGTTGATGGGGTCAGCTACCCTATATAAGGTGCTACTTTATTAGTGCCCGATATTTTAGTCAGTGCTTCTACTCCTGATTCTGATCAACTTTCCCCAAGAAACCCATAGTCAAATCGAAAAAAAATTTTTGGGCTCTTCATACAAATCGATCAGCCGAGCGGCCAAATTAGTATGAAGAGCCCAAAAATTTTTTTTCGATTTGACTATGGGTTTCTTGGGGAAAGTTGATCAGAATCAGGAGTAGAAGCACTGACTAAAATATCGGGCACTAATAAAGTAGCACCTTATATATTTATAAAAATATTTTCATAAAAGTACTCAAGTGTTGTTTTTCTTTAAAGGAATGTCGTTATATAAATATTTTAAGTTAGGAAAATAACCGTTCAACATTTGCATTGTTTGTGTATTTGTAGCAATGAATGACTGTAATAAAACCAAGTATTTTGGTGCTTAACTAAAAACTGTTGTTTACAAGATATAGGCACGCGATTATTATTGACTTCGAATATTATTAAAATGTAACGGACTGGTACAATACGCTGTATTTGTTAGTTTTACCTTACCTAAGATATATTTTGAGAAAATCTCGCATTATTCTCTACCTATTTAAATGTGATTTAGCATAGCCAATGTTTTTAGCTTATTTAAGATATGATTGACTCGGTGGTTCAGTGGTTAGCGATCCTGACTACTAATCCGAGAGTCGTGGTTTTGATCCCCACCCAGGACAAATATTTCTGTGATGAGCAGATTTGTTTGCTCTGTGCTGGGTGTGTTATATCTATATATGTATGTTTTTAAACGTATATGTGTATGTTTATCAGTCTCTGGTTCCCATAATACAGTGAATCCTAGTTTGGGGCCAGATGACCGTGTGTGATTTGTCTCATATATTTATTTATTTATTTGTATTATGATGACAAACAGACGGATATGTCACGATCGCAACGCAACCTTAAATGGTAACGCTCTATCTATAAAAACTACGTAGTCTCGCTTTTGCAACTTTTTTGTATGGAATAGAAATCCTGATATATAATTCTAATACTTTGTATCATCGAAGATGTTTTACTTCGAATAGAAAGTAGAAGTTCTTTAGTAGAAGACAAAAGGTATATAAGACCGCTGCATCTAGAAAAGTTACGTATTTGACGATACAATAATTTGCTCTTTCGTCGTTCGCTACCGCTTGCTCATTCGCTTGAAAGTAAAAATAAATAAATTAATTAATATCACGAGGATATAATATATTTAATATATAACCTTTTTTCGGATAAATATTCCGAAACAAACTTTTTAGCCTGAGAAAAGTTTATACAGTCTATGGTTTCCAGTTCGCTCGTGCAACGATTTTCAAATTGTCCTCGCGTGACGCAAGAATTTTCATTGCGTAATATTTTATTTTTTTACCACTGAAAAAGACTGATTTCACGTGACTAAAGAAAGTGTGACGCAACAAAGAGAGGGTAGTTGGTTGTCGTGTTGCCAATTAGAAACAGATATTCTAAAAATAATACAAGTTCATGTAACGCAAATTACCTTTTTAGAAAAAGATTTGCCAATGTTTTTAGCAGAATAAAAGTTGTGATGATTATTTATTATTCTATAAGCGTTTTATAAAGTTCATCAGTTCAATCAGTGTGTAATATTGCGATGATTAGTTTCTAAACCAATTAATTCTTATTATTAGGTGGAATTTGCTGATTGATATACAGGGTTATTTTTGGACACTCCCCCCCCCCAAAACTTCACGGTGGCTTCTACTCATGAAACTGAGCAACTTCCCCAAATAACCAATGGTCTATTCACAAAAAAAAATTGGGCATCTCCATAAAAATAGGCCGATCACGTGATCAAATTAGTACGAAAGGTCGAAAATTCTTTTTGCGAACTGATCATTCGTAATTTGGAGAAAGTTGCTCAGTTTCATGAATAGAAGCCACTATGAAGTTTTGGTGGGGGGTCCAAAAATAACCCTGTATTTAAATGAGAATTACAGGCTAGGCTAGATCAGAGTAAATGTTGAATTGATTTGCCTAATTAATAAATTGTTCCTGTAACAGGCAGGTTCAAAAAATGCCCACCACCAACCAAACCGAGTCCTACATAGTTGGACCCTGTCGGAAATCGTACTCGTGACCTCTTGATGTGAAACGAGCGAACTTACCACTGGCCCACGGACGCGGTTAAATACAAGTAAAATGTAGAGGTATAATATAAGTGATACCCACAAATAAGTATATTAGATATACTTTGTGTAATAAATGTTATGCGTCAATTTATTTTCATGATGCTATACTTAGCATCATGAAAATAAATATATACTTATTTATTGTCTTTTGAAGTGCGTCAATTTATTTTCATGATGCTAAGTATATTATTGTCTTTTGAAGTGTTTACATAATATTTTCACTTTCAAACATATTTTTTTTATGGCAGAGGTGGCAAACGAGTAGACGGATCACTGTTGTAAGAATGAATAAATAATTTTTGTTGTAAGAAACTTTTTTCCTTGGTAAGCAGTTGGAAAATAAAGAAGTAAGTATAAAACTTAGAACCAAGTCATTGTCACAGACCAGACGATGGGGGAGGGGTTCAGACAGAGGTGGGGGAGGGGTTCGACGTCGCGACACCGCCGGTGACTCAGCCTTCCCGCCCTGAAATACATAATCTTCAGGCCACCTACACGTATTATGACCAAGATTGTTTACTTGCCACTTAGAATAAAATGAAATTGGTATAGAACATCTGGGGCTTCTTCTTATTAACAATATTTTAAGCAAATGAAATTTCCATTTTATTTCGTTTCGCAAGTGCGCTGAACAAGTGTTGCTTACGGATAAAAATCTGTACCTAGATAGGTATTTAAAAAAAATGGTTCTCCTTAAAAAAGTTATCAAAAATCAACTGGCCGATTAGTGTAAAAAGTAAAAAAGTCTTGGTATCAGAAAGAACCGAACTTAGACATTGGTTTCATCTTATTTCATCTGATTTTTTAATACCTAATGCCGTTTCTACGTCGTTAGAGAAAGGGCAGAGAATATTTTTTGCCATTATCTAGAGACGGCTTTACAATTTAAAAGTTCTAATTCCATTTTTTTGTTTCAGTAATTGTGTCCCATTGTCTTCAAAATTATTCTATTGTATGCAGATCTAATGCAGATTCGGGTTCGCTTACAGTTCATTTAAGTTTGGTTGTTTTAAAAAGAAGAAATGAGAAAATCTCCAAAATGTTTAAACTGAGATGTTTAGAAAACATGTCAACCACGGCAAAAATCTCCCAAACAATTCTATTATACTATTTTAATTAAGAAGTGTTCGGTACAATAAATTACAATTATTATTTAAAGCAATTACGTATATTACTGCGTATAATAACTTAAGGTTAATAACCATATATATTTGCTAAATGACTTCATAGATTTAGTTTAGATAGAACTGGTAAGAATCATAATAACCTATTAAGATTGCAAATAGTTTTGTTCAATATAATTAAAAATGTAAATATTTTATGGTACATGCACTTGCGTCAGTATTTATGTTGACAAAAATATGATTAATTTAACCATAAGTACATTGAGTTATGTTCGGGCATATGTATTTATTTTTCATGACTCAAAGAAAGTAATATATACATTTTTAGCTAAATTTAATGACTTGGAAAATATTATATTAACAGAACTTTGTAAGTTTACATTATGTTGACAAAATCTATATCTTCTATACGTATAATAAAACTGTAGAGGTCGAATGTCTGTACATAGAAAAAAAATGCTAGAAACCGAGTCAGGGGGATGTAAGAAGAGCAATAGAACAAATCCAGATTTTTTTTAAATTTTTTTTGTTTCTCTGTCTGTTTGTCTATAACAGAACTTTGTAAGTTTACTGGTCGGAAATTATGTTGACCAAATAAAAAAATAAACATTTCACACAAAATTATAAAATGTCAATATGATGTATGATAGATACCCTTCTTCTTGATGGCATGCTTCTCACTACTTTTTGTAAAGTCTTAATAGGTATATTAGACCACTCTCGGTTCAAAGCCTTAGAAAATTTGGTTTTGTCGTAACGATTACTCTGTGGCACTGAGCGTTCGATTTCATCCCATTTTTCAATGGGATTAGATCAGGAGACGATTCGTGTAGAAATCACTTAACATTTTTCGTGGGGTCATGTTAGAAGGTAAACGATCCAGCTATACCTAATTTTTCCATTGTTCCAATGATGACTTTATAATATTGTTATATATTTTTCAGCTGTCAATATGCCATCAATTATTTGTAAGTTACCTACGCTCAGTGCTTGCGGGGTGAGAAAAAATAGCCTTAACCCATTCTTATTTCATCTTAATTTAAGGCCAATAATGCTTATTTTATACGACATTGCATAAAAAAAACAGCAGAGGATTGAAAACAAATTCTTGGTAGACCTTTTAGCAAAAAACAATGTTGATATCGAGGAGCTCCGACACAAAAGTACGATAACAACTAACACCATTTAAAAAAAAATACTGGAGGAAACTCATTTATGAGTTAACCAGCCGCTCCGAGGAGAGCGACTGGGATATGTGGGATGTTCACTCAGCTGAAAAAACAGGCAGTTATACCCACTAAAACCTCTATGGTGTACCTACCTTCGACCGCCTTGAGCGGGGTGCCATGGGAAGTGCGTTCGCGTTTATCCACAACACCCCGGCGAACAACTAACACCATTACCATAGTAACATTTATACATCATGGCCATTACCCTAACCAGACCTAAACCAAAGTTTATTTGGAGCTCCTCAATGATGTCGCCAGAAATTCCATCATCGTCCACTGCTGGACAAAGGCCTCCCCCCAGGATTTCCACACCGACCGGTCCTGTGCGATGATCTGGACAATTCTACTATCTTACATCCACATTGTTTTTCCTTAAAAGGTTTACCAAGAACAATGATTAAACAGTTTTATTATGTTGTTATAGCATTGGCGGTAACAGCGATGTCTCGGTGACGCACCCTGGGCAATGAACCTGCGCCCTTGAATCACGCAGTCCTTTCCCGTCTGTCTGAGCCATGTCAGGACATACTTTTTTTTACAAAAGATCGTATTAATACTTCAGTCTTCCTCGTTCGGTGGGTTTTCTTAATGTCAAGAAGTAAATTACTGAGAAAAAAAGGTTCGGTTTGAACGTGAGCGTTCAAAGATTATTTAAAGCGAGTCTTTAAAGAGGCTCTGGCTATAAACCTATTTGCTATACTATGAGCTAGTGTATTGGACCTGTCTCTCAATGTTTTGCGCTGCTGACTACTCATCTGAGAGTCGTGGGTTCGAATCCCACACGGGGCTAACTTTTCTGTGATGATCAGATTTATTTGCGATGTAGGTATTTAAATTTACGATATTTGTTTATCATTCATAGTTGAAATACTTTCAAGTAACTGATAATTAGATGGTCGGTTGGTTGTGGTGGCTCAGTGCAATGCAGACTGCATGGACGAGTCGATCACGCAGGTTATCTGACTACAGGACTGTCGTAACCTGCATGGATACAAAGTTATGTATCTCGATCGTTTCCGTGCTTCCCAAGCCACTTTAAGGCATTATGCCGTTTGCTATTAGCAGTTCCAGTCATAAAACCATATCAGAGACCTAATATTGGAGTTGGTTAGTAGCCCCACAACCTCTTACGATGCGTACTTGACCTCCCTTGAGTGTTGAGTATGATCTAATCTTCTCTTTCGCTTGGCATACTTCGGGAAGTTCAGGCCATAGGAAGAGAGCCGCAACCCAATACTAGGGACAATAATGGGCTGTTAACCAAAATAACGATTAAAAATATAAAAAAAACGCTTAAAATTATGCGTTAACTAATAGAAATTTCTTTTTTATCACTTTATAGCCCCTATTACATGTACAGGTGACATTTTACAAAAGCTGACATACCTATCTAACTAAAACTTCCTTTGTTTCATCCCTGCATGAATTTAGGTCATTTGAAACGATATTTTTTTTCCTTATTTTAGTCTCACTTTCAGCTTCTTGTTGTATGGTGTGGCTGACTGAATAATTCTGGCGTGACTGTCCCTGCGCCGAAAGAGGAACAAAAAGTGGGCGAGTCTGCGCGCGCGCTGACAAAAGCGTTCGTCTGCCAGACGGATGCAACTCTCAAGGGCGTGCACCGTGCAGTCGTTCTATATGTATGTTGCACTTGTTATGTTGGTAAGATGATAATATTATTTTGAACTGATATATCAAAATCAAAGAATAACGCCTCAGAAGATCTACGGTAGAGGCTCAGGCCTCTTAACTAGAGGTATCGGGTTCGAATCTTGCGTGATGTACCAACTTTTTCATATATTCCTTTCAGATCAAGCTATTCCATGCTGCACGAAAGACTTTTCTGCAGTAGGTTGCAGACAAGAACATTTCTGTCTACTACTACTTATTATGCTCTTTTGTTTTATGTCAAATGAAGTAATGCCAAAGGCTCACCAATTGAGAATAAAAAATGTGCTTGAATTTAGCTTGTCTTTGTCGTCGGTCGATGAAGAAAAAGTTAAAAAGTTACTGTAAAGAACTGTTCCAACTTAGTGCCTTAAGCCTTTATGTAGTTAACGAGCCTTTCATTTAGAACTAACTCCCTTTAATTGTTAAGGTTTATTTAAAGTTTAACTTTAATATGTATAACTCAAGATCAAGAATTTGTTGGATACGCCCTTTCATGATCCGACCGTCGAAGTGTGACGGGACAAAGGATTTTGGAATGAGGTCAGTCCAGTAAACATCAACACTCTATATATAAACTAAAGCAGATTTACCACACACAGTTACAAAAAGGAAAAAGGTAATGAAATAATAAATAAAAATGAAACTGTCGATACCTCACTTTAAGCTGTTTTGGCTATAGGCAGTACCAACGAAATGGACATATGTACATACAATACGTACGCTCGAAAAACATTAAGTTTCAAAATCGAATAGTATTGCAAGAGTTCTTATTAACTGTTAGTATGTGATTCTTATCAGCACGTGTCGCTTAGTATATTGATGCTGTGTTGCGACCCAGATCTCCACTTTTATGTTACCTACATATCAGTGCTTATTTATAAATTAATGCTTGATACAATAATGACATAAGTATTTTTTATCATATCGCAGATTACGGGTATTTTTTTCTATGGCGTTTACAATTTTTACATAAAGAATTTGCTTCACAATAAATATACGTAAAATGAACACATGTGCAACGGTTAAAACTAAATTTTAAAAGATTTCCGTTTTTTTTCTGCGAATAGATTCGAGTGTGAGAAATGTAGTGTCAGCCCACATAGACCTCGAGTTACAGAACCCTCAAAAAGCAGCATCTTTATCAAGATAAGAATACCGAAATATGCAGGGTGCATAACGACTACACAAGGAACCTTATACGGTGGGTTGAAGCTGAACAACTTTTCCCAAAAAACAAATATTGAAGTCTCAGAAAAAAATGCAATTCAAATTACTCCATGCAAAATTGGCTAGCAATTTGTAAAAAAACTTCTTTTGCGTATTCAGTGTAAGGTGTAAGTTCTATAGGAATAGTTGTTTATTTTTATGAGTAGATACTCTTTTAGTCAGTGGAAATGAGGGATCTCTTTGATACACTCATTGTAAACCCAGCACTGGCCATGCCATCCGATGTCCTCTTAAAGGAGTACAGTTTCAACAAACTGTACACGATTCACGTACCGCGTAGGGACGAGTGGAACTGTGCGGTTCCCGAAACTCTCAAATCTGGTGACCTCATCTGGTTCACAGATGGTTCCAAAAAAGAGGGTTTTGCCTGTGCTGGAGTATAAGGAGGAGACTCGGAGACGAAGCGGTCATACAGTCTAGGCTCGCATGCGACGGTATTTCAGGCAGAGATGTACGCAATAATAAGATGCGTGCAAGAAAACCTTCTGAGGTCCTATCATAATTGAAACATAATCATATGCTCGGATAATCAGGCAGTCCTTATGGCACTAAAATCACATGAGATTGATTCAAAACTTACCCTTGAGTGCGCCAATGCACTTAATCAGCTAGGAAGGCACAACAAAGTCACTTTATGTTGGGTGCCCGGGCTCAGTGGCATCAAGGGGAACGAAAAAGCAGATGAGCTAGCTAGGAACGGAGCGGAGGCACCAGCTATTCGACCCGAACCAATAGTGGGAGTGCCTCGTTGCACCGGAAGGAGAATGCAGCAGGAATGGGCTAAGGAACAGAGTAGAACACTCTGGGCTAGTGCCCCAGGCCAAAAGCATTCGAAAGCGCTCATATCTGGTGTTTCGCGGGAATACACGTCTAGAGCACTACGACTTCTTAGGCCTGGACTTAGGATTCTAGTCAGAACTCTAACTGGCCACTGCAAGCTTAACAAACATTCCTATCAAATGAAGCTTGCAGATACGGACGAGTGCCGATTCTGCCTCGAGGAAGAGGAAACTCCTCTTCATATACTCTGCGAGTGCGAGGCACTGGTCCAAGCCAGAAGCCGATTTCTAGGTGGACCGATGGTAACTCCAGAGGTCATTAGGGAACTCGATCCCAAGTACATCCTACAGTTCATTAGAACTATTGGCCTTGAGGATATAATTTAACAGGGGCAGTGATCCAATAGGGCCCTCCTTTGGTCCTATACCCCTTTACCCCCAAATAATAATACTCTTTTAGAGTTTCCAGGGGTTTCAAAAAAAGATTCGCGAATTGACTATAGGTTTCTTGGAGAAAGTTATTCAGTTTCATAACAAAAATTTTAATTAAGGAACATCGTATCAAGCAGACTAAAAAACCACCTACAAAAACTGTAAAGTTTTCCTACACAGTATTTTTTCAAATCAGCTGATTGTGGTAGATTTTATGTTAGGTCTATCTGACATACAAACTGGAAGGCAGCCATTTTATTTACATAAACGACAAAAATATTGTCTACATGTAAAGAGGAGTTTTTATTTGTTTGTGATCTAAAAAAGATCTTGATACTGCGATTGTCGTGACTTGAAACAAATATTTTTTGTGCAGCTTTTGACTCTTAGTTAAGTTGCGCAGTCCCCATAATTAGACCTCTTTCCAAATTCGAGAAAGATGCTATGATTTTTTTGACCTACTTGATCCTATAGCTGGAAATCTATAAGAAATAGAGGGATGGTTCTGTTGAGACATTGATTCTACTTGAGGTGTACTATCATATGGTGCCATCAGAATCTTCACGGAGGTGGGGCGACTTCGGCTATGAAAATACCGGAGGGCTCTTTTAAAATGAAACTCATTTCGAAACCGGTTTATAATTTAAATATACATAAAAACAAATAACAATTAAAACATGCATTTATAACATGACCACATTTGCGCTTTATTTAACACAGAATTAGGTAATCGCAGCCTATTTTCGTAACCTCCCGCTTCGTTTGTGTGGTAATTTGTTTATGTTACGGTTATTGATAAAAAACAGTCTTGATGTCGTTGATAAAATTCCCTATTTCAGAGTAAAATAAAACAAAAATGACAAAGATAAAGGGAGTTCCAATCAGGGTTGACCCCGATATCGAAATAATTGTGGTTAAGATTTCTTTAAGGTTTCGGTTACCGGTATATTTAACCGGTTTAACCAGAACCGATATTTTTTCGTTCGAACGGAATTAACCGGTTAATTTGAAGAATATGCGACGTTGTAGGTTCGATCATGTTTGCAGCGTGCGATCAATTGAAAGCGTGCGAGAATGTGAGCAGAAAACTCGGGCAGTGGCACCCGCGCGACGCGCCTGAACTTGACTAAGTTTGGTTTTAACCGGTTAATTTAATTCTTATTTCGGTTAGAAAACCGCTCTCTGATAATCTGATATTTTATTCAAATTTATCGTTTAAGCTGGAAACCAGGTTTAACCTGAACGGAATCGTTAACCGAAATTCGAACGAAATTAACCGGTATTTGTTAACCGGTTCCGAACCTTGGTTCCAACAGTATCCTAAAGACATTAGCTCCTTCATTTTATCATAATCTCGGTACCCAGGTAAATATACTCAGTGGCATGTGAATAAGAGTTAATACATTAGTACTGCCATACTCTTGAGTTCTAACTCGCACAACGGCACTTCATTAACTTCTAGTAATTATACAAGGTGTTAAAAAAGTGCGTTTGAAATGTTAAGGGATTACTCAGAATCAAGCATAGAATACAGGAAAAATATTGAAAAAATCCGCTCTTAATTTTTTTTCTGATTCCCATACTTAATCTGAATAGTGAATCAAGAATTTGTATGGAAAACAGAAAAAAAAATTGTTTGTGATTTTTGTTGTTTTTTAACATCCTGTGTAATATAATAAATATCCGGGACAAATCACACACGGTCATCTGGTCCCAAACTAGGATTCCTTGTATTATGGAAACCAGAGACTGATATACATACACTTTTACGTTTTAAGTACATAGATTATAATACGGCCCAGACACAGAGCAAACCGCACCGGAAGGCGCAGTGTGGGCAGGCCCCCGACTCGGTGGACCGACGACCTGGTAAAGGTTGCAGGAAGCCGCTGGATGCGAGCCGCACAGGACCGGTCGGTGTGGAAATCCTTGGGGGAGGCCTTTGTCCAGCAGTGGACGTCTTTCGGCTGATAGATAGATAGATAGACAGAGCAAACAAATCTTCTCATCACAGAAATGTTTGCCCTGGATGGGTATCGAACCCACGACTCTCGGACTCGGATCAGTAGTCAGGAGCACTAACCACTGAGTCAACGAGTCAGCCAATATATAATATAGTTCTAACTTGTACGTAAACTAGTATTCGTGAATTCATGATTATCGACAAAGCGAAGCCACTGCATTATTTTCTGTATGTATATCACAGCACACAAATGTTTTATTAAAAAGACACACATTGGGTATGGGCCGCTCCATCATGTTTTATGTACTTACTATTACTTACTTAACAAAGTGCCCAAGTTTCTTTGAAAGAAAATGATTTTTATGAAACGACTCATTTCGGCTTTTATCTGCAACATAACTGACCTATTTAGATGAAACGATTCAATTCAACTATGAACTTTGTAGACGTTTTGTACTTTTTTGATGAAATACGAAGTACATTTTTAAATTAAGTACTTACTATTTAGTTTTATATTAGGTTCAAGTATAAATAAAAAGGTAATTCTCGTTAAAAATAATTTGGGGAATTGAGTATACCTAATTAATACGTTCCAGAAAGTTGTTTAAAACTTTAGTATTTTTAATAACGTCATTAAGTACCTAGAAATCGTAGAAAATACTCTGGTACCTATAATATAAACCCAAAATTGCTTTGAGAAAAAGCATAAGCATGCAAATTTTTTTATAAAAATATTTAATATTATACAATGTCAAAAGAATAGAACGTAATGTCAAATAAAATGTCAAAAATAAAATAAAATTGAAATAAAATAATAATAAATTCAAGTTAATACAATACAATTACAATTCTGGTTTATATTCAAAAAAATCCTTAACACTATAAAAACAGTGCTGAAGCAGCCAATTTGTCAAATTGCATTTAAGAGCGGCTTTATTCATTGTCTTGAAATTGTCAGGAAGTTTATTGAAAATTAAAATGCACATATTGAATATGTTTTTTCTGTAAATATATTTAAGGGCAGGAGGTTGGTATAGCATGTTCATAACCTTTTTTCTAGTTTGCCTCTGGTTAATTTCGCCTCGGGTTTTCCAGAAGTGAGGATTTGATGCAACAAAGACGCAAACATCCCTTATATACATACAAGGTAGTGGCAGTATGTTCAGTTTTTTAAATAGGGGTTTGCAGCTGTCATCAAATTTTGCGTTGCAAATCGCACGTATGCTCTTTTTTGCAGTAAATTAGTTTAAAAAAGTAAGTAAGCAGTAAGTTTGTTTAAAAAATAAATAGTTCATTCATTCACCCTATCTGCAGTCGGGCCCAGTGGCCCACTTCGGTCATATCAGTCGCGCTTGCGCAAGCGCAGAGCTCCGATACGAGAGTTGCATAACGCATAACTGTTTCGATATTACTCCATTGTGGGCTACTCGAGTTAGTGTTTATGTACGTGTGTTTGGTCCTATTGTGTTATCTATTACTCGTATAGACACACCCTGGACACTCCAATGCGCTGTCACGTTATTATGACCTACCAGTACAGTCTCATCGTGCACCTAAAAGCATACAGGGTTGCCGTGCAATCTAGTACTACTTGCACTACTTGGCTGTATACTTTTAGTTGCACGAGACTGTACTACATACATAAAAATATGACGTTTGTGCACGTGTAAATGTGTGTGTTGTGTGGCTTGCGCTTTGCAACTATCATCGGATCCTAGCCTCAAGGGGAAAGGGGGGAGGTCGTCTTAGAGAGTGGCAGGGAGTGGCCATACATACTGAATGATAGTATTATATTATACTAATGCATATTGATACTTTGGCATCGGCTAGTGTGCTAAGATTTTAATGTCGCTGAAATCTTTTGCCCTTAAATTAATATTTATATCTGTAGTCATTTATTTACTCAAAACATAAAAAAAATTTAAGCTACATATCAAACTATCCCCCACGTAGTGCCTCTTGCCCAAAGGTGCCCATGACACTCACAAATTACTATTGGTTTAGTACTATACAGAGTGTAGAAATATTATATAAATAAATAAAATATATTTAGCGATACTTTAGGGCGGGCTTCTTTCGGTTCATGTAAATGTTGTATAACTTTATTAAATCGAAAAAACCTCCCAAGTGCGAGTCGGACTCGCGCATAAAGAGTACCGTACTAGATTTGAAATTCCGCCAAAAACACGTTTCTAGTAGGAGAGCCCCCTTTAATTTTTAATTTATTTTTATTATTTGTTGTTATAGCGGCAACAAAATACACACTCTGTGAAAATTTCAACTGTCTACCTATTACGGTTCATGAGATACAGCCCGCTAACAGACAGACGGAAGGACAGCGGAGGCTTAGTTAGGGACCCTTTGGACCCTGTATATCTTGTTACAGCCTCTAGACACCGAACCTGAATGAATCGTGACTAATAAGTAAGGACAACCGGAAGTAAAATCGCAGGTCTGCTTCCGATTACCTCACCGGAAGTAGTTTCTTAAATGGACAGGTTTTCTTTCAAGGCTCTCTATCTATAGACATCTAATCGTTATGTTCAGCATGATGTAATAGCACATTACACAGAGTGTTACAAAGTGGAACCGTGATCTGACCGTGGGACAGCCATGCTTCGGCAGGAATGGGCCGGCTCGACCGGAGTGATACCACGGCCTCACAGAAAACCGTCGTGAAGCAACGCTTGCGTTGTGTTTCGCCGAGTGAGTGAGGGTACCGGAGGCCCAACTTCCCCCCACCTCCCCCCCTCTTGGGAAATGGGATGGGCGGATTCCCCCCATCCGCCCATCCCATTTCAAAGGTTGGCAACGCACTTGTGACTCCTCTGGTGTTGCGGGTGTCTATGGGCGGCGGTAATCGCTTACCATCAGGTGATCCGTCTGCTCGTTTACCTATCACATAAAAAAGTGCCTTTGAAATTTCAAGGGGTTACTCAGAATCAAGTTAAGAATACAGGAAAAATACTGAAAAAATCCGAGAGAACGTTTTTTCAGTTTTCCGTACAAATTCTAGATCCACTGTTCAGATTTAGTGTGGGAATCTGAAAAAAAAATGAAGAGTGATTTTTTTCAATATGTTTCCTGTATTCTATACTTGATTCTGAATAACATCTTAAAAAACGCATTTTTTAACACCCTGTATTAAATAGTACCTATTACATACAGTATGAACACTCTGCCGCTCTCTGACGATCCCTACAATCATCCTTCAGTTATCTCGCTCGCTCCTTCGTGTTAGAAAGAGAGGTCGTAGTAGCTAAATAACTCGGACGATTTGTATGGAGTCTCTGAAGTGTGGTAACAGTATGGGTTGTATGTTTTTTTTCAATCAATAAATCAATAAACGGAACCTCCATATACTTTGCGGCCTTCATGCTTATGAGGGCAGTATTCTACTGTACCTGAGCGGAGGGTAGTTTATAGCTGTTTTTGTATACCACATGTACGTAGGTATATCGGTTTCAATGTTACGTACCACGTGTAACCAAAATGACTTGATCCAATAATGGCTAGTTCTTTAAACCAAAGAACCACACACACACACACACACACACTGAGGCAACCAGCAGTGGGGCAATACCTAGCCAATCTACTATGCAAAAAAAATCGTATCATGAAGAATCTATCATCACGCCGCCGTTTTGATGATTATTGTTAAATCTACACTATCCTAAAAGTATTCAAAATCAAGCCCAAAGTTAGCCAAATGCCTAACAAATTGCGAGCTACACTATACTCTGACCTTGCGTGGCAGACTTACAGGTCGAAAGCACGTGGAGCGGAGTGGCGGCTACATTACATCACCGCAATGTATACGCATTGCGCAATACCGTGATATGTCTGTTTATCGGCTGTGAACATCACTTCGTTTGGACTCTTATACAGAATGTCACTATTGTCAATCAGTTCATAAATGTATGAAAATATAATAAATGTTCGTAAAAATTAGATTTGTTTTCGAGAAACGATGACAGGCATAATTTTAATCTTAGAAATAGGAATAACATTGAAGTTGCATATTCGAGAGTGAGTAAGGTTAATAAGTCATTCATGGGGCAGTATATGAAATAATGACAGGTGATTTTTTTAATTGTGGATATAAACATGGTTATTTTTGGGGTCAGAGGAAAACCTAAAATTTAGGAGTCTACATACAAATTGTTCGTCGACTGGATTATTTTTGTATAGAGAAACAATATTTTTTTGGCTTTTATTTAAAACTAGCTGTTGCCCGCGGCTCCGCCCGCGTGGATATTGTATTTGTGACGGTTCTTAAGGATGGCATGGGAATGTTATATCCAGATCCCCTTAAACTATGTCTACTATGTTGTTTTCCAGCCTTTACTTAAAAGTATTCTGTGTTAACCGAGTGCTTTATCTATCTAACTACCAAATTTAATCCCAATTCGTTCAGTACTTTCAGCGTGAAAGCGGAACAAACATGATGAACTAAAAATTTCACTTTCTAGCTATTCCTCCGGGAACCCTCAAGTTTTCTGGGATAAAAGTATCTTATGTGTTAACCGAGTACTTTATTAATCTACCTACAAAGTTTTATCCCAATCCGTTCAGTAATTTCAGCGTGAAAGCAGGACAAACATGATGAAGTAAATATTTAACTTTTGAGCCATTCCTCCGGGAACCTTAACGTTTTCCGGGATTAAAATTATTCAGTGTGTTAACCGAGTGCTTTATCTATCTACCTACCAAATTTCCTCCCAATCCGTTCAGTAGTTTCAGCGTGAAAGCGGAACAAACAAACAAATAAGCAAACAAACATCCATACTTTCGCATTTATAATATTATTAGTGAGATTATTATATTATATTATTATTATAGTGAGAAGTGGAAGAACAAAAGTTAACACATGTGACCTCAATAATAGCCTGAAAAATCAAAATGAAAAGTAAGACTACTGACAAATCTTACTCTTCCTGAGGCAAGTAGATGAAGCCGTTTTATTATAAAACGATATTTCTGGGCCCAAAGGTCTAAGTTAGGTAAGTTAAGTAAGTAAGAAGGTAAGTAAGTTAGGTAGAACTTAGACGTATACCTTATACGTCTAAGTTCTATTTAGCATATACGCCCTTTAAGCCCAGAAGTATCGAAAAAATTTCCTATAAGTTTCAAAATTGACGGTGAGACTTGAAGCAATATACGCCCTGTATACATGTACAATGTACGCGAATGAGGTGTACATGCCACTGATTAGATAGTTTATCTTCCAGTGTGCCCTATTAATTCATAGAAATAGCGTTATGTACGAGATATCAGTACTCGCGTATTATTATACTATTACCTGCATGCTCAAATAACATGTGAAGAATTTTTGTACTTCTATTTGTCGTATCATATTTATCAAATAACTACTCAAAATTATTTGCTTCATAGCAATATATAATTTTTTTCATCTCACCTGGTGGTAAGCGATGATGAAGCCGATGGTTTTTTACATCATAGATAGTAAATATGTAAATAAATACTTTTTATTCTGACTAACCACCAACAATGTTTTTTTTTTAATTCTGAGCCACAAATTAACTTTAAAAAGTTATTTGATAACTACTGCAAAAAGAAAGTAAAACAAATATTCATGTCACTTTAAAATAGATTTTCAAGACAGTTTAAAAACTTTCAGTCTCCAATGTTGTGTATTATTTTGACTCTTGATTTATTTGTAAGTTAACAAAACTGCGTTAAACGTGTGTATGTTTAACTTTTTTTAACTACATTTTAACATCATTTAATTCATAACTATGTTACACGTATTAACCAGTTTCAAACATCATATTATATGCTGAGTTTATATATGTAGTTCAAAGTTTCACATTGCGCATTATTGTGAACAATGAGTCAATTTGCGTCAAAGTGAACATAATGACAAATGATCTCGTTGCGATCGATGCCGTCACGTGACGCAACGTTTTGTCGAAATTTGCTGTTGTATGGGAGCTTGGGAGCGGATAGCCTCCAATAACGTAATTAGGTTCGATGAACTTTGAAGGATTTGTCCTACCCTACTCATTCATTACATATATCAAAATATAATTGATGAATCTTTAAAGTTTCCTCTTCCCAAAAAACCTTATTTTGAGCAAAACTTTGAGGCTTCTTAAAAGTTAAGAAATCTCTACTATTTGTCTGTTTTGTCATACAGACTCTTTTGCTATACAAAATACCACTTCCGGAAACTTTATCAGGTGTTGTAGTAATGAAATTGAACGATTTTTCCATGGAACCTATAATGAATTCACAATAAAAGAATGGAGAGACCAACTTTTTTTAAATTCATTGTGTTCTTTGGAAAAAATGATCAGTTTTTTTATTGATGTTTGGCGGCAAGAATTAGATAAGATGATCTTGATGGCGCTGGTGCAACAAACATTTTATACTTATATGCGGTAGCATCATGCATTTTTTTATGTATGTAAAAATAGTTTTGTAAGGGTATGTAGAAACCAACAAACCCATCTATCTGGAGTGCTTTGGGCGCCCTCCTATCCCATCTACCAGGCCCCCATCCAACCACCAACGTATCCCAGGGTGCTTGACGCCCCCTTGAGCTCTGCGCCCTGTGCCTGAGCACGGGTGGCATGACCCAAAGCACAGATTTTATAAGCCCAAAGGTACATACCTTTAGGTGCACTAAACGTATTAAAATATTTCATGACAAGCATAAATACTTTTTTTGATAATTAGCTTTTTCTTTTATTTATGGAATATAGACAAAGGGATATTACAAATTCGTAGATTGCACACTGTGATTTGCCGTAGTTCATAAGGAATACTTAGTTCATTCCAACCAAAAAAAAAAGCAAAAGGTAAACAAACTTAGTAGGCAACTGACGGTGACATGTGACAGGTCCATAGTAAGTTTGTTTACCATTTGCTTTTTCTTGATTGGAAGTTAGGGTTTGTGGCCGGGACTTGTACCGAGCACACGTCTGCTGAGTTAATTTTTTAATTATTTCCGTTTTAGAGTAGTCTCAACGTTATTTTTGTGATGGAGAAATAGCTGTGATTCCGATTCAGTGATAAGCGGTCATAAGAAGAGGATTAACTCGGGAGACAGCTCGGTTTTCCGAGTTCCAACAACAAACCACCACGTGGAGCGTCTTTAAGTGCCCATCACCCTTAGTGTGCGTCTTTCACTTGACATTGGCGTTTTGCCATTTTTTTTATTGAAGATTCTTCCATTTTTCACTTGACATTGGCAAAATCACGCTCGTTATGAGATTAGGAATGTCAAATAGAAAAATAGAATAGAATAGATTGAAAGTTAGAACAAGGTATGTACCTAAAATAGAGATTTATAAATCTGAGGCTCCCAGTTATCGTAGTTATGGTGAGATAACACGAACTTTGAAATATAACCCTTCCAGGGATTAAAGTAAGATACAAATATAATATTCCCGAAGAGTAAAAATTATATTACCAATTTAGATTAGCGTTTGATTGATTTGATGAGGATTAGAAATGATACATCTTCCTTACTTAAAACCTTAATTTTTCAAATTCAAATCAATCAAAAAGTAATTTAGCTGCCAAAACCGCCATCTGCACACAGTGAGGTAACTGGTTACATTTGGTTACGCAAACCTCAAGGATAGCTCGCAGGCGCGGGGTTGCAACACCAAAATGGCGGCTTAGGAAAGGAACTGCGCCGGTAACATGACGAAATTTCCCGCGCACGCCACGAGAGGTTAGTTTTGCTGTCTTTTTTCAATGTTTAGGTGATGAAGGGGATAGGAATAGTGTTCAGTGGCGTTGTAAGTGAGAAACAGTTGTCTGTAGTAATGATATTATGATACTCATGCTGCTTTGCTGGCGTGTCAAGGCGTTCTAAGCTCCTTTCGATAGTTGGGCAATGGGACCAGCAAATGCCACGGGTCTACTTTTAGTCGGCTTGTGTGGAAATTTTATTAATTTAGTAGTTACTGATGTACTTACCTGTAACTTGGACTTTAATTATATTTTAGACCAAGTTTTCACGAATTTTCCGAACACCTTGTTGGTAGTACGTAACACTATGGAAAAGTCAGGGGAAGATCACCATGTTTTTAAGGATCTGACAGGTTTATTTGTAACAAGCTTTGAAACTTTAATTAAACTTTTTTCACGGGTAGGTACGTAATAAATTTTGGTAGTGGGGCTACAAAAGGAAAACAGCAACAACAACTGCAAAAGTAACATGCAATCAGTGATAAATTATAAATTTATTATATTACCGGTAACGATATCACAACTATCATCTTTTACGATACCTCAAAAGTCTTCAAAACAAATAATGAGGGTAATATTCATTACTAAATAGCAACCTTAGAATTTTGAGGTTGCTATCTCACTAAATTATAAAGGGGAAAGGATTATGGTAAAGTTTATTATGTGTGTTCCACTTTCATGATTCAATTGCTGAACGGATTTGGACGAGATTTTATAGATAGATCAACAGTGAAATAACATAAAGTCTAATTTTTATCTTAGAGAAATGTATGGTTTCCGTATGAGGGCTCCCTAAGGGGAGTCATAAAAGCAAGATCGCCACGGGCAAAAGCAAGTTCTATTGTAAATAAGCTGATTATAATATTGATTTGGTTAACCTCTGTAATAAATGTTTATTGTTTCATCGAAATTCGGTTTCAAGACTGGTTTTGACAGAATGCGAGTAACGCAATTACTTGGTACTTACAATTAGTTAGATAAAAAAATCTTACATCTCTTGGTGATGTAATTTAAAACAGTGTTCACTGCCGATCATTGACACACAATGGACGCAAGGTGAACCGTAGCCAAGGTTCGAACCTGACTTCCTACATGTTATATGCGCATACGACCATATCAGTGATAAATGCCACTATAAACCTTGTTCTCTGCTGTAAGGGTAGCGTAAAAGAGTGCAAAAGATTCAGGTAAAGATTTTTAACATAGCTCTATTTTCGCACTTACTAGAAAGGACGTTTTTATTGTACATAACTAAGCCACCGGGATGACACTGCGCCAACTTTCATAGTGATCAAGATCAAGCGGCAGGGAGAGCTGTGGTGGCACGTGCGACCCATGATGGTTACGTCCCTCCGACATGAGGAAACTACAAAAAAGAAAATGGTAAGCACATCGCCTGCAACTTTATAAGGCGCAGGTTCGGCCTCACATGGAATACTGTTCTCATCTCTGGGCAGGGGCACCCCAGTACCAGCTTCTCCCTCTGGACCGTATTCAACGGAGAGCAACTCGAATCGTCGGCTGCCAGGATATCTCAGATCGGCTTGATTCCTTGGCGCTGCGTAGAGATGTAGCCTCGCTCTGCATTCTCTATCGCATGTACAATGGGGAGTGCTCCGAGGAATTGTTCGGATTGATCCCTGCCGCCTCTTTTCGCCATCGTTCTACGCGACAATATATTCATCCCCATCACATAGATGGTTGGCAGTCCACAACTGTGCGTTTCACTAGAAACTTTCTGCCTCGCACAACCAAACTATGGAATGAATTGTCGCCTGCGGTATTTCCGGACCGATACGACATTCAAATCTTCAAGAAAAGAGCGTACTCCCATATCAAAGGCCGGCAACGCACTTGTGACTCCTCTGGTGTTGCGGGTGTCTATGGGCGGCGGTAATCGCTTACCATCAGGTGATCCGTCTGCTCGTTTGCCACCTATGCCATAAAAAAAAAAAAAAAAAAAACTTTCCATCGGAAGACCTTTAGCCAACTTTTAAAATTAGAATAAAAAGGAAAAAGCCCTTATAAAGTATGTTTATGCTACGATATAAGTTACATCAAACATTAGGTCAAAGGTCAACAGCCGATAAAGGTCACAATGGTCTCGAATTCTGTGCGGCGTGTGCGCAATCAAGGGATAGACCCTCGAATAAAGTACGGATTACATGCATCGGAAAATAGACGAAATATTTTCTTGGAAACACAAATCTTTAAAAAACATGTTGTCTATCAAATGTTTTTTTTCAGCTATTAAATACTAGTTTTATATTTTATTTGGACCTCAAAGAATTGGAAGTGTTCAACTAGCCAAATTTGATACAAAACGGGAAAAAGTGACGCATTTTGATGTCAGCATTCAGCAACCAAGATCCACTTCGGTCGCTAAGTCAGCGAAGTAAGTCCTATTCTACCATGTATTTGAAAAAATATATATACCATATCTTGTGGCTCAAAATGCCCCACAATAAAAACAAACTCCATATAAACCGACCTCTCTCATGACGCAAGACTTAAGAGCGATGATCGTCGAATCATGATCAATAAATCATTGTTAGGTGCGCGGATGCAGTCCTTGAGTCTACGATATGAAGGGAGCGAGTGTGAGTGAATAGCAAAATAAGTTTGATTTGATATGATAGTTTGGATCTATCTTAGCGATCTATCTATAGCGAATTGCATTGAAACTTCCCTCTTAATTACTAGTACCTTTCAACCTTAAAGTAATGTAATAATATTTCTAAACAAATGCTTATCATCTAGTGTCAATAAAGTGAAAAATATTTTTTTCCCATGAGTTTACTGAAATTGCAAAAAATCTTATTCGGTCAACTTATAACATAAATTATTTTTTATGAACTGATCAATAAACATCAGTTTAAATTTTTATTTCAAAACAGTTCATATTATTAGGATCCGTAAAATAAGTCCTCGTCCATACAATCGAAATATTATTTCGATTTCTCGAAAATGAGTAAACTAAATCAAATTATTTATACATTTATAAGTAAATGATAAAGTTTTAACATTTTAACGTTGTACTTAGGTGTATGAAGTATCTTTAGAATCAGCCTACTCTTTTTAAGAAATTGGTTTTATTAGTTTGTATGTGAAATAACTTCTCAATACAAGGTCAATTACCTTAATAGATTTTGTCAAAGAGTTTCCCAACAATTTGATCAACTTTTTCATCTTACACTTAATTGATTTTCCATAGATGATTCCACTCTGAACTCATCAGCATCTTGCCGCGATGTGAAGAAATCTTCGGACAAAAACCTAATCTGTGAAAGTTGCAACTTCCTATGCAAAGGTTGCTTACAATTTGCAAATCAACACTTTTTGTTGATATTGTTGTTTGAAAAGTTGATCATGAGGTGTTGGTTCATCATTATTGCAGATCAGAAATAATTTAGATTGCGATTTTAGTTGAATTTAGTTTGTTTTGTAATTAATTACGGTTTTTGTTATTGCGTAACAAGGATAGACATATTAAGAGAATGTCGATGATTAAATAAGCTTTGATTTAAAAATTAAAATGTGGTCCAAATTTTAAAGCGTTAATAAATAAAAACCAGCTGAATAATTTTATTTAAAAAAATCAATGACTTTCATGAACTTCAGGTTAACATAAAAAAGATTTGACTGACTCGGTGGCTAAGTGGTTAGCGATCCTGACCTCTGATCCGAGAGTCGTGGGTTCGATCCC
This sequence comes from Coleophora deauratella, assembly GCA_958295455.1. Taxonomy (NCBI): domain Eukaryota; kingdom Metazoa; phylum Arthropoda; class Insecta; order Lepidoptera; family Coleophoridae; genus Coleophora; species Coleophora deauratella. The sequence continues at coordinate 4,289,270 of OY282413.1, forward strand.
CACACAGGGCAAACTTTTCTGTGATGAGCAGAATTGTTTGCTCTGAGTCTGGGTGTATTATATCTATATATGTATGTATTTAAAAAAAAAAGTATATGTGTATGTATATCAGTCTCTGGTTCCCAAGATACAGGGAATCCTAGTTTGGGGCCAGATGACCGTGTGTGATTTGTCCCGGATATTATTATTATTATTATTATTAAATAAGAAAACACTTATTTCAATATTTAAAACATTTATTTCCATTTAAAATATTAAAATTTAGTGCAGTGCCCTCCCAGTTTCTACACCTGATCGCAACCACAATGATGACATTTCTTGACATGGCCACCTCCCTTGCCTTTTGCACCCATTACGATGAAATGAGAAACCGCCGTATTATCAGGATGACTTCCAAAACCTTGGTTTCTATTTAAATTGTATGGGAAATACCACACTGGGTATTGTCCGTCCCCATACAATTTTTTACCTAACACTACACTATTCTGACCATACAAAACAGAACTTTGCGACGAAGTGTTGATCGGCATCATATTATTGCTATTTTTGGACACGCATGTACAGTCGGGTTCAGTATTCGAGTGACAAGCACAGTCGTCGACAGTTGTCGGAGGTTTCTTGTGACAGGGACAATCTCCGTTTCTGGGACACTTGGCATGGTTGATGTGATGAAGTTGGTTGTCATAGCAACCATCGCTTTTCGGGTGCAGGTAGATGGGACCTTCATAGTTCTGGATGTGTACTGTCGTGGAGAGGTCGGCACAGGCGCGTATGGTGAGTATGACCTGAAAAAAAAATACATATTGGTATGACATACAGGGCAATTTTTTACTTCAATCTTCTACTTAAGAGATCTTTACAGAAGCCTTACTTATGAAACTGAAGAGCTTTAAAATATAAACATTCAAAAAAATTGCACGTCTCATACTAATAGGCTAACTGTGTATGAGAAGTCTAAAAAAAATTCTGCGAAATCTGTTCTTAATTTAATAAATTGCTATAGAAACCACTGTGAAGATTTCCGTGATAAAAATTAATGGAATAGAATCTTGACAGTTTTGAAGTTTTGTTCTGCGTAACAAAAGGTAAACAAATTACGTTTTCTTCTTCACCCGACTTCCTACTCGAAGAGAATCTAACATTTTAGGTAGGTCTAACATTTAGGGTATTTATATATGTTTATATATATATGTTCGTGTGTATATGGCTCGATGATGGATTTTGTAGAGCGGGGTGTCTTTATATGTGATATCGGTATTGATTCCCAGACTGAGATAGAATATTTTCTATCCTAAAACGACGAGTGTATTTTTCATATTAAATGGATTAGCACAGGTTACATTATTCACGCTTGGTGTAATAAAATAAAAAATATACAATAATTTAGTAAATAAACAAGAACACTTACAGAGGTCAAAAGTAACACTGTTAAAATTACGTTCATGATTGTAAAGTTGAGAGTAATTTACTTATGATCTTTTTTTCCAAATGAAAACAAATTAATGACTCAAAAGGAATACCTGCTCCATTTTATTCAAATTTTTTATCTTTTTGCCAAATGTTACATCTTGTACATAATTTGGATTTTGCAACGAAATCACGTTTATGTCTTAGTTTTTTGGGAATCAGCATGATAAGCTTGACTGGTGCAATAAGCTAAAAACGATTGCTCAACATTTTTGTTAACAATTGTAAAAAGTTTTTTTTAAACCCAGTGGCAGTATTGGTAAACTTAATACAATTTATAAGATTTAAAGATAATTTTATTTACATGTACATGGAAACAAACATTACATTTTAAGAATCTCATGCTCAACCTCTTGAGGCATCTTCTTCTCATATTTAAGAACAAAGCTCTAGTCGCTGGAGCAATCTCCAAAATAAATAAAAATAACATTGTATTCAAATATTTTATTGTACAATTTAGACGACCTTATTGCTTGATGCAATTTCTTTCAGGCCATCCAAAGTAAAAGTTTTCGAAAATATAGACCAAAAATCATTCCCTTACACATGGACAAACCTTTAAATAAACTCTACAACCTGTATAAGTCGAATCCCTAACCCAGTTTTGCTCATCATAAATAAGCTATAAGGCGTCAGTTTATCGTGTCATCGTACAATGTTGTATGGTAAAATGTATGGCGATAGCTCGGAGTCGCGTTATCTTTATCATACAACACACATACCTGCTTGTGGTTCAGTGGGACAGCATCCAGCACGCGACACGCCGCCGGAGAGGTTAACGTGGATAAGACTGTTTGTATCGGTACTAGACATTTTTACTTATCAGATTTCCTTCACATTCGCTGTTGAGTTCTATCAGTTTATTTGAAACTGACCTATTAAGATAAAATCAATACTTATTAATTAACTAATATGATATGACTGAGATATCCTTATTAAAAGGTCAGGATATAATGATTGCTGAATTCAAAATAGATACCAACATTTTTTACGATTTACTTTAAATAAGTCACATTTTAGAATCACACACAAGTATCTTCAAATTACTTAGGCTATTCACAAAGCAAGTTGAATTCGATGATCAAAAGTCGTCTGCTTCGTTCGAATTTATTGTTTGTTTGGGTTACTTGGGCGTTTTCATATCATAAAATCGCATGTATCTTTAAATAACTTTAGGCTTATCACAAACCAAATTGAATCACCAATCTATTTATGATCAAAAGTTATTTGCTTCGTATATGTTGTTTGACCTAAAGATACTGGGTGAGTTGCGCGTATCCACATTAGTCTAACGTTCGAGTCCCGTTATGTGGTAGTCAGTGGGTTAGCATCCACCACATCCCTGAGATGCTGCGGCTAGGGCTGAGCATAGACAGCAGATAATTTAAAAGATTTATTCAAATTTCAGAAATGATGAACTAAAATTAGATTTTATACCACATTATGGGCCAAGAAATTTTCATTTTTTTTGCTGAGACATAGTGAGTCAGTTGTAGTTTTTTTTTATTCATTTCCTCTTGACGCATTAACGCCTCTACCAATTTTTTTATCCACCATTGGTTTGCCCTTAGCATTACCTTTTCTGATAGTAAGAACATAAAAAAACGTAAACATGAAAAAATTTGACAGGCACGAAGCTGTGACATAGTAAAGGAGAAAACAAAGACTTTATTTTATCACAATTCTTCAAGTAATTCCCATAGGGCATGGGATAACTAAATAACAGCGATAATAACATTGCAAGCGAAGCTGTGAGAAAAACTAAATAAATTGTTAATTTGTTATATTGTAATATACAATATACAAGAAAAGATAAAGAATTATTAAGTACTAAGTGTCAATAGTCGTTAAAATGTGAATCTTGTTTAAATGTACTTCCTCTCTTCTTTCTTTCTTTCTTTATGATGATTTTCGTTTTTCATGTTAGTGGCAGCCCTACCCCGCATCCGGCTGTTAGTGGGTAAGCGGATTATGTCAGCCGGCGCAAGCGCAGCATGTATGGGAACTGCACGTCGTCGATCGCGCTCCGGATGGCTGCCACTGGTAGTAGGTACTGCTGTGAACGCATATTGTTTTATACAACTATTATTGCTTAGTGCTGGAAATGTAAATGGAAATCCTTGAGATTCCTTTGTCCAGCAGTGGACGTTTTATGGCTGATGATGATTGCTTAGTGTTATCAAAGATGAAAAGACCACTCCAGAATACTTGAACGGTGGGTTCCATTGATGAAATTGAACAACATTTTCCCATGGAACCCATACCGTTGATTCTCAAAAAAAAATTGAACTCTCCATACGAAACTGACTGATTGACCAATTAATTTTTATTATACGTAAAAGTCTAATTTCTTTTGCGAATTCAATACAGGTTTTTCGGTTTCGTCAGTAGAACATGTAGTAACACGGTCACAGTCCAACCAATAAGTCCACGCATACCCACGGAGTCGCAATACATATGCGTCTTGCGACTCCGCCTGGAGTCGCGGACTTGTGGTTGAAACCAAGTCCACGACTCCATTTGGAGTCGAGGACTGTGAACGTGTTAAAGTTCCCGGGAGTGGTCTTTTTACGTGTAAATATTATCGGCCAAACCCGATTTTAGGATAAACTATATAGTTTTTCCTAGGCCAAACCAGTTCATCCCATATGCGATATAGTCCAGTCATCGAGGAGGTTGAGGTATGCATTAACTCCTCTGTCCGTAAAACCTTGCAGTATGATTATGTAGGTTCTATGGATGAGGTGTGACAAGATATCCAGGAGATTAAACATGCACTCGTCCAAGTGCTCGTCCAAGTACTCGTGCGAGTACAAGTACTGGTACAAGTATTGGGTATTAGTAGGGGTTCAGATATATCTGTGGGTCAGTACAAGTAATCTTACAAGTACCCCCTATCCCATTTCAAAGGCCGGCAACGCACTTGAGACTTTTCTGGTGTTGCGAGTGTCTATGGGCGGCGGTAATCGCTTACCATCACGTGATCCGTCTGCTCGTTTGCCAACTATCACGTAAAAAAAAATCATGCAAAATTTCATTGACAGAGAAGTTATAATTGGGGTCTCCATAAAAAGAAACTCCTCGTTGGCTGGACTAATAGGATAAACCGGTACCGAGTAGGGCAAACTGGTCTGTCCTTGGTCCGATAGGAGAAACTAGTTTAACCTAGGCTGATCTGGTTGGGTCTAATATAAATAAGTATAAACTGGCTTGGCCTAGGAATAATAAAATACCAGAATGAATAAAATCAAGATGCATTTATTAATTAAATCAAAATCAATTTCACTTCTTTTGTATGGTACTCTGATGGTATTTGGAATTGCAAAGCACCATTTCTTTCTTACATTTGGTCCCATGGAACTGAACAACTTCCACCAAAGAACCTATACTCAAATCTTAACCCATAAATCCAAAAATATTTTTACAAAGTTTGGAAAAAAAATCAGGTATGTACTCTGAAATTTAATATATATTTAGTGAAAATCCATAAACCTATATATACATTATTGTATTGTAAAATGTAAATTATTTATGTTGCTTTTAAGTATCAGACGTTGCAGCTAAAATTAGCAGTCTCTTGACCAAATATCAATCAAACCTAACATAAATAACCCATAACGACAGTAACATTGTGCAACCTATTTTGCCGCTAATATTTGTGTCAAGCCGAAATGTGCCTAGTTGAAGTTATTTTAGATTCGCATTTGAGTAGAACGAATTATCACTAAGACAAAATTACGTTAGATTTTAAGGTCTGTTGCATAATGTTACATTAACTTTTTAATGCACTATGAAAAAAAGTGTGTAAGTCAGAAAATCTTAATTTTAGATTGAACGTACAGATTGACTTAAAATCGGTAAATAGTAGAGAAGAAAATATTTGACATCACATACTTACTTACTTTGTATGAAATGGCATTTTTTGGTTCTGTTTGGAAAGTGGTTACCGCCGCTGCCGCCTATGGGCATTTGCAATACCTCAATGCTTTGCAAAACCTTCAAAAACCTTTTCAATCCCTTCTTGAAGAGTCCCATACTGTAGACCTCAGGGAAGAAATGGGGGGGGGGGGCTCATTCCACAGCTTGAGGGTTCTAGGTAAGAAGCACCTCTGGAACCTTACGGTTCGACACCTATTGTGTTCCTCCTGTATTTTTTTATTGCATGTTTCTTCTTCGCCATCAACGAGACTGCTGCTACTTACGTTTCATTCCCATTTATTATGTAGTTCAGTTACATTCGTAACAGTAACACAGTGAACTAAACTGCCACAGATCTGGCCAAAAAACAGTGCACCGGAGACCTTGGCAGAGTTGCAACAACTGGATCGCGGTGATGCAACCGTTGTTGCATCATGAATCATGGCATCGTGGCCCGCTTCGGCCAAAGATCATTACCGCGGTATAGGTAGGTAGAGTAGTGACTAAGAAGTACTATTATAATATGACTTCATTTTTATTTACGCTGTATAAGTGTAAGACCCGTTAACTGGAGCTACTACTCATCACACCAAACAATTTTTTTTTAGGATTTCTCTCAAATTTAAAAAAAAAATCGGACTCTCAAACAGCATTTGTCAAACTGTTTTTTGCGATTTCTGCAAAGTCGCAAAAAAACAGTTCAGTACTATGAGTTTCTACCTCAGTTCGGCTTCTGCCTCAGTTCACGTGTCCTACACCAAATTTTTTACACCCTGTATGTTTGCATATCGAATTTGTGCTGTGTCTGGTTGTAACAAGAAGGTTTAGAACAAAGACTTCTATTATAAACGTTTATATGTTTTGGTTTAGAAAAACTTTAAGTTGGGTTTGCTTCTCATCGAACTGAAAAACTTTCAGTTCTTCTATGACATTACTAAAATTGCATCACATTTTTTTTATTTTCATTAAATCAAACCGATCAGGTGACTTTGTATGGGAGTCTAATACTGACCACGCTGAATACGTTAAAAACAACCGACTTCAATCGCAACAACTCCAATTTTGCTGTTTTGTTGATTTTCTCAAAAACCGCTGAATCGATTTCGATAAAATTTATATGGGACCACCTGTGAAGTATATCCTTTCAAACAAAAAAAGAATATTCGAAATCGGTTCAGGCGTCTTCGAGTAATCGGTGAACATACATTAAAAAAAAAAAGATTCCGATGAATTGAGAACCTCCTCCTTTTTTTGAAGTCGGTTGAAAATATAACTTTTCAAAAAACTGTCAATGTTGTAAGAAAAATTCTCGATTTGCAAGGCCAATCGTAGTGGCCGTAAATTATTACGTCATTATGAAATAACTGTCATCGACTCTGCTGTCATGAACATTTTGCTATAAAAAATATGTGATTGTTTATAGAGAAATACAAAAAACTAATTTAAGTACAGTCGCATTCGTAAATATATTACCGACCTACTTTACATTACTATACTATGTGTGATCTACATTCTGTGTGAGAAACTTGCAAATTCTGCGGCTAGGTCGAAATGACATTTTATCGATCTTTTTATAGTTAGTGATTCGTTACGTAATTATATGTTTTAATAGATCGTTGTGTTTATAATCAGATTGTCTACTCACGAAAAGTAAAGAGTACCAAAACTTTTTGCGAATTGACTATTAAGAACATTTTATAAAAAATAAATTTTGTTTTGACACCTTATATATAGAGTGACTTTAAATTAGTTCTTGATACGAAAGGCTATGCATGTGCTCATGATAACAAACAACTTTCCGTAAGGAACCAATAGTCAAATCGCAAAACTATGTTTTAGACTCTCCTTACTAATTTGGCCAATCAGTTGATCGATTTGTATGGAGAGTGCATTTTTTTTTTTGCGATTTGACTATATGTTCCTTAGGGAAAGTTGTCTGTTATCATGAGCACATGCATAGCATTTCGTATCAAGAACTAATTTAAAGTCACCCTATATAAATAAGGTGGATCAACCGTCAAGTTCGAACTGGAGTTTCTAACATATGAATGGAAAAGAAACCCCAAAATCCCAAGAAACAAATATGTCGTCAATTCGCAAAAAAATATTCGAACTTTTCATACGTACAAATCGATTTAGGTAAATATTTTTTTAGATTTCATGAAAATAGTTTTTGACATTTGATAAAAAGTAACTCGGCTCAAAAAGTAAGAAGTCGACTATTTTTTTTATACACATTTATTACTTTTTTACAAAACAACGACCTTGATACTCAACTCTAAGCAAGGAATACCGTGGGAGAGCCATGCTTCGGTACGAATGGGCCGGCTCGACCGGAGTGATACCACGGCCTCACAGAAAACCGGCGTAAAGCAACGTTTGTTGTGTTTCGCCGTGTGAGTGAGGGTACCGGAGGCCCAACCACCCCCCCTCCCCATTCCCCCTTCCCCCATCCCATTTCAAAGGTCGGCAACGCACTTGTGACTCCTCCGGTGTTGCGGGTGTCCATGGGCGGCGGTAATCACTTACCATCAGGTGATCCGTCTGCTCGCTTGCCATCTATCCCATAAAAAAAAAAAAGAAAAAAAAAAGAATTGTTTATTTGCAGCAAGTACGCTCAAATTACAAAACCTTTCTCTCACATTGATCTGATATTACTTTATGTAGTATATATCTTTAACAAACCATTACATAAACAACATACAGAATATTACACCGAGACCATAATTTATGTTCAGTCTAAATTATTCAAAACAAGTTGGTTCGCAAGCTGTCCGTCTGTCCGTCAGTTGGCTAGAATTACATAACTGCGGCCAATCGCGTTCTTCACCTTGGTGATGATGTAATGTGTCAAGGTCCCACGTTCGATGCTCGTTGAGGGCAAGCCCGCGCGATGGGAAAATGTTGTAACTCAGGTTATCTGTTCTTTTTTTCTAATTGTGTGAAATCGATTCGAAAATATAATTCATAAGTGACTTTGTTTTGTCAGTAGCTTTCATGTAATATAATAACATTTATTTTAGTTCATTATAATAGATTGTAATAAGCAGCAGATACAACATAAGTTCAGTTTAAAAAAAAAATACCTACTGATTTCTAGAGTTTTTGGGGATTGTATGAGTTGATTGTTGTGAAATAAAGTGTGTGGAAGGAAGCCGACTCTCAAAGATCCAAAAACTTTTATAATTTTTTATATATATTTATTTATTTTATTTTATTTATTCAGGGAACATACAGTCATATAAGTAGTATTATGTAATACTACTGTATGTGTATTACATAATACTACTTATATGTGTACTGTGTATGTACACATAATTATAATATTAAAACAGACCTGGAGTCCCATAGGATATTTTTATTATTTCAGATAAATGAGCTCTGAGAAAGAACTTGTGCACTGTACATGCTAATTTAAATTAGACAAAAGTTTGCTAATAGCACTTTTGTAAGCACCCAAGGATAAATTAAATATATCAATCAACAGTTGAGAAATCATTGTTGTAGTATTAGTAATTTTTGTAATTAATCCAAAACCTATCAGGTGTGTTTCTTCTCTTGAAACAGGTCAACTTTTATTCTAAAACTTCACTAAAATCACATTCAAAATTGTATGAGTTTTCATACAAATCAAATAACCGATTGTTGAGCTTGTATGGAAAGTTCAAATTATTTTTGCGAATTTAAGAACAAGATATATTCAGTTTCATGAGCAAAAATTTATAAATAACCCTGTATAGCACATATTGGTACTTAGTTAATTGATGCTGCTATAAAACTTGACACATTTGCAAGCTCAAAGTCTTTATCATTTTAAGCTCATATTAGTCCAGACTTTAGAAATAATCGTAAAAAAGCGAATAAGTCTATGATAATAAATGTTATGCTTATCATAAATTCATAATTGACTGATATTTGGCCTTTTTATATTGCGGACTTGGGCTCCATGTGTGAAACCTTCGCAATCTATGGGAAGAGTGCGCCCCAGCTGTGGGTTCGTTATGGGCTGTTAACAAATTTGATTTGCAGCAGTCACTCAGTAAGTAAAGGCTATAGTTTAAATTTGATCCTGTTTGTTTCCCCAAAAAAAAAGTTACACTGATTAATAAAAAGTTGATAAGTTTACCTACAAATTATTACAGTAGCGTGACAACACCAGCCGAATATGCAAGCTTTTTGACACAAAGTGTCGCAAGCCGCGCATTTCGCGCGCATTGTTGCAAAGTGCGCCGGCGCACACTTCGGTCACGACAGTGCCTATTGCACAAATTACTCGATCTGACATTTGAGAAATATTCTCATAATGTTTCGTTGTTGCTAGTAATAGTTGCGACTTCATTTTTGCCCTCATAAGGGAGAAGGCCGCATAGTATACAGGGTGTAACAAAATTGGTGTAGGACCCGTTAACTGGGGATTCTACTCATCGTACTGAACAATTTTTGTTCTATGACTTTGCTCAAATAAAATAAAAAAAAATGGACTTTTCATACAAATTGATCATCTGTTTTGCCATTTTTGTATGGAGAGTCCAACATTTTTTTTGCGATTTGTACCCAGATTTTACTCATGAAACTCAATACTCTTCTGTGTGTGCATGTGTCAACCGATACAATCAAAGGGAAAAAATAATTGCAAATCGAGTGTTCCTTTAATGACTACTTGTATTGTATGAGAATTTTTCAGTATCGCTTAAATCGCATAGGCTCCTTTTCCCTCCTCCTTGTTCAGTATCATTAACAGCATCTTTTGTTTGATGCTTTACACTTACCTTACTTAATAAAAGTCACTTTAGTTAGTTACTTAGAAATAAAAAGATAGATTCCAGTTTCGAAAAAGAACATTCCAGTTTTAAAAGAGTCCCGTACAGGTTTTCGAAAACAATTCGACCGCAGAACGAGTCTCCTGAAAAATACTATAAAATGACCATAAAATCAAACGCCATATTTACAAGTATAGAAAAGTCAACAAACCTACCATTAAACGGTATTACATATATAAGAAGTGGAGCACCGAACCTTGGCCTGAAAACATACATAATTGTATGATAACATACAGTCTTACATCACAGTATTGAGTCATTAAGCAAACTCTTATTTCAGATAAAAGTGGGCGGACTGTAAGACATTATTAAATAGTACACATTATAAATGGGAGTTCACACTATACGAAGACAATGGATAACATACATGTTTTTATTTCCAATATGTGTTTTGTGTAGAATAGGTAATAAATTAAACCCCGCGATTTATTTTTTTATTTTTTCTTCATCAGTGTTTTAAGGCTTTGTAAAGGCTGTCTGGAAAAGATTGCTTTGCATGTAACCTTTTTCATATACATACGATTATACTCGTATTTTTCTGATTTATGTTGTGATATATAGTGTTTTCATTAATTCAGTTGTTGCCGTAAGTCGAATTAATTATTGCATATCCTGCATAAACCAAGTGTCAATTGTTAGTTCTACAGGGTGTAACAGAAAGGTGCCATAATACTTCAAGGTTGGCTTTTACCTATCAAACTGAACAACTTTTGTTCTACAACTTTGTTCAAATCGCAAATTTTTTTTTGGACTTTTCATACAAATCGATCAGCTGGCGAACCAAGTTTGTATGAAAAGTCCGAAAATTTCTTTGCGATTTCAACAAAGTTGTAGAACAAAAGTTGTTCAGTTTGATGAGTAAAAGCCAACCTTGAAGTATTATCACACCTTTCTGTTACACCTGTATATAAACAAACACTACACACACATTTAGTTCTTATTTTATTATATTTAGTTGTCATATAACAATGTGATCTTTTTTCTTTTCTTGTGTTTTTATTTTATTTACATTTTATTTAATCAGTGCTGATAAAAGTCGTTCACTATTGAACCAAATTATACAGGGTGTGAAGACCACTCCCAGAAACCTAAACGAGGTGTTCCACTCATGGAACTGAACAACTTTTCCCACAGAATATACAATGAATTCTCAAAAAATAATGTTTTTCCATACAAAATTGGTTGATTGGACAACTGACTGATTTTTTCAATTCAGTCATATGAAAAGTTGTTCAGTTTAATGAGTAGAACATAGAAAAATTTTGTAAAAATTACGTTTTTCATTTTTAAACAAGATTTAAAAAATCTTCAGAATATTTTAATGTCATTCATTCAAAGTTATAGATTTTTTTTTGTCAAATTACCTATTTATCTGCCTAACGTAAAGTCAGCTTAACAAATCGTTGCACTACAAAGCAATAGGACCTTGACACGTTTTGTGCAAGCGAGTTACATCACGGATCGACCGGTCTACTCACAGACTCGGATTAGTTGCGCAAACGGCGTCCAACGTGTTAAGATTCATTGTCAGCGATTGCATGAGAGATGCTGTTACTACGCTGACTTTGGCTTGAGATGCTTGCCAGCTAGATTATGACAAAGATACCCATTAAAAGACCGATGACCTGGTAAAGGTTGCGGGAAGCCACTGAATGCGGGCAGCGCAGGTCAGGTCGGTGTGGAGATCTTTGGGGGAGGCCTTTGTCCAGCAGTAGGCGTCTTTTGGCTGGTGATAATAATAATAATCCATTGAAAACCGCTCCGAAAAAAAATGGTGTCAATATTTAAGTACCATTATTATTGGAGGAATATTCTTCTTCCTCGCCTGTTGGACAACACGAAAGTAAAGGTGTTCAGCGTCACACTATTCTCTAGCTAAATACTAAATACTTAGCAGCGACTTATCGTCACTGTGTTATTTATTGAAACTTATTGAAATTCAACACAACCACCAGAGTTAGTCCTCAAAGTTATGTCATAGTTATCAAGCAATGACAACAAAGCTCTACCCTTAATTTTTTTGAGGTTTTTTTTTAAAACAAAATTATTAACCTTTTTCCAAGACATTTAAAAAAAAGTAAGGGCCACTTATTTTTTTTAAGTTTCGTTTAATTTTGTTGGGGCATGGTGTTTTTCACTGAAGAGTGTTAAGTTAAATTTCTTAGTGGTGATCGACGTTAAGAGTATGGAGATGACGCAGTGAGTGATTTTTGACAGCATCCATGAAGTTCACAGTTCGGTGGTCCCAAAGTAATGGTTTTGGGCAGGATTAGCTTGCAAGACAAAACTGAGCTTCCACTTTTAAATGAGGGTGCGGTACCTGCTCACCGTTATATTCAGGAAGTTATCACACCTCATGTGATCCCATTTCCGCAACGAGTGGGTTCTGGATTAATCCTGATCTAAGATAATGCCTGTGCACACACAGCTCAAGCGACCCAGTCTGTTCTGAAAGACTCTCATATTCCAGTGTTACCATGGCCAGCGAGCAGTCTGGACTTAAATCCGATACAGCATATGTGGGACCAATTGAAACGAAGGGTAAAAGAAAGTCAGCAAGAAGTTCACAACCAGCAGCAGCTGATTGACGCTTTAAAAAGTGCCTGGGAAGACATTCCAACGGAAAACGTGAGGCTTTTAATCGAAAGCATGCAGTCCAGGCTTCAGGAGTGCATAGATAAAAGAGGAGGTCCTACCCATTATTAAAAAACAAAAAAGTGGTAAATTAAGTGCAAAATTTAAAAAAAGAGTGTTTTTGTTGTTGTTTGGGGATTTTTATACAAAACGGCTATGTTTTAATAAAAGTTTGATAAAAAGGTCTACTGAGCATTATTTGAAACATTTATTAGCTTAAATTGTAAACAATCTATCTATCTATCAGCTGAAAGACGTCCACTGCTGGACAAAGGCCTCCCTCAAGGATTTCCACACTGACCGGTCCTGTGCGGCTCGCATCCAGCGGCTTCCCGCAACCTTCACCAGGTCGTCGGTCTACGGAGTCGGAGGCCTGGCCACACTGCGTTTTCCGGTGCGCGGTCGCCACTCGAGATCTTTACTGCCCCAACGGCCATCTGTTCTACGAGCTATGTGCCCTGCCCACTGCCACTTAAGTCTAGCGATTCTGAGAGCTATATCGGTAACTTTAGTTCTCCTACGTATCTCCTCATTTCTGATTCGATCACGTAGAGAAACACCGAGCATAGCACGCTCCATCGCCCTTTGGGTGATTTTGAGCCTTCTTATGAGGCCCATAGTAAGCGACCATGTCTCGGATCCATACGAGTATGTCATCACTGGCAACACACACTGGTCAAAGACTTTAGTCTTGAGACATTGCGGTATTTTGGACGTGAAGATATTGTGTAGCTTCCCGAACGCTGCCCAGCCGAGTTGGATTCGACGATTGATCTCTTTCTCTTATTGTAAACAATAGCATAATTTTATTAAAACGTACATAAAAAAATGTATTACTTTTATTATTTTAATGATATACCAGAAAAACCTGCTGGCCCTTATTTTCTTTTGAGCAGTATATTTAGTAAAAAAACAACACATTGCGATAAAAAAAAACAAAAAATACACTCACTCAAACAAAGTGAAATTATAAAAACAGGCACTGCCTATAATAGTCTACAAAATAAATAATGGATCTTTCACTATAAATAGTTTCAATTTTTTTAATGTCCTTGATTCTTATCATTTTACCCTATTTATATATATTTATAACTAACTATTGGGTGGTTTGTGCGCAAGCTGATCGCAGCTCGCGGTTAACTTTTGTATAAGATTTTTAAAAAGAAGTACTCCGAGTAGTTTGCGTCTGATATCTTAATTATATCCACAACACACACAAACACAGAGCCTCCAAAACTCCTCATACCTATCTTTAAAAGAAGGATCCAATACCTTTATCTTAAAATACGTCTGACTGTTTGTTAATCTGCTTGTGAAAAATAGCAAAAAATACGTCTAATATTAAATAAATTACCTATCATAGCTAGTTTCAATTAATTTCAAAGGACTTGATTACTAAACAAATATCACAAAAACGTTTACATGCCTACGTCGAATAAAACCATGTGTTGCAACGTTGCGCCCGCGCCGCGCCGACAGACTCTTTCGTCACCTGTATACCGTAGGGTATGTAATATTTCGCCAACACCCTGTACCTAGGCGGTAAGTTGCTTTAATTTCGCTGTAATTCTTACGAATTTGCGTGTTTTTTTCAGTGTTGCATTGTGCTGTATTGCATTGTATTGCAGCGAGTCAGGACCGTGTTTCCGCTGGAAGGTTGCAACGGTTGCGTTAGTTACGTTGGTTTCTGCTGGTTGCATATGATAGCCTTGAACACAGAAGAAATTACTAAATTTAACTGCCCCACATACGTCTTATTGCGCGAGTTATAGTGATAATATCATCATCATAGGCCTTATACGTCTGTTACAGACGGTTTAAGCAGTGTCTGCTGCAAGGCATCTTTTTTTGGTGACTATATAGGCCAATACGGGATCGACATACTTTTCTACATTTGGAGCAGGGATATGGAACGGCAGGTAGATTGTTGCTGTTTCGATGCCTTTTGTCCCTCCGGTCAGCCAGTACACTGAACCAGGTTTCGTCGTGTGTTTTGCGCCCCTTCGCCACACGTTTACGCCACTCGTTCCTGTTTTCAGCGAGTTTCTTTATCAGTATCCCACCAATTTAAAGACCTAAATGCAACCGCCATCTGTATGTTGGGGATGGACTGTTAATCGTGCCACATGATAAAAAAAGAAAATCTGGGGCTGGTATGCGATCTTGATTTAGTTAGTAGACATGCATATCAGTAACAGATGAAGCAAACAAGTGAAAGAGTAGGTTTGTAGGTCAGAAATCATTGTTTCTGTAGTTTTCTTCATGGTTTTAATAAGTTAGTCTTAAGGTATGGGAAGAGACCCGTGCTCCTGCAGTGAGGACGATATGGTTAGATCGGGTTAGATCCAGTACTACTTGGTTAGCGCAAGCCACATTTACGCGTGTACAAACGTAATAGTTTCATGTAGTAGTTAGTAGTATGCAATTATAATAAGACAATGTTTGAGTGTCCAGAGCGCTGTTTTCTCGTGGACCCACTATTTTGTCCCACTGGTGGTTCCACGAGGGATACTTGTTTCTCGTGGTCCCACTACTTTGATTCATTGACAGACACTAATATTTGGTGCAAGAACTAGATCTTCTACCGAGGTTGCTCGTCTCTACATAACATCTATACCATGCCAAAAAATTATTTAGATTTTTTGTCATCAATAATATACTTAGCTTACAGATCAATCATAGATTGGCTCGTACAAATCCGAAATTAGGTAGGCTGTCGTAACTGGCGATATTGATCAACTTCCAGTCGAGCCTAGCCGACCGTTTATCGCCCACAGTTAGGCTTTTGTAACGACTAGCAAGAGTTGATTGATATACGTTGCTTCAGTTTTTTTTTCTCTAATTAACCCCGATTTAAAATTCATTGACAAACCATATTATCATCCCCACTACTGGGGTATAGGTCTCTTCCCATACCTCGGGAAGGTAAGGGTATTCTCCACACATGCACACGGGAGCTAACTTTGGGTAATTTAAAATTATCGCTTAGATATTTAATCAAAGTGGCGAAAAGTATACTTCAATATGTCTCAAATGAATTTCAATAAAGCGAGCCAACATCTCAGTCGGTAGACATTAATTAATGTTGATATATGTTGTTAGCGTTTGTTCTAGCAGTCATGGAACTGAAAAGCTTTTATTTTCTCACACGATTTCAGTTAAATAATTTCAAGTTTTGTATTCAGTTTAAGGTATTTTATTTTATAGACAATCCAATTATAAATCGCAGTCTCAAAAGATGTTTCTAAACTTGTAACTGCATTTACAAGGGCTCTTACTGGGGTTTCTACTTATGAATCTGAACAACTTTCTCGAAGGAAAAAATAGTCAATTCGATAAAAAATTAGACTCTTTATACAAGTCGATTAGCGAATCGGCCAACTTTGTATAAAAAATCCATTTTCGAATTGTCTATTTGTTCCTTAAAGAAGCCCTTCTTTCTTATTCAGATTAATTAGAGGAAAACATACTTAAAGCCCTGGCAGATTTATTTTAAGAACACTTCATATGTCTAGTGTCTCCAGTTAGGCCTAACTAGTTAACCTATCTGGCACAACGCTGCTCCAGTTCTCCAATCAATCGGTCGGTAAAGCAGGCTGTCTGTCTGTCTGTCTGTTGGAAGTTGAAAACGCGCGGTTCAACCAACTGCGCTGTGGCGAAATGCGTTCCGGAAGGTCGATAGTCCATTCGACAAATACATGTGAGAAGTTCTATTTTTCCTAACCGAAAGTAAGAATATACTGCACAAGGTGAAGAGAAGGCTACACAAATGGTGAAAACAAAGTCTGCTAATTAGGAATCATCTCAAACCAGTGACCGAATAAATATGCACAGGCGAGGTTACCTACGATTTTTTTTATTGTGTAAGATTACAAAAGGCTGACGTCCCACCTGATGGAAACTGGAAGCCGCCGCATAGTAGCATCTATAACCCCAGAAGGGTTTTTATCCGTGCCTTGCCCAATACTTGAGGGTTAAGATGGAATGCCTCTGCCGGATATTACACTGGCTATCTGCGCCTCTCGCCAGAACCACAAAATAGAGACAGAAGGTCCGCTCAATATAAACCACAATAATCGTAAGCATATACATGCTTATAGAAATATACGGTCGTTCGAGGCAAGGTCACAATCGCACAGTACGTGATTTTGCCTACAACTACCGTATATGTCTATAACCATATATATGCTTAGGATTTTTGTGAGCGTATTGAGCGGCCCTTCTGTATCTATGTGTTTTGTGCCGGAACACAGTGCGCTGCTTGGCGGCAGGTACAGAGCGAGGATACTTTACACTATTGGGTATTCTGTGGCGAGAAGTGGTACCCACCCAGTCCGATCTTGCATAATGTCCAACAATTAGTGAAATGTGAAAAACTGTATCGTATTTGACGATATCTCGTCTAACAAAATAAAAGCAGTCTTCTGCAGTCATACTTCTCGAGATTCTTAAAGTCTGCCCTAACAATAGTCCTGTGAAAATCGCAGCCTGTTTTGCCCAACATACTGTAACATTAACATGTACATTTTGCAAGTAATATGAGGTAACTGTATGTCAGTGCGCAGCAATGTTGACATATCTACGGAACTAGGTTTCGTCACCGATAATGTTGCAGCGAATATCTTGCTAATTTTAAGCCAGGACCGTATTCAGAATACTAGCTATGCACAACAGTTATTTTTTTATAAATGACCTTACACGTCTACTTCACATGGTTTAAGCAGTGTCCATTGTAAGGCACTTCCTTAGGTAAACACACCTTTCAGCATTTGTGACAGGGAAATGCGATGGAAGGTGGAATATTAGAAGTGCACGAGTATAAACAATAAATAAATAGACACTGAAAAATAACTTACACACGGTTATGTAGTCCCAAATTAGGTTTCCCTGTATTATGGGTACCACAAACTATACATAAAAATATACGTTGAAATATAAATAGATATAATGGGTGTGTTATATCTATTTATATCAAAATAAACAAAGTTTAGGTTAAGATCAAAATTAAGTCTAAGATCCTTGGAAGGAATGAAGTCAGGAATGCTCAGCACTGAGTCAACGAGTTAGTAATTTTGAGAGTATATTTATTCCTTTTCCACACTTCTTCTTTTGTCTTCACCTACATATGTTAGTCACAACACAAATAACTTTTTAAGACACTTTTTTATAATTCAGATATCTACTTTCATTACTGGTGTCTGAAATAATTGATCTATCGATAGAGATCCTTTATTTTATTTTTTGTGAGTCTAAATACATCCCTGTGCTGCCGCATTGAATAATTTCGTAAGGTTTTTGAACTTAAGTAATATTAGATAGGGTTACAGTAGGCACGTTCCGAGGCTTTATGATTATAGCGGCTTAACCATTATGAACATTTTGGTACTTTAAAAAAATATGAAAAATATTTTAGGAATTGGGGAAGAAAGCGGAGAAGCGAGAATAAAATCATATGCGCGGCATTGCACATTGACCTTTGATATTAAAAAACTTTACAAAAACGTACGCAGCCTTGAAAGTTTGCTCACGTTCATACCCTCAATACAACGCTTTTCATATTCCGAGTTATGCCGAGTTTTTACTTTTAAATTCTAGTTTTCTTCTAACTAATCTCTTTGGTTTTCTTTCTTATAAAGATATTTGCAATAATCTACTTGCCCAGAGAAATAAATACACTGTTTACTACGTTAAATATAATTTCCATGATCCGTTTGCCTATAAAAAATAAAAAGTTAATTTCTTTATTTCACCCGCGTTATATTTCCACTCTCCGTGCTTGTAAAAAGATTGTATCCTAAAATACTTTTTACTTATTACCTAAATCTATTTGGTCCATCTGTGTGCCTGTTGGAAAATTCTCATTGATTGTTTTACGTATTACTTACTACGTAGTAGGGTGTGTCGTACTTAAGAATAGATTTTTCGGATTTTTCTAAATGTGTGAAACTTACGCGGCAAAAGTAGCTCGCCATAACAGTTTGCTCACTGCCATACACTTTCATCCAACAGCGCTTTTCATAGTCCGAGTTGCGCTAGCCTGATTGATTACTTACTCCACAGTTCAGAAATACTAGGCAACTACAATTATTCGGTTCACTGACATCAGTTTCCAAAACTGGCTCCTTTCATAACTCCGAGAACGAAGGTCGAGAAGTGATGACAGCCGTAATTACTTAATTTGCCTGAAATTTATTTTCACTGTTGAGGTTTTAAGTTTTTATTCAACACTACTTTTGGTGTTTTGTTCTTTGAAAATACTTTTTTTAAGAAATAACTAACTGACATTTCCTCCGATAGGCAACCAGTACGAATAGACCACAAATGCATTCACAAATGCCAGCAGTGTTGAGTAAGAGCGACCTTGCCTGCAGTTGCGTCAGTCACGGGTTCGGTTCGCAACACAGGCTTATATCTCTCTTATCTTATATTGTAGTATTAGTAACGAATTGTAACCGTGTGTAGAATTCTTTGATTATTATTTTTAAATCGTGTAAGATTATTTTTTCAAAAATATGAATAGTTCACTGTAAGTTCACTTAACTAACCCAATATAAGAAGATTTTAGAATATAATCTTAGAAGATGCCAAGGGCTTACCAATTGTGGATTTAAAAAAAAATAAAGCTATAGACCCGATGTGCCCGTACCTACATAGGTATACATTTTCATAATGTAAGTATTATTTTTATTGCCCTGAATATGCCCTGAATAAATGTTAAGAGGAGTAGAAAAGAATGGCGGTTACTCCAATGACAAGAACCTAGCTCTTAAGATAAAGAAGAAGAGGATTTTTTTAAATCTCGCTACTAAGCATTTCACCATTGTCACATAAATTTAAATCACATATACAACTGATTGGTACACGCGAAGATTCACGTCATAGTCCAAGAGAGATTACGGATATTATCCATGCTCGGTGACTGTTCATACTCGATTACGCGCTCTCTACGAGTATAGCTTGCTTGTGTGTACTCTATGAAACGGACGAAACAATCAAAATCATTTCTTTGCGCAGACTTAAGCATTTCCAAGATAACAGCTGATCATACTTAAATGATCTAGTTATTTACGTCGTTCACTTAATAACTTTGTATGTCGCTCCAAACTGTGTGTCATACATTGAAAATACACAGGGTTACGGCAAATTGTGTTAGGTAATTATTACGGTAAGTTTCAGAACGGATGGACAGACATACATATAGCGTGTATAAATATTTTTTTTTATCATAGAAGTTGTTACTTTAAAGGACATGTTAAAAACCTTATAATAACAATACTACTAATATCTGGGACAAATCACACACGGTCATCTGGCCCCAAACTAGGATTCCCTGTATCTTGGGTACCAGAGACTGATATACATACACATATAATTTTAAATACATACATATATAGATATAATACACCCAGACTCAGAGCACACAATTCTCCTCATCACAAAAAGTTTGCCCTGTGTGGGGATCGAACCCACAACTCTCGGATCAGAGGTCAGGATCGCTAACCATAAGCCGTTTAAAGGCCATTCGGTGGGACGAACTGTAACAGAAAGCGCAGGCATATTAATTTAATAGGTCCCATTGGTAACTCCAATGAGAAAACAGTGGCACCGACAATATACTATTTACACGACAAATAAAGACATGCATTACATTTACATTAACTTTATTTCAGATAAGGACTGACATGGATGGATGGGCATCGATATTATCTTTTTCATTTTGTAAGTTGCTTTTACTGCAAATGAATTGAATCCGAAATAATAATGTTTAAACCAATAAATTCATCAGAAATCAAATAACACGTAATGGAAAACATTCCAAGTAAGTTTGTTCAACTGCACTAGTACCAATAATGACCTAATAAAATAATCTTTTAATTTTTCACTTATACGGAGTGATTGTTTAATGGCAGATGTAAAAATAACTATGCTATTGCTATCCATACAAAAATGGTCAAACTTCCGATCGAGTTGTACAAAGAGGTAAGAGAAATACGTTTATTGACACCGCGACAGAAGAATTATAGTTAAGGTAAATGTAGTTAGGTTTTTTTTACTTCGTATAAGTTAAGTGTATAAAATTCTATAACAAAATACCTGAAACTCCGAAAATATTAAGTTTAAAATCCATGTAAAGACATGCCTGTGTTCTAACTAAAGGGTAATATAAAATATAGTTTTAGTAACGACATGAAATGTAATAGATACTAACTACATTTTTTTTTAATGTGTTTGGGCCAGTTTTCTTGGACTCCACGTTTCTTCTTGGTTGTACAAGTTTCGCGTTGTAACAACTTTGTAACTATTGTACTAGTAGGTAGAAAATAAAATACGATTTAAAAGAATGTAAGCATCTACTTATTTAAAAAAAACTTTTTGAATTTTAAATGTTGTTCAATTATATAATCCGTAGATATTTTTATATCATATATTTTTTTCTAATATATCACTTCCGAGAAACAGAAACTGATTTTTCATCTAGAAAACAATGAAAACTGTGTTTAAAGAAAGTTTCGTTTCATTACTCAGTTCAAAGTTCTTAAACGCCAATGACTTGAACAAGCCCAACGTCTGTCCATTACCTAACCCTATGGCGCACGTGCCCGCCCGCCCTACGTAACGCAACGCGTGCGTGCAACACGTGAAACACGCGCGCGACACGGGGCCGCCCGCCCTCCGCGGCCCCGTCCGCCCAGGCTGCGGTTATTGTATCTATTGGTCATAGTGTCTTTTGGTCATTGTTATAATAGAAGCTAATTTTATGCGAGGTCTGACTGGGTGGGAACTTCTGCTGGTGGTTCTGTAGCGGTGCAGCGTGAGATAAAACAATCAGAGCCATTCCCAGCTTAAGTGTTGTATCCCTTAAATCTGGACTTGGCGTTCGAATAAAACCGATAGTTGTCAATAAAGTTCAATTATTAGCGATAATTCTTACATATTAAGGTCCCGAAGTTAGTAAAAGTGCTGTTAAAAATTATGAGCACATAAGAATTACTCAAGGAAAACATTAAAGCGCCCGAATAAGAAATTTAATTAACAGAAAGGACACGTTTCATTTTGTGCCTGGACATGTACGTAGTACGAAAAATATAGGCTTTCTAGGAAAAATAATGAAAAAAATATTAGAAGCAGGGTTGCATGGTTCAAGGATAATGTTTTGTCAGCACTTTTTACAATATAAATGGTAACACTGAAGCTTGCAATAGTAGGTCACGTTCAGAAATTACGGCTTCATCCACATATTCCTCAGATGCTTTCTCTGACTCTGATTGACTGAACACCCTTCTGTTCTGACTTCTGACATTGGTGTACGATTTTTAGGGTTCCGTAGCCTAATGGCAAAAAACGGAACCCTTATAGATTCGTCATGTCTGTCTGTCTGTCTGTCCGGCTGTATGTCACAGCCACTTTTTTCCGAAACTATAAGAACTATACTGTTGAAACTTGGTAAGTTTCAAGTTTTAAGTAGTCTGTGAACCGCATTAAGATTTTCATACAAAAATAGAAAAAAAACAATAAATTTTGGGGGTTCCCCATACTTAGAACTGAAACTCAAAAAAAAATTTGTCATCAAACCCATACGTGTACATCATACCCATCTATGGATAGGTCTTCAAAAATGATATTGAGGTTTCTAATATCATTTTTTTCTAAACTGAATAGTTTGCGCGAGAGACACTTCCAAAGTGGTAAAATGTGTCCCCCCCCCTGTAACTTCTAAAATAAGAGAATGATAAAACTAAAAAAAATATATGATGTAAATTACCATGCAAACTTCCACCGAAAATTGGTTTGAACGAGATCTAGTAAGTAGTTTTTTTTTTTAATACGTCATAAATCGTAAACCGCAATTTACCTACAACGAACTACAAGAATCCTATAGTTAAGTGTCCCGACGATTTTGAAAACGGCTTGAAACCTTGTGACGAAAATCTAGAATTAGGGGTTAAAACTCGCCAGAAATCGATCTATGGTGGAATTATCTTCGAAAAACTCATTTAAGGGAGATATGAGCGAAATTACATAATATAACTACACATATGATGTTTATTTTTAACATCACCTTCAAGCGCGAATTGGCCTAAAGCTTCGGTGCTGGCTTTTTTTTATGTAGGTTCGGATTCGAATCCCGCGACTTTATTGTTTTTTGTCTTTTTATTTGTGTTATTATTATTATTCCTATACTATTAAACGAGTTAGGTGTCCCGAGGATTTCGAAAACGGCATGAAACTTTTTGAAGAAAATTTAGGATTAGGGGTTAAAAATCACCAAAAATGGATTTGGAACATTTCAAATCGGGTGCTGCAGCGTGAATGACGTAGGTAAATTTTTTACCTATTTTATCGAAGATAGTATTGTTTTAAAAAATCGACGTGCGCTGATTTATCAAGTCAAGTTTTATATAAAAGACATCAACGACTGCTACAATGTTTATGTTTCGAATTTACTGTGCATTAAATTTTGTTTTTATTTTTGTCGAAAACGATTCTAACAAAAATAATTCTATCGATCTATGGTTAGTTGTTTCGGATCTACAATGGATCTATGAGGGTCTAAACCTAAACTTATCCTTACAAATAAGGAATTTATTTTGATAGTTGGTTTTTTGTTTTGTAAATATATTTCACTAATGGCGCCATCTTTTGTCGAGTAGGTGAATTACCAGTGAATTACATTACTTGGGAGGCATCGATATGGGAAACATTAGATAAGGTTACTCGCCCTGTTTGTTTCTGAACCAGCGTGTTCGTCTTGCGGGGGCTGAAGCGGGGTGAAGAGGGAGGCATTTATTTAAACAAATATCGCCGTTGTGTGACAAGCTTAAGGTTTATGTATTTAATGTTATCTACTAGCGACATCTAGCGACGAGTAGGGAGGCATGTAATTAATTAATGTTATCTACTAGCGACATCTAGCGACGAGTAGCGTAGCATCACTATAAAATGACAAAATATTCATAAAATAACAAGAATAAAGTGATTAGAAATGTTGCTGTTAGTTTTGTTCTTTATTTTTTTATTGTTTTAGCACATTTCACTGCTCTGTAAGATATATTTTCATTTAAACACGGGATGTTTACTCGTCGCTTGTCAGATTGCGAATGGTGCGCGAAAAGGCGGCGCTACTCAACATATAGTCCAGTCATCGAGGAGGTTGAGGTATGCATTAACTCCTCTGTCCGTAAAACTTTGCAGTATGATTAAGTAGATTCCATAGATGAGGTGTGACTAGGTATCCCGGAGATGTATGTTTTGGAAGTAGGTATTTTATACCTAAACATGAATATTGCTAATAACTCTTACCGAATAATTTCTCAATCTATTATTCCAACGCGATATGTTAGTGCTAGTTTGTTATTATATGTATGTAAAACTGTCCAAAACTTTTTCGAACTTTTTAACTTCGATATTTATCAAAATTTGTTATTTTGCTATAATTACCAAGGTATAATTTCTCGGTTAATTTTTATTTTTTACTATGGTTTTATACCTCATAAGACTTTTCTATGTGTAAGTATCCAAAACATTTTCCTATAGCAACGTAATGTTATAGTTTCCGTAAAAATGCTCACGGCTCATAATTTCTCAGTCCAGTTTTATTCCTTTAGAAGTCACAATTTACAGAAGTAAACAGTTTTTTAAAACTATCCAATGAAATTTCGGCAAAATAGTAGTTTTAGAATTTCTTTAGATAATACGTTTATTAAACATTTACGGCTCACGGGGCGGCGGCGAACGTAGACGCGATGCGAGCGGCATCCGCTCAAGGTCAGACAAGGACAGACGCGATACATACATACATATAATATATATATATATATATATATATATATATATATACACACAACATATTCAATAGTCAAGGAAAAATCTAAACTCTTTATCCTTTACAGTAAAAAAATATCGGCACCCTTCCTAGCAAAGCAAAGTATATCGAATGTTTTTCAAATGAATGTAGATGTATGTATCGCGTCTGTCCTTGTCTGACCTTGAGCGGATGCCGCTCGCATCGCGTCTACGTTCGCCGCCGCCCCGTGAGCCGTAAATGTTTAATAAACGTATTGCCGTTATGTATTAACCTATTGACTAACATACTATATAGGATAAAACATCGTTTTTACTATAGCTATATTAATTTTCTAAACAAAACGGTATTTTAAATAGTTCTTATATCACTTAGTATTTACATTGTGATAAAAGATTATAACTTAATCCGGTAGTTGACTGCTAGTCATTTTCAGTTACTTTTTTATCAAATGCCCGAGCACTTGACAGAGCACTCGCCCGAGCACTTGACCGACCACTCGACCTAACACTTGACCGAGCACTCGACCGAACACTTGACCGAGCACTCGACCGAGCACTCGCCCGAGCACTTGACCGAGCACTCGACCGAGCACTCACCCGAGCACTCGCCCGAGCACTTGACAGAGCACTCGCCCGAGCACTTGGCCGAGCACTCGACCGAACACTTGACCGAGCACTCACCCGAGCACTTGACCGAGCACTCGACCGAACACTTGACCGAGCACTCGCCCAAGTACTTGACCGAGCACTCGCCCGAGCACTTGACCGAGCACTCGCTCGAGCACTCGCCCCATAACTTGTGCGCTTGCACTCGCCCGAGCACTTGACTGAGCCCTCGCACTTGAACGAGCACTAGTCCGAGCACTTGACAGAGCACTCGCCCGAGCACTTGACCGAGCACTCACCCAAGCACTTGACCGAGCACTCGACCGAACACTTGACCGAGCACTCGCCTGAGCACTTGACCGAGCACTTGACCGAACACTCGCCCGAGCACTTGACCGAGCACTCGCACTTGACCGAGCACTCACCCAAACACTTGACGGAGCACTCGACCGAACACTTGACCGAGCACTCGACCGAACACTTGACCGAGCACTCGCCCGAGCACTCGACCGAGCACTTGCCCGAGCACTTGACCGAGCACTCGACCGAGCACTCGACCGAGCACTCGCCCGAGCACTTGAAAGAGCACTCGCCCGAGCACTTGACTGAGCACTCGACCGAACACTTGACCGAGCACTTGCCCGAACACTTGACCGAGCACTCGCCCGAGCACTTGACCGAGCACTCGCCCGAGCACTAGACCGAGCACTCGCCCGAGCACTTGACCGAGCACTCGACCGAATACTTGACCGAGCACTCGCCCGAGCACTCGCCCGAGCACTTGACCGAGCACTCGACCGAGCACTCGCCCGAGCACTCGCCCCATAACTTGTGCGCTTGCACTCGCCCGAGCACTCGCCCCATAACTTGTGCGCTTGCACTCGCCCGAGCACTTGTATGACCGGGCAATTGAGCACTTGTCTGAGCACTTGTGCGCTTGTACGTGCACTTGTACGAGCACTTTGCGATCTTTACTTTTGAAATAGGTCTATAATTGTCAACCTGATTTGAGTGTTCGTACAAGTGCTCGTACAATTGCTCCGACAAGTGCTCGTACAAGAGCACAAGTGCTCGGACAAGCAAGTGCTCGGACAACTGCACCGACAAGTGCTCGTACAAGCGCACAAGTGCTCGGGCGAGTGCTCGTTTAAATGCTTGGTCAAGTGCTCGGTCAAGTGCTTGGGTGAGTGCTTTGTCAAGTGCTCGGCCAAGTGCTTAGTCAAGTGCTCAGTCAAGTGTTCGGTCGAGTGCTTGGGTGAGTGCTTTGTCAAGTGCTCGGTCAACTGCTGGGCGAGTGCTCGGTCAAGTGCTCGGTCAAGTGCTTGGGCGAGTTCTCGGTCAAGTGATCGGTTAAGTGCTTGGGCGAGTGCTCGGTCTAGTGCTCGGGTGAGTACAAGCGCACAAGTTTTCGGGCGAGTGCTTGGACGAGTGCTCGGTCAAGTGCTCGGTCAAGTGCTCAGGCGAGTGCTTGGGTGAGTGCTCGGTCAAGTGCTCGGGCGAGTGCTCAGTCAAGTGCTCAGGCGAGTGCTCGGTCAAGTGCTCGGGCGAGTGCTCGGTCAAGTGTACAAGTGCTCGTACAAGTGCTCGGACAAGTACTCGGACAAGTGCTCGTACAAGTGCTCAGACAAGTGCTCCTACAAGTGCTCCCGAATGGCTCATTTCTATCCTCAAACCACCCCCTTTATGGGGTCCTTCCATCACCCTCCCCCTCCCTGCGATGACTGTTACGCGGATATCACACTGAGGCAGAAATCGGACGGGAGCGCGAAGCGATGAATTTCGCATGCGGCAGCGTTCCGCTCCACCGGACGGTTTCCGTCCGAAGCTGCGGTGCACGACGAAGGCTCGGATTCCGTCCCACCGGACGGTTTTCGTCCGGATTCCGTCGTAGACAAAAATCCGGACGGTACTGGGGTGCAGTGGTATACCTTGTAAAAATTTTTGCATAGTCCTTTGTATGGGTTTGTATGGGCATAAATAAATGAAAACCGGTTAAGTGCGAGTCAGACTCGCGCATGATGGGTTTCGTACCCAATATTTGGAATTCCACCAAAAATACGTTTCTGGTGTCACCCTACCAGCCTCTTTAATGTTTAAGTTTTTTTATTTTTTTTATGGCATAGCTGACAAACGAGTAGATGGATCACCTGATGGTAAGCGATTACCGCCGCCGATAGACACCCGCAACACCAGAGGAGTTACAAGTGCGTTGCCGGCCTTTGTTGTTATAGTGGCAACAGAAATACACACTGTGAAAATTACAGCTATCTACCTATTACGGTTAAAGACGGACAGACGGACAGACGGACAGTTAATAGGGTCCCGTTGACTTTGTGTACGGAACTCTAAATAATGATACTAATCCTTGTTTTTTTTATTAAATTATTAAAGTACTGAAAGTTAAAAACGTGGACCATTTTATTTCAGTAACTTTGATGCCTTTTGGTGTAATAATGTACTTTGGTACTAACTTGAAAATATACTGGTTTATAAATATGAATAAAAAATCTTTTTAATAGAGCTTTTGTTATTAATTATACAATTATTATTAATTATTTATATTAATAATTACAATTAATAATTCATAAAATTATAAACCTGAAATAAAAGATTACAATAATTAGCTATGTTGTTCTAGATCCGTATCCGCATAAAAATCCGCATTGAATATTGCGGATGTCAAAATTTATGCGGAAGCTCCATATTCACGGATGCGGATGCGGATATTAGCAACATCTCTGATTAAAAAGATTTATTTTTGTTTTTATATTATTTTATTGTATTTTTTAGCTTTCGTACTATGGCGCTGACCGCCGCTGTACGTAATAATTTTTTTCATTATTAATAGGTACCTAACAAGTTATTTGATGTTGATGTTTTTGTAATCTATATTTAACAGCCTTTTACTGAGGTTTTTTGTCTGTGGAATACCTAAATACGCGTGAATTTTGTGCAGATCAAACGAATCCAAGCATATTTTTTTGAAACTATTATTATACAAAATAAAGTGCGAAAAGGTCGGAAATGGGTAGCGGCCGGCAAACGGGTCACGTGACCTTACGTACGTGTGTGACGCTTTATACATATGAGTTTAATGTATCGAAATTTTATTGGATAACCTGAAATACTGTTTACATTTATTATTATGTATCATGTAAATAAATAAAAATGGACTGAGAAATTTTACATAATTAATTATTGCATAAAAACTATTATGCTATGATCTTAAAGGAAAATCTTTTGGATACTTATACAAAAAGATGTCCAATAAGATATTAAAGCATACTGAAAAATAAAAATTAACCGAGAAATTATTCATCGGAAGTAAAATCGAAAAATCAAGTTTTGCTTAACTTAAGCGTCACAAAAGTCGAAAAAGTTTTGGATACTATTACATACGCGTGCCATTAAGTTACTACTAACGAATAGTACAGAAATATTCGATCGAGCAATTATCCACCGAATTTTAAATGCAATTTTCATGTTTAGGTATAAAACACCTACTTCCAGCCACAAAATCTGTTGGCTTCTTTGTCATCTTCCATCTATACACTATCCTTCACAATCGTGCAAAGTTTCATTGACAGAGAAATTAATGTTGGGGTCTCCATACAAAGAAACTCCTCGATGACTGGGCTAATAGGGGAGCAAACCACTATCAGCGACTACGCTGTCGTGGAGTATTAACCACATCTAATTGTTCTCTTATATCGATGTTGGGAGGCCTTGGAGCCCTTTGTTGCTAACATTGACCGCGCTACTCGACAACAGATGGCGTGCAGTTCTGAAGGAATGAACAGAGGAATGACAACATGCACTGATATGTTCGAGTATTTTTCTGCCATTTTTGGCGTGGTTCATCTGGATATGTCGTTTTCAGTTTTTTTTACAAACGCTCCGATTGAACGTGCGAAGCTCGGTCACCCAGCTAGTTTTTATATTATGTTACTTGCTGCTACGGAACCCTTTATGGGCGAGTCCGACTCGCACTTGGCCGCTTTTAAAATCTGCGGATATGCCTTGCCTCTTTTACAGGCATAACAGCTGGTTTTCGAGTTACTTGTCGGACAACAAAATTATTAATTTCAATGGTATGTACAAAATCTAGTTTCTGAACGTAAAATGCTCAAAATTGCGCTCGCTTTGCCATGTTGGGTGATTTATGTGTTGCAATTGTTAAATCTGAGAAACTAGATGAACCTCGCAACGAAGGTAAATCGAAGGAAATGTACAATTATAAAAGACTATGTTTCTAATGACTTATTAGATGATCAAAGGAACTTACCTCAAGTGAAGTTCGATCTTAATTATCCTTCCTTGTCGGAGAGATTTAATTGGTTAACATGTAGTAGTCCTCGTCTACGTTTGACCCACTCGCACGTAGTTTAGCCCCATAAAAGAAAAAGAGACAGCTAGGTAGTCTCCCACCTCGGCGCCATTGCACGGTCCAAGCCTCATTCATTTTAGAGAATAAAAAAAGGCAACCTACATCCTACAACATTGGTATTAGGGGTTTTAATACTAGCATCCTAGTATTGTCTACTCTAGGGCAGGGAGGGACCTTAAATCTCTCCGACAAGGAAGGATAATTAAGATCGAACTTGAGGTAAGTTCGTTTGATCATCTAATTATCCTTCCTTGTCTTCTAGATTTAATTGGTTAACATGTAGATGTTTAGAGAGACTAACAATGTTGTAGGTAATAGGTATGAGAATTATTGCAATAAAATATAATCTGAGAGAATTTATAAAACTGCAATTCAATTAACAGAAATTTATTTCTGGATGAAATTTCTTTTAGAAACAAGTTGCACCCCTTGCGTATATCTGATGGTAAGCTTTTATATTATGCCCATTTTGTGTACACAATAAATTATTAAAAATAACACTTCCTAGAAGGTTATCAAATAAACAATATGAAAATAAAATTAAATCTTGTTCAATTTTATGAATGTGGTTGTTAGTCTGATTGTTAGTTGAACTTGACGTTAGGTTCTGAGTGAGGAGGTTACACTTAGAATAAGTGTAGCGATAGACGATAGTGTTTTATGAAAGGTATATGCAGCGTCGTTTAAGTATGCTTTTTCTAGACGTCTTACATAACCGGATATGAATTACTTTAGTAATAAATGAATAATCTATTGACATATACTTGAAAATTTCATACGGGAACTTGTTTGACATTTCCATCCTTTTAGCTATTTGGAAAATCTGTTCTAAGTCCAAAGAACTGCTAAAATGGTAAACTAATACGATATTCGGGTACCTTAATTACACTATGTATCGTATTTTAACAAATATGGTTTTAACCTGTACATCTTTCATGTACTGCTTGAATAATTCACCTTGAACATCAGAAATTCATTTTTAGGCAATTTGGCAAAAAAAAATAACA
This sequence comes from Coleophora deauratella, assembly GCA_958295455.1. Taxonomy (NCBI): domain Eukaryota; kingdom Metazoa; phylum Arthropoda; class Insecta; order Lepidoptera; family Coleophoridae; genus Coleophora; species Coleophora deauratella. The sequence continues at coordinate 4,319,914 of OY282413.1, forward strand.
CAAAATAAACCCAAATAACTATATAATATATCCGCAATGGGGATGAGCCGTGAACAAACCAACGAATCTATACTCTCGATTGATAATATTCCCCCACTGTTTAAAGCCAGACGTGAACTGAAACTTGGTGTTATCGACCAGTGATAGGGATTTCATGTCCAGCACAGTGCTGACGATATGCATTTGTTCGTTCCCTATACGAATTGAATAAGTAAATATTTGAGAAAATATTTGAATATTAAGTTTCAGATTCACTTATAAGAAATACATGAATTATGATTTCATAACAGACCCTACGTCAGGTATGAAAACGGATCTTTGGTATCTTGATCAGCAGGTGTTTTTTTTTTTTTAACTTATTAGTTATTGCTTAGTACATAATAAGTCATAATTTCAAAATAATAATTTGAAGTTCATAATAATTGGAAAAGGTGGGAACCGTTGAATAGAGTTACACAGATAATTAACCGAAAAAGGGTTTTGAGATCTGTTCAGTAAAATGCATTTTGGTATTAATTACATTTTGTATTTATCCTTTTAGTTAAAATTATTATTTTAGGCTGGATAAGCTTATTAATAATTTTTGGAATGCAGTAGGAAACATTCTTGTTTTATAAATGTTTGACTGTATTGATAACAGTAACTTTAGAAAGTTTTATATGTATATGTGTGATGAAAATATAAATATATTTATTATTCAGCACATCAGCAATAGTATTCTATTGTCCCAACTTTTAAACACTTTATTTTCTCGCTCTTTCGTTGTGTGTTTCGGTTAATACAGACAAAAAGTTGCTGTAATTTTATATACCCACGAAATGATGTCGCTTAATTGTAAATAATGTATGTTCCAAATATACCAGAAGTTTCACGTAAGGTATGGCTTATAATAATTTTGTTTTCGCGAAATTCGCTGATGTTCACATGTTTCATTTTTCATGTTTCATGTTTCATTTCATATAAATATTTTTAATGTGTATTTTGATTATAGGCAATCTTAAACAGTATCAATAAATAATTTTAACCATCCTCATTATTACCCTCACAAGGACATCTCCAGTGTACTGTGGAGGCAGGCATTAACGAAAATTTTGCTTATGCAAAGGTCAACATTTTGATTGTGCACCATATAAATATTCACAGATTTCGCCCATAAATCATTATTGTTTATTCTTATCTGGTGATTGCGGTAGCTTCTAGACTTAACTTGCATTAAACTTAAAAAACAGGCATAGCTTCATAAGAAAACGTATACCTGTAACGTGGGTATATGTATTTGTTATAATTAATACTTCCCGAAACGCTGTCATTGCAAGTTTCGTGTAAGTAGTAGAAGCTAGGCATAAAAAAAGACAATTTAAAATATAAGGTACAAAAAACCTTATTTCATAATGGTGGTAACATTCTCAGACGATTTCAAATTGGAGTGTAGGTCGTGCCCTGCGTGCCCAAACAACTGCACGCAGGAAGATCCAACGAGTGCCACCACGGGCAGTGCGGTTCGTGTGGCTGAATCCCGGACTAAGGCCATCTAGGCTTGTTATCGACACGAAAAGAAGAATAACATAGAATAGTATAGTAAAAACCGATTGAAAATACTCCTGTATCTGTTTATTAAGCTAATAAGCACTATAGTGTTCATAGCACTAGAGTCCTATAAAGGTTGAGCACAGGCTGAAAGGTTAAACACAAGTATATAGAAAAAGTGTTTTAAGTATGATACAATCATGCATGAGCACGAGGAAATCGGCCGATTTTATTACTTTTACCATGTAACTGCCCTGGGCAACTACGATAAAATAGATTTAAAGTTATCAATATTCAAAATGTACAACAATATTTGATGAACATTTTAGTTCCAGTATAAATTAACCTTATCTTCACTTTTACGGATTATAAAAATAATACTCGAAGCAAAGAGTTTTTCAAAGGGATGCTGCATTAACTTTTACAATTTTGACAAAAAATATACCATATTTTGGCAAGGACTTGGCCAGAGGCCAAGAAGGTTAATGTGTCATTTGGGAGACTGAGATTCTTTATTTCTATATATTGTGTATAATGGTCTAGTTATACCAAAAAACCTTTTTAATGCATCCATAAAATATTTCCATAAAATTTTTCCATCTACCCGCTACCTTAAAATGCGGCTGCGCGGCGGCGGGTGCGCTTCACAGTAATAGGCCGGCGCGGCGCGGCGCGGCGCGGCGATGCTACGGGTTGCGCTTGGGCTGGCTAAGCGTAGAGGTGGGTCGGTACGCGATTTTCCAATACCGAAACGCAACTAGTTATCAGTACCCAATAACGGGTTTTGAAACTATTTATTTTAATAACTATGTATCGGCGACCGAGAAAACAATACTGGTATTGTAGGGTGTTGGTATTTCTACGTTACCAGTTATCTGTGGTTATTAGGGTTATGGTGGTAAACATGGTATTGTGTGTATATTGGTGTCCCTTTCACACTTGCGAGATTTGCTATAGTCCGTCCTGTTGTCAGACAGAACCGTTACTGTCAGAACGTAGACTTTGAACGTACTCCTGTGTTTTTTCGTTGCTCGTGCGTGTTCTGAAACACTTCCGCACGAGAAATTATTCCTTGATAGCAAGACGGTCTTTTGCAAACCTCGTAAGTGAGAAAGGGACACTCTTGCCAAATAATGCATGACTTGCAATAACTTGAGATTTGAAACATGCTTCTCAGTTTTTCCCAATAAATAGTTTCGGAAATACATAGTTTTCGTAATACCGAATACCGTATTTCGGTTATTGCACCAATACATAGTTACAGAAACTATTTACTTTTTAAAACGCCCATCGCTAGCTAAGCGGCAGTTGCACATACATACATAAATATGTCCCTGCTCGCTATCCGATGCAACTCGACTCGTTAGCTTTCTGCATATATGACCCTATGACATCTTCATAAAACAATCAAACACAACACATAATAAATGAGTGTCTCCCTTTTGATTCCAGTGTATAAATATTTTATTTTATGATGAAGAAATAAATAAAAGGCTGTTATATTACTTAATTAAACTGCACTGTGCACAGGTCTGCATTGAGTATATTAGCTATTTTCGGGCGCCCCGCAGCCAACAAGTCGACTAGGAGTCGAAGTGGTCGACATGACCGAAATCGGTCGGATAGTTCTTTCATTCATTAAATCAATTAAACTGAAATGACGGGATGTCCGTAGTTTCAATAAATCCGGTTAGCGGTATTGGACATAACCGTAACGTAAGCAAAATAGCTAATACACAACAAAATCTGTGTTTTTGTCTCCATCTTAGATTCATTGTTAGCATCGCCACAACTTCTGGAGTTATTGTAAGATGACAAACTCAAGAAAATTGTTTTTATTTTTAAATAGACCATCCTTCTCGAGAATGGTTTTGAAATAATAACACACGCATTTGGAAACACTAGAAGGAACCTTCACTGCGGATAGTAGGCATCAGTCCAAACGCACGATGGCGGTGGATATGTGCCGGAAAATTAATCAGACGTCAAATGCTTATAATTGTTGTGATACAATATATCACCTGTAGGCGGTGGCAGTTGGTGGTGGCGGCGCCGGCGGCGGTTTGGCGGACGGCGCGGCGGTTATAGCAGCGCTGTATCAGGAGGTTTCGGGAGGCAATCCATCCGTCGTCATTGCCGATTTTTCTGCATCGTTGTCGGCTGCATAAGCAGCGGTGGCTGTGGTGGCAGTGCAGTGATATGAGCCACGATGCTGCTAACGCTTCACCTGTGGCGGCGAGCGAGGGTTGATGGAGCAGCCGCATAAGCATTAGAAAGCTGATGATTCCAGTTCATACGAAAGAGGAATATTATAGTGTGGTTAATGTCTCGCATTAACTCTAATAGTAGCTATTGGTCAATGTCTCGCATTGACTCGAAGCAAAAATGGCTATTGGTCAATGTCCCGCATTGACTCGAAGCAAAAATGGCTATTGGTCAATGTCCCGCATTGACTCGAAGCAAAAATGGCTATTGGTCAACGTCTCGCGTTGACTCGAAGCTAATTCTCCCATCATGTTAAAATAAAGATAATTTTCACTGCACTTGTTATTTTTGTTTTTTTAAATGATTTTCATATTTCATTTCCACATAACCTCCTTATTTAAAAGTAACGTAAGGATTTATTTTCTTCTAGGCACATTTTTGCACACTTGTTAAATTCAAATAATTAACGAACTTTTTAAGAAATATTTTTCACTACGTGCGGTAGCCGTGCGCGCACGAAAACGAATGAGGCTTGGACCGTGCAATGGCGCCGAGGTGGGAGACTACCTAGCTGTCTCTTTTTCTCTTATGGCGCTAAACTACGTGCGAGTGGGTCAAACGTAGACGAGGACTACTACATGTTAACCAATTAAATCTAGAAGACAAGGAAGGATAATTTATGATGTTTAGTACACAGACCAGGTCCAAGCTCCATAGTCCCGTGAAACGTCTCCTTTCATCTTATTTGTAAATTGAACGAAATAAATATTTTTCCGGAACGCGGATACTACTAAAAGAATACTTTACTCCTAAAGGACATTCAACCTAATCTAACCTAACTCCCCAGTAATACGCAAGACTCTGAAAGCTTTTCTGCCCACAGGTGTCGGGACTCGGGAGCCACTTTTCATCGAGCCATTCACCTCTTGGCACACCTTTCCACGAACTAAGTATCATTAGTCCAGATTTAGTAAATACCACAAAATACTGTTTTACAATATTTCATTGAATTGAGTTTTTCACCATCGTTACTCGATAAAACATGTCCAACAAATACAAGATAAATCTAGGTACATTTTGTAATGCCAAAGAACCATACTTTGGACCAAATAACACCGTGATCAAAAGAGGGTGATCCTTATGTAAGTCTTAAGTCTAACTTTAGCATGACGACACCGTCATCAGGCGTTGTACACTCGTAACAAAATTAAACAAAAAGTTTTTAATAAGTAACAATGTTGCAATTGTTTTTATATAAACTTATGTTTTGTTAAAATATTTCAAATTAACTGGATAAGAAATAAGTTTAACTTAAGCAAGAGTTGGTGTATAATGTTAAAACTGTTATGATTTAGTTAAATTAGTAACAGTTACGTATATTCGGTGCAAGGGTTGTTATGAGAAATTCTATTACATGCTTGACGAAGCTATATGTATGTATATGTATACCTCCGTTGGTTCATTGCCTGTAACCAAACGGCTTGATAGATTTTAGAGTATGAGATGGCGATAGATTTGTCTCGATCCCTAGAGTAATATACACATTTGATGCAGTCGAGTTTAACATTTTTTTAATTTTAAGTGACGAAGGAGCAGACGGCAGTAAGAGTCGAAGGGGTAACTTGTATTGACATGGCAAAAAAATCGAAGCTATGATTTGGTAGATGGGGATCAGAGCAAAAACCTTCCATACAAACCCAGATTTTATACATAAATCAATAGCTAGTAGAAATAAGTATTCAGTATTTTATACGAAGAGGAGTCATGTTCACCGAGTTCGTACCATATAACAAAATGTCGCCTCGAAAAAATACAGACTTTAGTTATTTTATTATACAAAATCATGCTTTTTATGACTAAGTTTCACTGCAATAATATACAGTATGTAACGAAATAGGCGTAAGGCCGTTAACTTTAAGCTACTACTCATCAAACTGAACAACTTTTGTTCCATGACTTTGCAGAAATCGCAAAAAAAATGTACTTTTCATACAAACTTGGCTCGCAAGCTGATCGATTTGTATGAAAAGTCCAATATTTTTTTGAAATTTCTGCAAAGTCGTGAAACAAAAGTTGTTCAGTTTGATGAATAGAAGCCCACCTTGAAGTATCACCTCATCTTTTTGTTACACCATGTATATATAATCAACAATATTTTTCATGAAGACAAGACTGACAAATGTGGCGCACACGTGCAGAGGCCACGTGTGCATTATGTAACGATGCAATGACACAGTACATTAGTCTCGCATTACGTACCTAGTAGGTACAGTCAATATATCTTACACGTTGTTAACTTTGTTTCACACAACACAAAGAAATTAAAGTATGTGTGTAATATATTACAATATGTAGTATCATATTTTTGCGTCAGTCTGTTACTGTTCCAAAAATACGATAAAATAATATATGTAATTTCGCTTTTTAAGCAAAAAGTAACTCTTAATATCACGTAGATTACGTTGACAAATCATATCGCCCCCACTGCTTATACAGGGTGTAACAAAATTGGTGTAGGACCCGTTAACTGGGGATTCTACTCATCGTACTGAACTTTTGTTCTACAACTTTGCTCAAATCGCAAAAAAAAATTGGACTCTTTATAAAAATTGATCATCTGTTTTGCCATTTTTGTATGGAGAGTCCAAAAATTTGTTGGGACTCTCCATACAAAAGTTGTTCAGTACGATGAGTAGAATCCCCCGTTAACGGGTCCTACACCAATTTTGTTACACCCTGTATAGACACACTGCCCTCATAAGAAAGAAAGCCGCAAAGTATACGGAAACGCTTCCTTATGAGGGCAGCACAGGTCACTTCCCACACCTCACGAAGTTCAAGCCATGCTCCACAGACAGGGGCCAAGTTCAGATTAGAGAAGGTGGTGGGGTTAGGTCTCGCTTATGAAGACACGGCGCGTTGCGCGGCGCGTCAGGCGTCGCGTCGCGCGGTCAAATCAAACATATTATGGTAATCTATGAGAGCATTCATGTAGAAGCGTCAACGCGCGCTCATGAACGCTCTCATAGATTACCATATGTTTGATTTGACCGCGCAACGCACCGCGTCTCCATAAACGAGGCCTTAGTGACCAACACCAGTGTCAGAAGTTTAAGACTACCTATAAGGCCTCTGACATGTCTTAACGACAGTTAGATAAGGTAGCTTTGTTCGATATGATATTTATACCAAAAAGTACTCGTTGATGTCTTTTCTAAGGACGAGAATAAATGTACAGTTTTCGTGAATTTACTCTGGATTTATGGGGGAAAGTTTTTCAGTCTTAGAAGCTCCAGTTCAAATAATTCCAACTTATACAGAGTTAAAATAAAGCTATGCCTACCTTCATGTTGACTTTAACTCATAAAATCGAACAACTTTTGTTCTAAACTTTAATGAAACAGCAAAAAGCATTTGACTTTTCATACAAATCGAAATTTTAATGGGTTACTCAGAATCAAATATAGAATATAGGGAAAATATTGAAAAAATCAGATCTTAAATTGTTTTTTTTTTCACTTTCCCATAATAAATCTGAATAGTGAATCAAGATTTTTTATGGGAAACTGAAAAAAAAATTGGAAATCGTTTTTTCATTATTTTTCCTGTATTCTATACTTGATTCTGATTAATCCTTGAAATTTCAAACGCACTTTTCTAACAACCTGGATATTCTTTTTGACACAAGAGGTATCTAATCAACTTCGTCTCAAAAAAGTCAAAAAAAGGCTTTCGTTTTATACGGGCCGTTCATAGTTCATATAGGCTATATTTTAGCTGTATACGGTAAGGTAATCACAGGACACATTTGAATGAAAGAAAGAAAAAACATTTATTCATTGATTAAATTCATAAAAGTACACAAAAAATCCTTTCGGACTGTTGATTCCACTGCTTGGTTCCACTGGTGGGTCCATTAGGATTTCAAAATACTCATGGTGCCATTTTAATAATGGGCCTATGCTCCTAGTTTTAATTAGCACATTTTTGGCCTACTGGTCCCATGTACATGTTTTAATGCAAACTTTTTTAACTAAACCTTTTTTATAACGTTAGAAAATAAATATAGAAACATACAGATCACAATTTTTTTTGTATTTACTAATATGTATTTATTCATTTAGTCGTGTAACTAAGTTCCTATATCACTAACACAGTTGTTGGCAGTCGGTGATATTATTGTTTTCATTGTTTCGAAAATAAAATGTAAGCGTAAAGGCATTTACGAATGCATCACATGCGCCGCCACGTGTATTATGCAACTAACATAATATTGTGTATGTAATAAACAAACAATAATGTTGTGTAATATATTTAATTATAATTATAATGTGTACTTATTTTGTTTGTGTGCGTTAGTTAAAGTATCAAAGATTTTATCTTTGTGTACAAATTTAAAATGTTTTTTATTTAAGTATGTATATGCTTTAATTATTTATTTCAAACAGTATTTTTTATACACATATAAAAAAAAATACTGTTATGCAAATCCTTATATTTAAGTATAAATAAATGTATAAGACATAAGATAGAGTTATCTACGAGAGCTTCAAGTCCACAGTTCGTAGCAGGCTCTTAATAAGAGGCAAAGTGCCATTGAAATTGAACACCCCACGAAAACCCAATCATTACCTACCTACATTCTACAATAAAAAAACCGAAGCTTCTAGAGTTCGACGTTATTTCAAAGACTTGTTACGAGATTAACTTCAGAAGTTATTCAAAGCAAAATTTCTTAATCGAGAACACTCCCCTTAGGGATGTCAAAACGTGCGTCCTCTAAAGTATTACGGAAAAAAAACTCCGTGGAAAGAAAATATTTAAACATAACTTTATAAGCTTTCTCCAACTTTGTAACAAAAAGTTGGGGAAACGTGACCTTACCAAGTTTCCTGGTCACGCAATCACGTGCCCGCGTCACAGGCAGTGCGGCCACTGCGTCATCGGGGGAAGTGTATACTGTAATAACTATTATAATTTGTTCCTTTGTTGCTATGTTAAATAACAGCTCGGTGGCTCTGCGGTTAGTAACTACGACGTCCGCCTAACCAGAGGTCTCGGGTTCAAATCCTGGCCAGTGCACTAATAAGTATTTCGAAACTTACGCGAATTTTCATACCGACTGCTTTAATTTAATTTCTAGTTGTGTATGATGGTCGCATTGCACACGTCCGTAGGTGTAAATCTTAAATGCCCTACACGTGACCAAGGGTGATGATAAGTGCAACACCAGGCAACCGCCGCCTATACCTTGCGGATAAGACGAATAAATTGTGCCACACGATAAGAGAGAGAGAGAGAGATGTTAACAATTAACAACGCATATCTTGACTGCTGAAGCGCGGGACTCATCCCATACCTCGGGAAGTATAGCCCATACTTCACACACGGTGGCTAAGTCCGGATTGGTATAGGTTGTGGGGCTAGTGCCAACCCCAGTCTTAAAGTTTTCAAGCCGCCTATAGGGACTTTAATATGGCTTGACGACTATTATTTAGTTATCAGTGCCTCCTAGTAGTAGTATCTCCTAGAGGGCTATGATAGAACGAGTTCTATACCAGTAATTACGTTGGCTATCTCACCCCACCCGTCAGAACCCAGCGCGCTGCTTAGCGCCAGGGCCAGGTATAGAGGGTTATTTTTGGACTCCCCATCAAAACTTTACAGTCTTCTTCTTCTTATCGAGTCCATAACAATCCTAACTAAATCGTGCTGGCCCAGAATTTAGCTACAGAATTAAGCTACTTAACAGTGGCTTCTACTCATGAAACTGAGCAACTTTCCCCAAATAACCAATGGTCAATTCGCAAAAAAATTTTGGGCATCTCCATACAAAACAGGCCAATCACGTGATCAGATTAGTATGAAAGGTCTATTTTTTTTGCGAATTGACCATTGGTTACTTGGGGAAAGTTTCTCAGTTTTATGAGTAGAAGACACTGTAAAGTTTTAGTGGGGGGTCTAAAAATAACCCTGCATAGAGCGACCAGTGGAACCCACCCAGTCGGGCCTAGCATAATAATAATAATATAATAATAAAACCTGGTAAAAAAGGTTTGTTCTACCACTATGCTGGAATCGCAACAAAAATTTGGACTTTTCCTTGCAATAAATCTCAGCGAATGTGTAACTTACTAGCAATCTTTGAGTATGACGCTTTTTTTTTAGATTTCAGCAGTCATTGTTACAAAAGTTGTTCAGTGTCATACATAAGCATAAGAAAATCTTTAAGTATAGCTACAAAAGCACATCCTAAGTATAGGTACCTAAGTATACATTCGGTATATGTATAGTTACTCTAGTTACCAAAAAAGTATACCTCACCTTTTTTTTTCAATACTAAAATAATGAATAACGCAACAGTCAGTATAATATTACGTATAATATATTTGTTTAAACATCTGTCCACAAAAACGTGATCGTTGAGCAAGAGTGCGACACTATTGTATTATTTACACAATTGCCGCTGTCACGTGACTTGAGGGGTTAATATTAGGCAAATATAAACTTGTAACCTGTAAGTAATAAGGTACACAAGAATTTTGATCTTTTGTACGTAGCGTAAATTATGCTGTATTAGTTTGTTTAGTTTTTTTGCGATGAATATCTCACTAATATTATAAATGCGAAAGAATGGATGGTGGTTTGTCTATTTGTTTGTATGTTTGTTCCGCTTTCACACCGAAACTACTTAACGGATTTGGATGAAATTTGGTAGGTAGGTAGGTAAATAAAGCACTCGGCTAACACATAGGATACTTTTTATCCCGGAAAACTTAAGGGTTCCCGGAGGACTGCTTAAAAACTCAAAATTGCTACTTCATCACTAGATGGCGCCACTAGGGTTTCTGATTTCTCGACCTTTTTATTTTCTCGAGTTTCGAGAATTCTCGAGGCCAACTTCTCGAGTTTTCTCGGGTCTCGAGCCTTTTATATAAACTGTTGAAATTTGTTGAAATTAATTTAAAAAAGCAAAATTTTTAATCTGATAAATTTTCTGTGATGAGCAGAAATGTTTGCTCTGAGTCTGGGTGTATAATATCTATATATGTATGTATTTAAATGTTTATGTATATCAGTCTCTGGGTCCCCAAGATACAGGGAATCCTAGTTTGGGACCAGATGACCGTGTGTGATTTGTCTCGGATATTATTATTATGAAGTTTATCATAATTATAATTTTGTAGTATTTGGTTCCTATTATTTAGGGAAGGAAAGGAACAAAAATTAAAATTTTCTTACACAGTAAAAAACTCGAGAATTCTCGAGTTCCGGTCATTTTTTTCTCGTCTCGAATGAGGCCAAATTTCTCGAGTTTTCTCGAGTTCGAGAAAGCCTAGGCGCCACCTTAATATTTCCTTCTCTCTGGATCCAGTTCTAAAGTCCACGCAGACGAAGCCGCGGGCGGAAGCTAGTGTTTAATATTCTTCAGAATTTTGCCGGAATTGAACTGTTATTTACTCGTCTGGCCAAACGAAAAGTACCTAATGTTTATGTAATGCATGTATCTTAAGACTGAACACAGCAGATGGGTACAATAAAGCTCAGAAAAGGATAAGTATGAATTTTCTGCATGAGGAAGGTATAAGGGTAGCAGCCCCAGTTTTTGGCTGGCTACAAAAATAAATCATAAGCATCATAGAGTAGATAGTTATCCCCCATTTCCTAGTATAATATTATAGTCACGGTGATTCACGAGCGATGTTAGAAATGTCAATAGCACGTTTTTGTTATAATTTGGCACAAACGGCGTCGTATAGTATACACGCCTATTTCGATCTCACCTTGACTTAGGAAACGTGCACCCAATTATAGCTAATGTGTATGATGAAATCCTATTTATAAGTGTTTATTACGCACATAGTACTGCAACGTAAGGCGTAAGCCACACGGTAGGGACAAAGAGCGAAGAAAGGAGTGGAGGAGAGGCGGCCCATACAAAGTAAAAAAAAAAAAAAAAAAAAAAAGGAAGTATAAATGTTTCAAAAGTGTATAGGACTATTTAGCTGGGCCTTCTAGCCATTATATTGAAGAACTTTTGTCTTACGTTGTTGCTGAAGTCTCAAAAAAAAAGGAAAAAAACATACAAATTAATCAGCAATGTTTGGTATGGAAAGTGCAAAAAAAATCGAAATTCAGTAAGTCGTAGAACAAAAGTTGCTCATCATGATATATGATGTAATGAAGCTTAGCTAAGCTAGTAAAAACTACACCTGATTTTTTTACATACATCGTATTGCATTTGCATTGCATAAATCGTAAAGTATCACTTCTATTATGTGCGCGCATTTTTTATACGAATTATGACTTTTTTTATTAAAGTACACGTCTGTGTAGACTATGCCTTGTAGTGAACATTACCAGTATAAGATGAGCGACGTTACAAACAAAGTTCCGTACAAACCACGGTCATACTATGATGATTATTTCGCTGCACAATAGTGTATATGTGTGTATGTATGTATGTAATAGGTAGGTGGGTGCACAAGACAGGAAGTAAACAAAAACATAATACAATATCATTTGCAATTGCGCAATTCTTATGTCGCAAGAAAATATTAAAATTAGATATTTTATGACAGCTCTAACAGCCACCGTGCACTATCGACTAAACGATCGGTCGGTCGATCGACAGTTTAGAATTCAATTCGATTATTCCAAGAATGATCGAGAATTTTCCAACACATTTGATTCGAGATTTTTCTTTGTTGATTCCTCAAGAGAGATCCTCACTCACAAAGCACCTCAGCCCGCACATGATTTAAAAATTTCCTCATTGGAGTCATCATGATCATCACTCACCATAATACTATTACTGACAACTGGCTCGATAAGTTTCAGTTAACATCGTCAGCATTTCGCAAAATTTCATATGAGTAAAACGAGTGTTAATGTGAGTATTTGTAAAATTAATAATTGATATACTTATTTCCATACCTTATACATTCCCGAATTATGGGAAGAGACCCGTGCCCCTGCAGTGGGGACGTAATGGGTTGTTAACATACTTATATCCAAGAACAAATATGATAATGTGGTTGCCGGCTTCCTTACTACAGCAGTCACTAGTTACTACGGGTACGGTATACAAATTAGGTAAATCATGTCATATCATATATTGTAGTTCTTCATAAACTTAAAACTGCTCAAGTGGATATGGCAAGAGCTATGTTTGGGGTTTCTTTATGTGATCGAACTCAAAACAAGGAAATCCGTAGAAAAACCATAGTCACCAATATATCTCACAGATCTCACAGATCAAGCAAGTTGAAGTGGCAAAATCTATGAAGGTCATAAAATTGATAACTGATAGAGAAGAAAAATCCTTGAGTGACGACTACAGTCCTGAAAATGTTATATTAATTCAAGAGCTTTATTTGCACTTTTATAGTTTAAAATATTTTGTTAATAGTTTTTTGGGTTTTTTATTTATTTTATTGGCCGTTCTCTAAGATGGACCGATAATCCAGTAGTCAGACTTGTCCTGTATGTTTTCCTGGCGTCTCTCTAGCCGCTGGATGGTTGTGGATCAAATCTTGCTAAGTTTAAATTTATACTAGAGGACTATGTTCAACAATCAACAGTAAATGGCTACTGATATTTATACAGGATGTTAAAAAAGAGTTTGAGATTTGAAGGGGTTACTCAGAATTAAGTATAGAATACAGGAAAAATTTGAAAAACTCCGATCAAAGATGTAGAGGAGAGAATCAACAAAGCAAGAGGTGTGTTTGGTCAACTCTCAAACTTTTGGCGCTCCAAACATCTATCACGTCGCACCAAAATAAGAATTTTCAACTCCAATGTCATATCTGTCTTGATATACGGCTGTGAGACTTGGTTCGTACGCCAGAATATTACGCACAGGCTCCAAGTGTTTATAAACAAGTGCCTCAGAAAAATTTTGGGTATTTTCTGGCCGGATGTTATTTCCAACAAAGACCTTTGGAAACTAACGAATCAACGTCCTATTCCAGTAGAGATCCTCGACAGAAAATGGTTTTGGATTGGTCACACACTGCGGCAAGATAACTCCCGTCTCACCAAGCAGGCTCTGTGTTACTCTCCTGCAGGAAAAAGGACTGTGGCACTGGAAGCCGCTTCTCTAGACAAAACCTGGCCGGAGATTGTCGCTGTCGCCGCCGATCGGAAGCAGTGGAAAGCTGTTATTGAGGCCCTATGCTCCTCGAGGAGTTAGAGGAACCAAGAAGAATAATATCGTAATTATTATTATTTTATTTAATACTAATGGGAAACTTGAAAAAAAAATTGGATCGATTTTTTTCAATATTTTTCCTGTATTCTATACTTGATTCTTAGTAACTCCTTAAAATTTCAAACGATCTTTTTTAACACCCTGTATAAGTATTATGATGTGCTGTTAGAATATATTTGAGTCAATTTAAACACTGCTGAGTTTCGTCAATGTTTTTAACAACATTATTAAAAATATATATTATTATTATTATTTAATTATTTATTTTTCATTTTAAATTCCTTGTGTGCAATAAAGCATTAATACAATACAATACAATTATTTTATAATAGTTTAAAAAACCTTCTGATTGATGTGATGATACTTTTAAGATACATATGGACATAGTTTCCCCAAAATCAATCGATCGAATTCCGTAGAGATTTCTCATCGTCCATAGCTAACACCTTCCCGCGACATCTATAAATCTCTCGCATATGCAAGTTCGTCGCAGGCGCACGCTTCAGTTCACGTGGTGATGGAAGTGTCGGTGCAGCGCTGCAGTGATGCAATACTTCCCCGTGGACTGTCGCGTGGAACATAACTGCAGTTTTCTTTGTTTATTTGGTTGAGTGATGAAAAAACTGGAGTGAGTCAGTCATGTGTAATAAACAGACGCAGGGGCTCTTGATGACTGTTGATATGGTTGACAGTAAGGAAACATCAAATATAGGGTTCTGAAATAACAAAAAAAATTAACCACAGTCTCTACTTTTATTGTTTCAAATATGTTCAATTCAACATGTGTTTTCCATTGTCATTCATTTCATTTTACTACATTATCAAATTCATTTGTTTACTTTGGTAAATGAGGTACATAATAAAGGTGTTTACATAGATTTACCATTACATTCAGTCATACAAGAGACATTAGGTACAATAATAAATAAAACATATTAAACAAGAGTTATCACTTATCAGAAAATAAATTCATTCACAAAATTTATTAGTTTTAAATACAATGACACTGAAATATACAGTCCTGTTTTATCTTTGTTTTGGCTATTTATTTTACATCCATCACCTATGGAGCCAAATATCATTGCAGATTAACCATAATCTATATGCCTCCAGTCACAATCCGTTTGTAACCATGTAATGTTCAATAATAGTAAGATTGTAACGGCTTTTCCAATAGAAGTATACGTTTTTAACTGGCTAGTTTATTTTGCACGTTATAAAAATATTTTAACGTAACTTCGTATTTCCTAATACGTTGCTAAATACTATGTCACGTGCGCCCATTCACCTCGCGTGTACAAAAATTGTTATAAACTTATAAACCATGGGACCGATATCAAAATTGTGCAACGTCAGTATTACTACTATACTACTACACACCTCACCACTACATACACAATGCTATTGTAACTGTAAACTGTAAATATTCACATGTACGCCGAACACATGGATACTTGGGCTGTGGTGTAATTTGGATTTTGTAGAGTCGTTTCCAATGATACCTATTAATTTAATTGGTCATTTCCAACTTTTCTCTAAGGTGTTTTCAGACGAAAATTAATTTTTTTCTTTGATTGCAATGCATATTTCTAAAACATTTTGAACGTTTTTGATGCTTCTAACCAATTATTTATGCGATGTAGCCGCTAGAACTAAATGAAGAACTGCAACCGTAACTATTGGCGACGGTTTCATATAAGAACTCGCCGCTTTATACACCCTGCTTTTCATCTAAAACCAGAAGCTGAATCTAATAAAAACAAAAAACTAATAATCCTCAAGACCAAGTAACAACAACATCCAACATCTGGCATTACATCTGGACGCTTTGAAAATTCGGACTCGGACAATGTCAATAAGTCCTTAAAGTCGGACTGTTGTTGTTCAATTATAGTACGTATTATAGAATACACCCAGGCAACTGCCGTCCATACTTACCCAGTAAAGGTATGGTTTATTGTGCCACTCGATAAGAAGAAGGAGAATATTGCAGATCTGAGGAAGCTCTATCCTTGTAAACATAGCACCTAGCGTATAGGCTTAGCAACATAGAAAAGAGATAAGTATTAAAACTTTTTCATGCGCTGCAATATGTATATTACGACTTTTTTTAGGCAAACAGATTCAGGCAGACAGATTAGTCAACAAAACGCTTCATTAGAAGTAGTTGTAGTAACACTCACTAGGCAATCTTGGTAAGCCCACTTGCATCTTCAGTATCATCGTCACCGATGGTGGTAAGGCTTACTAAATGCAGATAAAAAAGGTGCATGTACATATATTTACAGGCGCATCCTACGTATCTCACACACCGGATCACAATTTCTTTAACAGGGTTCCTATTGGTAATTTTTTTTTGTCCTGGGGCAGCTCTAGCGATGTCAATAAAACCGCATTGCATTTCTGTAGCGTGCTAGCAGACTGCACGTGGTACTACACGCCGGCCACTCGTGCGCAGTCGCGTGCCACTGGCGCGCCCGCCATGCGCACGCCGATAAACAAACGGAATGGGTACTAATTTGGTATGGTGCGCTGTCTGTGGGCTATGTGAATGAAGATAACTGGAGGAATACAACCTACCCCTCCGCGGAATCACTGCACTAATGCAACATATTTTTGACAAGGGATAGATATAAAGGTTTTAATGGGTTGACACAAAAGATCCCCTTATGTCAAAGAGTTGCTGTTAAGGCAACCCCATCAACAAGATAGGAAAAAAAAATGAAGACAAAAAAAAGCAAAAAAAACGACAAAAAGAAAAAAGAATAAAAAAAACAAGATAATGAAGACATGTTTTTCGAAAGGACTGAGATTGTAGTTGGTTGGGTCTTTACAACTTCACAGGGCAGGTAAGGCGAGTATGTAGGACACTCAGCCTAATAAAAAAACAAAGACATGTTTTGTGGTGTTCACATCTTATATGTTATGAGATGTTAGAGAAAAGGCTGGTTTGTTTGTATAAGGACACGATTCTAAATCTTTTATTCTTCTTCTTAGTTAATTGTGCCATACACAATTAACTGTCTAACCCCAAGTTATAGGCGCCGGTTGTCTAGTGTTGCACTAAGTTAATATGTATAAATCTGTAATTTTCATTTTCATTTTCATTGAATGAGATTTTTAGTTTTTATCGTAAAATATTAATCTTTATACATCCATTAACTGAATTATCCAAAAGAAATACGGAATCGACATATAGCTGTGTATGTACCTAGTGCGATTACAGATACTTATAAATTAATTTGGTAATCAATCGTTTATTAGCGTATTTATCAATCGTTTATTTTCGTTTGTTTGTAGTACAGTAATACACATTTAATAAGGCTTGCCGATGTACCTGCGCAGTAGACAATATTTTAATTACGCGGGAAACTGATGGTCCAATCAAGTAGCTTCATTGTCACCCGCTCTTACCCGTTCCGAAAATCTCTGCCGCTATTGGCTGATTGATTTCGCGCCTGATTCAATGAAATTGTCAGCTCTCTGTCAGAGAGCTGTCACCGTGCGTTGATTGTTTCGGGTGTTTCCGTCGATGTTTTTGTTCTTGTCTGCGCGAACGAAGATTACCGACGCGCCCATTTTTTTTGTGTACTACTGTAACAAATAAACGACTTATCTATCTATCTATCTAACTAATACCGCAGACCACGCTTTTACGAACTTCTTTCTGCAAGCGCTTAAACAGGACTTTTCACGCTCGGCTTCATTAAACTACAAAA
Organism: Coleophora deauratella; assembly: GCA_958295455.1. NCBI lineage: Eukaryota > Metazoa > Arthropoda > Insecta > Lepidoptera > Coleophoridae > Coleophora > Coleophora deauratella. The sequence continues at coordinate 4,337,581 of OY282413.1, forward strand.
TTTGATAGTAAAAATTTCAGTTTCATATATTCTGATAGATAGGTAGATAGATAACTCGTTTATTTGGTTTATTCTGGGTCCGAAAATAAAATACGAATTCAGTAAACAGAGCCAAGAAAAAAGAATTAAATCTTTCTTGTAACTCAGTTGAAATTATTTGTGTAAAATTTTAGATGTTTCATGTTTCCTTTTACTTCATCTTTGAACAATACAGCTCAAATGAGAAATGTTTTTATAAAATTAAAGATTTGAACTATTTAATTATAATTATTTTATATTGTTGTATTTTTTTAAATTCCTGACAGTGTGACATTATTTTAGAATTTTAATTTTGGGTGCATGTAAAAAAAATATTGAATATTTTAATATCTTATTCTGCCACAAGTATTTTAATATACTTAAAAGAAGATTTTAATTTTGGGTGCATGTAAAAAAAATATTGAATATTTTAATATCTTATTCTGCCACAAGTATTTTAATATACTTAAAAGAAGTTTCTTGCAATATAGAATTAAGAGTGCTTGTGAGATACTGAAATAAACATTTTTTTATTATTATTATTTTAAATGTTGCATGCCATTTCTATGGCAAATCATGTAATGTACTATTTAATAATTTAACATCTTCTGTCACCATGATTTAAGCAATAAATTATCATTTATCAAATGGTTGTTAGTTTTAACTTTATTGTACTGACAATGATTATAGACTTTGCCCAGTGTTGATAACAAGATGCATTTCATTCAATGTAATATGATAGTTCGCATGGCACGTTAAGCCGTTGGTGCCGGTTGCTATCGCTAGATGGCAGTCGTTAAGCCATGTCGGAGGCCCTATAGGTGGCTTGAAAACTTCTGACACTGGGGTTGGCCACTAGCCCCACAACATCCACCAATCCGTACATGGCCCCCGTGTGTGGAGTATGGCCTAACCTTCCCGTTGTATGGGTAGAGAGTTAGAGACCCATGCCCCTGCATGGGTTGTTTAATGGGACGTAATATGACTTGGAAAAATTACTTGTTTTATCATACAATTTTCAAACACGATTAGTTAGTAACTACTTGTTTATTTACAATTTTATATTTTATAAAAAATCAGAAAATACATTAAGAGTATACAAACTTATGTATAAGTAAATTACTTAGCTTATGCTGATCGTATAATTCTATACAACTGCGTTCTTTTCCATACAGATTAAGCAATTAACTAACAATTACAAAACACAATCGCAGTAATTTACAACTAAAATTCCACATAAAAAATAAAATATGATAATAAATATACTATATCAGTACTGAAAAACACAAACACATAGTTCTAATTCTAAATGCAGTTGCACTCTTATGCAATCACGTGGTCGGTCACATGCAGTTGCATTAATCTGCGATGCACTTCGCCGTGAACTTGGTACTAGATGCGATTGCGTAAGTCACACAACTCGAGTTAATATCATAAATACTAGCTGGCAATGTTTCAATTCACTGTAACTATGACATGTTTAATTTAATTCGGTTGGATTTTACAATAATTTTCTGTTTTCTGCTTTTGCAGAGGGTAAAAAAATCACTTACGGAAACTTTTTTTTTTTTTATCTATGATTTGAGTGCGTTTGGCAACACCTCACCTGATGTTAAGTGACGATGCTGCCGAAGATGTAGCACGCAAGCTCAAATAGTGCCTGTTCACTCGCACCTTGAAGATTCCTAAATCGTACGAATCGGGGAACACAGAAGCAGGTAGAGAATTCCACTCCTTAGCCGTCCGCATAATAAACGATGACTCAAATCGTTTAGTGCGTATAGGTCGAATATCTACAACATAAGGGTGAAAGCTCCCCCTACGCCTGCTAAAACTACTAAAACAGCAATTTCAACTTTTTTTTAACGGAGCACCTTTTTTGAATATTAGTCAGTTCGCAAAAAATCAACTGTCCATAAAAATGAACCCAAGTCCAAAGAAACGCAAGAGCGGTCGACGTGGAAATCCTTGGGGGAGGCCTTTGTCCAGCAGTGGTCGTCTTTTGGCTGATGATGATGATGATAAGAGTAAAGCTGATCTGAATAAAGTAAAACTGAGTCATCTAAAAGTTTTTTTTACGATTTTGGTACGGAATCACTAGAAAATATTTTAGTCTCGTGAGTAGAGACAATTCTTGGTTTGTTTTAATTAAACTGACTAATGGTACCATTATATTTTACTTTGAAGCTTAAACAGTACTTAAATGCTGAATTTTTATGGAAAGACCAAAATTTTAAAAAAATATATTCATTGGAAAAAATGTTTAGAATAAGAAATAGAAGTCGTTTAAAATGTCGATTACTGACAAAGTAGCATGCAGAGTATGAAAAAATAGTCGAAGGACCATTTAATTGAGGATTCTACTCATCAAGTAATGTAAGTAGTTTAGTATTCTTTATGATGTTTTCAATTTTTTTCGGACTCGCTTCATACAATTCGATCAGCTGTTGCGATTTCAAAAGAATCCTAGAGCAAAAGTTCAACAGTATGATGAGTAGAGAGAAGCCACAACTAATGGGTCTTACACCAAATTTTACCACACCCTGTATACGCGTTGCCCTTGCGACAAAGTCGAGGTCGTGTGCTAGTCATTAAACGGTGATAAACATACACGTGACACATAGACATAGACAATGTAACTGTGTAATAATCACAGTAACAGATAAACACATAATCATTGAAGGTTGCGCTTCCTGGTAAATGTTATGTAATCTGTCCAGGGCATGCAACATGCAACAATGTTGCTATTTCTTGATACTGTCTGAGAAAATCTACAGAAACATATTATGTACCTAATTTTAGGTAGGTATCAAAATTCATTGCTGGTATTACAAAAACATTGCATTCCGTTCAAATTCGATTCTACTTCACGCATGTTAGAAATTACACTTGATTAAAAGTAGTTAGTTATACATGATGTAATGAAAGAATGTAATAAATACTTCATGGTCCACTGAACTAAAACTGAACACCTTTTGTTTCTCGAGAAGTTGAAAATTCAACAGAATATCCGTAGAGGAAAATGTATACATCATAAAATCACTGCGTGCGTTCAGAATTCCAACGATATTTTCTGTTTCCTTTCTACTTAGTTAAGCGTCTTAAATTCAGAATTTATTGTCCTTCAAGTCTACACACAAGGCAAAACATAAACCTACCCTATTTCGATTTTTGACACAAGATAACTAACAACACTAGGTACAATAATGAGAAAGAACTGTACAAAAGATTATGTGCGCATTATACACTCATGCGCGACAAAATAACAATAACATTGTTTTTTTTTTTTTCAATTTCGTCGAATTAGCGTTTTGTCGAAGTAGCGTCTTATCGAAATAGTGTCCTGTCGAAGTACTGTCGTGTCAAAGTAATGTCCTGTCGAAGTTACGTCTTCCGAATGAGCTTTTATCGAAGTTTCTGCCGCTCCTCAATTATCTTTTTTTTTTATTATTAAGAACTTTGTAACTACATGAAACAATAAACGACATATCGGACCGTCACGCAAAATTAACGATGCTATTTTTTATTAATAGGTAAAAAGTCCAAAATGGATAGGTTCATGTGTCTTATGTCATCCGCTTTATTAATTTTCTTTAATTTCTAAACACTAAATAATTCACTGTTATACATAAATACATAATAAGACTTCATGTTTTCACTCTTAAATACATAAATACATCATATGACTAAATGTTTTCCTCTATTGCTCGAGCACTCACTCAATGTCAGCCATCAGGAAACAATCCAGCCTAAGATTATGCAAGACGTGTGCACGCGCGCAGTAATACAGCCTTCACGTGGCCGCAGGGGTCACCCGTGTCATTTTCCTGATCGAAGCCTTTCTGTATGGTAATTGGTAATCAATAGTCAATGCGATTGCTGCAGGTACTAAATAGTGATAATAGCGAATTACTGACCCGATAGCTTAATGGTTAGTGCTCCTGACTACTGAATAGATTCCAGGTTCCCACCGAGGCAGGGCAAGCATTATTATGAATAGTTGACATGGAGTTATTCTATTTTTTTATCTGTTTTGTACTTGGATATTTGTTACAGTGATTTGGTTTTATGATGTACTAGCGACCTGCCCCGGCTTCGCACGGGTGCAATGCATTATATACATATAAACGTCCCTCTTGAATCACTCTTACTATTTAAAAAAACCGCATCAATATCCGTTGCGTAGTTTTAAAGATCTAAGCATACATAGGGACAGACAGTGTAGTGATGTTTATAGTGAGTTACATATCACTGATTATTTACCCGAAACAATGTAGGTATCGTTGAGGAGCTCCGACAATAGGTAACCCCAGTGACCTCACCTAACCTAGAGTTTTTTCAGAACTCCTCATCGTCAACGATATGTCCAGTCGATTCATGATCTGGCCAAGCAATCTCAACAAAGTTAATAATTTTTTTGTGTATGTACGTACACGACACTTTTTGTGCTTTGTAAGTTACACTTAACCGTTTGTGCCGGCTGCTATCACTAGATGGCAGTCGGCTTCACTAGTGGCGGCTTGAAATCTTCTGACACTGGGTCTAGCCATTAGCCCCAGAGCCCCCTGCAAGCCGGCCTTGTCCCCCAAGTTTCCAGTAAGGTTGCACCTTCCCAAGGTATGGGGAGAGCTCCGTGTTGAGCAGTGGGGTTCTTCTAAAATTATAATACTATTGATGCAATAACTCCACTAGAGAGTTCATAAAGCATTTTCCCGTGGATTTTTTCATAATATACTACTAAGTACCACATAATACGTTCGGCTCTTAACTTCCAAGAACAAGAAAGATATTGCAAAGCGATAAAACGAAGATCTATCAAGGTTACAAATTAAATATGTATAGGCTGGTATGAGAAGTTGTAGTTCCTTCCTCTCTAAATGATCTTTGAAAACTTTACTTCCGGTGAGGACCAACAGTGTCGTACGCATGTCACATAAAGCCTTCTGTAGGTCACGAGTAAATGACACCTGACTAGAGTAACAATAAGAGTGTGAGGTCACACTTTCGATTCTAAGCAGAGTTTAGTTTATATACAAGTCTAAGGGATAAAACTATACTGCCTTGTTCCCCACCCTCTATCAAAACTTTTTAACCTATCTTTTTATCTATTTTGCAAAATTACAATGAAAGCGATTGAATAATTGGCCGTAGTTATTCCATAACGATCCAACTGACTTCAAAGTAAGTAAGGGCGCTTTTATTGTCATGCGGATTTCTGCCCGCCCGCAACCTATCGTTTCATTACATGCTTTTAGGGCCCTTTTATTGTCATGCGTGTCACACGCACGCGGGTCGCTTTGGAAACGCCGCACGCATGCGGGCACGGCCGCACGACAATAAAAGCGCCCTAAGGGATAATATACAATGTGTCAGTGACATAAAGTACATTATCCATTACTTACTTTAAAGTCAGTTGTATCGTTATGGCCTAATTACGGCCAATTATTATTGCAATATTACGTTGCTTTCATCAAAATAATATGTATGATCTCAAGTAACATTTCTTTGAGTTCCCGGTGTGGTTGCCGGGGGAATTCCAAACATATTTATATTTATACAGAATACAATACAATGAAGCCTTTGTCACTTTCCATCCTGCAAACTATCTCTGTGCAAAAATCGTGACGAATCTTTGCTCAGTTGCGGCGTGAAAAAAGGACAAACGAATAATTAAACCCACTGTAACATCTCATCTCATCTCATCTCACTAATATTATGTGAAAGTATGGATGTTTGTTTATTTTTTTTATGTTTGTTTGACCCACTTTCACGCCGAAAGTACTGAACGGATTTGGGTGTTTGGTAGGTAGATAAACAAAGCACGTACAAGCAAAGGCTTACCACGGAAATCTTAAGGGTTCCCGGGGGAAAATTAAAAACTCAAAATTTCCACTTCGTCGCTAGATGGCGCCATCTTAACATTTTCTTTCTCGCTTGACCCAACTCAGAAGTCCATGCAGATGAAGTCGCGGGCGGAAGCTAGTTACTAATATTAGTAAGGATTGGGTACAGTTTTTACCCTCATAAGTATATACTTAAAAAAACTTATTTATAATTTATGTTAATAAATTTATAAATTCCAAAGTTTAACATTATCGCATTGGATTATGAACATTGTAGAATTATAAATATTTACTTTGTATTTTTATCTCAAAAGTAATTTAAGCAGCAGAGTATTCGTTACGTAATCAACAAAACAGCATGGCCAGTTTGCTATTCTTAGGCCCAAGTTCACAATAGGCTGGAAACAGATAAAAAATAAATTGGCGTCTCGCGACAATTCTCTTACTGTAATATCTACTTTTGAAATTCCATTTTACCCGACTGCCCAAACAGAGGGTAACGTTTTCCGATTTTATGTATGCACTAGCTTCCGCCCGAGATTTCGTCTACGTGGACTTCAGAATTGGCTCCAGAGAGAAATAAAACATTAAGGCAGCGCCATCTGAGACAAAGTAAAAATTTCAGTTTTTAGCCATTTCTCCAGGAACACTCCAGTTTTCCGGGATAAAGTATCCTATGTGTTAGCCGAGTGCTTTATCTATCAACCTGCTAAATGTCATTCAAATCCATTCAATAGTTTCGGCGTGAGGGGTTGGTTGCCGGGACTTGTACCGAGCACACGTCTGCTAAGTTAATTTTTCAATTATTTCCGTTTTAGAGTAATTTCAACGTTATTTTTGTGATGGGGAAATAGCTGTGATTCCGATTCAGAGATAAGCGGTCATAAGAAGAGGATTAACTCGGGAGACAGCTCCGTTTTTCGAGTTCCAACAACAAACCACCACGTGGAGCGTCTTTAAGTGCCCATCACCCTTAGAGCCGTGCCTTTCACTTGACATTGGCGTTTCCGCCATTTTTTTAAATTGAAGATTCTCCCATTTTTCACTAGACATTGGCAAAATCATCTTTTATAAGATGTGGAATGCCAAATAGAAAAATACGAAGTTTCGGCGTGAAAGTGGAACAAACAAACAAACATCCATACTTTCACATTTATAATATTAGTGAGATATCTGTCTTATTTTGAAGTACAGTGTAGTGTGAGGTTTCGTTACATTTGGTTTGATCTCCATATTTACAGCTATTAGGCTACATTCTTCGTCAGCAATCTCGTTTATCGTTTGTTTTCAACTCGCTTAACGGTTAAGTAAGAATTTGCTCTATGACGTCCTTCCCCCTCCTATGCCTAGTTCTTCTTAATGATTTAATCGTCCTTCTTATGTATCTTTTCTCTCTTTAACTCAGCATTTTCACCTTTCAGTATATTATTAGCAACTTTATAATAATTAATATAAATAATTCTCAAATCTTTGATTCAGTCGGCAATAAAACTTATCTGGTTGAGTGGTTGCGGAGTGCTGAATGGAAATCTCTAGGGAGTAGAGATTATAAAAATGACTAACGATTTTCATTTTATCCTTCTAAATAAATAAAATAATTTGTTTAATTTTCACAAAATCAACTTAAATAAACTAAAAATAAGATAAAATTCTTACATGTCAGTGAAATCCACCAAAAGGCTTCGTTAATCGAACGAAATGCATGGAAATGTTTCTTTCTTTTATTGCAATCACTTAGATAACTAGTACAATAGGTAGTAACAAAACTCCGTGAACTCAGACTCGTAACCACAATTAGTTCTGAAACTTGTTACTTAAAATTCGAAACGCTAATATACCTATATTACGCAACCGCTGATAGGTACTAAATATAAATTTATTTGCATAATAATACGCGACGAATTTCTTACCCACAAAACGCTCTCGTATTCCGCCGATAGTTCAGAAACACGTTTCGAGTTATTACACTTACACGTAAGATAGTCACGTTTAGGAATTCATCAGTTTTTTGTTTAGCAATAAAATGGAGTTCGCATAGCTAAGATATGTAGGCGACCTTGTCCTTGCTAGCACATAAAGGTGTGTTATGTAACAGAAAAGATAAAGATTATAGGTTTTTTCCGTCGTCTAGGATTTGTAAAATAATTTCATTTTGTTTCAGGAATTGGTTATCGATTTTAGAAGGAACGTATTTAAATTACTTAAGGGGATGAATATACTCATTCAATCAATCAATTAAATATTGAATACTCTTGAATTTTAAAAACTTTCCCCAAGAACCAGTTAAAAAAAATGGAATATCCCAAGGATATCGATCAGTTGACAAGTTAATTTCATGTGACAAATAAAATTTTTTATCGGAATTTTAAAATAAATACAATAAATAAACACGACTACCAATAAAAAAGCTAACTAAAAAGTCAAAAACAAGTTGAACAAGTGAAATTCTTTGACCACAGAAAAAACACATCATGTTATGGTAGAATAAAGAAATTCACAAACGCATGCAAATACATACGGGTGATTTTAAATTTCGGGCAATATTTTAACTGTGGCGTCTACTCATCAAACTGAACAACTTTCCCCAAGAAACTCATACTCACAAAGCAAAAAAATTTTGGACTCTTCATACAAATCCGTCAGCTGGTGAACTTTGTATAGCAAGTCCAAAATTTTTTTTCTTTTTGGCCATGACTTTCTTGGGGAAAGTTGTTCAAATCAAACGTCGGATTGATCATTTTTGTATGAAGAGTCCAAAACATTTGTTGTTTATACGCACGACAAACATTACCCCAAGCTAATACGTAAAAATGCTCTTATAAATATATTTAGCTCGACTGTACAAGTAGAGAGTAATATTTTTCGAGTGTATTTATTTATGTATATCTATTGCATTGTACTGCCTATAGCCAAAACGAAATAACGGGGTTTAAAGTGCGAAGTTTTGTTAGATTTGATTACCTGACATAGAATATATTCTATGCCGTTGGGCTTCTTATTACTGTTTTATTCGTAATTGCCTATACCAGTGGCGTAAACAAGTTTTCACGAACTTTATTTATTAGTAGTTTCAAACGATTGGTTTCGATCGATATTCCTTTGTCGAAACTTTTCCTTTACATACACGTGTTACCTTCCTCACGTGATTTTCTATTAAACTCTAGAATACGAATTACTACATAGTGGCGTATGTAAAGGACGAAATAAAGGCGAGTACACATACATTAGCTGCAAATGAAAGAAGTTTAAGTCTCTGAGATGTTTTAATGTTTATAAGAGAAGGACAACGCTTTTTAGGATGTATGTATGTAAGTATAGGGTGCTCTCTTCAGGACTTAATGGGATTTCTTTCTACAGATGAATCTGAAAATTTTTTTCCAAGGAGCACGTAGTAAATTCGTAAAATTTGGACACTTTATATAAAGTTGGTCGATCAGTTGATGGATTTTTTCAATAAGTCCAAAAATTTGTTTGTTGGAGATAGTTATATGTTGTTGTTTATGTATATGATTTCTGCTCATGTTGGAGATTCATGAGCAGAAATCAAAAGTCATACTCTCAATTTATACACTCAATAAACATACTCAGCTTTTGGATAAAAATTAAATTGAGCGGTGAATTTTTGAGCTAGCTATTGTATACTGGCCCCTTAGTTGTCGAAACAATAATAATATTATGAGAACTAACAAAACGATTGTTTCCATTATTCAGGTAGCCCAGATCAAGGACAAGCAAAGTTTCTTTACAAAACAAATTGAGTTAATAATAAATTAATGGCTTTCAATTAATAATGATGGGGTAACAATATGTTTATGTAAGAGTTTATTATGGAATTAAAATAAACTGTTTTCCGAATACTGCTACCTACTTTGAATAAAATATTTTCATTTTCAATCTTTGATATTTAATGAAAAAATGTCTATATAATCGGCAAAAGCCCTGCTGATTGAACTTAAATAGCAACTTAATGGCAGTTAAAAGCGTAAATAAAAGAAGACCACCCAATAAAAACAATTTATAATTTATTTTTTAATTATTAAATAATACGTTATACGTCCTGTTCCCTTATTTATGTACTTTTTCATTTTTCTTCTGTATACTCTGTGTTAGCGTATTAGAATATTTGCTTTCTCTCCTTATTTTTGCATATTATTCTTCAATTTATTTTTATATACATAATTTTAATTGCTATTTAATTTCCTTTAAAAGGTACCAGCAAACAACATTTTGGAACGCCAAGTTGTTAGTAACTTTGGCACACATAGCAAAAATTTTCTTTTGAGAAAAAGTTTGCAAAATGTCTAAGTCATCATAACCACGTGGCAAGAAAACGTGCTTTCTTTGCTAACTTTTGTAGGCTTTCAGAAATTTTTTTTATAAACTTCTAACCCTTTCTGACCCGTCTATATTCTGAGTAGGATCCGCCCACGCAGCTTTTTGTACACGTGAAATATGTTTTTTTACGTAAGTTATTTTCAGCCCGTCCAAAAGCATGCAAAAAGTAACGAGTTCCAAGAAATGTTGGCCTTTATGCCTTTACAGTCCTTATGAAAAAGTCCATAGCAGGATAAAGGGAGCCAATGTGTCCTTAGAGGGCTCTTGTGTACCCTTCCCGTATACTTGTCTTAGTCTGACAGTTCATATTATTATTATTAAATTAATATTGATAAGGTGTTATTAAACTGGAAAGTATGGATACCTAGAGCAATCCTAAAAAAACATCTACTGACCAAGGGTTAACACCTAGCTTCCGTCCAAAGATAATTAACCCTGACAGACATTGTTTACTTTAATGTGATATGTGCATATGTAAACCTACGCACCTTCCTATAGAACCCCTAATGTTCCTGTAAGAATAAGAAAAGTATTTATTGCCAAAATACAACAATACACACAAAACTAAGATTTTTCGCAACTGCCCCAAAAAAGAAGTGTAATATTTTCATTGTTCATGTAAGTATACCGGTGATTATAAAATGTCTGGCAATATCTTAACTGTGGCTTCTACTGATCAGACTGAACGATCGAAACCAATCGATTGAAACTACTATTAAAAGGAATCCCCAGTAATATTAGTTAATAGGCAACAAATGTTAAAGGAAATAAATATTTTTTTTAATATTTTTTTTATAATAAATACATTTCGTGAAAACTTGTTTACGCCACTGGTATAGGCAATTACGAATAAAACAGTAATAAGAAGCCCAACGGCATAGAATATATTCTATGACAGGTAATCAAATCTAACAAAAGTTCGCACTTTAAACCCCGTTATTTTGTTTTGGCTACAGGCAGTACAATGCAATAGATATACATAAATAAATACACTCGAAAAATATTACTCTCTACTTGTACAGTCGAGCTAAATATATTTATAAGAGCATTTTTACATATTAGCTTGGGGTAATGTTTGTCGTGCGTATAAACAACAAAAGTTTTGGACTCTTCATACAAAAATGGTCAATCCGACGTTTGATTTGAATGGAGAGTGTGTTGTTGTTTGTTTAATGATTTGTTTTTATACACTGTTTATTGTACAACACTTCAGTAGTATTTCTATATAGTAGTATACAAGAAAGATCTGTTTTTCCTTTATCCTTTAAATAAATTGCTTACTATACTTCCGTGAAACAAAGTTCCGGTTTATAATCAATGATGTAATCTTACACTTCCTAGAAATATAATTACGGAATGAATATCATTACAGAACCGGATAATTATTTGACAACAAATTCGCACACCTAATGTTATATATGTATGTATATATTGGTAAAGGGGAAAAACCGCTTCCGATTCTAACTTAACAACTTTTTTATGTTACGACCAACAAGGAATTACCTGCATAAAAAGAAAACATGCAAACTTTTTTGTAATTGTCTCTAAATTACAAATTCGAGAGCGAGCGAAACGAGCTCAGAATGTTGGGGCGTCTCCTGACACCATAACGGTTTCTTCCAGATTTGCTAAACGCTGACTGTACTATTACATTTACAAGTTCCTTATGGTAGGAACTCTGTACTAGGAAATTAAATATGTGTTGCATCTAAAAAAAATGAAATAAAAAAGTTTTGACGTTGAGTTTTTAGGGTTCCGTAGCCAAATGGCAAGAACGGAACCCTTATAGATTCGTCATGTCTGTCTGTCTGTCCGTCCGTCCGTATGTCACAGCCACTTTTTTCCGAAACTATAAAAACTATACTGTTGAAACTTGGTAAGTAGATGTATTCTGTGAACCGCATTAAGATTTTCACACAAAAATAGAAAACAAAAACAATACATTTTGGGGGTTCCCCATACTTGGAACTGAAACTCAAAAATTTTTTTTCATCAAACCCACACGTGTGGGGTATTTATGGATAGGTCTTCAAAAATGATATTGAGGTTTCTAATATCATTTTTTTCTAAACTAAATAGTTTGCGCGAGAGACACTTAAATGGTAAAATGTGTCCCCCCCTCCCCTGTAACTTCTAAAATAAGAGAATGATAAAACTAAAAAAAAAATATGATGTACATTACCATGCAAACTTCCACCGAAAATTGGTTTGAACGAGATCTAGTAAGTAGTTTTTTTTAATACGTCGTAAATCGTAAACCGCAATTTACCTACAACGAACTACAAGAACTTTTATATTATGTTACTTGCTGCTACGGAACCCTTCATGGGCGAGTCCGACTCGCACTTGGCCGCTTTTTTAATTTGATCATATGATGTTTGGGCAAACATCGTATGCCCACTTTTAACGCCATATCCTTTTACAGCCTTATGGAATGTGCTAGTGTATTATTTTTTCAAAGGTACCTAGGTATAGGTATACATTTCTGCCTGGTTCGGTGAAAATTGCCTAACTGTCCGTCACGTGTGGTCAAAACGTGTATGTTACAATTCAGGCTAAAGATAGATCACGTTTTGTGTGCTGTATTCGGTAAGTAGAGCAAGTTTTTATACAAATATGGTTGTGTGTGTTCTACTGAAATGAATAAAAAATCTCCACAGCTATACAATCTCGAAAGCTCAACGAGATTCTGGATTTAGGATGTAACAAAAAAGCAAACGACCTAAGTGTACTTTATACAAAGTGAGCAAAGGTGAGCACAAGTTATTTATTTATTATTGTATTTGTTAATAAATCATAGAACAACTATGAATAAGAGCTTATCAATAGTAGATCTTAATGCAATAATTGTATGTTTCATCCAGCCGGTATTGCGTATCTTTTCTTCACCAAATTAGCTTTATAGATTATGGAATTGATTTCAACATCCGTGGGAGAGCCATGCTTCGGCACGAATGGGCCGGCTCGACCGGAGTGATACCACGGCCTCACAGAAAACCGGCGTGAAGCAACGCTTGCGTTGTGTTTCGCCGAGTGAGTGAGGGTACCGGAGGCCCAAACCCCCCCCCCCCCCAATGATAGCGCAGTTACCAAATATGTTACCCCAGGAAGGTACCAGCTGCGCTAGCGCTGGAGAATCCCTCTCTGGACGTCCATGCTCAGGATACAATGTGCCTGAGCCTGGACGTCCAGGCCGCCCCTCGTCGTACTCTGGGGGGGGCATAACAGCGCTCCATCATCCAGTTGCACAAGGGAAGGGCAAAAACACCTTGGCACCCCCTGCCACGCTGGCCGTGGACTTCTGCAACATCAGGGGCTTACACTCAAACATTAATGCTGTTCACTACCACCTAGAGACAGCAAAGCCGGCCTTGCTCTTCCTGACCGAGACACAGATATCGTCCCCAGCAGACACATCATACCTCTCCTACCCTGGGTATGGACTGGAACACACCTTCGTGCCTAGGGCTGGAGTGTGCGTGTACGTTAGAGACGATATCAGTTCTCGCCGTCTCAGCAACCTTGAAGGTAGGGACCTCTCCACCATATGGCTACGTGTAGACGGCGATGACCATCCCCGCGTCTATTCGTGCCTATATAGGTCCCATACCGGCGATGGCGAAACTGTGCAGCAGCAGATCCCATCCACTGAGATCGTGGTACTCGGCGATTTTAACGCCCACCACGCCGAATGGCTCGGTTCTAGCAAGACCGATCATGCGGGGAGATCTGTTCACGACTTTGCCCTGGCATATGGTTTGACACAACTGGTTACTACGCCCACGCGAATCCCAGATGTGAAGAACCATGAACCTTCACTGTTGGACCTTCTGCTGACTTCTCATCCGGACGGCTACCAAGTATCCGTTGACGCCTCACTCGGCTCTTCGGATCACTGCCTTATCCGGAGTACGGTGCCACTCACGTGCCCGCCGCGACCGCGAGTCCCTGTCGCCGTCGTGTGTGGCATTACAAGTGAGCAGATTGGGATGGGATGCGGTCTTTCTTTGCGACCTACCCTTGGGGGCAGGTTTGCTTCACGCCGGATGATCCCAACTTCGCTGCCGATTCTGTCGCTGATGTGGTGCTGCAAGGTATGGAGCTTTTTATCCCATCCTCAGTGGTCCCCATTGGCGGCAAACCCCAACCTTGGTTTGGTCGGTCCTGCAAAAAGGCTTCTCGCCGAAAGCAGGAATGTTACCAAGCCTGGGCAAATGCGGCGAAGATACGGGATGAAAAGACCAGCGTATTAAAAAAGGAGTTTAACTTTGCCTCTAGGTCCTTTAAAAGAGACATTGCCAGGGCAAAGTCAGCGCACATAGGCAGAATTGGCGAGAGACTAGAGCGTCTTCCTTCGGGAACTCGTGCGTTCTGGTCTCTGGCCAAAGCTGTCCAGAGGAATTTCTGCACGCCATCATTTCCACCACTGCACATGGGAAATGATTCATTGGCCCACGACGCAAAGGAGAAAGCCGATCTTCTAGGCAAACTCTTTGCGTCCAACTCAACGTTGGATGACGGGGGAAACGAGCCGCCGACCATACCGCCGTGCACGAGCTGTATGCCGGATATCCGGTTCCACCAACGCTCAGTGCGTAAAGCACTTTTTTCCCTCGACATTCATAAGTCGAGTGGGCCCGACGGAATCCCTCCTATCTTGTTGAAGGTGTGTGCTCCAGAGTTGGCTCCAGTTTTAACGCGCCTTTTTCGGCTCTCATACTCCACTGGCGTAGTCCCGAAGTCATGGAAGACAGCTTTGGTGCACCCGATTCCTAAAAAAGGTGACCGCCCGAATCCGTCCAACTACCGGCCGATAGCCATAACCTCCTTATTCTCAAAGATAATGGAGTCCATTATCAACAGCCAGCTCCTTCGGTACCTAGAGGACCGCCAGCTGCTTAGTGACCGACAGTACGGTTTCCGTAAGGGCCGGTCCGCTGGTGATCTTCTTGTCTACCTGACACATCGTTGAAGTCCAGAGTGAAGTCCAGTTCCGTGGCCATCTAGAGGGTAAGGCTAAATTAGCCTCGAAGAAGCTTGGTGTGCTCAATAGATCGAGACGGTATTTCACTGCGGCGCATCGCCTGCAACTTTATAAGGCGCAGGTTCGGCCTCATATGGAATACTGTTCTCATCTCTGGGCAGGGGCACCCTAGTACCAGCTTCTCCCTCTGGACCGCATTCAACGAAGGGCAACTCGAATCGTCGACTGCCAGGATATTTCAGATCGGCTTGACTCCCTGGCGCTGCGTAGAGATGTAGCCTCGCTCTGCATTCTCTATCGCATGTACAATGGGGAGTGCTCCGAGGAATTGTTCGGATTGATCCCTGCCGCCTCTTTCCGCCATCGTTCTACGCGACAACATATTCATCCCCATCACATAGATGGTTGGCAGTCCACAACTGTGCGTTTCACTAGAAACTTTCTGCCTCGCACAACCAAACTGTGGAATGAATTGTCGCCTGCGGTATTTCCGGACCGATACGACATTCAAACCTTCAAGAAAAGAGCGTACTCCCAAATCAAAGGCCGGCAACGCACTTGTGACTCCTCTGGTGTTGCGGGTGTCTATGGGCGGCGGTAATCGCTTACCATCAGGTGATCCGTCTGCTCGTTTGCCACCTCTGCCATAAAAAAAAAAAAACAATTCTACGCGCACAATTAGCACATATCCAGAGATGATTCAGCGTCTTCCAATAAGATAGCGGTAATGAGTCAGTTTAGGCATTTCCAAATGAATACATTTTGTTATCCTATTATGTCAGGAAAGCATGCCAAAGAAATCCGATAACATACCTAATCTGTACCAGTAACGAATGCAATCGAAGCACGTGGTGGCAATAAAATACGTGTAAGACGTATGAATGTTTGTCATACAAGATTATTATTATTATATAGGTATCTTTATTTATCTCCTTCTTCGAAGGGTAGGGGCTTTACATCCAGACACGCGGGCCTTAGCCAAACGTGAAAGGATCTGCATTTAAGATAGAGCTGGAAGTGAGAAACTTCCTAGTAATCCGGCAAGTGTTAAGCACGGTGGTTTTCTGTAGCAGGTGAGTGACATGGTTCGGAATATGTAGGCTATCGAGGCTATCTTTTAAGGTCTTAGGAATGACACCGGTAGAGGAGATAACTATGGGTATAATATGAACTGTCTGTACTTTCCACTGTTTTAATTTCTATTGCTAGGTCTCGATATTTGTTGAGTTTCTCGGATATTGTGGCCTGAATGTTGTGCGTATTTGGAATAGCAATGTCGATCAGGTATGCTGTGTTATTTTGTTTGTCATGGACTGTGAAATCAGGTCTGTTGAAATGGACTGTTTTGTCTGTAAGAATCGTTCTATCCCAATATATGTATTTTATGGTGGTTGTTTTCGTGAATAGTGGAAGGCTTGTATTTATAGTAAGGACCTTTTTCCTCTATGAATTTCATACTGTGAGCAATGTGTTGATGAACTATGGCGGCTACTTATTATTATCCAAATATTGTGGAAGTTGATTGAGGAGAAACGTTTTTTCTTGTTTACTTTATTTGTTTTTCTATAAACAGTTATTTATTTTTAAATTAATACTAGCTTTCTGCCCATGGCATTTTTTTTGTATTTGGTTGTCCCATGCAAACGACTTGAGAAATCAGGATAAAATATAGCCTATGTCCTTCTCTTCGTCACAGTCTAAGCGCATGCTAAACGTAGAGATTAGTTGAGTTGTTCAGGCGTCAAGAGCAAACAAACAAACAAAGACATTTTCACATTTGTAATATAAGCTACTAGAATAGTATTAGAATAGAAATAGTCCAAGAAAATGGGTACATTAAGGAAACGTAAGATTTTAACTTTGATAAAAAACTAAATAGAGATCTAGTTAGATCGTTTCCTTTCTTATATATTTTTTTAATATTCATTGTTAACCCTCGCCACTTATAGGGAGTTAAAGAAGTTCTGACACCATTGAGGATAGTTCAATGTCTGACACTGAGACTTGACCGCCAAGTTTGGCGTATGGGTTAACCTTTCCGAGGCACATGGCAAGAGAGCTGGGAAGAATCACGATAGTGTGGGGACAATATAAATTGCGGGACATACAACAGTTTCAAAAAAATCTTATAGTTTCTAAGAATAAACAGTTTCAAGATCAGTGTCTTGGACACGTGAAGGCCTTTCCGGCGGCAAGCGGCCCCGACCTTGGCCACTGCACCACTGGGTCACGTTTTCGCATTCCGCATGCATGGGGTTTTGATAACGCAGCGGCAGTTACTGCATTCCATTGAATACATATTACATGTTACATAGTTACTTTCTGTTTTTTTTTAATTTGTTAGTTTTTTATAACTTAGTTTTTCTTTCGTTATATTGTTAGTTATATAATAACAGATAGATAACAATAACAAACAAAATACATGAAAAAGAGCATAGGTAAATGTATAAGTGCTTTATTTCAATACTAAAATATCGTAATAACACATTAAAACCTTACTGTTTTATCCGTTATTCTCAAAGTGGTCCATATGTGGACCCCCATTGTTCATACCGGCTTGAACCCCTTCAATCAGCGATAGTTAAAAAACTGGGGAATCAATGAGAATCGAATGGGGGTCTATAAGAGTAGATTCCGACTACCTGGCTAAGAGACGTAAAATTGACTTCTGCACATTCACGTACTCACACTCTTCGTTCAATTTATTTAAACTTTCATATTCCCATAATATTATACGCTCCTTAATTCAAAATTTACCAACAGAAATTATAAATACGATGATGGTTTTTGATTTCCATCAATATTAACACATTCTCAACCACATTGTCACTTTCCATAAGATGAGATATAATAAACACTCAAATTACTAAGAAATAAATAAAAAACGGTTTATATGATACAAGTCGCTTCAGATAGTAGTGATTTGATTACATAAAACATAGTACCTAGTACTAGTAATATCCATGAAGCCATTATGCTATGTAGCAACAGCAACATTGTAGGACTACTGTAAGTATTATCATGACTTCATGAAATACAAATAAGTTCGCACGAGACCCGTCACGTTGTCCGCCTTTACTAATACAATACATTGTGTCACGGCCAATGTCATGAAGCGGTCAAACTGTGGACATTGACTTTTGAGGAAAATTCTGGAAAAAACAAAAATTAAAAAGTTATACAATAACAAATAAATTATACAAAAACCTCATAAAAATACATAGATAATTATAAAGTTAATGTAGGTAAAATGAGTGTGAGAAAAATAAGTTCAAAGGAAATAGAAAATTAGCTATCGAACCGGATACTAAAATAATGTAACCAATTAAATTAGAAAATCAATTTATTGTATGTGTTTTGAAAATATTAAAATTCATATGAAATTATAACGAAGACAATGACATGCTTTTTACAAATATTAAGGGTATAATTTATTTTGCAAGAAATTATACCTTCTTTACACATTATTATATTTTTAAGACCTTTCACGTGCTTTTTAAGACTAACAAAATAAAATCGAACAAATAAACTAACCAATTTTACCAAAAAAAAAGAACAAAACTAACCTAACTCGCATTCCAAAATCCATCAAGCCGATCTGCTTAAAACAAGCTACAACGAAGCGGACATACCCACTCCTCCAGCATCGGGTAAAACACACTCCTCCAGCATCGGGTAAAATTAAGCATTCGGCAGGTCGTAAACACCTACATCCATTCACCCTCGGACCATGAATAGAACCACTTCATATATTATGATGTACATACATCACGACCAAATATTAAATTACTATTCTCTCACGTGTTTTGGTTTCTTTCTAGAACTTTTAACATATTTTGAAAGTTTATGTGCTGTTTGAAAATATTACTCCTGGAAAATTTAATAGGGTGTTCTTCTACTCATGAACCTGAACTATATTCTGTATTTGCAAAAAAAAGTACTTTTGTATGAAAATTGCGAATTTTTTTCTTCACTATAAGGTAGTCGAAGATGCGGTACAGTGGAAAAAACCGCAAGCGAACAGTAACTAAACTAAAAGTTTAGTTTAGCTGGGATAATGCTAGGTAAAATAAGAAGTAAGTTCCCAAAACAAAGTTGTTTTTCACAAGTAAGAAGCCTTCCATAAAATACTTTAACTTCCTGCAGGTTACAAGGCTTTAGTTATACATAATTAGCCCTTAAAAGTATAAATAAAATATAAATACAGGATTCTAGTCATGAAGATGAAAAGAAACTGGAAAAAATGTATTTCACATACAAATTAGTAAGATGATGGACGAATTTGCTCGGGGAAAGTTGTCCAGTTTCATGAGCTGAAGCCCCAGTTACGGGGCCTAAACGATTAAATTACAGCCTGTATTAATAAAAAATACTTACAATAAAATTATGCGTAAAACAATACAAATGTTGACATAATATGTCCGATTGATAACACTAGTGTGTATTGACCGTTCATAGATACCTATTGTTTACCTGAAAACAGGGATATGTGAATAATATACATTGTAAATGATAGAATGAAACGAGTAATATAAGTACATTGAGCTGAAGTACAGTTCAACACTGTAGTAGCTAAACAACTAAACAATACAAGCAGACAACGTGATCGCAACGCACGTGGCCGACTGTACACGTGATAGCGATTTTGAAATTACGTGAGGCGGGAAACCGCCGGGATTGAGCGCGGGATTTTGTGGCGTCCCCGAGGGATTTTTCGTTTGCTTGACGGTTTTGGTTCTTACATCTAGAAATTATAAGTACTAACAGAAGTAAATTTATATAAATCAATCTTATGTGCTCTATATTTGAAAGATATTAGCATAAAAAGCGCAAAAAAGCATAAACGCCGTAACCCACAATATACAAGCTTGACGTCAGAGACGTAAAAATTTTGAGATTTTAGAAAACAATACAATTTGAAAGCTGTGTAAAATTTTCTATTACTCGTAAAGCTGCGGGACCGGATCATTCGACGCATTTTTTATTCTGATTCAGAATTTACGAAAAAAAAGTTTTTTGCCATATTCGTGGTTTACAGTGTTCATGTTTTTTTGCTGTTGGCATCGTTTTTCTTTAAATTAGCATCATAAAATTAATGAGATGAACAAGATCAAGTCAGACCCAGTTCTTGGAATTTGACAAAAAACTATAGTAACAATCAGTCGAAAAGTACAACCGAGTCACTGAAATTTTCGGAAACAGACATCAGATGTCATGGCATTGAATGCAACTGACATGATATGTGCCAAAGCTGTCAAAAATACCACACCCGTCAGTAAAAACCACGACGAAACCTGCTTTTAAGTTAAAAAACAATATTCAAATGGGGCATGCCATTTTAGAGCTACAATGCCCCAGCTTCTGTCCCAGACACAACAACACACAACAAATATAGGCTACAAACGTACAGCACTCCTCTTTTGTGTCGGGGGTAGAAATGTCAAAATCTATTAAAATCTTACAAAAACTACGAACAACTTTAGTGATAGTTACATACAATCTCAAGAAAAATCTTATTTATAAAGGGCCAATTAGGTGACCGATTTGTATGAAAAGTTCAGTTTTTAGGGTTCCGTAGTGAACAAGAAACCCTTATAGTTTCGCCATGTCCGTCTGTCTGTCCGCGACTTAGATCAGAGACTACGTATTAGTACTAGAGAGTTGTAATTTGGCACGGATATGCATATTAATCACGCCGACAAAGTGGCAAAATAAAATCTTGAAAAAAAATTTTGCACGTGAAGTGAGAATGAATTATTTTTCTCGTCAGACAGATACGGACATGATGAAACTATAAGGGTTACTTGTTGACTACAGAATCGTAAAAGATTGCAGATCGGATTTTTTCAATATTTTTCCTGTATTCTATAATTGATTCTGAGTAACCCTTTAAAACTTCTAAGGCACTTTTTTAACACCCTGTATAATATCGCTTTACAAATTACCTAAAATGTGATGTAACATTGGTTAATCACGCCAGATAGATAGAACAGTGACACAATTCCGCCGCCATCGCTCCAGTGACCCAGTTTACCGCTGATAGCGGAATGAGACGCCAAGTGTTCATACGAAATTATTTCAGTTAGGTATGTTTTGTAATGCCTTGATAAGGTGATAACCTCTTTTATTTTAGTAGCGCACGTGTGGCTAGTACATTGTTTTGTATTATTTAATTATTATGTATTACTTTAATGTTATTTAAGTATCCAACATATTTTTAATGGGGGATGTGAACCTATTGTACTATTCAAACGCAAAATCAAAGTGTTTTTTAAATACGTCAATGCCTTACACATTCTTTGAAATCGTCATTTTTTCTACCTAATAGTATAAAGTCCCTACCACGCGGAACTTATACACTTTCGGGTGCTTTCGGGAAGTGTTTGCGAAGCGAGGAGAAACGTCGCGTCAAGTCCAAAAGAAACTCGCTTCAACACATTTTGAAAAAAAAACTTAAATTGTAATGAATGTCAACCATAAAATTATAAACTGGAGGATCTATACCTACTTGATCTTCTACTACTTGTTAAATCAACGTTAAAAAATTCGAACTCTCCTCAGACTAAATAAAGTCTTTTTTACATAAGAACTCTATAAAAAAAGGAATCCGACCATGACTTCAATGGAGAATCCAAAACATTTGACCTTTATTTGTCGCTAAAAGCGATAGAACAAAAGTTGTCACATTTGACCCATCGCATCTACCATTAAAAAAACACCGTGTTTATTTATAATAAATACATAAATATCTAGGACAAATCACACACGCCTTAGCGTATTATGCGATTTTACATGCCTTGTATTCCTTAAGATCGAATATAATTACGCCTTGATTACGCGATTATCCGTTTTTTGTGAAATAACGAATTAACTACGTGAGTTTACAGTGACTTGTGTATTTTTATACAGACAAGTACCTTATCTACCATTTCAAAAAATTATGATAGAGGCATGTTCCCGGGCGTTCTAAAACTTGAATTTTCTAGAAGGAACATCCCTTAAAATCCCGGGACCGCGCCCCTCACTGGCTTTATATAACCCAGCTACACAAATATACTAAATGGCAATTCGAAATTTCGAAGAGAGTTGTACAAAAGCCTTAAGCCGCAAAAAAAACCAGAAAAAACTTTCAGTTTCAAATTAAAAGTTATTCAAAGTGAAGTTTTGTTCGGTTCTTGAGAAGTTTCAGTTTGGAAACTCGGTTGGCATGTGACTCAACTCTCACGTGGCCTTCGGATTTCGTCCTTATACCCCATACTGCCCTCATAACAAAGAAGGCCGCAAAGTATATTATGAAAAGAGCGTACTCCCATATCAAAGGCCGGCAACGCACTTGTGACTCCTCTGGTGTTGCGGATGTCTATGGGCGGCGGTAATCGCTTACCATCAGGTGATCCGTCTGCTCGTTTGCCGCCTATCACATAAAAAAAATGAAGTGTCCGTATACTTTGCGGCCTTCTTTCTTATCAGGGCAGCATATTGGTCACATTGCCTTTTCTAAAGCTTTTGTATTTTTTTGTAATTCTCCTTGTTAAGTCTGTAGGTGTTTCATAGAGTTACTAGTCTTTGGCTTTTCGAACTTAGATTTTTTTGCTATCTTTACCAGATCGTTGGAAAATGGTTTATTGTCGCTTCGCTAATACTTTGTTTAGTATAAACATTTAATGTGGTAGGAAGTTTTTACTAAGTAGAGAAATATATAATTTAGATTTTGACGACTGTGTAAGTTAGCTACTTATTTACTAAGCATGAGATTTAGAATTTTTTTCAGTTTCTGTCCAAGTTCAGATTGTTTCACCTCTTGTTCATTCTTGCGTAGTCGTAATAAATAGCTAGCTCTACCACATAAACAATTCCTTGAAGCTGTCACTTCTGTTTGTTACTGAGCCTTGCAGGTTTTTGTGATTCATTAGTCTTAGCACGAGAGGGTATAGGCCTCAGACTAACATATAAAGTCTTAGCTATACTAAGACTTTATATGTTAGTCTGAGGCCAAGCTGAATTTTATAAGACTATCAAATAATTTAATATGACATTTGTCAAACCAGAAAAGTGGTGACTGGATAATTTTCATTTATCGAGAGAGATTGTGTTGTAAACCCTTTTCTTTTTCAATCCACTATTGGTGAGCTCTTGGCATAACTCCCAGATGGTTAGATTTTGTATACAATACATTTTAACAAAAGGTCTAATTAAATAATGAAACCGATCAATTCGACAATGAATTTTTAAGAGGATATAAGCACCTCCATCTTATGACGAATAAATAAAATCCAAATGTAGGTACTTACAGAAATTCGCGGAAATGAAAAAAACATACTAGCCAATTCCTGTAACAAACAAACCACTATAATAGATGTTTTTATTCGTATTAGTACACACATTATATTAGTACGATAGAGTTATACATATAATAATATTAATAGTATATATACTAATGTACAGTTGTAGGCTGTTTGTAGGCAATATAGATATAGACAAACCACACTATAGACAAGTGTTACGTAACGTGACCTTGCGTTACGTAAGAGAACTCACGTGTTTTTATTATGCACGTGTGTCTGGCACGAGAACTGGCGGGAGGGCGGTTAACTATTATGGGTCTTGTTGATGTTGACTGTTATGTATGACAATGTATATTGCATTGGCTGATTTCTAGAATCTAGGAAAATTACGGGTAGAATATTCAGACATACCTCGGACACTCATACAAATGTCGCGGTACTGTAGCCTACTCTACAACATCAAAATTTGACGTTTATAGTACAAACTTAATTTAATGTGTGTGTTGCGTATGCGTGCTTGCGCAAACAATAAGCGTAGGATCATACCAACACGGGGAGGTCTCTTTTAGAGAAGAGCAGGGAGTGTCCATATGTCACCAGGAATCGAACCCACGATCGCCTGATTTAAAGTGGACTAACCACTACACTACACGGAGGTTTTCAACATTATCTATTTCTAGGTTTATTTTTCACATATTATGTATGATGCTTGGTCGTAAACTCATTTTAAAGGCATTAAGAACAATATTGAATACAGAATCGCACATAAGCATACGCGTACGAGTACCAGTATGTTCATGGCGGTTTGGCAAATAAATATGTACTTCGTATTTCCAGACGTCTGGCAAAGCTAGCGAAATAAATAAATATTACATATTACGAAATTCTTGTCAAAAGATATCAGGTCACTGATAAAAATTTTGATAGTAGTAGAAAAAAATATTGACGATTTAAAAGCATGTGTAAAGCATCTACTTAAATAAAAAACATTTTGAGTTTTTTTTTTATTGATATAATTTGATCTCTCTTATTTTGTCGTATATCGTCACCTGAGAGTGAAACTTTGGGAACGCAAAATTGCTAATTTATCCCTTATGTATGACTATATTCGTAGCTTTTAACGAATTTAAGACAACATTTCGAAATGAATTGTAGAAGCATTTGAACTCTCGTTTTTGCTAATGAAAACACATATTTGACAGACTCGGTGGCTCAGTGGTTAGCGCTCCTGACTACTGATCCGAGAGTCGTTGGTTCGATCCCCACGCAGGGTAAACAATTTTGTGATGAGCAGATTTGTTTGCTCTGTGTCTGGGTGTATGTATATCAGTCTCTGGTTCCCATAATACAGGGAATCCTAGTTTGGGGCCAGATGACCGTGTGTGATTTGTCCCGGTTATTTATTTATTTACATATAAGGAGACAAATTGTAGCATTAACAATTTTTTTACGACGAGGTTTTTCCTTCCTCCTGAAAAATTACCCTTTCCGCATATACGAGGTTTTCACTCTCAGGCGACGATATATCATTCCATTCAGCGAGGGCCATCCATACTTCATGTACCGGCCGGCGTTGCCTTTTAAGAATCTAACTGTCCCATCACATCAGTTATAGCAAGTCATTTGAATTAACTTATATTATAATCTATGGGCTATGTCATTTACAAACTATTTTATTGTATTTAAAGAGTGTGAGCTCGCCAAGAAGTGCCGTTTAAAATTGTATTGACGGAACTCCTATATTTTTTACGAGGTAAGCAGAATGAGTACTGATCCTGATAGTTAACTGCTAGACATGTGGGCTACTCTTTATCATATGTCAACAACAACAATTTGTTCTAAAAATATTAGCAAATAAGATTTTCGGCAATATCAAAACGTTCCAGCTAAAAAATTGTGAAATTCAAAATATTATACAGAATGTAAGATTATGTATTTTGTCTCTTCATAAAGAAACTGATCAGATCACCTTAGTATGGGGAGTCTATTTTCAACTCTTATGAAGCCACATTTTTGTAAATTAGTAAACAAATTATGTAAGTTGTTTACTACGAGAAGAAGCCCTTGTTATCTAGTACCACGCCTATTTCGGTACATCTGTATAAATGTACCTTTACAGCTTAGTTCGCTACGTATCTGCGCATTCGATAATATTGTAACAAAGGTAGGTCATACTTATTATAATTGCGCAATAATTTACCCTTGTTTAGGATTTTACATCAACATGGCGCATCAAAGCAAGCTTTATCAGTTCCTATTCATTCAAAACAACATATGAATCATTTTGAGTACCTGCCTATACCTAACAAAAATAGAAAATTTTAAGTGAGATTTCTTTGAAACGTAAAGAAAAATAAATACTTAAATAAATAAATATCCGGGACAAATCACAAATCGTCATCTGGCCCCAAACTAAGATTCATTTTACTTTGGGAACCAGAGACTGATATACATACACATAATAAAGGGTCCTTCTGAAATACCTGAAAAAAAATTAATCACGGCTTCTAAAAATTAACAACTTTCCCCAAGGAACCTACACTCAATTGTAAAAAAAAAGTTGGACTTCCCATAGAAAATTAGCTGTTCCGTTGACCAATTAGTACGAGTATGAGGACTCCAAAAATTTTTTTGCGAATTGAGTATAGGTTCCTTGGGGAAAGTTGTTCAGTTTCATGAGTAGAAGCTGTGGTTTAAATTTTTTTAGGTATTTCATAAGGACCCTATATACGTTTAAATACATACATGTATTTAAACGTATATAGGGTTCAATTTCACAAAAATTTCTGTGATGAGCAGTAATAATATTACTGCCCTATATACGTTTAAATACATACATGTATTTAAACGTATATATGTGTGTATTTTATATTATATAGATATATTATATCTATATATATAATATGTATGTATTTAAACGTATATAGGGCAGTAATATTATTACTGCTCATCACAGAAATTTTTGCCCCGGGTGGGGATCGAACCCACGACTCTCGGATCAGTAGTCAGGAGCACTAACCACTAAACCACCGAGTCAGTCAAAAGAAATAAATACATTTATTTGACTGTAAATAAAGTAGTAAAATGTACAAAGAATCAGGCTTACAAATCCTTTAATGCCAAAAAGGCTGGCTATCAATAGCCAATTAAAGTGCAAGTTTTCAGCTGGTGCCTGTGCTTTATGTATGAATTTAAGGATTCATAGAATGCGAATATTTGTAATATGTCTTAATTCTATAGTGTCTTATATAATTTTTTATGTTGACGAATATAAGGTCTGACAAAAGAGTTTAAACTATTCAACCTGAGGTTTCTACTACGATACTTAACACGACAAACTCATTTGCAAAAAAAATGTGACTGCCCATTCAAAGATGATAAGCTTACAATATTTTTTCGTAAATTGATTATAGGTATCTTGGGGATAGAAAGATGTTCCGTTTCATGAGAAGCTTTAAATATGCAGTTCCAGTTGAATTTGTAAGACCTTATACATATATTTTTTAGAAATCGAAAAAGTTTAACGGTTCCTTATAGACATTTGCCTAATACAACGTTTCTTTTCAAGAAGGCATGCCTCAAATGAATTTATTACGAATTTCCGTAACATTCTGATACGGATGTGAAAGAAAATCTTCAAAATGTCAAAAACTACATTAACGTACTACTGCGTACGAGTATGTACATACGATAGGTACGAAATTTCATGAATTTCATTCATAACCATAGCCGGATATCGGATAAGAAATCAATACAGTTGTGTTTGCGAAATCATTCACAAATGCAGTTCTTTTTTAGAAGCTATGTTATGTGAAGCCGTGGTTACTCTCGATCCTTTTTTTTTGTAATGATGAATGAAAAGCACTTAAACGAGCGTAGGTTAGTACTTACTTGTTGTTATAAAAAGAGCGAATCTGGTAAATATTCAACAAATCGTAACTTCTTTTAACAATGAACGGAAATGGTTTTCTTATCAAAGACGGGATCATCCGTAAGCAAGGTGACGTTTTTGGCGCACCGTAGTTTATGGACGAGGCCGAGGGTCTGAGAAAATGGGATGTTGGCTATTTTAAACCGATTTTCAGAAAATGAGGTCCTTTATTCGACTGTGTTTTTGTTGGGTGTCTGTTACGCGGTAACTTCATCGTTGGTGAACCGATTTCAAAGATTCGCTTTACAAATAAAATAAAATAAATTAAATTCAAAATATTTTTTTATGTATGTCCTAGTTCAGTTAAAATTTCAGAAGGTCATGTCCATAGCTATACAGCCTTTTTTCGTGATATGATAATGTTATTATGAAATACCTATATAGTAACTATTGGTATGTTTTTATTTGTCCTTTTCCGATAAAAGAGGCCATATCAGTACGATATTGGTGCGGTGAATCATTTGGGTATTTTAATATCACCGCAATTACGCATGTCTTCTGTTTTCATGATTTAAAAAAAACAACTGACCGAAAGAGATCTGGAATTCACAGTTTTATTTGGAAAACCCGTAGCGTAATTTTTCTGTAAATTACGCTTAATAAGTTTCAGAGCAGGAATCTACCTAACGCGACCATTTCCCGTCTTTTTTTCGGCCTTTGCCCATACCTTGGGATCGTTAAGACTTAATTTTACTCCAAACACAGAACTCAGGAGCTAAGTCCGGCTTGGTGGAGGTAAATAATAATAATAATAATATCTGGGAAAATCACACACGGTCATCTGGCCCCAAACTAGGATTTCCTGTGTCTTGGCAACCAGAGACTGATATATATATACACATATACTTTTAAATACATACATATATAGATATTATACACCCAGACTCAGAGCCAACAATTCTGCTCATCACAGAAAAGTTTGCCCTGTCTGGAGATCGAACCCACGACTCTCGGATCAGTAGTCAGGAGCACTAACCACTGAGTTACTGAGGCAGTCGAATGAAAACATACGTTGTGGAGCCAGTGGCCAAGCCAAATGTCTCAAGTTTTCAAGCCGCCTTATAAAGGCCTCTAAAACGGCTTAACGACAGCCGTTTAGTGATAAAAATAGATTTTCAGTTTTATTCATTTTTATTTATGACAAAATACAATAAATTGAACACATAATGCACAGTGTAACATAAACGTATTTCAGTTTTGCAGCACACCGTGGTCCATCGTGTTTTGCGATGTGTTATACATAGTAGGTACTTAAGTAAGCAGGTAGTTCGCTCGCCTCTGCATTTAAGTTAATGTAACAACTTACAATTTGTACGAGAGAATGAATGTAAGACTGAGTGAAGTGAATGCTTAGTGAATGAACGTTCGTTAACTGTGGTTAATTTATTTTAATAACCTATTAATCTGTAACTTCTTGTAATTTTCAAAGTGTTTTTGACTTATTTACCGTACATTTAATTCATAAGAAACTACAGTAAGTAATGAACAAATATTTTTTTAAATAAATTATTTTGTGTAATAGCGGTTCCATGTATTTCAAGAAGTTGACTGTTTTACTTTTGGTATGACTCATATTTATAATATTGTATTATTAAAATAATGTTAGTAGTTAGTAATTCTGATAAAAGCATCGTCAGATTAACATTTTAAGATTGATTCACATAAGAGTTCTTCCGCCTCCTGCCTCGCATTTCCAATGAGTCACCTTCTCGCTTTGGCGCCAGCGACGACGTCGTCGTCGCGGTGACGCAGCGCCATCTTGGAATTCTCTGTTTTTTAAATTCACTGTCATTATCAAAGATTCACACATCATTATGATATGACATTTACATAATGACTATGTATTTATTTAAATTGGTTAAAAATATTGAGATATAAGAGTTAAATACTTACACATTTACTCAAATGTGCACTGTAAAGTGTTTTTAATTTGTTAGTTGTCTACAAATCGTTCTTAGTAGTTTAAGCACAAATTTGATCTCAAATATACGAGTATTTTTTAGACTTAACAAATACGACACCCAGGGCTAAAATAACAACAAGACGAGCCGTTTATGTAGAAGTAAGCACACATTCAATACATTGGAAAAAATACCCTATTTCTGAAACAAGCAGAGGGTAAAGAAGGAAAACGTTTTAAATGCATACGTAATAAAATCCGAAATTAACATTTAGGCAGCAACTGTGAATCTACAAAGATAAAATGGATTTTACGTGATTACATAAAAAAAAAAAATGATTCTGGTGTATTATGTAATTTAAATATGCATCGTAGGTATAAATGTATAATGTAATAACAAGTTATTGATAACATGAGGATGTTATTAATATTGAACAAAGTTAAAAATAATCTATAAATTTTTGCTTGTGAGGAAATAGCATTGTTTACCCGTTACGGTTTCTGGGTTTTTTAAGGATAGTTTGGATCGCGCATCAGAAAATTACTAGTTGCACATCAAATTAACTAAATTGCAAATCTAACCTAACCTACAGATTTTTGATGGGCGATTAAATATTTCCCGTTTTTTATACTTAGACTATCAGCTGAATATAAACATAGTAATAACATTCAACAGACATATTTCTGTTAATAAGTCTCAATAAGTAAGAAAATCAAAAATTTAACTATAATAAAAATGTAATAACTCAAAAACAAGCTATTTATTTTTCAACAAACATAGCTAACAACAAAATAATGAATCTTGCTTTCATGTGCAAAAAATCGCATCCAAATCTGTCCATCCATTTGAGAGTTACATGTCACAGACAGACATACAGACACAGGCTTCAAACATAGACATCTTTTTTGCATCGCATCGCATTTGCATTTTACTGCCCTCATATGAAAAAGGGGAGGCCGCAGAATAGTCTAAACTGAGCATCTACTTTTGAACGTTTTGAACATCTCGTTTTGAACTCGCGAAAGAAACATGGGTTTAAAAAACCTTTTAAGATATTGATATAATAATAATAATAATAATAATAATAGTCCTCCTCGACAATGCCCGGATTGTCCGACGCTTTCTCTCCTCGTCACACTGACCTCCAGCCGACTGTGCTTCTGCTGGAGTAGCTCCTGCCACTTCGCCGAGCGCGAAGTGGTCAGAGTAGCCCAAATTCATATTTCAAAATAATAATAATAATAATATCTGGGACAAATCACACACGGTCATCTGGCCCCAAACTAGGAATTCCTGTATCTTGGGAACCAGAGACTGATATACATACACATATACTTTTTAAATACATACATATATAGATATAATACACCCAGACTCAGAGCAAATATTGTTGGGTAACCTGAACTTGTCTTGGGTGAAGGTCGTTAGTTCAATTCCTTATCTAGACAAATATTATTGTGATAAACACGCGTTTATTATATGTATATTGTTGGCTACGCCAGACGAGTAGTGGGGGAGCTACGAGCGGCGAGGCTATAAAACCAATGAAGACCAGCGCGCCTCCTCTTTCTGCTCTTCGGCGTGCGCTCGAACACTACAAACTAGGGATCCGTGTCGCGACGATTTATTTTTGCGAAAGTGTTTTCTGTTTAATTCATTCTGTAAATATTTAATTAAAATTTTAAGTTAGATTTCGTTGTTCACATATTGTTTTTTTTTTAAATAAATCATCTAGACATTTCTAAGATCAGAAGTGGGATTCAGAAGCCTTAGTGGCCGCTTAATGCCATTCCTGGTTTCACCATGTCTAGCAGGAAACGTGCAGCACCGCGAGAGCGCGCGCCTCCGCCCGTTTCTCATCCTAATATAGGTAGCCTAGCAGCAACGATGGACGCGATCCTCAACCGTCTGGCGACGCTGGAGCAGCGCGCCACCACCCACTCCAGAGAAGCCTCGCTGCCAGCGATCGCCAACGTTGCGGACGCGGGTAGCGTAAACGTGGCGTCACTTGCATCGCCGCCACCGCTGCTCGCCCCTAGCGCACCAGCGCTTACCGTCGCGACGAGCGAACCACGTGGCGAGGGTGCATTCGGCGCTCCGAGTGCTGTGAGCCCCGTGTCATCGGTCACAGCGTCGACGGACGTCACAGAGCGGCTCATCGACGCGCTCAAGGCCATTAATCCGGTGAGATCCAACCACTACTATGTCTCAGATTTTGATCCAAGTATTCACGACGTCAATGCGTGGTGTGATGAGGTAGATAGTGCCCGCACGCGAAACCAGTGGGATGAAAAAGAATGCCTAGCCCGGATTGGATTATCATTGAGGGGTGACGCACGTTCCTGGTTGCGCGAGTGGACTAGTGATAATCGCACTTGGTCTAATTTTAAATTAGAACTCAAAGCATTGTGTCCACGTCGCGTTGACGTCGCGAACATCCTTTTTGAAGTAATGTGTACGGAATCTGATAAGTACTCCACTTACGCCGACTACGCGCGTAAATCTTTACTACGATTACGCATTGTGAAAGGATTAAGTGACGAATTGTTATGTGCAATAATTGTACGCGGTATAAAAGATCCACAAATACGAGCTGCCGCTACAAACGCAAAATTAACGCCGGAAACAATAGTGGAGTTCTTATCAATTTACGTAAAACCAAATCGTTCGAACGCAAGCTCCTTTTTGTCCTCATCTAAAAGTGCAAGTGTACCTATTGCCTCGCAGTCACGTGAGTACCGGTTCGCTAAAAACTCATCCGTTAATAGGGACCGCAAACGACCCGCCCTTGACACGGACTTACGACAGCGGTGTTATAATTGCAATTTGACTGGCCATAAACACAGGTTCTGTCCCAAGCGTTTCAAGTCCGAATCTAACAACGATAACACCAACAAAAATAATTCTGCGTCTACCCCCGAGTCTAATAAATCTGCACCGAAACTCGTGTGTACATTTTGTAAGAAACTAGGCCACACCGAAGAAAAGTGTTTCGCAAAGGAGCGTTCGGAATCAAGGAATAAAGCCAATGTAAATTTTTGCCGTGAAACAATTTGTGAGCGTACAAAACGCGATGTAACTACAGCAGTGATTAGCGGCATACCTACTGATGTACTTATCGATAGTGGTTCAAGTATTTCTTTGATTTCGGGCGATCTTGTAAAGCATTTTTCGTGTCGAATGAATAAGAGTGTACAAATATTACGCGGTCTGGGTGGTGTCGAGATGCGTTCAGAGTCTTTTGTGACGTTGCCCGTCGAATTCAAGGACGTTACATTAGAAGTAGATTTTTATGTTGTGCCTCACGATTACCTCAGCGTGCCTGTACTTGTGGGTACGGATGTGTTAAATAGGGAAGGTATTGCGTACATCCGAACCGGTAATAGCCAACACATAGTTAGGAATGCTTCAATAGTAAATAATGTGACAAATAGTGACCCAAGTGTGCAACTCGGCTCAGTTAATACACCGCTGTGTGGTGATGAGAGGGAACGATTAACGTCGGTACTTATCAAATATTCTGAGTACTTTCTTAGCGGAACCGCGACAACTACAGTGAAAACTGGCGAGATGCACATTCGAGTTACTAGTGAGGAACCTGTACATTATAGACCGTACAAATTAGCACACGACGAAAAACTGCGCGTCCGTAAGATAGTTAACGATTTAAAGGAGAAGGGCATAATTCGTGAATCAGAGTCCTCTTATGCGAGTCCAGTTCTGTTGGTGAAAAAGAAGGACGGTTCGGATAGGATGGTTGTCGACTATCGTGCTCTCAACAGTGTTACCGTAAAAGACCGATACCCGCTCCCTTTGATCGAAGATCACATCGACAGACTTGGAAAATGTAAATACTTTTCTGCGCTTGATATGGTAACCGGTTTCCACCAAATTAGAGTTTCAGAGGATTCTGTGCACCGAACTGCATTCGTAACGCCCGAGGGGCATTATGAATATGTCAAGATGCCCTACGGCCTTGCGAATGCGCCCGTCGTATATCAGCGGATTATGTCGGATACGTTAAGGTCCTTTATAGATGCGGGTCAGGTACTGTGTTATATCGATGACGTGTTGTTGCTTAGTAACTCCGTAGAGGAAGGCTTGTCTTTGCTTGATTCTGTTCTGGAAACTTTAACACAAGCAGGGTTTTCAATTAACTTGCGAAAATGCTCTTTTCTTACAACCAAGGTGGAGTATCTCGGGAGAACGATCAGTAACGGTCAGGTTCGGCCGAGCGAGCATAAAATTAATGCACTAACCAAGTCTCCGACTCCAACAAACGTGAAGCAAGTTAGGCAGCTCCTCGGTCTGGCCGGTTACTTCAGGAGGTACATCCCGGGATATGCCACTTTGGTTTCTCCTATAGCTTCTCTGACGCGGAAAGATGTTAAATTCCATTGGGGAGAAGAGCAGGAGCGAGCGAGACAAGCAGTCATCTCATATTTAACTAGCGAACCTGCGTTGTTAATTTTTGATCCGTCGCTTGAGACCGAAGTACACTGCGACGCGAGTTCGCTTGGTTATGGTGCAGTATTAATGCAAATAACAAAGGACGGACGCAGACATGCGGTAGCATACTTTAGTAAGGTCACTGTAGGTGCAGAACCCAAGTACCATTCCTACGAACTAGAGACTCTAGCTGTAGTCAAGGCCTTGCAGCACTTTCGTCAATATCTGGTTGGAAAACAATTTAAAGTGGTCACAGACTGCAACGCCTTGAAAATGACACAACGTAAAAAAGATCTCCTACCTAGGGTGGCACGTTGGTGGATGTACCTTCAGGACTATAATTTTACGATCGAATATCGGAAAGGACAATTTATGCCACATGCTGACTACCTCAGCCGTAACCCGGTCAACCTATGCGCAGCTAAGAAGCCGCTCAACTGGGCTCAAGTAGCACAAACTGCTGATGACGAAATCGTCACTATGATCGAAAAACTTAATCGCGGGGAGTTAGATAGCTTGCGATACGTGATACGAAACAACCTTTTGTACTATAAGTACAACCCAATCGGAGAGGAGTCGCGATTACTCTGTTACGTACCAAAAGGCTTTAGGTTAAGCCTGTTGCGTGTGTTTCATGACGAACACGGACATGTTGGCAATGAAAAGGTCCTCGATCTCATATTAAAACATTTCTGGTTCCCCAACATGCGCCAGTTCGTCAAGAAATACATAGCGCACTGCGTTGTGTGTTTAGCATACAAAAAGGTGCCTCGCGCTCCGCTACAGCCTATAGTGTCGTGGACCAAACCCACGGCTCCCTTCGATACAGTGCATGCGGATGTACTTGGACCCCTGCCAGAGTCAAATGGGTACAAGTACATTCTCATATTAATCGATGCGTTTACGAAGTACTGTTTCCTGTACCCAATGTACAGACAGGAAAGTGCGGAGCTTAAACGCGCGTTTACTAACGCTATCTCGATTTTTGGCACGCCTCGATTGATAGTGTGCGACAGGGGTAGAATGTTCGACAGTAACGATTTTGGTGCATGGTCAGCTAATTTCGGTATTCAAATACATTATATAACGCCCGAAATGCACCAAGAGAATGGTCAAGTAGAACGGTACTGTCGGACAGTTCTAAATATGGTAAGAATAGAAGTAAATCATAAGAATGAGTCATGGTCTAATGTACTTTGGAAATTACAGTTAGTTTTGAATGTTAATAAACAGAAAACCACGCAGTGCTCAGCACTCAACTTACTTATCGGTTGCGACACGACCACCCCTACTATTAACGCTCTCGTGAGAGACATCACCGTTGAGGGCAATACGCCGAATCGCGAGGCCTGGCGTGAACTGCGGAGGCAAAGGGCTGAGGAACGGTTGGCTCAAAATCAAGCGAACCAGGATGCTTATGTCAATAAAAGCAGAAAAGCACCTAGAGTTTTCGCTGTGAACGATATGGTTTTTGTTAAAAAATCTTCACAAAGTACTGATAAGCTTGACAGCGGCATACGGGGTCCATACCGCATCATCAACGCTCTCCCCAACGGCCGCTATGAACTGCGCCTGGTGGCCGGCTCGTACGGCAAGAGTACGCAAGCAGCTGCGGAGTATATGCTGCCCTGGAGTGGCGAGTGGACCCCGGATACATGTGCAGTCTTCTTTGAATGTAATTGTCTCTTAAATGTTTATTTTATGCCCCTAGGTGTGGTCGGCGGCACATGTATTGCGTTTACATGTGTTGTGCTGTCGACTGTACATTAGTATGAAAGGTGTTCGCTATGCGTTTTCAATAAATATTTTTGAGTCTTATTTAGCTTATGGGGTGAAAGGTTGACCTGGAACAAACCCTTGTAAGGCCTTGTGTGGCATAGTGGTGACTGGGAATAGACCTATGTCCGTGTGTGTCGACATGTACGCCTGGATGGCTTTGACATAAGGACACTGCGTTGTGTACTCGTGTAAGGCTTTGTGTAGCATCGAGTGCAACGTATATGCTCGTGTAAGGCTTTGTGTAGCATCGAGTGGGTTGGGTATCATCATTTTTAACGGACATGGCCTAGGTCTTAAGAAAATCTTTGTGCAGCATTGATTTTTGTAAATTGAACACGTGTAAGGCCTTGTGTGGCATCGTGAGCTAATTGTTTCCTCCGTAACTTACGTGCTGATACGTTACTTATTGAAGCGCATAGTAACTCTTTTCTCATTGAAGTACCTGCGCAACTAAAAGTAGATGTGTAGTTTGTGTTAAGTCTAATATCGTGCATTTTGCTTCTCAGGTGCCGAGGAACCGACCCTTGATACAGCCTCAGAACCACAGCCAGGGCCAAGCCGTGAGATGCAAGAGCCCTGTTTACGCGAGATGCAGCCACAGCCAGGGCCACCTTCAGCGAGCATCGGGGACGCTGCTCCGTCAGGAGAGGCCGTGTTGGCTACGCCAGACGAGTAGTGGGGGAGCTACGAGCGGCGAGGCTATAAAACCAATGAAGACCAGCGCGCCTCCTCTTTCTGCTCTTCGGCGTGCGCTCGAACACTACAAACTAGGGATCCGTGTCGCGACGATTTATTTTTGCGAAAGTGTTTTCTGTTTAATTCATTCTGTAAATATTTAATTAAAATTTTAAGTTAGATTTCGTTGTTCACATATTGTTTTTTTTTTAAATAAATCATCTAGACATTTCTAAGAATATCTATTTTATCAGTAGATTTAAAAACATTGTATCACATTTAAAATAATTTATAAATACCTGGAAACCTCTTACCCAGTCATAAAACTGAATTGCAAATTAAAAATTGAAGTTTCATACAAACTCAGCTTACAAGATAGATAGATAGATAAAATCTTTATTGCAACTTACAGGGCATCACTGATATTACAAAAGCAAAGATATTACAAGCAGATCAATTTGTATGAAAATCCAAAAAAAAAACTACTTCTTGAGTAGAATCAAAACTTAAAAGGTTCGTAGGTATGTACCAGTCACCGTGTATAAGTTTGAAAAAAATATATATGGAATTGACTAATTTTAAGTTAAATTTAGGAACCTAATGGTGTTGATTCGGCGTTTACGATTAAACTTATTTGACAGGACTAAACTTAATATAAGCATCCTATCCTTGTCTTTTCGATACAGAGAGTAAAAGATAAAACACTTAAATTAAGTTTAGTTCTGTCAAATAAGATTAATCGTGAAAACCGAATCGACACCAATCAGTAGTAACTTTACTTCTAAAATCAGTATGCCAAACCTCATAAGATTTGGCTACCCATAGAGCCCAACGGGGTCCCTGGCATTGGTACATACCTAAAATGTAATCATGTAGCCTCTTTATAGACTCTTACATCATTTTCTGCAACGATTATTCATTACTTGAGGTTATGAGGTTATTAATTACTTGACCAACTCATTTCTTAACAGAAACACTGAAACACACCCCTTTCTGACGTGTTTAATATTAATACACTTTAAAAGCGAAATCGCGATTGCACTGAGTATTATGAACACATTTCGTCTCTTACCAGTGCTGTGTATAACTTATATTAAAAGTGCTTTCATAACTTTCCCGGACAAAGTTGGGAGAACCTGACGTTCGTAAAGCTTCATTAGCTGGAGAAACGTGCTTACGTCGTCAGAGAAACTGCGTCATCACATCTAGGGAAAATACTGTGATGATTTGTTATAAGCATTTTTTATTTGTTATAACATAATTATGGAAAAAAGCTGTCGTATAAAGTTACAAGTGCTTCGATTAGAGTCCAACGACCGGCAATGCCAAGAAGAAGGGTTATGAAATGAAATTAGCAAAAATGCCTTGCCTTGCATACATCAGGGAAAACCATATTTATTAATGATCAAATGTCATGAATAATATTGTTATTAACAATGAAATTAGTTTGCTTATTTTTATTATTTTTATTCCATATAAAGGTAACATAACAAAATTACTTTTCAATAGGGATCTCTGATCTCTGAAATAAATGATACATTATGAATTGTTTCATAGCTTATGTATATTTAAAATTATTATTGTAGATCACATGTATTGATTAATCCTAGTTTGGGACCAGGTGACCGTGTGTGATTTGTCCCGCAATATTATTATTATTTACAAACTTTGTATAGACAATAAAAAAAAGTGTTCTGTTTGTAAGTAGGTATCTTAGGGAAAGTTGTTCAGTTTCATAAGTAGTAGTAGAAAGTAGAAGTAACCCTTGGACATGGCAAATAAAGATTCATTTTATTTCATTTAACAGTTTACGAGAATAAAACTAATCATATTTCACCTTTTGGTGTGACCGCCATTTCAAAGAACAAATAAAACGCTTTATTCCGATTTTTCCCTAATGAAACTACATTCTTACGCTATATTATTTTTATTTTAAATCCATTAG
Organism: Coleophora deauratella; assembly: GCA_958295455.1. Taxonomy (NCBI): domain Eukaryota; kingdom Metazoa; phylum Arthropoda; class Insecta; order Lepidoptera; family Coleophoridae; genus Coleophora; species Coleophora deauratella. The sequence continues at coordinate 4,375,726 of OY282413.1, forward strand.
AAATCAAACTCACAACCTCAGATCTACGCCACGGCTGCGAGTAGAAGCAAGGAAAATAACACAAACATTTAACAATTGCTTTTATAACAAGAAATTTCTTGAAAACAACAATTCCAAGAAATTAATGACACGACAATTTGTATAATTTCTTTATAATAGTGAGTTCTTATTCTAAGAACAACGAGTGTCAATAGTTTAACTATGACCCGGTGACATTTGTAGCGAACTATGTGACAATGTACGCGGATGGTATGCATCAACACTATTTCTAACACAATACATCAATATATTTAGACAACACCTTTTGTCTAATTATTATATTCTATTTTGTGTGGTGAACAAACAAACAAACAATTAGATACTTCAACAATAGTATTGTAACATTGTAAGGCGGTCTTTAATTATATAAGCCCTAGTATAACCGTACTAGGGCTTATATAATTACCTACCTAGGATAACCGTAGGGATCGTAAGCTGTTATGATAGTCTTAGAAATGTCTAGATGATTTATTTAAAAAAAAAACAATATGTGAACAACGAAATCTAACTTAAAATTTTAATTAAATATTTACAGAATGAATTAAACAGAAAACACTTTCGCAAAAATAAATCGTCGCGACACGGATCCCTAGTTTGTAGTGTTCGAGCGCACGCCGAAGAGCAGAAAGAGGAGGCGCGCTGGTCTTCATTGGTTTTATAGCCTCGCCGCTCGTAGCTCCCCCACTACTCGTCTGGCGTAGCCAACACGGCCTCTCCTGACGGAGCAGCGTCCCCGATGCTCGCTGAAGGTGGCCCTGGCTGTGGCTGCATCTCGCGTAAACAGGGCTCTTGCATCTCACGGCTTGGCCCTGGCTGTGGTTCTGAGGCTGTATCAAGGGTCGGTTCCTCGGCACCTGAGAAGCAAAATGCACGATATTAGACTTAACACAAACTACACATCTACTTTTAGTTGCGCAGGTACTTCAATGAGAAAAGAGTTACTATGCGCTTCAATAAGTAACGTATCAGCACGTAAGTTACGGAGGAAACAATTAGCTCACGATGCCACACAAGGCCTTACACGTGTTCAATTTACAAAAATCAATGCTGCACAAAGATTTTCTTAAGACCTAGGCCATGTCCGTTAAAAATGATGATACCCAACCCACTCGATGCTACACAAAGCCTTACACGAGCATATACGTTGCACTCGATGCTACACAAAGCCTTACACGAGTACACAACGCAGTGTCCTTATGTCAAAGCCATCCAGGCGTACATGTCGACACACACGGACATAGGTCTATTCCCAGTCACCACTATGCCACACAAGGCCTTACAAGGGTTTGTTCCAGGTCAACCTTTCACCCCATAAGCTAAATAAGACTCAAAAATATTTATTGAAAACGCATAGCGAACACCTTTCATACTAATGTACAGTCGACAGCACAACACATGTAAACGCAATACATGTGCCGCCGACCACACCTAGGGGCATAAAATAAACATTTAAGAGACAATTACATTCAAAGAAGACTGCACATGTATCCGGGGTCCACTCGCCACTCCAGGGCAGCATATACTCCGCAGCTGCTTGCGTACTCTTGCCGTACGAGCCGGCCACCAGGCGCAGTTCATAGCGGCCGTTGGGGAGAGCGTTGATGATGCGGTATGGACCCCGTATGCCGCTGTCAAGCTTATCAGTACTTTGTGAAGATTTTTTAACAAAAACCATATCGTTCACAGCGAAAACTCTAGGTGCTTTTCTGCTTTTATTGACGCAAGCATCCTGGTTCGCTTGATTTTGAGCCAACCGTTCCTCAGCCCTTTGCCTCCGCAGTTCACGCCAGGCCTCGCGATTCGGCGTATTGCCCTCAACGGTGATGTCTCTCACGAGAGCGTTAATAGTAGGGGTGGTCGTGTCGCAACCGATAAGTAAGTTGAGTGCTGAGCACTGCGTGGTTTTCTGTTTATTAACATTCAAAACTAACTGTAATTTCCAAAGTACATTAGACCATGACTCATTCTTATGATTTACTTCTATTCTTACCATATTTAGAACTGTCCGACAGTACCGTTCTACTTGACCATTCTCTTGGTGCATTTCGGGCGTTATATAATGTATTTGAATACCGAAATTAGCTGACCATGCACCAAAATCGTTACTGTCGAACATTCTACCCCTGTCGCACACTATCAATCGAGGCGTGCCAAAAATCGAGATAGCGTTAGTAAACGCGCGTTTAAGCTCCGCACTTTCCTGTCTGTACATTGGGTACAGGAAACAGTACTTCGTAAACGCATCGATTAATATGAGAATGTACTTGTACCCATTTGACTCTGGCAGGGGTCCAAGTACATCCGCATGCACTGTATCGAAGGGAGCCGTGGGTTTGGTCCACGACACTATAGGCTGTAGCGGAGCGCGAGGCACCTTTTTGTATGCTAAACACACAACGCAGTGCGCTATGTATTTCTTGACGAACTGGCGCATGTTGGGGAACCAGAAATGTTTTAATATGAGATCGAGGACCTTTTCATTGCCAACATGTCCGTGTTCGTCATGAAACACACGCAACAGGCTTAACCTAAAGCCTTTTGGTACGTAACAGAGTAATCGCGACTCCTCTCCGATTGGGTTGTACTTATAGTACAAAAGGTTGTTTCGTATCACGTATCGCAAGCTATCTAACTCCCCGCGATTAAGTTTTTCGATCATAGTGACGATTTCGTCATCAGCAGTTTGTGCTACTTGAGCCCAGTTAAGCGGCTTCTTAGCTGCGCATAGGTTGACCGGGTTACGGCTGAGGTAGTCAGCATGTGGCATAAATTGTCCTTTCCGATATTCGATCGTAAAATTATAGTCCTGAAGGTACATCCACCAACGTGCCACCCTAGGTAGGAGATCTTTTTTACGTTGTGTCATTTTCAAGGCGTTGCAGTCTGTGACCACTTTAAATTGTTTTCCAACCAGATATTGACGAAAGTGCTGCAAGGCCTTGACTACAGCTAGAGTCTCTAGTTCGTAGGAATGGTACTTGGGTTCTGCACCTACAGTGACCTTACTAAAGTATGCTACCGCATGTCTGCGTCCGTCCTTTGTTATTTGCATTAATACTGCACCATAACCAAGCGAACTCGCGTCGCAGTGTACTTCGGTCTCAAGCGACGGATCAAAAATTAACAACGCAGGTTCGCTAGTTAAATATGAGATGACTGCTTGTCTCGCTCGCTCCTGCTCTTCTCCCCAATGGAATTTAACATCTTTCCGCGTCAGAGAAGCTATAGGAGAAACCAAAGTGGCATATCCCGGGATGTACCTCCTGAAGTAACCGGCCAGACCGAGGAGCTGCCTAACTTGCTTCACGTTTGTTGGAGTCGGAGACTTGGTTAGTGCATTAATTTTATGCTCGCTCGGCCGAACCTGACCGTTACTGATCGTTCTCCCGAGATACTCCACCTTGGTTGTAAGAAAAGAGCATTTTCGCAAGTTAATTGAAAACCCTGCTTGTGTTAAAGTTTCCAGAACAGAATCAAGCAAAGACAAGCCTTCCTCTACGGAGTTACTAAGCAACAACACGTCATCGATATAACACAGTACCTGACCCGCATCTATAAAGGACCTTAACGTATCCGACATAATCCGCTGATATACGACGGGCGCATTCGCAAGGCCGTAGGGCATCTTGACATATTCATAATGCCCCTCGGGCGTTACGAATGCAGTTCGGTGCACAGAATCCTCTGAAACTCTAATTTGGTGGAAACCGGTTACCATATCAAGCGCAGAAAAGTATTTACATTTTCCAAGTCTGTCGATGTGATCTTCGATCAAAGGGAGCGGGTATCGGTCTTTTACGGTAACACTGTTGAGAGCACGATAGTCGACAACCATCCTATCCGAACCGTCCTTCTTTTTCACCAACAGAACTGGACTCGCATAAGAGGACTCTGATTCACGAATTATGCCCTTCTCCTTTAAATCGTTAACTATCTTACGGACGCGCAGTTTTTCGTCGTGTGCTAATTTGTACGGTCTATAATGTACAGGTTCCTCACTAGTAACTCGAATGTGCATCTCGCCAGTTTTCACTGTAGTTGTCGCGGTTCCGCTAAGAAAGTACTCAGAATATTTGATAAGTACCGACGTTAATCGTTCCCTCTCATCACCACACAGCGGTGTATTAACTGAGCCGAGTTGCACACTTGGGTCACTATTTGTCACATTATTTACTATTGAAGCATTCCTAACTATGTGTTGGCTATTACCGGTTCGGATGTACGCAATACCTTCCCTATTTAACACATCCGTACCCACAAGTACAGGCACGCTGAGGTAATCGTGAGGCACAACATAAAAATCTACTTCTAATGTAACGTCCTTGAATTCGACGGGCAACGTCACAAAAGACTCTGAACGCATCTCGACACCACCCAGACCGCGTAATATTTGTACACTCTTATTCATTCGACACGAAAAATGCTTTACAAGATCGCCCGAAATCAAAGAAATACTTGAACCACTATCGATAAGTACATCAGTAGGTATGCCGCTAATCACTGCTGTAGTTACATCGCGTTTTGTACGCTCACAAATTGTTTCACGGCAAAAATTTACATTGGCTTTATTCCTTGATTCCGAACGCTCCTTTGCGAAACACTTTTCTTCGGTGTGGCCTAGTTTCTTACAAAATGTACACACGAGTTTCGGTGCAGATTTATTAGACTCGGGGGTAGACGCAGAATTATTTTTGTTGGTGTTATCGTTGTTAGATTCGGACTTGAAACGCTTGGGACAGAACCTGTGTTTATGGCCAGTCAAATTGCAATTATAACACCGCTGTCGTAAGTCCGTGTCAAGGGCGGGTCGTTTGCGGTCCCTATTAACGGATGAGTTTTTAGCGAACCGGTACTCACGTGACTGCGAGGCAATAGGTACACTTGCACTTTTAGATGAGGACAAAAAGGAGCTTGCGTTCGAACGATTTGGTTTTACGTAAATTGATAAGAACTCCACTATTGTTTCCGGCGTTAATTTTGCGTTTGTAGCGGCAGCTCGTATTTGTGGATCTTTTATACCGCGTACAATTATTGCACATAACAATTCGTCACTTAATCCTTTCACAATGCGTAATCGTAGTAAAGATTTACGCGCGTAGTCGGCGTAAGTGGAGTACTTATCAGATTCCGTACACATTACTTCAAAAAGGATGTTCGCGACGTCAACGCGACGTGGACACAATGCTTTGAGTTCTAATTTAAAATTAGACCAAGTGCGATTATCACTAGTCCACTCGCGCAACCAGGAACGTGCGTCACCCCTCAATGATAATCCAATCCGGGCTAGGCATTCTTTTTCATCCCACTGGTTTCGCGTGCGGGCACTATCTACCTCATCACACCACGCATTGACGTCGTGAATACTTGGATCAAAATCTGAGACATAGTAGTGGTTGGATCTCACCGGATTAATGGCCTTGAGCGCGTCGATGAGCCGCTCTGTGACGTCCGTCGACGCTGTGACCGATGACACGGGGCTCACAGCACTCGGAGCGCCGAATGCACCCTCGCCACGTGGTTCGCTCGTCGCGACGGTAAGCGCTGGTGCGCTAGGGGCGAGCAGCGGTGGCGGCGATGCAAGTGACGCCACGTTTACGCTACCCGCGTCCGCAACGTTGGCGATCGCTGGCAGCGAGGCTTCTCTGGAGTGGGTGGTGGCGCGCTGCTCCAGCGTCGCCAGACGGTTGAGGATCGCGTCCATCGTTGCTGCTAGGCTACCTATATTAGGATGAGAAACGGGCGGAGGCGCGCGCTCTCGCGGTGCTGCACGTTTCCTGCTAGACATGGTGAAACCAGGAATGGCATTAAGCGGCCACTAAGGCTTCTGAATCCCACTTCTGATCTTAGAAATGTCTAGATGATTTATTTAAAAAAAAAACAATATGTGAACAACGAAATCTAACTTAAAATTTTAATTAAATATTTACAGAATGAATTAAACAGAAAACACTTTCGCAAAAATAAATCGTCGCGACACGGATCCCTAGTTTGTAGTGTTCGAGCGCACGCCGAAGAGCAGAAAGAGGAGGCGCGCTGGTCTTCATTGGTTTTATAGCCTCGCCGCTCGTAGCTCCCCCACTACTCGTCTGGCGTAGCCAACAATAGTTACTTGAGAGTATTGGTGATCTTAATTGATAAGCAAAGTACAGTAGTATCATATTACTCTTATGGTTTTTGCTGCACCGGTATTGTATTAGACATGGTTTTGTATCTTATTGTTATTTTAATAATTAAAAAAAATATATGTCATAGAGAGTGTATTAACAAACTTTTCCAAAAGCATATACTTAAGAAGTTTTTAAGAAATGTGTTGGAAGAAGTTTCTTTGGACCCGTTTCTTCTCTCTCCATAAACCCCGAAAGTGCGGGTATACGAGTTTCGAGTGGTAGGAACCTCGTGTTATACGTAGACAAAAGAATGACGTTCGAAAAGTGTACACTGTTCTATTCTATTCTATTTTTCTATTTGGCATTCCACATCTCATATTGAGCGTGATTTTGCCAATGTCGAGTGAAAAATGGGAGAATCTTCAATAAAAAAAAATGGCGAAACGCCAATGTCAAGTGAAAGGCACGGCTCTAAGGGTTATGGGCACTTAAAGACGCTCCACGTGGTGGTTTGCTGCTGAAACTCGGAAAACGGAGCTGTCTCCCGAGTTAATCCTCTTCTTATGACCGCTTATCTCTGAATCTGAATCATAGCTATTTACCCATCACAAAAATAACGTTGAAACTACTCTAAAACGGAAATAATTGAAAAATTAACTCAACAGACGTGTGCTTGGTACAAAGTCCCGGCAACCAACCCGTGTACACTGTTATCTACTTCTAATAAAATAATAATAAAATATTTTCATTTAATTTCAATGTTATCTCGTAATTACAGAGATTTAAGGTTTTCCACAATAATAGTAAAATATGGTATTTTTAACAGTTCATAAAAACGCAATATACCTATTTAATTTATTTTATACTTACATGTAATCGATTCAGGTATATCAATGTCGGTGCACTGATATGTTTTAAATAACTTATATTATTAAAGAAAATGGGTCATACACATACACGTGTTCAGATATGATAACTTTAAAAACATTTTGTATATAATTATTTTATATTGAATATCTCCAAAAACAAATTCATTCTAAAAAAATACTCAAACTTTGAAATACCTTACAAGTATTATTTAATATAAAAAATAAAAAACTTATTAGATTGTCCCTTTCTGTGGACTGTTCAGATACGTTACTACTAGATTTGAAGAGATACTGCTTGATTTTGGAAGTTAGAACACTTGATGATGTTTGCTTATTATTTATATATTATCATAACATATATTATTTTATTGAATTACACATAGTTCTCACAATATATAATTCAGTATTGTAACTAAACATTCGGTTATACGGGTTTGCGTCTTTTCTGTGGACCTAAAAATCCAACCCAGTTTAGTTTCTACTAAAACTGCCACGGTATGTATTTTTTTATACTGGCTACACTGAATTGGCTGTCACTTGTCGGCGTGTTTGTGGCAGAGTTGCATACGGTTACAGCTGTGATTTAAGTTTTTATCAGATTTTTTGTCATTTTGTCAGAGATCGTTTCTACTTTCCTGTTCCTTATATTTATAGGTAAGTGTAATATTAATATTTGTAAAAATATACCGCTGTAAAGCATTGTGGGGGGTTTTTTCCAAATCCACTCGGCTTGCTTTATAACCTCAAAAACAAACAGTCTGTTGTTCATTTCATATTCGACCGTCCTTTCTGTGGACATCTTTTCTGTGGTCTCACGTGTCCACAGGAGATACTTATGTCCACAGGAGATATTTTTTAAATTGTGATCACACTCAAACGTAACTTTTTAAACTGGTTTGTGCTAGCTATGACCCGTGTTTTTGAAGAGTTTCCTTCCGTGTTTTTATGGCATGTTGTCAGGTACCCACAAATACAAAATAATAAATGTATCGCGGGAGGTGCATTGAGCTTATTTTGTTTCAGGTAAAATGCCTCGTCCAAGCAGATCTAGGTTAAATTTGAGTGAAGAGGAGAAGAAAAGACGCCGAAGAGAGCAAAAGAAAATAAGTATGCGTAGAGCTCGAGCAAAATTAGATGGTGCTGCTCTAGAAGAAAGACGTCGAAAAGATAGAGAGCGCTATCATCGTAAAAAACAAGACGGATTAATCAAAACGATCAAAGATTTTACACCGAGAGAGCAACGTCAAATCAGAAAAATTTGGCGTGAAAAATCTAAACTTAGACGTGAGAAAGAGAAAATAAAAAAACAAACCGAGGAAATACTCCAAAATACACCACCCTCTAGCCCGAGGTCAAGTTTTTCAAGAATTGTATCAGGGAGAGCAGTGAGTGCAAAAAATAGACGTAGATTGAAGGCGAAAAATGAGTATTTATCTAATAGATTACAGCTTTTGGAAAGGAAGTTGGCAAAATACAGGATGCGAATTTTGAGACTGAAGAGAAAGAATAATCAAAGCAGTATTGACAGAGTTAGCACGAAACAAGCAATACATGATTTTTTACTTGACGATGAGAATAGTAGACTGACTGCTGGCAAAAAAGACACGATCACGCGTCGAAAAATAAAAAAACAAATAAGACTTTTAAACGACTCGCTACTTAATCTTTACAAGGTCTTTATTAATAAGAGTGGTTTAACTATTTCTTATGAGACTTTCCGGCGTCATCGTCCTTTTTGGGTACTGTTCCCCAAAGCAGCAACAAGAAACACCTGTTTATGTTCTATACATTCCAACAATGATTATATTGTTCGTTCTCTACACCAAGCAAAGATTTTACCCTATTCTTCTGCTACCGACGTTGCTAAATCACTTTGTTGCAATAATGTGCTTAAAGTTTCTTGTTTAGAACGCAGATGTGTGCAATGTTTTGAAAAGAAGGTAAATTACAATATAATTAATGGCGATGATACAATTATTTACCAAAGATGGATTACTAAAAATGTTACAGTGATTGTTAAAGGCCAGGAAAAACAATTAAAAAAAACCCTTAAAGAAACGGTGAAGACATCTCATCATTTGCTAACTAACATTTTTAAATCAAACTTACCCACATTTATGCAACATCTTGCAAATATTAGAAACCAGTTCAGAACTATTCGCTTCATAAAGCAAAATCTTACACCCTCAGATGGCTTACTACATATTGATTTTTCAGAAAATTATGGATATAAGTATGGAACTGAAATTCAGTCAGCCCATTTCGGTGGGTCTAAAGGTCAACTATCTTTGCATACTTGCGTTTACTATTCCACAGATTCTGAGCCACCACAGAATATAATAAACAAAACATCGATCTGTACAGTTTCTGAAGACTTAAGACATGACCCTGTTCTCATTTGCGCCCATTTAAAACCTGTTATTGAACAAATTAAATTACTTACACCAGCTTTGAAACACCTACACATATTAAGTGATGGACCTTCCACCCAATATCGTAACAAGACTATGTTCCAACTGATAGTGAATTATCTAAGTAAAATTTCTAATGCGGAAACAATTACGTGGCATTTTACAGAAACTGGTCATGGAAAGGGTGCGCCTGACGGCGTAGGTGGCTGCGTTAAAAGAATTTGTGATAACGCTGTTGCAGGCGGAAGAGACATAATCGATGTTAAGACCTTTGTTGACTGCTTGAAAGTCAATTGCAAAGGCATTGTGGTAATTACTATTGAAGATGATCATGTTGTAGCTGAAATACAAAATATAGCAGATGCAATTACTGTTCGCCCTTTCAAAGGGACTTTTAAAATCCATCAAATTTCCTGGAACATGACGAAGCCTGATATACTCCATGCGAGGAGATTGAGCTGTATCTTATGTGCCGCTGGCACGAAGTGTCCTCATTTTGAAATTGGCCAAATTCCAGTTCAAGTTATCCAGTTACCTGGAACTCCATCGAGTTCTGCATCAGAAGCTGCTGTGGCAAGTCCAGTTGTTTCTTCTCCTAGAACTGCATCGGCTTCGACAGTCACTGGACCAATAACACCACAATTTGAAGAGACACCATCGCCGGAACCTAAGTTTATGCGTCAGCCACTTACGCCACGAAAAAGGATAAACTTTGAAAACATTTATTCAGATGACTCCGTTTTTTCGACACCACCCAAGATATTTACAAAAAGACTAGCGATTTTAACAGATAGTGATGATGAAAAATCACCTCCAAGACGTTCAGGGATCTTTATGGACAGCGACAATGAAAACTTACCTCCTAAGGTAGCCAAAAGACGTCCAGGAATCTTTATGGACAGCGACAGTGAAAACTCACCTCCTAAGGTAGCCAAAAGACGTTCAGGAATCTTTATGAACAACGACGATGAAAACTCACATCCTAAGGTAGCCAAAAGACGTCCAGGAATATTTGTGGACAGCGATGATGAAAACTCTTCTCCTAAGTTAGGCAAAAGGGCTTCTTCTGTCTTATTTGAGAGTGAAGATGAAACTTCACTCCCTAATCTGGTCAAAGGACCAAAGCGTACAGATTTTAATAGCGACGATAGTGACGAAAGAATTTTTTAAACATATTTTATTTCTATGTATAATTTAACTTATGTAGATCAAGCCTTTTTTATTAAAATTTTCTTTGTTATGGCTTTTAGAATCAAAGTTTTTGTTGAAATTTAAATTTCATATAATTTGATAACGTTTTTTTTAAATGAATAACAATAATTAAGAAATGAAAACTTTAAAGTAGATAGAAAATATAAGTGTTTAGCGTGTTGTGGTTATGTGCTTATTAAATTATGAGAGAAACATTTTTTTTTTGGGATTGTCTATTAGAAATAGCTGAGACTGTAAGGAAAAAAAATAATTAAAGAATCGAGCTTTCATTGTTACTATGAGTAATTATTGTTTTAAGACTGATTTTGTTCTCTTCTGTGGCATACCTGTCACTTCTGTGGACACGGAAAATAATAAAACTGCCATAGTTATTACAATTATTAAAAACGATCTAGTTTGGTACAGTTATTTATCAGTATTGATTATTACCAAAAAATAAAGCACATTTTTTAAATTAAATCCGGACCTTTTTATTTTTCAATTTTTTCAACTTCGTTTTGTGTATGACCCAAATAGACTATCACGGGCACGAAGAAATCTTCAGTATTTTACGCAAAAAATTTGTCATACATATTTTACTATACAGTTCGTTTTTTGTCTTTTTCATACGATTAATCTAGATTCAAATAAAACCTTTGCGATATCAACATCGCTTTTATATCGTCTGTTTTCAAAGAAATATTCCTTTTGTAGTTTAATAACTACATACAAATAGCATGACTGCGAATCATTTCTTAACATAGAGGGTGATCCCCTCTTGCATCTACGACTGCGCGTAGTAACTTGTGTACTACGTCGCTGGGCGTAGTACTATTTATGGGGATGCAATGCTCAAACTAATTTTAGGAATTTGTGTATGTATATCTGTTTGTTCGATTAAGCTTGCAGCCTAAACGGTTAAGTGGATTTTTCATGTGCGAGGCATCGCTAGAATCGTTTTTAACCCATGATGATTGAATATATACATATGTATATTATTTATAGGCATCGCCTTCAAAAAAGTTTTTTTAATACAGAGTGATGATAAAGATTTTAATTGATTGAATGAAAATACTTTATTGCAGAACACAAAACAGGAAATAGTAATTTATTATTAAATTATACAAATAAACAATAGAAAAAACTCCTGTAATTATTTGCTGTGTACAATTTTTTCCTCATATGTATACGTTTTTATTTTTGTGCAAAAAAAATAAAATAAACGTAAAACAAATTTTAACGTCCTCTTTGATACTATAATAAAATTACACTTGCATTTCTTTTCCTCATATGAACTCTGACAGAGTAGAGATATTACATTTGTCCATACTAATCCTACTTTTTAACGATATACAAAGTTACTTCTCGATCATTATCGATTTACGTTAAGTGCTTGTTATTTATTGATTGCGTACCAGCCATTAGGGCAATCGTCATTTTCTTTGTTATTGCGTATACATGTATTTATAATCGGACCGTCCTTTGGTATGTTGGGTTGGTATGTCTGTCTGTCTGTATGTCACGTGCAGTTAATCGCATCGCTCTAGACGTGCCACGACTGGCACGTGAACTCTGTTTATGACAGACTTGTCAATGGTAATCTACTAATCTGTATAGGTGGTAATAGAATGGTTTTCAAATGTACATACGTAAAAAAACATGTAGAACGGTCAAATGATTAGTTTTATTATCATTTAGTTGACATTTTGAACTACGAGTAAGTGTCTGCTAAGGTGCAAGTGCAACGAAATCGGAAAACTTTATTGACCAATGCGCGACTGGTCATTATTTTTTGGAATCAATTCAATTACTTACAAAAAAAAACTCATAAAGAAATTTTTGACGAGACGAAATATTGTAAATATGAATTCCATTATCCTTCAAGTCATTTCATTTAACCAAACAAATATACCTACAAAGTTACAAACATAGGAAATACGTCCGAAAAACACTCCTGCTTTAGTTGATTGCTCACCTTAGAAACCGAACTATTATTTTGGGGGTCTTTTTAAAATTTTATCAGACTTATAAATACATTGTAGCCGTGACCATTACCTACATAATATTCCTCCTTCTATGCCGCCGTGACTACGTAAACTCGTGTCTCGTACCTCCATGGTGCTGCATCGTAAAAGCGGCGCATGACATCATCTCAAACTAAACAACAACTCAATTAAAACTTAAAGAAAGGTATATATTCCTAAATAAACATAAACAGGATTCGTACAAAGTCTAAATAACAACTTATCCTGAAGTTTTAGCAAAATTCAATAGCATATTTTATTTAATACAACGGCTGTATCGTCACTAGCATATTGCAGACAGTCACGAGTTTGCAGTTGCATTTTATTCCTAAGTAGGTATTATACGACGTTGTTTAGTTGTGTGAAAACTGGTACTTTAATAAAAAAAAGTTTAATCACTTTTAAAGTTAATGAATGTCACAGGGCAATGTTAACTTTCAAACCATGTACCTAAACTGGCATGTAAAGTATTACTTTCAAGCCATGTATGCTGATGATACACATGTAAATAACACCTGGTGCGTATCATCAGACGAAAGGCGTCCACTGCTGGACAAAGGCCTCCCAAAAGATTTCCACGCCGACAGGTCGCATCCAGCTAGGTAGGTATACTGGATATTAAAGTATCACCTTCAAGCTATGTAAACTGGTACACAAGAAAACCACAACCAGTGCCAGTAGAGGACTTTGCATTTAAAGTAACATAAGTATCGTCGTAATCAACAAAAACCCATATCGTCCCCACTAAAAGGGCACGGGTCTCTTCTCATACATTGGGAGGCCATACTTTACACACGGAAGCCAATCCGGATCGGTGGAGGTTGTGGGGCTAGTGGCCAACCCCAGTGTCAGAAGTTTTCAAGACGCCTGTAAGGCCTCCGACATGGCTTAACGACTGCCATCAAGTGATAGCAGCCGGCACCAACGGCTTAACGTGCCTTGCGAAACACGGAAACGGTCGAGATAAATGCCACTAACAGTCAAACCCATCCAGGTTGTGACCGCGTCTGTAGTCAGTTAAGCTGCACTGAGCCACGACCGCGATCATAAGTAGCAAATTCTGGTATTTTTTGTGAGTATCAGCAACGATTTTCCTCGTATTGTGTAACAGGAAGCTCATAGGTCACATTATGCCAGCGGGCGGCAAATCCGATGTAAACAGTATGCATCACAAGTCACAACCACAACAAAACACGTGAGCGTGAGTGTACTTTAGGTATAGTTTGATATTTGAAGGTCATGCGCATAGAATTTTGCTATTTGTACTTTGTAATGTAAGCAATAGAGTACAGTGAATAAAAAAAAGGAATAATTTTTATTACGGATTAGGGAATTTTTATTTTATGGAATTCTTCTTCATCACCGTATCCTCGCTGCTGGGGTGTTAAAACAAGTACGTCTGATATTTTAAGGGGTTACTCAGAATCAAGTATAGAATACAGGAAAATTATGAAAAAATCCGATCTACAATCTGAATATTGAATCAAGAATTTGTATGGGAAACTGAAAAAAGTTGTAGATCGGATTTTTTCAATATTTTTTCTCTATTCTATACTTGATTCTGAGTAATCCCTTAAAATCTCAGACGCACTTGTTTTAACACCCTGTATAGCTTCCACTGAACTTCCACCTCACTCTTCTCTCCACGTATAAATTTAATTAAACTTAGTGCTCACTCTTCAAGATTGTTTTCTAGTCTAGCTTATACGAATTTGAGTCTAATTAACAAGAAGTTCAAAAGTAGAAACTAATACATAATTAAAATAAAAACAGCAACTGTAATATTTAAAAATATAGCTCGTAAGTTACAAATTCAAACCAAGTCTTACTTAGATGTCGCATTATGACAGTCTTAAAATATCCTACGGGAACCATGCATTTTCCCGGAACAAAAAGTAGCTTATATGTTAATCCAGTATTTAATCTATCTACCTACCGAATTTCACCCAAATCCGTTAAGTAGTTTCGTAATCTTTTATGACTACTTTACATGTATTTTTACATAACCATGATAAAAAATGAAATAGGTTATCTCTTATCTCTGAAAATATGTACTAACATATTGACTGAATAATTCAAAGATATTGTAGGTACTTACCTATGAATTGGGGAGCTAAAATAATTTTCTAGTATCTTTTACAATTTTTTAAGCGAGCTCAAACAGAAACGTTACGTGATAGACATACCTATTATACACTGTGGACTAAAAAATCGACTCAAGATCTGTTGCTCGACTTTTGAAAAAATAACTCAGTCTACAAAACTGCTAAACACTAAAAGCAAAAAACTAGAAAACCATCAAACTAAAATCATAAACAGTAAACATACAGTTTTTGAACTTTTGATTTAGTTTTATTTTGCTAGATTGAGTTAATTTTCCAAAAGTCGTGCGTGAAACTTTGAGTCGATTTTTTTGTCCATGAGTATATCTTTATAATATATATATAGGTATAATAATGTAGGTTAGGTTAAGAGGACCCACCCTGTTTTGTCATGGTCTCACAAATTTGTTCCACTGGTAGGTCCACGAGGGAAACTTGTTTTTCGTAGTCCCACTACATTATATACTGTAAACTAAGTACATTTATCTTAATTAGACAAAGCATGATGAAGGGTTCGATTCGTCATAACCACTAAACAGCTAAGTATTCTCTAAAAAAACATAGACAATTTCCAAAACACTATTTTACTCTCCATACAAAATTACTCTAACAAATTTGTATACTGTTACCTATTCAGTTTCACAGTTTCACTTCACTTAAACGGATCAAGAGTACACCTAATCACACCTTATTAACGTAACAGAACCTAAGTACCTATAGGTACTTGTTTTTTATACCATGTAAACTGGTGCTATGAGCAGTTATGTCTGTTCAATGAATTTTTTTAAATAAATAAAAACATACCTATTTACATATTGTTTTAATCATTAATCTTTTGCTGTAGAATTGACGATTTAAAAGAATGTGTAAAACATCTATATAAATAAATAAAAACATTTTGAGTCCGAGATAATTAATATCATATTTAAAAAAAATTTTTAATTAATTAAAGACGTAATTAACAATCCAAAATTTCCGAAAACTGTAATTTCATCATTTTCATCTACCCCGCAGACCCACAACGATAGTGCACAGTGCGTCGACGCCGGTAATACCAACTATTAACTTATTATTACGCATTACAGATTGCCCAAAAATAACGCGCTTATCAATCGATTACAGATTTCGCAGAAGCCAAAAACTACAAACACATGACTCAATAACAAATTAGCTAAAATATCGGACACCGCATTGAGTCAATAGCACCGACACGCGATTAGTTATTTTATTACAGAGAGTCGGAATAAGTTACGTAAATACACACACACAAACAAGTAGACCCACACAGAGGCAAAGCACGCACACAAGCGCGGTGCGCGGTTGTGTGCGTGTTGCAGGCCCCGAGTCGCTCGACCCCACTACAAATTTCAGTCGCACTCTAGACTTGGCCGCGAACAGACGTGTCCAACCGACAAGAGTTCTACGCAGCATCATTCACATTGGATATTTCGTCATAATAACAACATTGTGATAGTGAGAAGAGTCTTTCAGGACGTGAAAAGTGGGAGTGTATATTATCGTATTTTATACTGAAAACTGTGAACTTACACACGGACAAATCTGTGATTGCTGAACAAGTGATTTTCATGAAATTGTTTCCACAATTTGGATAATTCCAGCCAAGGAGTTATAAACACCGCAAATATTTTCGTAAGTATTTTTTACTATTGATTTATTGTATTTCTATTTTTGAGTTTCTTTTTTTATATTATAATATGAAATAACAAACAAAACAAATGGTTGCAAATTTGTATTAAGTCTCCTAATTACAAATTTTAAATCTGAAGTAAAAAAAACCTACATTTTGATTTTACATCTAAAATAAAAATTGGAAAAACTACAAATGTGCTCAAAAATAAAAAATAAAAGATTTTAAACTTTGACAAAATTCCCTTAAACAAAGAGCAATTTGATTTAAAAAAATCTTTGGTTTTAATACTTTTTGTCAAAGGAGCATTACAATATTTGTACAAAGTGTGAATTTTTCAGCTCTATTTTTTGACAAATTTTTAAATTTAAAAATGCGAATTCAGTGAATTTTTCTTTTTTTTATTAAAATTACTAAAAGAGACTGACTCATAAAATCCTGGTTCAAATCTCAGTCAGCCTGTGTAAGTTTAGTACAAGTCATAGATTTGCCGCGTCACGTCATCGTCACCCCGCACTCGTGTCATTGACTCTGCTCTTCCGAATCTGTTTACTCATATCGCGCAGTTCGTGCCAAATTCGACATACACTACACTAATAGTTATATTTGTTCAACAGTTACTAGAATTTTCACGTGTCGCTTTGATGATACGGTTTTCCTTTGTATCTTTGTTTGTGCGATTGCTTCCTCTACGTTTTCATTGATAAGCTTTGTTACATCGAATTGGATCTTTCGTTTGGTAATAAAGTAACTCTTTATGCGCAGTGTAACACAATTATGTGAAGAATTATCCTCATCATGCCGAACGCATTTTTTTTTGTCCCCACAGTCTCAAAATTTGCGATGATTAAAAAAAAATACATAGGTTTTAGCGAAGTCATAGAATAAATTGTCTATAAAATTTCAGGGACATGATTATCAATCTACTGTACTGCACTGTACTGTATTGTGTTGAATTGAAAATGTATTGAAAATGTATAGACTCGTGTCTAAAACAATTTTATTTATTTATTTATTATAAAATATCTAAATTCTACTAGGAAAAAATGGTGTTTCGTTTTTTTTTGTGCTTGTTGTGCAAAATGTTGTGTCCGATGTGGGGTTTCCTGCGGATATTTTTCAATTACGTATCAACTATTGGCAAAAATGTAATCGTTACACTAATTTTGCCTGGTTAATTGGTGTATTGCATTGCAAGTGCCGTGTCGCAAGCGGGGCCTGGCACCACGGCTCTGTCGTAAGCTATTGTGTAGTTGTGTTACTCTTACACAACTGGTTCAAGGTTCCATTCCGGCGTACATTCGCCTGCGGATGTGCGGAAACCGCGCAGTAATGCCGCAGTCTCACAGTTCAGTCGGGGGGATTGATATGCATTTTCATATCGTCTCCTTCCACTCTAGATACTTTATTTTTAAAAATAGAGACTAATTTAAATAACCCCTTTTTATCATGCACATTGCCCATAGTCTTATAGCTATCGTTACTTGGAAGGTCGGATACTTCAAAAATGTTAAAAGGCATCTTTATAGTTCTCGAAATTTGTTTTATGCGCATTAAAACTTAGGTAGGTACCAATTTGTACAGCAAAAAATTCTACTTAGTATTTTTTTGTGTAACTTCATTAATGGAACAACGGAACAATATTTTATAGCAATTTCATTTTGTTCAGTTTAGTACTTATATGGAGTATTACAATGTAATACGGGTAACAATGGTAGTGCAGCTAGATCGATCGCCGAGTAAAGGTCAGTTCTGTGTGTCAATATATGACGCAACCACGTAGGGCAACGTTGCGCAACGCTTTGCAACCTCGGGACTGAAGTACCTACATAACTAACCTATACCTATAATACTATTTATCGCAATGCCAAACAGATTACGTTCTTGATGGGTATCAGAGGAACAAAATTCCATACTTATCGTAGAGCACACTGAGTCACTGATACGGTATCATGAATTGATCATGAATGGGACCGAGGTCGCATTAAAAGTTCAATTAACAAATTGTATGTATTTACAACGCGAATCATGACTCGAGAAACTGGTGAATTCGTTGGGAAACATTCAATTTCGAAAATTGAAGCAGTGAAAGTCAAATAACTTGAAAACCACTGAAGCGGTTTTCACCAAAGATAAATTACAACTACGGCGATGAAACCTGCTTTCAAGTTAAAGAAGCCGCATTAAAATCGGCCCATCCGTGTCAGAGGTACGATACCTACCACAGCTAGACAAAAAATCTTAAAACTTATAGCACACATTTTTGCGTCAGTGATTAAAAAAAACGCAATGTCAAGGGCATGAAATTGCATTTAATATCCGTACAACACAAATTACATTAGCTTGTAAATTATGTAATGTAGGAAATACATGCAAGGTCTTCCGGAAGGAATTATTAAGAGCATAAGGTCATAGGCGCATGCACACGGATGGCGGGGTACACGCATGCATAGTTGCATACAAATCAATAGAAGTAAACATGAGCGTCATTTAAATGTTCAACTTCCAACAACTGTCTTGGAAACATGTTCGATATTGGAACTGCAGAACCGCTCGACTCAAAAATGTAAAGAAAATGATTGGATTATCTCTTTACTGCATATGGTTACATTTTAAAATAATATAGAAAAAACAAAGCAATCTAAGTTTCGTTGACAAAGGAAGTAATTTTTGACTTGCCTTGTTATGGATATTAGATATACCAGAAGTAAATAGTTTAAATATAACTCTAAACACCAATGCATTTATTTACATTGGTAGTGACCTTAATAGTGCATGCAATGTCGATGAAGTCATACCCCTCACTGAAATAACAACTGATTCACTCAGTCATAACGTTACTGGCGAATCAGTTGTGAAATAATTCCGTATGGAGAATTCATGAACAAAAGATATGGCTCTAAAGAAAGCAACGGATATGCAAAAAAACAA
This sequence comes from Coleophora deauratella, assembly GCA_958295455.1. Taxonomy (NCBI): domain Eukaryota; kingdom Metazoa; phylum Arthropoda; class Insecta; order Lepidoptera; family Coleophoridae; genus Coleophora; species Coleophora deauratella. Next base: position 4,395,048 of record OY282413.1, read on the forward strand.
TTATCTGATGATTTGTCTATTCATGAAACTGAACAGCTTTCCCATGGAACCAACATTCTTTCTTAACTAGAATTTATTGATGTAAAAACGACCCAAAAATCAAACGAAGCTGCATTAAGGTAACGAGGTTACGTACATACATACATATTATCGAAAACACTCAGTACACCGCGTTACGTAACGTAACAGTCACAGTATTTCACGCGCAATAACGAACCACTATAATTTCATTGGTCCGAGGACAAGCGAAGATAACTTGACCTATTTTTTTTTATCTATCTCGCTCTCGTAACTATAACCTACTTACCGATGAGCACGTGAGTGTGTACTGTGCACTGTACACTTACATTACATACATACATACAACCAATTGCGATAAACTGGATCACTGCGATGCGAGACGTCTAAAGGCCTAGAACTTTTATGATTGATGGCGCTTACGAAATTAGGACATTATAATATAATACACTTGAAGATGTTTACTAATTATGCGTGACAAAGCCCTTTTTAACGCTGTGACTAATAATGGTACGTTAGCGTCGATCGTCAGTGTCAGTGACAAATCCAACGTGATACTCATACTCGTAGTTAGCGATGGTTCGTTGAAACCAAAAATACAAACATTACCCACAGCTTGGCAGTCGGATAAAACTAAAACACATGTATCGTGACTCATTTATAGAAAATTCAACCAATCAAGAACACGATAATGTTTCCGTGAATCCAGTGGCACTTGTTGCATAAGCCATAACTAAATGAAGCGGCTAATTTCGGTGAATCTAGCGCAGTAAAATAGGTTAAGTGTTTCTTAATAATGTAGCAATTAGCAGGTATGGAACAAGGTCGTCTTAAACTAGGGCTTGCAGTCTTTGTTAGAAATACCGCATTCAAACATGAGTGATTCGCAAGTCGGTAAAGTTTCAGCACAGGAACTTGAGGAAGGGCCTTGACACGTTTGATACGACGCTGTTTTACAGACGTCAAGTTACGAAATACGGCCTTGACACCAAACCGTTATCGCGGCCCGACCGATAGAGGCCGTCCCAAAATAACCCGCTCCCGACAACGGAAAATTGGGTCTCGTACGCGATGGGGCGGTGCGTGCGTCGCGAAAATCTGTCAGGTGAACTGTGCGTTTACACTTGAATCACCTTCATGCAGGTGACAGGGCGACGAAAGACCACAGTTTCGTCAAAATAGTGCTGTAACTTAACTTGGTTATGTTAGACGATAGACAAAACAAATGTGAAGAGCGCCGGAAGTTTTGAAAACATTCACATCTTGACATAATCTGTCAATTTAAACAATAATATAACGGCGCCGACCTACAATCCAGATTAATAAAAATAAGAGCATCAAGGTCTATCTCTTTGCCCGTCTTTATAGGCTTGCATGTAAACGTTTATTAAGATTAACATGTCTAACGAAACAATAAAAATGACAAATCAAACATGGCCGCCGAGACGGCCTACTTTTCCCGCGCAATAAACGGCGAGCGTGTGGAAAGTTACCGACGAGACGTACTACTTTCTCTGCTTTTTACAAGATGGCAGACTGACATTATCTCCTATACTTAAAATAGAAGGTCAAGAGCGACGACGACGCTATTTCATTTGCATCGGCTCAACAAAATTGTTTACAATAATCAACACCCACTCAAATGTTCACGAAAGTAAAGAAACTTTACCCTCCAGAAACAACTTTTCTCAGAAGTTTTGGAACAAGTGTTAAAATCTAAAAATATAATGATGACCTAAGTCATTACTGAGAAAACCCACCCTAAGATGACTGACTATCAGCGAGCGTCGCTACATTTTGATACTGGTCCAAAGTTTGACAATAATAACTACAAATATAAATGAATAATGTAAAGTACAACCGTCTGTGCTTTAACAAGCACAACTAAGGGACGACACTGGTAAACAAAACACGTGTAGTAAACAACGCAGTCCTATTTGAGCGCGCTACATTATGCGATTGACTTTTCTATAATTAGCCTAGCTCGCAATCGTTCGCGACCAAGGTCGCAAAAGGGCGTAACAGGCGGCAGCAATTATTGAATTTCACGTTTCCCGATCACGTTGTTGCAGTTTATATAACGGTTTAGAGAGGAGCAGTGGTTGCGCAAGAGTACCGCGGGCGGCAACGTGAGGTTCAAGAGCGGGCACGTGTCCCTCGCCGCGTGACCGGCCACCGGCGGCGCACGTGGCGGACTCGCGACTTAAGGTCGCGTTGGGTTGACAGGTTCATCTAAACATCCTCATTAGCACATTTCAGACCCTTTCACACTTATCGCTAGTAAACAAGTCTGTATTAGTGAAATTACGACAAAATTATCTGAAGGTATGTCGGTATATCTTAAGAAGTTTGCGCCAACGTTGGTTACCAATGGTGGACCTCGTAACGTTCTAACGAAGTAATAATATAATATCTGGGACAAATGCCTATAGAATATTTCTGTTATTATCATTGTTAATGTTTAAGTTATATAGCCCTCCGTAAGCGATAAATAACGTGAATAGTGGGAAATTTAGGAAAATAATAGCACAAAAAAAGATGTTTAAAACATTTTCTTCATCATGTGGAATATTTGTAAGGGTATCGCACTTCAGCGAGTCTTTAACTTTTCCGTGCCAGTAAAATGTACAAAACAAGTCCTGTTTATTTAGCATCTGCTGAATTTTATAAGAACTATAGATACAATCGAAAAGTTATTCAAAAATTCAGTATTGCAGTTGAAAACCTTTTTATTTTACGCATGTTGAACATGAACAGCGAAACAAATCAGATAGGTAACTACGACTACAAGTTACCAGTTTTCAAACACAAAGAAGACTATTTGTCAAAATAACACATAACCTAAAACGTGACGAGACTATTCCAACATAAAACATCATCAAAAGCAAAGGTTGCTTCACGTAGCCTTGAAAGAGCGAAATAAAAAAAGATTTTGGACCGCTAAAAGTAGTGACGAAACGCTTGATAGCAGTTTCATAACAGTATTACGGGATTTAGAGGTCCATAGTTGTAGTGAGATACAAAAAAACCGTTCGCGGTGTACCGTACGGTCCTCGTTTTTGGGTAACGGTCCAAAACCGAGAAAGTACATGATTAGCCGCGAAGGCGCCGCTGGTGCCGTAAGTGGCGGTTGTCAAAACTGGCTGGTTGTGTAACGGTTAGATACTGATTGGCTTAGCCGACATTGACCATGACGGGTTTGATGGGTCACTGGATCTGACACATTGTATTAGGAAGATTCGTAGAAATAAATTTTTAGTATTTTTTTCTAAAAACGTTCACTTTAGACGGCAGCGATTATTTCTAAAAATAGTCTTGCGGTTTTCATATTCATAAGTGACTTAATGATGCCTTCTTCAATATAGTTCTGCCTTAGCTTCACCGACAATATTCCAGCTCTTAAATAAGTGAAGAAGAAGAAGCTCAATCATGTAACTGGACATTCGTTAGACTACTTTGCTGAAATCTCAGTTAAATAGGTATAGGAGATTCCATAAAGATTTGCTACATTAGCTGCTACATCATTTTTTTACACCCTGTCAATATTCTATGTAGAATGTAATAAAGAAAATCTAAAAAAGTTGTATTTATATTTTTTAAATGAGAGAAAAATTAATTCAATTAATTGAATGTTTGCCTTTAGTTTCTGTAAAAAAGGCTGTTTTACAGAAATAAACCGCAAAAAACGGTTTTATCTGTTCATGTAAAACAGCGGATGCGGGGTCCAGCGAGCTGCACCGGTCTGCAACTGTGTATTTGCGCTTTCAAGCGTAACGTCAGTAACGGATAGACAAGCTCCTCATTTTTTCTCCGCTATTTGCAAAACTGTTACGTTGTTAAGCATTTCATTACCTTTTGATAAAAAAAAGTTTAACAAACCATTAATGCACATATTTTTTGCGTAAAAATAACGTAAGTGAACAATTTTAAGGGACAGTTGTTTGTTATTTAAGCTTTACATATATTTGTTGACATAAGACTCACATTATTGCGTATATGTATATTTGCTAATGATGTCAGTTAAAGTAGTTTTCCGTAAACAACAATGCCCAGTTATTTTGGGTCCGTAGCAAACAACAGTTCACAAATTAACACCTTATTTATTGATAGCGTAAATTCATAACCGGTTATATCTCAAATTGTACCTATATATAACAAAACTAACTGTTTCTTAACTCACAGTTATAAACTACTAGAAAATGTTTTAAACGTATATTAAACCAAACTGCGATGTTTGACACTTTGGATTATTTCAAATTATACATTGTAATTAAGTAGGCGTGCAAATGGCATAACAAAAAAGCGCTGAACTGTTATTCATAATCGTAATACTTAACAGTAACAGTATCTAGCTATTAAAATAACGGATCAAAATCTATGAAATAAATCAGTTGATCTGATGATGGTATGATGACATATTTTTGTTAACAGTAATTTGTAACGTTAGGATTTATTTACACATGAGTACTGATGTGAGTACTGTTATATACATTAGGATAATTTGGATGGTGTTCAAAATGTATAGGCCTCAAACGTTATGTTAGTTGTTTTAAGGGTTCCGTAGCCAAATCTGTCTGTCTGTAGGTCCGTCCGTATGTCACAGCCACTTTTTTAATAGTGACTTAGCCATTACGGATAGGCTCTGAACTGAACAATTTTAAATTTTAATCAAGAACTTTACTGTTATCTCAAAAAATAATCGATCACTGGTCCTCCACACTAAATAAAAGTTTGCGTTCTCCGGTAGGATTAAAGCTTTTTGAACCATTTGTTTTCTTTGCATTTTGTAGCAATACCACCTTAGTCGAATTTTGTTAATCTTTTTCCTTTTATTAACCTAATTAGTAAGCTAGACTGACTAAAGTAACTATTTAGTTACATATCAGCTAGAAACCGTGAGTTAGTTACATTGATGACTTGTATACGCTTTAACATTCACATGTCCTACAACAGTAGCAGAGACCTAAAAATCTAAAAACAAAGGCACAGAAAGCTAGTGTCAATGGGAAAGCGCGACATTCGCCCGAACACAATAAGTGACTACAATTAAACCGCGCGATTATTTTAACAGTTATGCGGCGGCATAACGGTCTACGCGCGGATCTGGGGCGGCCTACTGACATGGTTGCTGCGCGCGCGCCCGCCTCTGCCTCTGATGACTCGGCAACTGACAAAGCAGTTGATATATATTTTTTTTTGTTAAGATTTAACCTTTGCCCGTATATGTATCGGAATCAAATTTAATAGTTAGATCTTTACTTTAATTTTATTAGCTCCCTCGAAAATGTTCACATGGAAATTATGATGAAAGAAATATTTTAGTACTTTTCGTAAAATAAAATTAAAGCCAATCTCATGATGGTGCTAAATATATTTCCAATATTTTCCCTTAAAAAAATTAAAGGTATCTAACGTAAAATAAGTTTTGTAAAAAAAAATTAAACATTAAATAAAATCATCTACCTGCTCTCATTTGTATCTCATCACATAAGAGGAAGACGTTATATAAAACTTTCAGTATGCAAATGATAACAGTTACACCCGAAACTCTCAAAAACATATTAGTTAGTAATCTCTAGCTGCGTTCTAATGATCTTTTTTAAATTTCATATAGAACCAATCGTGAATAATACCGTATAATCGGCCAATTCACGCGCACTAAAACAAGCTACCTACAAATACATGCAAATATAAATTGTTAAATCATAATTCCAAATTTTTTGTAAGAGCTCTCACGTTGCCTAACGCGCCGCGCGCCGGCCGCCCGCCCCGACGCACCGCGTGCAAGAAAACGTGACGTTTTATTTCCTTTTTCTATGCACTGGCCAGTGCTAACTATTCGATTGTTATAAAATTTGCACCAAAAAGAAAGAAAAAGAACTGTTTATGGTCTCGTCACAATGGAGTTTTATTGATGATTCTTCTATTGTTTTTACAACTGTGATAACGAGACGTTTTAATGATTTTTCACATTTCCTGTCGTTGTTTCTCAGTAGTTACAAGTTTTGTTACAAGCTTAATGAAGGACAATAGTTAATCATTTACATAAACCCCGCGGAGGAATGCGCGTGCGGCGTGCGTGTTACGCAAAGGTTAACGACACCGCAATCGGTCAATCGTTATCGATTTATTGTAATATTGAAATGCTGACTGTGCGAGATGCCTTTCCCGCGACAAGTTACCAGTCTCACATGTTCAGGAGCATGGCTGACGACAATACTTAAAAATTTAAAAAACAGACTGAATTTGAAGTATTTAAAAAATGAGACAATTCTATTACTACGTAATTAAATTGACGCAATATTAACATTTCGTGTAAAGATCTAGTTTTGTAACTTATCGAATTTGTAACCTTTGAATAAGATTATTTCTGTTTTTTTTAACCAACTGTTGAATTTGTGTATTAATTAATGAGTTTTGGTAACATGGGAGGGGGGACAAAAACCGTAAAATGTGGCAACGTTGTTTCACTTAGATCCTCTTGCCATTCTGCACGGCTGGATGTTGCCACACCATTTTTGCAACCATCTGTTTTGTAAGCGACATTATTTAGACAATTGCAACGCGACTGTCTTTTATACTGTAATGTACCGTATACTGTGTAAGTACGTACTAATCAAGGTTTTCTATTCTTTACAGAACCACGGTGAAGATTCGTGCGGTCCGGGCATAGTCCGCCGCAATATGGTCGCCGAGTTTATACTGAGTCAGCAGCAGCTGATGGGCGCCGGGGGTCCAGGGCTGGGCCCCGCGCCCTCCCCCTCCAGGGCCCCGCCGCCGCCTCGCGGGCGCCTCTCTGTCTCCCCGCACTTCCCAATGGACCAGTCCCCCTCCAGCAACCCTGACCACCACGACTACCAAAATGGCTTCGATTTCAACAAGAGTAGGAAGGAGTTCTTCGGGCAACGCAAGCAGCGCGAGTTCATCCCCGACAGCAAGAAGGACGACGGGTACTGGGACCGTCGGCGGAGGAACAATGAGGCTGCCAAACGTTCCCGAGAAAAACGCCGTTTCAACGACATGGTCCTAGAACAACGCGTCGTCGAACTCTCCAAGGAGAACCATGTATTGAAAGCCCAACTTGATGCCATCAAGGAAAAGTACGGAATCTGTGGCGAAACACTGATCAGCATTGACCAAGTGCTCGCCACCTTACCGACATGTGACCAGGTGCTCTGTGTGACGAAGAGGAGCAAGCTGTCGAATAATGCGCTGTTCCCGCCGGCACCCCCGCCGCCGCCACCAGCTCCTCCCGCATCTCCTCCATCCCCGCCCCCTCAGCGGGCTCCAGAAGCCTACCAGGAGAGGTTACCCCCTCCAGAGACGTACTACACGCACCCAGCGCACTACGAGCCTCCAGGCTCAGTCCTCAACCTCTCCCGATCTCGACGCGCACCCTCTCCCTACGAGCTGTCGTCCCTCTCTGGCTCTGGGGACGAGAACGCTGAACATTACGCACCAGAGAACAACTGCTTGCCACTAAAACTGCGCCACAAGTCACACCTGGGCGACAAGGACGTCGCTAGCGCGCTCCTCTCGCTCCAACACATTAAGCAGGAACCCGGCCCTAGATCATCTCCGTCATGGGACGGTGAGGGTTCGAGTGACGAGCGAGATTCTGGAATATCTCTCGGTGCGGAATACAGACCGCAACAAGACAGGATGGTCGAAGAAGACGATGCGCATCTAAAGGCGGAGCTGCAGCGGCTCGCAACGGAAGTAGCGACGCTGAAGAACATGATGCACCAGAACAAGGCGCGCGCGCACGAGCACTGAGCGGCCTGCGCGCGCGGCTGCTGCCGAGGACCCCCCGCGCCCACGCCACCCCGCGTGACGTGTCGTACAAACTGTCTCGCCCCTCCCCAGTAGAAGTTACCACGTTGTAAAGAGATGTTTTATATTTGTATCATATGTGCAGCTGTAACGGCAAAGCCGTATTGCCTATGTGTTATCCTTCCTAGTAGTTTAGTGGTCAGCAGGGCAGAGACCCGATGATGTGTATGGAGTATGAGACTTATTTTCGGTTTCCAGACTTTTCGAGCAGATAAACACGTCTACTCAGTGATAGAAATATATAAAAAAATGCATTTGTAGTGGTGAGCTATTGTATGTATAATGTAATATAAGTTGTGAAGTAGATCTGTTTCATCTCTTCGAAGACTCGTTAGAGAAAAAAATCGATGGCTAAAGACTACGTTCTGATAAGTTAGTTTAAGATCGATGTAAGTAAAATTAAGTCCAACATAGATTATTTATGATAAATGTGTAGTCTTTCTCTTTCATAATGCCCGTTAAGTTCCAAACCAAAAAACTAGGTCCAACTAAAATTTGAAACTAGTTAATAAAAATCACTATTGTCTCCTAATCATAAATGTACTGCAGAAATAATCAGATTAAGATAATACCAGTGCCTTGGAAAATACATACCTACCTACTACCTTCAAATTAAAATAGCAACTTACCTAAAGTAATTATTTTTATACACTTTAATAGACAAGAATGGATTTCCTATATGAAGATATTTAACCATATGAAGAGTCAGCCCATAAGTATCTCGACCACGACCAGTAACAAACGAATGATTGAGAGATCTCTATATTTGTATCGTTAAAGATACATACAGTTTTCGTTCTTTTGTGATTTGTCGTGTTACTTTTAGGGTTAAATAATATTGATGTACTGAATCCTAAGAAGGCTCGACGGAAGTATTGAGATGTAATTACGTAAGGAATTTTCCTGGCTTCGCCCTAAGGGCTTGTATAGGACTGAGAGGAGTAAAGTAATTATTTATTTATTCGGACCGCGAAAGAATTTACAATTTATTATCTTTGTATAAGAAAAACTATACGATATGAATAAATTGTCTACATTAAAATTAATACATGTATTTTATTTGACCTTTATTTAATACCCTTCTGAAGAAAAATGCAAGAGTACAAAAGCTGTACTTGCCTATTATTTCTATGTTACCACAATTAAGTAGGTAGTCAGTTAAAACGGAGTTCAAAACGGATAAATGAGAATAAATTCAAGCCTTTGAAAAAAAGCAGACGAAAGAAAGATTACATAAACATCTTTTAAAAAAAGATAGCTGGGGTAGATTTAATGAAATTAAAACAAAACCGTCTCCACGGTGTAACAGTTGGTCAACTTTCTTCACATTATGAGATCGCGGGTTCGATTCCCGACGAGGTCCCTATTTAAGACTCGATTTTGTTAGATTTTCTAAATTTCAATCTAGGGTCAGCTCATTTTAAAGGCCAAACCTACTGAATTCTGACATGAAGGCAAGATAGCCTGCGACGGATTGCAAATAGGAATGTGGACGAGGCCATTTCTATGCAGAAATATGCTATCTTTATAGATAATTATTATTATTATGAATTATTTTCTTTTTTTTCTCATGAAGTTAGATTTATGTCGTCATTATCGCTACCACAGGGCGTCAATTGTGGATTTAAAAAATCTCGAAGTTAACCCCTGGGACATTTTATACGTATTAAATAGATCGGGAGCAAATAGTTCTACATAAAATACGGGCACTCCCTGCCGCGTTTTGAAGGCGACCTTAGTAAAAAATAAAAACGAGACTTCTTAAAATACTACATTTGACATCATCATCAGCCGAAAGACGTCCACTGCTGGACAAAGGCCTCCCAAGGAATTCCACATCGAACAGTCCTGCGCTGCCCGCATCTAGCATACATTTTACATAATTTACATAAATTCATACGAATCTGGTATAAAAATATGAATAAAAATAATTACTTTAAAAACCATTATCCATTAAGTCATTTTGACTAAAAGCCAAAGAAACAAATTGAAAACTTGTATACACTTGCAAACTTCTACTGGGTATAAAAAACTGATTGATTTGTATCAAGTCCTATTTGTAGTTTGCGATTAAAGTTGTGGAATAAAACTCGTCGATATTATGAAAAGAATGACCAATTAAGAGGTTTGCATGTATTTACCAGTCCCCTGTATACAAAAGAAAACCATAACCCTCCTTCTGGTTTGATTGGTTAGTAATATCATAGTAAATGAAACAACATTCTCTGAGAAGCAAAATTTAAACAAAAGGTTCTCTCGTTGATGTCTTTAGTATGAAGCAAGAGATTGCGTTCCTGGCGCATTCGCGTCTGTCAACCTTTGACATCCCAATTTTAAGTGTTTTATGTAATAAATACACCATTTTTTTAAACTTCTTAAGTATATCATTATTAGGCATAGATTTATACTAATATATAAGTCGATGTTATTAGGTATAAAAAATAACTATCTCAAGATATATTAGGGAAATATATTTCGAGATAGGTAATAACATTTTTCTTTGTTATGCTGTACTGTATAGGCCCTATACCCTATACTATAGTATGTCCATTTTTTTAACCTTAATTGGTAAGCCCTTGGCATCATCTCGCCTGATGGTAAGTAATCATGATGCCAAAGATGGAAGCGGGCTTACCAAGATTCCCCAATGCAAGGGGGAACTGGCTATCTTATCTTCGTGCCGGAACACAACAATGCTGTTAACATTGATGTTTCGATAAGACTTCGATAAGATGGTGGCAGGTATAGAAAATGCCCTATCACCAACCAAAACCGAAACCTACAAAGTTGGACCACACCAGGATCGAACCCGCGACCTCCTGATGTGAAGCGAGCGGACTAGTCACTGGACCATAAAGGCGGTCAAGTAAACTATTCAATATACTGTGCATTTACCTACTGAGAGTTTATTTCATTTATTTACTCTGAACAATTAAGTCCAATATTAGTCTCAATTACTGTCTAAATGAACAATTAAGTACTTCTTCAATTGGTCATGGTTGTCGAATTCTCCATACAAATTGGGCCGATCAACTCATCGATTTGTATGAAAAGTTCAAAACCATTTTTGCAACTATTTGGATTCCTCGGTTAAGCATTTCGTAATTTACAGATCTTTTATACAAAATCAAGACGATAATTTATTTTCAGTACTTATAGTTATTTTATAAATACGGACATCTGAAGTGAGGCACTATTAAAAAAATGATGATTAATTTGAACTTTTGTTTACTATTATTACATAGACGATTATTATGCCTAGTTAATCTAATGACTGCATACCTAAAGGTATTTTCTTTTGAACAATTTGAAATATTTATACTTAATAGGATTTTTACCTAGCTTAGCTAGAGATAATCACATAATGGTTTTAATTTTATGGCTACATTTCAATAAGGCGTTATTACACATAAATATTTTTTTCATTTGATAAAAGTATTCAAAATTATTATGTTGAATTAAAAATGTTTTCACTAAAGCAAAACATATTTGGATTTGGTCTTCTAAAGTTCATTTTTATTCAAACTTTGCCCATTCTCTACCTGTATAATTAATTCCTAACTATGAGTAATCGAAGTATCGAAAGTACTGACTAATATGAATACGAGTTCAGAATTAATTTTAAAGTGCATATTTTAATACTAAAATAAACTATTCTAAAACAATACATTCAATCAAATAGGCACATCGGAATGTAAAAGTAAAACTAACTATAAATAAAGTATACTAAGTAAATCTTGATTAAAACAAAAACAATAACACCTACAAAAATAATCGTAACCAAATAAAACACAAGTCATTAAACGTAACGTTTAGTTAGAGTTACAACTACCAACAGAAAGAACCAACACGTCAACATATCGCGGAAGCCGGTGCACAACTGGCCATAACATCACTGCCCGGACGGTCTCGCCCTAGCGCTATCTCGCTCTACAGCGGCGGGCGGGAGCGAGAGCGCAGACTCGGGCAGTGAGCGAAGCCTCACTCAGCCTGCGCTGGAAGCGCCTGGTCGCCGCAGCTTCGTGAAAGCTCGAGCGGGAGTTGGTTTCCGGAACTAACCGCGTTGGGGGCACGAAGTTTGGCCGAGCTGATTTCGTTGCTTTGCACCCAGAGTTCCAGCTGAAATCAGTAACGCATATGATGAGAAACAATAATAAAAATACGCATAGGAAGAACTTAGTATCGTAGAAGGAGGGACTACGTGTCCCCCACCCAACAGTGTAAGTAACGTAACAGTGCAAAGGCTGTGCTCATCTATGTGCTAACCTGATGGTAATTCATATGACGGTTCTTTACATTGTAATGCAGACCTAGTTTTTTTTTCGTACCAATAAGGTAAGCCCTTAGTATTACCTCACCTGATGGTAAGCGATAATCATGGCGTAGGATAGACACGGGCTTACCAACATTACCCAACGCAATAGAGAACTGGCTATCTCATCTTCATGGCGGAACACATCAATGCCATTATGATAAATTCATAAGATTGGTGGTAATTGGCCAGAAACGCCCTAAACCAAGTCCTACAAAATGAGAACCCGCCGGGAATCTCACCCACGACCTCCTGATGTGAAGTGATTTGACTAGCCACTAGACCTAGTTGACCACCTCTATTCAGATTATGTATGACCGTGTCTATAGGCAGTTAACATACGAGATCGACGCGACCACGCAAGCTGCACTGAGCTTCGACCGCCTCCGTTGAGCATTTGTTAAGGTAACAGTCAAAACATAAGCACAATCTGGTCTTACCTCTTGAGGTAACTTGGAAGGGGGAGGCCTGCACGCTCCCCCGCAATGCAGCTGCATCAGCAGCTCTGCTATGGCCGCCGCCGAGGTGTCTATGATCCTCTGTCGGCACACGGCGACTGCGTGCACAAACCCGCCGGGGCCGACGAATTCGTGCTCCATGAAAACAGTTTTGTCGTCCCAGTAGACTGCCTAGAAAGACGAGGTACGGTGTGGTAAATAATGAAGATTCAGGAATATTAAAATTGGAAAATTTGAAATTAATTACGGACCGGTACTCTACAACTTCTTATTTTGATGGCCAAGCAAGAGGCCCACCGAGTGGATGGCTCAAAAAACCACACTGAGACCAAGACCTTAACTAACCTTAGAAGTAATGGTGAACCTGGTGAAAGGCTTCAGATATCTCCTGTATCTGATAGTGGAGGCCGCCTGCACGACGGCGCCGCCCGCCGCCTTGATGTTCGCGTACAAGCCGGTCCTCTCGTAGAAGTCTGCTCTGGCGAAGTCCAGTTCCCGAAGGTACCGCGCATTGTTCATGTGGTAGAGGAGTGTGTCGATGTCGTTGAGGAGACAGAAGGCTGGAATTGACGGTGAAGATTTGTTATATTAAGTAGAACTTATAACGGGCAGAGGTGAGGACAAAGAAGAACTTAGTAAACGCCTTTATAAAAGCTAACAGCAAATTCACAAAGCCTTAGTATGCACTTTGGTATGTAATTGTCGTAGCCAGATCATACAATTGGCCAGATCATGAAATGTCTGGCCTTATCGTTGAGGAGCTCAAACAAAACTCTAGGTTAGGTACTATTGGGTATTCTGTGCTTAGGTTGGGTTACTGGTTCACACCAGTTTACGGTTACGGTCACCTGTATAAAGGCTTATGATTTGGCCACGACGACGTGGATACCAATCCAGATGTGGCTTCTGTATGTGATGTACGGCCTAACCTAGAATCTTCCCAAAAATAGGAAAGGCACCCGTGACCTGTTTTTGGAAACACTATTATGCTAACATGTTTTGTTATGGGTAGAAATAGATAGGATAGAATTCATACGTTTAACTTTAATCACAGAGAGGTTAAGACCTCTCTGTGATTAAAGTTAAACGTACGTAAAACTATAAGTAGTTTCATGAGTGAATACGTAATTTTACGAAATATGGAAAATCTCAAAATTTACTTTCTTATTAAGTGAAACTATTGTATGTAATCTATATTTTAATTAAATACTTTTTTCACAAAACTAGATTACGCAAGATCGTGTACATCGGATAGATGAAGCGAGTGCATTCAAATTCGCAGTCCACAATTAATATGTATACTTATTTTGGTGATTTTAAATCAAGTAATTTAAGCATCAAAACTAAAGATTATGAACGAAATCAAGGTTAAAATTTAAATGAAATTATAAGCAAACAATGCCTACAAAACCTATGCATTATCGCCACAAGTGGCGTGACTCATTGTATTAACTTATTAAGATAAATTATTGTTTATTTATGTATTTTTACCCAAGCATGACATGTAAAACCTATAACAAATTCGTAAAGTAAATTTTCCGATCGACTAACAAAACTATTTGTTTGATAGGTAAATCCAAGTTTAATCTCACGCACACTAACTCCTTCGGGAAAGTCGTTCAAATTCACGAGTAGAAATCCCAGTTTACCCTTATATTAGTACGAAGAATTTAAAACCTCTACTCAGGTCAATTAAAGACCAAACTCACAATTAACTTCAGTAGTGTCCAATATACAGGCCTTCTTCTTGAAGTAGCGCGCCTTAGCGACTGTGTACATCATCCTCGCGAAGTAGGCCACGTCCAGAGTGCCGTACAGCATCAGGGCACCAGCCGCCACCACCGCGCTCCAGCCTGGCACGCATACTGTCCACATGGTGGTCATCCAGAGTTGGTGGTCACCCAAACTGGAATACATTGGATTTAGTTAAGATATAGGGTACCTACTGTTATATTGAGTGACAATTTTGTAATTAAATAGTATCTTTTTTCTGTAGATGAAGTATAGGATGAAGATGGTGATTGACCGTGATTTTTCATTTTTTATTTTGATTGTTTTTTATAGGATATGTCTACTACCACAGAATACTTAGCACAGGTGTCATTACGTCAATTTGACTATGTAAGGATGGTACTTACCTACCTACTTCAATACTGCCGTGCTTACGATAAGAGCAGTAAGTCTGTGAAACACGGTTTCGACTTTTCGTCACATTTTTGCATTTTCCGAATTGTTTCCTAAGATTATTTTAAATACAATTTTTGAAATGTGTAGCTCAGATTCTGTATTTTTATACTGCATTATCATTTATCCGTCTTATTTATTTGTTCTTACATGATTAAATGACGAAATGGGTAAGTTACTGCTTTTAAAAATATACTTACTGCTCTTATCGTAAGCACGGCAGAATATTTCAATAAACTGTGTTATTTATCAACCACGGACGTCTAGCAATAGTTATGGTTTCCCCACATCACTATCTCTTGCTTCAAAATCCAGAAGAAGACTGACATGATCCATTGCTATATCAATACACAAACGTACCCAAATGCATCGTCGATGACCTTACGTACCTAACAAGTAAGAACCCCTACAGACAACAGTACTCACTTTAATCAAGAAAGCATTGGGAAGCCACATAAACTTACTACATTGTATTGAAAACACCCTATCACGACGTACTGCTCTCAGCTAAAATCACATCCAATCAATAAGCTCACATGTTCTAGAAAAATCTATATAAATTATATTGCAATATAAACTTCCTGCTGCAGATTAATTGCTATCTATTGAAAATCTACACGAAAAATTACTTGGGTTTTTTTGCGCCAAGAGATTCTGATGACTTAGATTTGTTTCTTCCTGCAGAAAAAAATATTAAATAAATAAATAAGTAACCGGGACAAATCACACGCGGTCATCTGGCCCCAAACTAGAATTCCCTGTATTATGGGAACCAGAGACTGATATACATAAACAAATACGCATATTACAACGCAAGTTTCGACTCTCACAATAAAAATATGACATTCTTGACATATTTTTCAAGAAATCCTCCAATCCCTCCAATCCATCCAAAGCCTCCAATTTTTTCAAGAAAGATTATCGTCTATTGAAAAAAATATTTCATGGTGTATATATTATGAATACGTAAAAGAAATCGTTTTTTACCGTAAAGTAAGTAAGGCAAGTATTCACTATTAGTAAGCGCTTGCCATCATCTCAACTCAACTGATTGTAACTGAAACTGATGATGATGATTATGCTGAACGATCCAAGCCGTCTTACTAAGATGTACCAACACAATGATTTTTCAAAATCCGTAATTGGCAAGCCCTTGGCATCATCTCACCTGATGGTAAGTAATGATGAACTGGCTATGCAATATTGCTATTAACATCGATGTTTGGCGCCAAGATAGGCTGGTGAAAACAGCAAAAAGAATCCTAACAAAATGCTCCTTGCAGGGAAACGAATCCGCGACCTCCTGAAGTGAAGCGTGTGAACTAACCGCTACACCACAGCAGTTAAAATTATTTTCTTTTAGATACTTCATAACTTTTGGTGGTTAGATAACAACCCATATCGTCCCCACTCTAGGAACACGTGTCTTTTCTCATATCTCGGCAAAGATGACCAAACGAGGCCCCCGTTATCCGGATTGTGAGAGGTTGTGGGGTTAATGGCCAACCCCTGTGTAAGAGAAGTCATCAAGCCACCTACGAGTATAACGCCTCATCTAGTAAAAGCAACTAGAACCAAGGTCTAAACGTGCCTTGCGAAGAAGAAACTTTTCGTACAATCCCGATTAACGTCCAAGAGGATGTCAAAGAATTAGGCAGTGCCTGTTACTAAGGAAACCCTTCCTCCGCCGAAGCACATCCGTGTCGTGTCCTAGTAATGTTTGAATGAAAAGTAAAGTAAAACTTTATCTACACCTTAGTATAATAAATAACGATAGTAATATATACATATAGGACATACCTATACAATAAACATATAAATATGTAGAACCCATGTTTGATCACGTCAATAGTTGTTATGTGAACGCCTGATAAATTATTTAGCGCAAAAGTAACGAGATACCTATTTCTAATTGAATAACAGCTGTAGAATTACTGGTAGAGTTTACAGGACACCTAGGTACAATAGCTATGATTAAAGTTTTAATATTTTTAAGTTTTCTGAACTTGACCTAGATAACTTACTTATCCAATCGTATCTATCAGAAATTAACACTGTATGCAGATAATAATGTTCTGTAACTGTTAACTTTAAATTTACAGATCCATGAAAACAGAGCTAAGAACGAAGAAGAATATTTCAAATGAAAAGGAAATCCAACTATTGATTAGTTTATTAATAAAAATGTTTACCTGAGGCTCTGAAACGTTTAACCTATTATCCAATATATTATATAAGCATTTCTTCTGCCAAATATTTTATTACTTATTTCGACAAATTATAAAGTTTATTTTACAAGTTAATATAGGTACTTACCTGATATTCTCTAAAGCACCGGCAAACCCTTTCACGATATAAAAAGCATAATATACTTTTTTATTGCACACGTATTGACTACACAACACAATAATTTCACGGGTACTTTATATGGAACTGTCTCAAGAAAATAAACGGATTTTATAAATAATTCATAGAAATTAGAAAAAAAATAACCTCCTCTATTGCAGCAAGCAAAGGTGGATTTTTTCACGTATGATCTTGACAGGCGATGCGCGCGCAACAAAGTAATCGATAAAGTTTCTCAAGTTCATACCTACATAACCAAGCGTTTTATGCGGTACATATATTATTTAAAATACAATCTTTTTGTTTTGTTAATCATAGACGCAAAAGATAAAGAAATAAATCCCTCCAATCATGATAAACGTCAAAAATGATTAAATAAAATTTTTAATGAACTAATTTTATACAACTGAAGAGCGTTTAACTTTCTTGAACTATCTCTTTGCTAACTTAAAAAGCTATTCCTTCGAAATAATAGGACTAAATCTAGATTTTTTACTTCCAAGTACCTATTTGTATCAGTTTTAGCATACTTAAGTGTAAATAACACGACGCCTTTCGAGTCTGCTTTAGTCAGCCAACCATCCGATAATAAATTTCCGTATTGTTTATCTGCGCGATACCTGGCGATACCCAACCAGAGTAACGTCGCTAACGTCGAACAGTACGTCTAGACCCCTCGACCCGTGTCCTTTATTTGTCAACAGAGCTCTCCATTCACTGGCGACGTTGATATCCGTCCATGCGTGACACCAACAGCACGAATACGAGAAAATGTCGGCGACCTCATCGTTGTGCGCTCTTCTCTATCACTCTCCTTTGAAAAGAGAGAGATAGATAAAACGACCCGAGACCCGATTGCGATACGGCTTACAGTGACGTGCGAGGTTTGTGCGGTAAATGACTCTCGTTCGTGCTTACGCGATAAATAAAGGTATTTTTAAAGTGAAAACGTTTATAAACAAGCATGAAGGATTTTAAATACGACGTTATCAAGCTAATAGAGTTGATAAGAGATAGGTCTTGTCTTTGGGATAAGACGATAGACAGTTACAAGGACAGGATTGAGCGAAGGACCGCTTGGGAAGAGATCTTCAATATATTAGAAAAAAACTACGAGACTCAGTCGCCGGAAGAAAAACGTGTAACGGGTAAGTCTTCCTACAAACTAGTACAAACTTATTATGTATTATTCAAAAATTTTAACCGATTCTAAGGGACAGATCACACTGAGCGAGAGGCGACATCGCGAAGCGGCACGTGCGAGGTCTTCAAGTTAGAGATAGGTATTATATAGACCTTATTAACTGAACAAAAAGTAATAAAATTTCAGTGATAGCATGAAGCAAACTCGGTTGACAGACTCGGTGGCTTAGTGATCCGAGACTCGTGGGTTCGATCCCCACCCAGGGCAAACATTTCTGTGATGAGCAGATTTGTTTGCTCCGTGTCTGGGTGTATTATATCTATATATGTATGTATTTAAACTTATATGTGTATGTATATCAGTCTATGGTTCCCATAATACAGGGAATCCTAGTTTAGGGCCAGATGACCGTGTATGCTTTGTCCCGGTTATTTCTGCAAGCACTGGCGGGCGGCGCGAACGCCCCGCCGCCGCCGCGCCGCCGCCGCATTAACGCCTTGCTTAGAAGATGTTAGAAGTGACCCTAATACCTACATACCTTTTCATATTGTATATTTTTTTCGATGAGTCTGTACTATTACGTATTCTGTGATGGGTTCACCTTAAAAATTCAACGCTAATAAAAATGACTTTTTACTGCGGTTAAATAATTTAAAGAATTCATTATGACTTAATTTGTAAAATATATTAGGTACATAATTGACCGAACTCTAATGAAACTCTTCAGAAAGTTTCATTAGTTCGGTCAGTTATGTAATCTTTTTTACAAATTAAGTCATAATTACTTAATTCTTTAAATTAATTAAATAATTCAAGAAAAAGTTTTTTGTTTAACGTGTGGTATAAAGAATGTACATGGAATGCGGTAGGGATCCGTTAGCGCCTAACAAAAGGGATACTTTGCCTGCGCGTGGGTCATGTCATGAGTCATGTTTAAACATCAATAACTTCAAAACTAGTAGACTTACACTTACAGTCAAACTTTTGATGTTGTTTTATAGCTTATCTCAAAAACTGTCAACCTAATATTTAAAAAAATCCACTTAGTTACCTTGTTTTTGTAGGAACTAACAATAACTTACAATTTTTAAAATTAAATTAAATGTTTTTTCACAAATATTCACAATTCAGTAATATTTTTGAATGAGTTAACTTTGTACATAATTTTTTGATGTTATTTGATTGAGAATATTGTAAGTTGTAACCTATCCAATAAGATCATTAATTAAAGAACCATAAAATTCAGAAATGTGGACGTTTTCTGGGTTTCGGTGCATAAAAAATGTAAAAAAAAATGGTCATACCGGGTAGGGGGAGGGGGATGGACCCCAAAATGGGGGTGGTTTAAATGTGGAAAAGGGTTATATATTACACGATCCTAAAATACCGCTAGTTCAATCTGGGACTTAAGATTGAACTAGCGGTCGGCAACCTGCGGCTCGCGAGCCACATGCGGCTCTTTGGACGTGAAGCTGCGGCTCTTTAGTTCCATACGCAAATATTATTTATTTTATCAAAAAAACATTTAAAAATCGTTCTGAATCGATTAACGAGGATTAAGCACCGATTCTATCTCTTAGCCACTTGTACTCGCTTCACCGCACCCCTCCCCCTCTCAACACAAAAAGTAAAGAAATCCATATTGAGCCATTTGGAATTGATACTGGATCTCTAGAAATGCAATTGATCGATTTAAAAAGTAAAGCTTTGTGGAGTCGAAAATTTACGGAGTTGAAAAGCAAGTTAGAAGAGTTGGAGTCCAGAAATGTATGTACGTAACGCAACAAAAGTGGACAGCTTTAAAAGAAATGCCGCGAGTTGAGGCAGGTCTTCCAGATTGCTACACTGAGGTGAAGAAGTTGGCATTTGGAGTGCTATCTTCGGATCGACATATTCGCGCGAGCAAGCGTTCTCTTGCATGAATATAATTAAAAGTAAAGTAAGAAGACAACTAACAAATGAATATTTAGAGTCGTATTTGAAACTTAAAACAACAAGTTATGAGCCAAAATTATCCAATCTTTCTAAAACCATGCAAAGCCAACGCTCCCATTGAATTTGTTTGCACAAATGTATGTTATTGTTTCATTTTATTTTACGTACAAGTTACATTGTTAAGTAAAGTTTATTTTTTTTACTTGAATAACCATGCAAAGCCATCGCTCTCATTGGATTTGTTTTTGCTCAATTGTTTGTTATTGAAGTACAAGTTAGTGTTATAAATAAATGTTTAATTGTTTTAATTTTTACTTAAATAATAAGTAATTATCTAATAATGCCATATATATATTATCTAATTTGTTGTGAAAAAACACTACTTATATATGAATAAATATATATTTTTTCTTATAATGAAATAGATTCTTTTTTTTAATCAAAAAACTTTATTTATGCGAGTACTATTTATTGTTGGCAAGAATAAAAATTGTGGCTCTTTAAAACTTTGAAATTTTGTAAATTGTAATTTTTGACTCTTCCAACTCAAAAGGTTGCCGACCCCTGAACTAGCGGTATAGACAGGGATACACTGTATAATAATATGATAATAATAAATACCTACAGAAATTAATATTATTGTATCATGCTATTTTGTACTAAGTAAAAAATACGATTTAAAGTATGTGTAAAGCATCTACTCAAATGAATAATAGTTTTTAATATGTACATTGTACATGTTAAGGTGCGGTTACCACCCATAACATTTTAAAAGTACAGTATAATGCATTTTTAATCACAAATTAATATTTACGTAAGTACATATTTATACTTTGTTAGAATATTTCAATAGGGTTATAAATTATAACGAAACATATACCTAAGTAAAAATAAGTATTTAATAATATTATAACAGTTGGCGTAAAAGTCGGGCACATTGTCTATCATACATCGCACAACACTATTCAAAGCAACGAAGACGCTATGCGGCGCGGGCGAGCTTGCTGTGGAATATCTGTTTCCATCCAACAGTTGATCGGACCAGTGGGCAGCGAACATCCGACAGGTTTTCACAGGACTGACAGGTGGTGGGGCGGGGCTGTCAGATCGTAATGATCGTATCGTATCCGACATGAAGCAGTGTTGTGCTAAAATGCTTATCGACATTTTGGGTTCGATTATTTCAACACCCCAACCGAATAAAGGAGTACCTAATCGCAAAATCCCAATTTTACAGGAGAGCAAAAAAACCGAAAAGGGGTTCTTAATTTTTTATTTTTTATTTTTTGCTAAAATAATATCAGTGCAAAAATGTATTAAAAAATTAGCTTTCAATTCATTGGGGTAATGTTTTCGTAGGTTCAGTAAATAAGGAAATATAAAGCAAAAACCTCATTAAAATTTTGTTCACCTTCGGATGCAGTTATATATTTTTTGGAAAGAATTTTACAACTTTATTTGTCTCATTTTATTGAACTTCCTTAGTTGTAACAAGCTTTTATCCTATACTATTAAACGAGTTAAGTGTCCCGACGATTTCGAAAACAGCTTGAAACCTTTTGACGAAAATCTAGGATTAGGCGTTAAAAATCACCAAAAATCGATCTATAAGGGAATTATCTTCGAAAACAATCATTTAAGGGCGATATGAGCGAAATTACATAAAAGGAGAATGCATATGATGCTTATTTTTAACCATTGCTTATAGGTACTTTGGTGGACTAGCGGTTTTGGTGCGAGCCACTTACATTTTGCTGCTTTTAGGTCCGGATTCGAATCCCACCCATGATAAGACTTTATAGTTTTTTTGTCTTTTTATTTTTTATTTTGTGTGAACTTATGTCAATATTAATTAAATCAATAAAAGACTTAAGAGTGATTAATACAATATTTTAACCTCTTTGTATTTTAGAGACAAATAACGCCATCTTTCACCATATAAGTGAATAGTGAATAGTGCCTGATGATTGTGCCGCCCTGTCCCGTGTTTGACAATAGGGAATTTTCCACGGCTTTCTCTAAACTCAACTAGATGGCGCTGATAACATTTGCAATAAGAAATTCGCCAAAACTGATTGATATTACTGACTAATATCATAATAAATGATGAACAGCTTTCTAATATTACGTATCATTGAATATTTTCTGTTTATTTATCAAAAAAAAAGAATAATTTGTATGTATTTTTTTTCAATAGAATCAATTCATGAAAAAATATTATAGATAATTTCAGTTAACAAATATTGCTTATCCTTTCGTCCCTTAGAAGGCCACTACCGACTAAAACAACACCCTGCAAAATGTTTCATAGAAAATATATCTTATATTATGTACTACTAAACAAGTTATCTTAGTTTATAAAAACTCCGATTGAACGAGCGACGCTCGCTCGGTCTCCCAGCTAGTTTACCTTAATGAGTAGAATTTAAATGCAGATAACACTTCTTAACAGTATATTACACCTTTGTTCATATAAATTTGGTGATTTACTCAGAGAGTAGGATCACTTGATTTCTTTCTTCTTTCGAAAAAAGGTTACAGTTTTTTACGTAAATAGGGTTTACCACAGACAGTGATCGGAAAAGAACAAAATAAAAAAGACTTCGAAAATCACATATTTATTTGAAAAACGGTCAAAATCAACAAATAATTAAACCATAATAGATACGTCGCATCCATTATAAACTATCATAATAGTCTTTTATAATAAATAAGTCTTCAAAGTTACGGATTACTCAAAAAAACATATTTTTATACGAAGTTTCGTCAAATCCCGTTTTTTTCACTTATTTTACGAAAAATATATATGTCGGAGGAGGTTCAGGATCAGACATCACGCAGGGCGTAGTGGGTACGTCGAGTAGAGACAACAAGTAACTTGCAGAATTATGGATTTATTGAATATGATGTATCAGTCACTGGGTAGGTAATTCAGTTCTGTTGTAACGTGGACGGTTCCCAGGTAGGCAGGGGCAGGCAGGTCCAGACGCTGTCGAAGCTCAAAACAGAATGGCGGGCCCGCTGGCTCCCCTCCTCCAGGCTCCATCCTAGCGCACCGCGGCGGAAGTCATGTCGTGTACCAACATAACTTGACAGATTAGCCAACACAGCCACGCGTGCGCTGCGCTACAACCGAGTGTCCGTGTTCATGACCATCTCCGACACGGCCATCCTGAGAGTACACACGTCCTCGTGTGTCTAATCTGAAACAATGGAGACACCGCACAGTAAACCGTTCGGTCATTCCTGACTTAACCATAATGACCAATGTAAGGGTATATCTCAAACTGCTTTCTTAATAATGGATCATCACTTTATTGAAATCTTACATTTGAATAAAAACCATCATAACTGTATTCAGTGTATTTACTTCAACTCCCAGACTTCTTATACAAGAAAATTTTAGAGTTAAAATTTATGAAATTGTACTCTCTAAAATTGGATTAAATAAAAGGAAAATAGTTTCATATGGTCATATTACATGGTTATGGTACATATTTGTAATTCATAAAGCATTGACCTATTGAACTTAAATAAAACTTTATGGTCATAACAAAAAAAACGTAAATATCATCAATCAGCAAAAACAGTACAATTCAAACTAATACTTCCATGGAAAATCTAGAGCATCCAAGTACCATTCCGGAAATAACTTTCAGCTTATAAAATTATTATCCATAAAACAAATAAACAAATAGAATATCAATTCGTGGCCATAGGACTATAAGATAGCCACCCATATACGCGCACCCCCACATGGGGTCGCCGAGTCAACCCTATTACTCTACGGTCTCTACCAGACCCGACCTCCGCCAGAGCTTCCCGCGCACCGCGTATCCACGGACTACTCAGAGTAGATACCGACTTCTACCGGACTACGGCTACGGCAAAGCCTCTGGTACGGTCTGACCAGCCGAATTGAATCCGAACAAAACTTGACTCTCTTCATCTACTTCGCATGGTACTTGCATCTCTGGCATTTTCCTTAACCTATCGTGCGCATACTTATAGGTACGCTTCGAATTTAATGCTCTCAAAGTATATCGATCACCATCCAACACCTCTTCCACCCTAAATGGCCCTCTAAACTTAGGGTCCAGCTTAGTTTGATTACGTTCTTCATTCTCTATCAAAACATAATCCCCAACTAAAAATTTTTTAATTTGCGCTTTCGTGCTATCGAAACGCGCTTTATCATACTGAGCACATTTTTCAATTTGTCGCGTAGCATGTTCTCTAACTTCTGAAATATCAACCTCAGTGACATCACCACAGGTCATCAAATCTAGGGGGCGCGCTACCTTCCCGATCAGCAGTTCAAGCGGACTAGCTTGGGTAACTCTGTTTACCGTGCAGTTTAACGCAAGTTGTACGTCCTCTAACGCGTCCTGCCACGACATATCATTACGTGTCTCTACCGCGGTCAACATTGATTTAAGAGTGCTCATGACGCGCTCTACTTGTCCATTCGCGCGCGAGGACCCTGTCGCTATCAAATGAAGTTGAATGTTTTTACTATCACAGAAGTCTCTAAACTCGCGACTAGTAAAACAACGACCTTGGTCGGCTATAATGCGCACCGGAGCGCCGAAAAGAGAGACGCTCTTTTTAACCGCGTTTATGCTACTTTTCGCGTCAATGTTGGCTGTGTGGTGGAGTAAGACGAACTTTGTGAAGGCATCGATGAGTACAAAAACATACTCCTTATTATCACTTTTGCCACTAAGCTTTTCTGTTGCATCAATATGCACCGTATGCCAGGGAATCGTAGTCTTGGGTATGGGGTGGAGCTCTGCCTGAACTCTACCTGAATGACTTTTTGCAACCTTACAAGTAACACAGTTATCTAAAAGCTTACGAACATAACGTGCCATTCCCTCGAACCAATAGCAGTCGTAAAGCTTTTCTAAGGTCTTTTCCCACCCCAAATGAATGATAGACTCGTGCACATTGTTTACAACAGAAAACCTCAGAGCCCTAGGCACAATGGGCAAACACTTGTTACGACCGTTGCGTTGTATCTTACGATAAAGGACACCCTTACGAACCTCGTACGTCTTAGCCACATCCTCCGTCATGAGGCCTTCATTCAACGCTGACATAAGCTGCTGTATCTCCACGTCGCGCTGCTGCTCTGCTAGAAGCCAGTTCCCCGAAAGCTCAGCCAAGTTAACGCACTTTTGTACTACCTTAGGTATTTGTTGTTTGAGCTCACTGGTTACAGGGTTGCGCGAAAGGAAGTCAACGTGGCTGATATGTTTACCTGCCCTGTAGACGACGTCGAAGTCAAACGACTGTAAAAAGCACCACCAGCGGTGAACGCGATGCGTAAGGTCAGCCTTGTCACGTGACGACTTCAGCGAGTTGCAGTCGGTCACTACCGTAAATTTCCTCCCGTGCAGGTAGTATCTGAAGTGTTTCACAGCATTAACCACGGCCAGCGTCTCCAACTCGTAGGAGTGGTACCGTGATTCCGCTGGGGAAGTGCGCTTACTATAGTAACCGACAGCACGTTTCTTACCGTCAACCTCCTGCAACAACATTGCACCATAGCCTTCCGCACTGGCGTCTGTATGTAGCTCCACTGGGCAACGCGGATCGAAGATCATCAGAACCGGCTCCTCGGTAAGTATCGAAATAATCTGCTGTCGGATTTGCTCGTGATTATCCTTCCAAACAAAAGGACACTTACCAGAAGTCAGTCGGTGTAACGGTGTCATGACACGGGAAAAATTAGGAACGAACTGGCGAAAGTAGGAGGCCAACCCGATGAACTGTCTTAGCTGTGTGACGGTTTCAGGGGGCGGCAACATCGACAGCGCTTCAATCTTACGTTGGTTAGGTTTAATCTCACCTGCCTCGACTTCGTAGCCCAGGAACTCCACACGTCTTTTCAAAAAGGAACACTTCTTCAAGTTTAGTGAAAACCCAGCATTTGATAAGACATCGAGCACAGTGCGTAACCTATGAAGTCCCTCCTCTTCCGTCTCAGATACAATTAGTACGTCATCAACGTAAACAATGACGTACGTGTAGGCCAACTCACCCAAAGCCTGTATGATAGCCCGTTGAAACACAGAAATGGCATTCCGCAAACCAAACGGCATAGTTAAATACTCGTACTGTCCGAACGGAGTAATGAACGCAGTACGCTCAATCGAATCCTCACTTACAGGTATTAAATGGAAACCACTCGCACAGTCTAACTTTGAAAAAAATTTTGCACCATTAAGACGCGAAATCTGTTCCGAAATCAAAGGGATAGGATATCTATCAGGCACAGTGTTTTTGTTTAACTCGCGATAATCTACGCACATACGCTTACTAGCGTCAGATTTCTCAGTCAACAGCGCGGGGCTAGCGAACGGAGACTTACTCGGTCTTATTATTCCCGCTCCTAACAGTTCATTCACTCGGTCACGCATTACCTGACATTCCGCGGGCGAACACCTATACGGACGCTTCTGTACAGTACGGCTCGGGTCAATCAAACGAATATCGCACTCACCGGTCGTCACGCGAGTGGTTGGAAATCCACAAGTAAAATTATCGGAGTGTTTTTCTAACAAGTTAACAAGTTCTTGCCTACTTTTCAGCGACACGTCCGTGTCTACCCCCTGGAAATTAATAACTTGTTCGTTTTGGTTCTCCGTGGCGCACGTATTTACCACACATAACTTAGTTAACGAAAACTCACTAACACCGATGTTTGCGACAAACCCCTTGCTTAAGATTTCGCGACCTATCATGATGCCACTCGGGAGATATACGTCCGGTAAAACATGAAATAAAATTTCGATCGGATAGTCACAAATATCAACGAGACACAACACTTGTTGGGTACAGTTCACTTTTGTTTTACCTATTCCTAATAACGACACTACATTGTTTATGCGTTTTCCGGACAATTGACAAGCTACACTCTCTTTTACTAAGGAACACTCAGCACCCGAATCAAAGTGAAAATAAAACTGCTTACCAAGGTGTTTAAGTGTTCCGACTGGGGCGTCCACCTCGCACAGGTTGACGCGTCGCTCGGCGGGGGCCTGCGCCGGGCTAGTCGAGGCGCCTGCAGAGCTGGGGCAGCGGCTCGCGATGTGGCCGCGCTCGCCGCACTTGAAGCAGACCACTGCTCCACTGGTGGGCTGGTGGCTCGCGCGTGATGGGGCGGCCGGGGTTGCAGCGGCCGTGTTAGTCTTCCTCACGTCCTGTGTCTTCTGTCGGCATTCTGATTGTTTGTGTCCGAGTTTTCCGCATCCGAAGCATTTGATTGGTGCTGTAGACATTCTTGGGCGTTTTGTAAAATCAGGGCCGGTGTCTTTTATGTCCATGTTCGGCGCCTTCCGCTTCAAATAAGAAAATGCTTGCAGCTCCTTCTGTAGTTGTAAACGGGTAGTGATTTCGGTTGTGAATGCTAGGCGTTGTAATCGTGGGTCAATCTGTGCTAAGTGAGCAAGCACGACTGATACGACGACGTGTTCGGTGTTAACGTTTTTGAGGCGGTTCATTAACGACGAAACGATACGACTGGCATAAGCTCCATATGTCTCCTTCTCTCCGGGTTTGTTAGTTCCAAGGTTAACCAGCGTAGCGGCTACGGTTTCAACCGGAGCGAACCTCGTAGTGAAGAGGTCTTTAAATTCCGTCCACGTCATACCTTGGTAGGTTATTTGCGATAGCCATGTCGACGCTGATCCTTTCAGGACCTTGCTGATTGCGACGACGAGTTGTCCACCTTCTAACGGGCTGTCGGCCATACACACGTCAGCTGTAGTGCACCAAGACAGCGCGTCTGATTCTCGCTTGTCAGGGTCGAACTCCGGAAATACCACGTGCTTGTTAGCGGTCGGCGGGTTCTTCAGGGTCTGGATCAATGCGCGCATTTGTTCGTTTTGCGCCTCAAAAATTTGTCGCCATTTTGCGTCGCTTCCGTTGTCACTACGTGGCGTCTCATTTACTCGACCTGATCCCACTTCTGATGTCGGAGGAGGTTCAGGATCAGACATCACGCAGGGCGTAGTGGGTACGTCGAGTAGAGACAACAAGTAACTTGCAGAATTATGGATTTATTGAATATGATGTATCAATCACTGGGTAGGTAATTCAGTTCTGTTGTAACGTGGACGGTTCCCAGGTAGGCAGGGGCAGGCAGGTCCAGACGCTGTCGAAGCTCAAAACAGAATGGCGGGCCCGCTGGCTCCCCTCCTCCAGGCTCCATCCTAGCGCACCGCGGCGGAAGTCATGTCGTGTACCAACATAACTTGACAGATTAGCCAACACAGCCACGCGTGCGCTGCGCTACAACCGAGTGTCCGTGTTCATGACCATCTCCGACATATATTATATTCTATTAAACTAAAAACAAGTTAAACACGGTACTTTAAGATGACATTAGCTTTCTCAAAAGGTAAGTGATTTAGAAAAATACACGTAAATAATCAGACAACATGATATCAAACTTAGGGAAGTTTTTGATTTTAATCAGGTAAGTCTTTTATTAATATTTTCTTTAAATATTTGTTTTTGCTATTTATTTACCAATAATAATATGATTAATACTGGTCCGTACAGTTATTTCAATTATTTTGTTTGTAATAATAATGTAGCTTTGTATCAAAAATTTAAAACAAAACTGCTAACTACACTAATTATAGGTAATTATTCAAAAATAAAATTAATCAAAATTATTACGTATTACCATGAAAAAACGCTATCTTGATGCAATCAACAATGCAACAAATATAATAATAACAGATCAAAACAGTTTCATAACTTGAGCAAATAGAATCTATTAGAACTGGTTTTTTTTAAGGACTTAGTTTAATAGTATTTTAAAGTGGTCACTACAAGATTATTTAACAATATGTTTGCTCAGATTATGAAAACCAGTGTAACAAGAAAATATAAAAAATAGCCAATTAGATTATTAGCAGTCACTGTCATCATCACTGCCGCCTGCTGAAGTAAATGATGACAGCGGAAGTAGACTATTATAAAATCTATGGTAATGTGCTGAGATTTCAAAATCCTTGCACAGGTTATCCATTAGGTCGTTATGCAGAAGCATAGGAATTGGTATCGGCTCTTGATAAGCAAGCATCAGACTTGACTCTTCTTGACACTTGTCATTGTTTTTCTTACGTCCGCGCTGTGAATTTATCAACTTGTTTGTTGAGATGGAATTTTCTACTGCATTGTCCAAGACTATATTTGAAATATATTTTTTTGGGGTTGCTTTGTTTAACGTTTAATTCTTTTATTTTGGTTCAATATACTTTTTCTACGTTGTTATCTTTGAACCAGTTCGACCCTGGTTCCACTTTCCACTAGTCTTTTTATATCGTCAAAGTCAGCTTGTGTCATTTCTTTTACATCGAATTTTTCACCTTCGACCTTAGCATTTGATACAATGAAGTACATTTAATCTGGTGTGTATATTATGTTTTGATGTTTCTTTTGGGATTTTGTTATCTTTGGCACCCACAAATAGCCAAAAGAGGAGCTGTTGAAATAGGAAGCTATTTATGGCATTACATAAATCATGTAGTTAAAAATCAGGTGACCCGTCAGCTCGTTTGCCAGCTAGCCATAAAAAAAAGAAAAATCATTCTAATCCGATTTTGCACTGGATAAAATCGTTATATATTTGGTATGAAGTATCAGTATGCTTGCAGGACTCTGGCTGTGGATATTTGCCATATTTTTTTTGAAACAAGCCATAGTCAATCAAAAGGAGATACAAAGCACTCTTGTGTTGATGAAATAGCCAAGAAACATCAAATAATATGCACACCAGAACAAATTTACTTCATTGTATCTAAATTCGATGTGAAAGAAATGATATAAAAAATTAAAGGGAAAACCAGGATCGAACTGGTTCAAAGATGACAACGGAGAAAAAGTAAGTATATTGGACCAAAATAATAGAATTAAAAGTTAAACAAAGCAAACTTAAAGATTTGTATTTGAAATATAATCTGTTGGACAATACAGTATACAATTCCATCTCAACAGACAAGTTGATGAGTTCACGGCGCGGACGTAAAAAAATAGTGATAAGTGTCAAGAAGAATCAAGTCTGATTCTTGCTTATCAAAAGCCAATACCAATTCTTATTCCTCTGCTTATAGACCTAATGGACCTGTGCAAGGATTTTGTAATCCCAGCACATTAGCATGGATTCTATAATAGTTTACTTCCGCTGACATCATTTACTCCAGCAGGCAGCAGTGATGATGACAGTGACTGCTAATAATCTTTAATAATTCGCATTTTTTATATTTTCTTGTTACACTGGTCATCATAATCTAAACAAACATTTTGGTCAATAATTTTGTAGTGAATGACCACTTTAAAATACTATTAAAATGTAAGTCCTTAAAAAATCCAGTTCCAATAGATTGTATTTGCTCAAGTTTTGAAACTGTTTTGTTCTGTTATTATTACAATTGCTGATTGATTCAGCAAAACATCGAAGTGTCAACAAATATTTACAAAATTTTATTAAATAAAAAGAGTTACACACATATACTTTTTTTCTAGTTATCAAGAAAAGGTTACGTTAAGTTTACGTTAATGCATATGCTTAGTTTTTCAAATGAATAAAGGTGTAATGTCTTCACGCCTAACACAGACTAGAAAATTTAGACGAACAAAGATCTAAAGTTGAATATGCTACGTAACTTCTAACTTCGCGTAAAATGCAGATGATACTTTATTCACCTAAAATATTAATGAAATATTTCGGAAGAATAAAAACATTATGCTTGACATCTCAGTGGCTTTTAATAATAAAAATCTGAAAAAATCAGTAGATGAAATAAATTTTAAGATGAAATAAAAAAAAATTAGGTAAGCCACTTTACTCCTTTATTCGATTGGGGAGTCGATTTATTACAGCGTAGTAAAAAATGGCCTTGTGCTTTTAGGCACACACACTATCTGAATAGTTTTTACATTAGACCTGAAAATAGCACCTGGCATATCCATATTCGCTAATATAAAATCACCTTGTATTACACTTTTGAATTAACCTATGTTAGGTTAATTCATTTTAAAAAACAGGTCTATAAAGTATTGTACTTCCTAACAGAGATAGGCAGTAGAAAATAATTATATTTACTCTTTTGGGCCTCCGGTACCGTCATTCACTCGGTGAAAAAACTTTGAAAAAATATATTAAAAAGAACAGTTTTTTCTAGAGCAGGTTTTTTTTTCAAGTATATAAAAATAAAAATATCCTTAGATGATTATCGTTAAATAAGTATTAGTTGATATATCAATGTAAACCTATAATTTTAACTGTGTTATGTGTATCAGACAGACGGCGTAGTCTTAATAAAAGGGTTTATTTGGAACCCTTTGGGTACATACGGAAGTAACGTGTCCCCTTTAACTTTCAGGAGAACATATTGTAACCAAGTGGACCAACCTACGCTACTCATTCGTGAAGTCTCTCAAACCCCGACCAGGCAACAATCAGAAGAAGCGATACCTCTACCACAAATACCTCAAATTCCTTATCAAAGTAATCCCTAAAGACGAGATCAGCGAAGAATATGAGAATGAAACTGATCAGGTGTCCTTTAAAGAAGAGGATGACGATGACGACAATGATGAAACCCAGGAGGAGTCGACGTCATCTAACTACAATGTGAGGAATAGATCTAGAATCACTTACAGTAATGAAGATGATTACCCAACCTACGAAGTTGCAAAAAAGACCAAGAGAAGTAGTAATTTCGTCGAGAATGATAGCAAAACTGCAGAAGTGACGTTTAAGTCTTGTAGTCCAGACTTTGTCGGTGTAGATGAGAGTGACCCGAGGGTGATGAATGAAGATGAAGCGTTCTTTGCTTCACTGCTCCCGACAGTGGTAAAGTATGACGAGAATGACAGGCTCGAGTTCAGGATAGAAGTGCTGAAACTAATGAAGAAGATAAAGGAAAAGAGGAACTGGCCAGGAACAAGTTGCGATTAGAAGATACCTCATCTGAATTTTTGATCAAGAATATATTTTCTGATTGAAATAACGAAAACCTTTTCCAAGTTAATAATACAATGTTACAAAATTCGCAGTTTAAGATTTTTTCCTGTTTTATGTTTAAGAATTTGTAGTAATATAGAATATACAAATGCATAGATATGTATGGATATATTATAATATTATGGTATTACGGTAAAATACGATTTTAAAGAATGTGAAAAACATCTACTCAAATAAATAATATATGGATTTACAGTTTTTAATATGTATATTTTAAGGTTCGGTAACCACCCTTTAATTTTCCCATTCATGATCGTAGTGGCAGATAGCCCTGGGTCTGCATTTGCAACTAAGGGAGTTTGGTCTCGGTGTGTGGAAGTGGGTGACAAAAAATTATGTTAGGGGCTAGAGGGGCGAGGCTGAGGGGCGGAGTGAGGGAATGAGGCGCACGAACGAGGAAACACTCGAATGTTGTGGAATGTTCTGGAACAAAGACTCCTGCTTTTCTCACGGTCAACTATACGTATACGTAGCTTGACTAGCTTAGTCTCGAGTAGGGAATTCGAAAAATTTATTCATATTATACAGGGTGTTAAACAAAGTGCGTTTGAAATTTTAAGGGGTTACTCAGAATCAAGTATAGAATACAGGAAAAATATTGAAAAAATGCGCTTGTCAAACTTTTTTTTCAGATTTTCATACTAAATCTGAATAGTGAATCAAGAATTTGTATGGAAAACTGAAAAAAAATTTGAAGAGCGGATTTTTTCAATATTTTTTCTGGGTTCTATACTTGATTCTGAGTAACCCCTTAAAATTTCAAACGCACTTTTTTTAACAACCTGTATACCCCGAATAATAAAATAAATATTTTGTTTATACACATGTGTTGTTAAATAGAATAATTATGTTTTTAATAAAACCATACCTTTTACAATTAGATTTTAAGGTTGTATCTTTTATTCCAATTACCACACGATTTCATATCAACTACCTGAGCAAAGCCGGTTACACCACCTAGTATTAAATAATATTATAATAGTTGGCGTAAAAGTTGGGCGCATTTTCTATCGTACAACGTACAACACTATTCAAAGCGACGGAGACGCAATGCGGAGCTGCTGTGGAATGTCTGTTTCCATCCGACAGTTGATCGAACCAGTGCAAGTGGGTAGCGTACATCCGACAGGTTTTTACAGGATCGACAGGTGGGCGTGCCTGGGCTGTCAGATCAGACATGAAGCAGTGTTGTGTCAAAATGCTTATCGACATTTTGGATTCGGTTATTTATTATAGCGTAGTAAATAAATTGTACAGCCACGCTGTGCACACTTTCTCGCGGATTCCTTATATAACATCTGGCATACACAGGACTTTCATCGCTTATTATAACATAAATGAGCAATAAACATTCATAATTAGTAGCAAGTGATAGAGTTCACAAATTAAAAATGTTGTTTTGTATGGGAGGTACCTTATCCTGGTATGGCCCGGAATAATTTATTACCTAATTTAATAGGCCGTATAAAGTTATTGAAAGGTAAAAAGTTTCATTAAAATCTTATAGCTATTTTGAGAAAAAATAACAAAAATCTTATTTTTGTATGGAAGAGGTATCAGAACCAGATTTTTCCCACAGTAACCAACTAAGTATCTAACTAATGTACTAGGCTGTATAAAAATATGGTATTGTACAAAGTTTTATCTAAATCGTAAGAGCCATGTTTGAGCAAAAAAAAGTGTTTTTTTGCTACGGTGGCAACCCTAAAAAATGGCGTTATTAAAAAAATATAAACGACGGCTGGAGATATTGACAAAAAATTGCCCTAACCCAAGTTATATCGTAGACATGACAAATTAACAAATTAAGTGGGCTTGTATAGGAGGTACCTTTTTTCGATATTGCCTGGAATAATGAATTACCTAGTGTATAAACTGTTACCAATTCATTTAAAAGAACAGGTGCATAAAGTATTGTACTTCCTAACATAGATAGGCAGTAGGAAGTAATTACATTTACTCTTTCATTTACGGTAAAAAAATATGGCCGTCTTTTGGGCGAATCAGTGGTGATAGTACACAGTACATACATAACTACATATCGATAAAGTATCGATAACTAACTACACATTTAGATCGTCTCTTTTAGTAAAATATCGGTGTCAGGTGTGTCCGCCCAACCGTGCATAAAACATTTACAGCGAGCGACGAATACGAGCCGATAAAATACGGGCTGTTGTTAGTTATCGGTTCCAGAGCATTTAAATGTCAGTGAAGTGAGCCAGTGCACATTTTATCTGCTGAATCTATCTGTGACGTCATTTTCTATTTTGCTAGTCTGACTCGATTTTAAAGGTTCCATATGATCAAGAGTAGAGATGTTAAAAACGGGTTTTTTCTGAGTTTTTTTTAATGTGATAGGTTGCAAACGAGCTGACGGATCACCTGATGGAAAGCGATTACCGCCGCCCATAGACACCCGCAACACCATAGGAGTCACAAATACGTTGCCAACCTTTGGAACAGGATGGGGGGATGGAGGAATGGGGTGGGAGGGGGAGTTGGGCCTCCGGTACCCTCACTCACTCGGTGAAAAAACTTTGAAAAAAATAAGAAAAAGAACAGTTTTTTCTAGCGCAGGTTTTTTTCAAGTATATAGAAATAAAAATATGCTTAGGTGATTATCGTTAAATAAGTATTCGTTGATATATCAATGTAAACCTATAATTTTAACTGTGTTATGTGTATCAGACAGACGGCGCAGTCTTAATAAAAGGGTTTATTTGGAACCCTTTGGGTACATACGGAAGTAACGTGTCCCCTTTAACTTTCAGGAGAATATATTCTAAACAAGTGGACCAACCTACGCGACACATTCGTGAAGTCTCTCAAACCCCGACCTGGCAACAAGCAGAAGAAGCGATACCTCTACTACAAACACCTCAAATTCCTTATCAAAGTGATCCCTAAAGACGAGATTAGCGAAGAATACGAGAATGAAACTGATCAGGTGTCCTTTAAAGAAGAGGATGACGATGACGACAATGATGAAACCAACGAGGAGTCGACCTCATCTAACTACAATGTGAGGAATAGATCTAGAATCACTTACAGTAATGAAGATGATTACCCAACCTACGAAGTTGCAAAAAAGACCAAGAGAAGTAGTAATTTCGTCGAGAATGATAGCAAAACTGCAGAAGTGACGTTTAAGTCTTGTAGTCCAGACTTTGTCGGTGTAGATGAGAGTGACCCGAGGGTGATGAATGAAGATGAAGCGTTCTTTGCTTCACTGCTCCCGACAGTGGTAAAGTATGACGAAAATGACAGGCTCGAGTTCAGGATAGAAGTACTGAAACTAATGAAGAAGATTAAGGAAAAGAGGAACTGGCCAGGAACAAGTTGCGATTAGAAGATACCTCATCTGAATTTTTGATCAAGAACATATTTTCTGATTGAAATAACGAAAACCTTTTCCAAGTTAATAATACAATGTTACAAAATTCGCAGTTTAAGATTTTTTCCTGTATTATGTTTAAGAATTTGTAGTAATATAGAATATACAAATGCATAGATATGTATGGATATATTATAATATTATGGTATTACGGTAAAATACGATTTTAAAGAATGTGAAAAACATCTACTCAAATAAATAATATATGGATTTACAGTTTTTAATATGTAATATGTTCGGTAACCACCCTTTAATTTTTAAAAGTAATGCATTTTTAATCAAAAATAAGTACTTACGTACGTATGTTATAAATTATAATGAAACGTACAAGTATGTGTGTGTGGGTTTATCCAGCCTTTTCTCTATGATCACCTAATACCACACATTCATGGTCGTAGTGGCAGATAGCCCTGGGTCTGCATTTGCAACTAAGGGAGTTTGGTCTCGGTGTGTGGAAGTGGGTGGGTGTGGGTGACAAAAAAATATGTTAGGGGCTAGAGGGGCGAGGCTGAGGGGCGGAGTGAGAGAATGAGGCGCACACACGAGGAAACACTCCAATGTTGTGGAATGTTCTGGAACAAAGACTCCTGCTTTTCTCACGGTCAACTATATGTATACGTAGCTTGACTAGCTTGCTCTCGAGTAGGGAATTCAAAAAATTTATACATATTATATACCCCGAATAATAAAATAAAAATTTTGTTTATACACAAGTGTTGTTAAATAGAATAATTATGTTTTTAATAAACAATTAGATTTTAAGGTTGTTCCTTTTATTCCAACTACCACACGATTTCATATCAACTACCTGAGCAAAGCCGGTTCCACCTAGTATTAAATAATATTATAACAGTTGGCGTAAAAGTTGGGCACATTTTCTATCGTACAACGCACAACACTAATCAAAGCGATGAAGACGCAATGCGGAGCTGCTGTGGAACGTCTGTTTCCATTCGACAGTTGATCGGACCAGTGCAAGTGGGTAGCGTACATCCGACAGGTTTTTACAGGATCGACAGGTGGGCGTGCCTGGGCTGTCGGATCGGACATGAAGCAGTGTTGTGCCAAAATGCTTATCGACATTTTGGATTCGATTATTTATTATAGCGTATTAAATAAATTGTACAGCCACGCTGTGCATACTTTGTCGCGAATTCCTTATATGACACCTGGCATACACAGGACTTTCATCGCTTATTATAACATAAATGAGCAATAAACATTCATAATTAGTAGCAAGTGATAGAGTTCACAAATTAAAAATGTTGTTTTGTATGGGAGGTACCTTATCCTGGTATGGCCCGGAATAATTTATTACCTAGTTTAATAGGCCGTATAAAGTTCTGAAAATCAATTATTGAAAGGTAAAAAGTTTCATTAAAATCTTATAGCTATTTTGAGAAAAAATAACAAAAATCTTATTTTTGTATGGAAGAGGTATCAGAACCAGATTTTCCAGAATAACCAACTAAGTATCTAACTAATGTACTAGGCTGTATAAAAATATGGTATTGTACAAAGTTTTATCAAAATCGTAAGAGCCATTAAAAAAATATAAACGACGGCTGGAGATATTAAAGCCTCCCCCAAACAGGCGCGATTTTTGTAGCGCGAATAAAGCGCGAATAATTACTTTTAGTACATTTTGTACTGGAACGCTGTCGCTTTTACACACTGCCGCGATAAATCGGCGATTTCGCAGCTACAGCCCCCCCTGGCCCCGATGTGGCGGCTTCACCCCCCCTGTGTAGCGGCGATTTTCCTGCGACGCCGCGCTTGCCCCCCGGGCCCCGCTGTTGCCGCTTCACCCCCTCTTTGTGGCTGCGAATATTCTGCGACGCCGCGCTTGCCCCCCGGGCCCCAGGCCCCGCTGTCGCCGCTTCACGTCGCGTCGCTGTCGCGGAATTCTGCGAATTTCCTGCGACGCGACAACGGGGGTGAGGCCCGGGGGGGCCAAGGTAGAGTAGCGCCGCGATTCGCGTACCGCGTTCCGTTTTTGTAACTAGTACGTAATAGCTTTTGTTCAAATAACGATTATTGCGTGCAAGTATTTATTTCATTACCCGACTGCGCCAGAAGGAGAGTTATGTTTTTTACCCGACTGGGCCAGGAGGGTTATGGTTTTTACCCAACTGGGCCAAAAGAATGATTAAGTATTTTATCCAACTGCGCCAGAAGGTAGGTTATGTTTTTACCCAACTGCGCCAGAAGGAGGGTTATGTATTTAACCCGACTGGGCCAGGGGGAGGGTTATGTTTTTTCCGACTGAGCCAGAACGAGGTTTATGTTTTTAATTTCCCCACTGCGCCAGAAAGAGGGTTATGCTTTTACCCGACTGCGCCAGAAAGTGGCTTATGTTTTTAACCCGACTGGGCCAGAAGGAGGCTTAAGTATTTTATCCGACTGCTCCAGACGGAGGGTTATGTTTTTACCCGACTGAGCCAGGAGGGTTATATTTTTTATCCAATTGCACCAGGAGGGTTATATTTTTACCCGACTGGGCCAGAAGGAGGGTTATGTTTTCTACCCGACTGGGCCAGAAGGAGGGTTAAGTATTTTATCCGACTGCGCCAGAAGGGGGGTTATGTTTTTTACCTGACTGCGCCAGAAGGAGGTTTATGTTTTACCCGACTGCGCCAGAAAGAGGGTTATGTTTTTACCCGACTCCACCAGAAGGTGGGTTATGTTTTTACCCGACTGGGCCAAAAGGAGTGTTAAGTATTTTATCCGACTGCGCCAGAAAGAGGGTAATGATTTTACCCAACTTCGCCAGAAGGAAGGTTATGTTTTTTTACCCGACTGGGCCAGAAGGAGGCTTAAGTATTTTATCTGACTGCGCCAGAAGGAGGGTAATGTTTTTACCCAACTGCACCAGAAGGAAGGTTATGTTTTTTACCCGACTGAGCCAGAAGGAGGGTTATGTTTTTACCCAACTGCGCCAGGAGGGTTATGTTTTTATCCGACTGCGCCAGAAGGAGGGTAATGTTTTTACCCGACTGGGCCAGAAGGAGGGTTAAGTATTTTATCCGACTGCGCCAGAAAATGGGTTATGCTTTTTACTCAACTGGACCAGAAGGAGGGTTATGTTTTTTAACCGACTGCGTCAGAAGGTTCTACCCGATTGGGCCAGAAGGAAGGTTATGTTTTTACCCGACTGCGCCAAAAGGTGGGTTATGCTTTTACCCGACTGGTCCAGAGGCAGGGTTTTGTTTTTAACCCGACTGGGCCCGAGGGAGGGTTATGTTTTTACCCGACTGCACCAGAAAGTGGGTTATGTTTTTCACCCGACTGGACCAGAAGGAGGGTTAGGTTTTTATCCGACTGCGCCAGAACGAGGGTTATGTTTTTACCCGACCACGATAGAAGGAAAGTTATGTTTTTACCCGACTGCGCCAGAAGGTGGGTTATGTTTTTACCCGACTGCGCCAGAAGGTGGGTTATGTTTTTACCCGACTGGTCCAGAAGGAGGGTTAAGTATTTTATCCGACTGCGCCAGAAAGTGGGTTATGTTTTTTACTCAACTGGATCAGAAGGAGGGTTATGTTTTTTAACCGACTGCGCCAGAAGGAGGGTTATGTTTTTACCCGACTACGACAGAAGGAGGGTTATATTTTACCCGGCTGTGCCAAAAGGTGGGTTATGTTTTTACCCGACTGCACCAGTGTACACACTTAATAGACAATTTACATTTTCATGTGCCAGTTTCCTAGCTAGTAAGATTGTTTATCTGATAGTAGCTTTTGCCCGCGTCTCCACCCGTTCTAGGCAGAACAGAATCGGTAGGTCTGGGGCCACCCAAAGACCCTTTTTTGAATGCAAGAAAGAAGTTTTTTTTTTCATTACTTAAAAGCATTTATTATTATTCTTGTTTATCCTTGTATATTTATTTTATCTTTGTTATAATATAACCTGTTCCAAGTTCAGGACGACAATTAAAACTTACAGAACCTTTTGAATCGTATATGCATTTATTATTCTACACTCTGTAATGCAATATTTAGAGATATTGATATTGAGGAAACAGAAACACATAAACGTCTCTTATTACCTTTGTGAGGAGTAAAAATAAATAGTTTCCAAGTCCATTATCGATACTGACTGTTAATCAGTTACGTTACGTTATTGGAATATCTGTTACCGACCCACCTCTACGTGTCGCAGAAATATCGCACAATTTTCGCGCGACACCTTGTCGCGTCGCCGAATATTGCAACACGTGTAGCGCGATATTCGCGCGACACATGTAGCGTCGCCGCTTGTCGCGCGAAATTCGCGCTAATTTCGCGCGACGTGTCGCGACGCAGTGTCGCAGAAGTATCGCCACTTGTAGCGCGAGATTCGCGCGATATTCCCGCGACGTGTAGCGGCTTTTTGCGACGCGACGTCGCAGCTTCACCTGCGAGTTTCGCGCGAATTTCGCGCCACAAAAAACGCGCCTGTTTGGGGGAGGCTTAACAAAATATTGCCCTAACCCAAGTTATATCGTAGACTTGACAAATTAACAAATAATGTGGGCTTGTATAGGAGGTACCTTTTTTCGATATTGCCTGGAATAATGAATTACCTAGTGTATAAACTGATTGGTTAATTCATTTAAAAGAACAGGTGCATAAAGTATTATACTTTCTAACATAGGTAGATAGGCAGTAGGAAGTAATTACATTTACTCTTTCATTTACGGTAAAAAAATATGGCCGTCTTTTGGGCGAATCAGTGTTGATAGTACACAGTATGGTTCATTCCAATCAAAAAAAAGCAAAAGGTAAACAAACATAGTATGCAGATGACATTGACATGTGTCAGTTCCATAGTAAGTTTGTTTACATTTTGCTTTTTTTTGATTGGAATGAAGTATACATACATAACTACATATCGATAAAGTATCGATAACTACACATTTAGATCGTTTCTTTTAGTAAAATATCGGTGTCGAGTGTGCCCGCCCAACCGTGCATAAAACATTTACAGCGAGCGACGAATACGGGCCCATAAAATAAGGGCTGTTGTTAGTTATCGGTTCCAGAGCGTTTAAATGTCAGTGAAGTGAGCCAGTGCACATTTTATCTGCTGAATCTATCTGTGACGTCATTTTCTATTTTGCTAGCTGACTCGCTTTTAAAAGTTCCATATCATCAAGCGGCTTACGCACCGCACATCTATCATCTCTATAGAAAGTACAGTCTATAGAAAGACGTATAATTTTAACTGTGTTATGTGTGTCAGACAGACGGCGTAGTCTTTATGAGAGGGTTTATTTATTTAGAACCCTTTGGGTACATACGGAAGTAACGTGTCCCCTTTAACTTTCAGGAGAATACATTGTAAACAAGTGGTCCAACGTACGCGACTCATTCGTGAGGTCTCTCAGACCCGGACCTGGCAACAAACAGAAGAAGCGGTACCACTACTACAAACACCTCAAATTCCTCATCAGAGTGATCACCAAAGACGATTTCAGCGAAGAATACGAGAATGAAAATGATCAGGTGTCCTTTAAAGTAGAGGATGACGACGACGGCGACAACGATGATGAAACCCACGAGGAGTCGACGTCATCTAACTATAATGTGAGGAAGAGATCTAGAACCACTTACAGCGATGAAGATGATTACCCAACCTACGAAGTAAAGACCAAGAGAAGTAGTAATTTTGTCAAGGATGATAGCAAAACTGCAGAAGTGACGTTCAAGTCTTGTAGTCCAGATTTTGTCCGTGTAGATGAGAGTGACCCGAGGGTGATGAATGAAGATGAAGCGTTCTTTGCTTCGCTGCTGCCGACGGTAGTAAAATATGACGAGGATGACAGGCTCGAGTTCAGGATAGAAGTGCTGAAAGTCATGAAGAAGATCAAGGAAAAGAGGACATGGCCATGAACAAGTTGCAATCAGAAGATACCTCATCTGCATTTTTGATTAAAGATTTTTGATTGGAATGACGAAAACCTTTTCCAACTTAATAATAAAATGTTAAAAAATTCGCAGGTTAATTTTTCTTTGTTTTATGTTCAAGAATTTCTATTAATAGTACCTTAGGTGTTATAGAATACTAAGCATTAAACCATAATTAATATTATAGAAAACCTCTACAAGACTGACTAGTGATTAGAGATTACGAAATACTTAATTAAAAGATATATAATAAAACAAGCTTATTATTTAATAGATAAGTTTTAATGATCACTTTTCTGTAGCAGTTTCAAAAATAATGTTTACAGAATCACAAAAACACATTTCAGGTGAATCGATAAAAATTAATGAATCCTTCTAACATTAATATTAGATAGAGCATGGATATAGCTAATATATTTAAGTTCTAAGTGAAAAATATAACAAAAACACGGTCAATACTGGTTTTCGAAAATAATATCGGAGGTTCCTTACCTATAATATTTCCGAACGATATAACAACATGCTGGATATTATTATAAAAACTTGAATCTTATCCTTTAGAAATGGCAGAAAAAACTTTCCCCAAAGAAACTCAATTATAATTATTAAAGGTTTCGAAAACTCACAGATTAAAAATATACTCATAAAATCCAATGGGATTTTTTTAAGTTTCTAATTGCCTTTAATCAGATTAGTAAATTATGCCTTTTTGTGTTTTTCACGACGCGACGCCAATACGCTCACTCCCGAAACCCGACGACTAATTCCGAGTAGAGGCACACTCCGACATATTATGTAGACATTTTATCTATTAATTCTATCTTACGACTACAAAGTTCGCAACTATGGTTACAGGGCGCTGCGCCCGCCCGCGCGACTTCCCCCAGTTACAATATTCACTATAATACGGCCGACGGGCCACTCACTAAATTCACTAATATTTAGACACCCTCGTTATTTACAAATTTGAATGAATGTGGCTAAACGCGGGCTCATATCTGACGCTAGTGAAATGTTTTGTTTCCATAATCAGGCTTCTATGTACATGATCTGTCCAATACTGATTTTTGTTTGTATTCGGCCTGCCGCCATGCCGCCGCCACCGAGCCGGGAGCCTCAGGAGGCTCGGACAATGTCACATTACGCTACACCGGTACCTATAGTGACTAGACGGTCCCCTAAACAAAAATGGGGATAAAAAGTATTATATACAATATCCTTTACACTATGGATATCAAATTCACACTAGCTTAAACATTTCTACTGTTGAATGTTTAAATCCATATCAATATACATCGGTTTTGGAAAATCAAGCGCGAGTGGGAACCCAAATACAAAAATTGGCACCAAAATTATATTTTTTTCAAAAATAACGGCGAACAATAAAGCTAACCGTCTTTTCAAAAA
The DNA here is from genome assembly GCA_958295455.1 of Coleophora deauratella. Taxonomy (NCBI): domain Eukaryota; kingdom Metazoa; phylum Arthropoda; class Insecta; order Lepidoptera; family Coleophoridae; genus Coleophora; species Coleophora deauratella. The sequence continues at coordinate 4,438,016 of OY282413.1, forward strand.
ATTGATTTGTGCAGTTTTCGTGGAAGTCGCTCAATTAAACCTAAGCGAAATTAATTATTGTATAGTATCCAAAACGAAACGCACGACCTGCCAACGCGAAGGAAATCCACCATCAGTCTAGCATCGTAAGAAGGACTATGATATTCAATTAAACACCATTATTTAATAAGCTAATTAATACACATTTAAATCCTCTTTTGAGTATGGCCTGTATCACTAACGGAAACTCTTACACCTAAAATGGAGGCTAACCTAGAAATACAGTTCTATACAAACATATTTATCAATGCAGTATGTATACGAATATATTACATGAAAATAAAAATTAACAAAGATAATCATATACTTTTATATTTATTTGAAAAAAAAAAACTCGAATGAAACTCATAAGTCACTGTCTACAACTTAATAACACCTACAGGAACTAAAACTTACAAAGCGACTAAGTAACAAAATTAAAATCATATCAAACCTGTGAACTTAACTAGCGAATATTTACTTATAATTATATACAAAACAATTTCAACAAGTTTCTTATCTTATTACATATTTATTTTAATCCTAAAAAGTGAATCATCAGAGATCGCGGTTCAGTCTCGCTACTCGCGTACAACTGAAATTAGCTTGTATGCCGCAGCGTAAGTCACAAATCGAGTAATTACAATGTCAGAAAATTGACAATATTTCAATTTTTACATCTATTTTTAATTTCTGAACAGATTAAACAAAATGAAAGACCCGTACGAGTATATCGAATTTTCAAATATTTTACATATTTCTCGATTTCTTTTTTTGCTCCATTAATGTTTGAAGGATGAATTATAGAGCTTTTAGGTCGAGTTAACAACTTTTTAAAATTAGTTCATACAGCCTACAGCCTAAAACCTTAATGGAGCAAAAAAACATCTCCAGAAACAAGTTTTTTTTTTAATATATAAAAAAAGTTTGTAGTATTTATTGCCTATAAAACTTTTTTTAAATTAAAGATAAAAAAATATATTGAAATAGTGTCAATTGTTATAACTAGTACGATACATAGTGTCATAAATAAGTACATATGCCACGAATTAGTTGAATCGTGGAACAGATCCAGTATATCAAATACCGCACAAAGTCAAGGTAGTAGCTAGAGAAGACGTTATCACAATATAGATGCGCCTTTGACCGCGGAAGTGAAGTTCTAGATATACATTTCTAGTTTTTGGAATTGCTACACTTTTTCCTTGTTATATTATTTAAGACGAAAGTCGAGTAAAATTTGAACCTCAGCTTTTAGTTCTTAGAAAAAAGTTGTGTCCATGTTATGATAACGTTCAAAACTAGCTTACGCGATTACAACCTGTGATCTAATATCGCTAACTCCTTTGCACACAAGAGCATTGTGTAATTATGATCACACATTATTTAATGACCAAGTTTTATAGACCGACAAGAATCAAAGTAAACATAGCTCATAACTATGGAGGTTCTAACACATGACACCTCTTTTGACAGCCTCACACAAGCGTTCTAAATGTCACCCCGTTCACTCTTGAGTCGTTTCGAACTTAACACGCGGCAAACTACTTGATAAAATCCTGCTTTTAATTTTATATCTTCAATATTTAGTCATAATCCTGCAGTCACATCTAAGTATTAGTGTTGAAGTCCAATGTCGGTTTCCTTTGACGCGGCTTTTTGGGCCTTGGGACAGCAGGCGTCGGTGACCCGTTGCAGCAATGACAGCCTCGCTTCACCACTCCTCTAACTGAAGTTCTTCGTCGCCCCTCGACTAAGTCCGGAGAATGTTCGCCTGCCCGCGTTTTCCCCGATAGGCTTCGTTCAATTTCTGTCTCGGGGTTATGGTACATGCGTTTAGGTGGGTAAGTACGGAGCGGTGGATGGGTGTCATCAGCGGACGACCCCTCAGCGCTGCCGCTTCGTCCAAACCTCGCCTCTTTTATCACAGAGTCATGTCTCACATGAGAGCCCACCCCGCTAGAATCAGTAGAATTCGTCTCATCGTAAGACGGACTTTTACAACCCTTTTCGCTGTCGCTGCTAAAATCTAAAGGACGTCGGCTTTCAGAGCGTTCGGATGCCGAATTCGACTCCCAGAACAATTCTACGTGTCGTTCCGACGAAGAGTTGTCATCATCAACATCTTCTGTAATAGCTTCCATGTGCGCGTCTCTAGAATTGTCCTCTGCTATCATTTTTGCGTCATCGCCTGCTATTATCGTGTCGGGTTCGTCCATGAGATATCTCGCATCCCTCTCCCTCTTCTCCTCATCGTAGCAGACCCTTCTTATCACTTGCGTGGCATTACCCGACGGGTGGACTATAGCTGACGCAGTGTTAGAAAGGTGTAGTTCCCTCGAATCGGTTAGTATGTTGTCGTATCTTGTGAGACCGTCGTCCTTGACTAGCACAGAATTGAGATTGACGTTGTTAGTGTGGGAGGCTGGGAGGGTGATCATGTGGTCGATATCCGAGTACTTGATGCTGCCCTGGCCGGGCGGGGGTTCGACGGCCGTCTGCGAGATGACAGTGCCGGCCTGGGGCGCGGTCATTAGCACGGTAGCGGGCACTCGGTTGGCGTGGAATATCGTCGAGATCTGCCGCCCGCCCTTTATGCCGGTTATTGTGAATGGCTGTTGTACCTGGAGTTACGATAATGGAAAATGTTAATTGAAATTTATATCCAGAGAAAGGTAGTCACCAAGATAGGCAGGAGACAAATAAAATAAGCCTTGTCTGTCGAAGTCAATTTTAAAAGAAAAAAAGATGACTGAGGATATGTAAGGTGCATATGTAATGGTTTGAACCAAACGTACCGCATCGGACCGGTTGAGAGGGACAAGCAACCAAGTAGCATGAGCCAAGAACTCTTTAAATCTACCACCTTGTCAAGACCCCTTTTTCATAGAAGGTATTGTATTTATTTTTATTCACCCTACTTGTTTTTATATTTCTTATTTATTTTAATCAACCCGTACCTAATGTTGTTACTTAGTTCGGAATTATAGGATACCCGGTGCTCACTAGCGACGTAGAACCCCTCAGCCTTCAGAGATAGTAGCTCTCTGTACAACTGTACAAGTTCCGAGTGGTAGGAACTTTGTACTAGGTAGAAAAAAAGACGATTTAAAAGTATGCGTACAGCATCTACTTAAATAAAAAAATATATTGATTTTAATTTTTTTGACTTTGTGTATATTCTACCATATATACAACAGCACAGCATATGTAAGAAGAAACTGTTCGAGATGATGCCCACAGCGCAAAACTATCACAACACTTGGTCTCTAAGCATCTGGTTTTTAAGTGTCTTCTTCTAAAGATATGGGATGAGATTCTTTCAGTGGTTTTCCCCAAAGGTATGGAACTCTTCAAGAAGAGATTAAATAACCCTTTATTGGAAATTGTTCACAGAATAATCGACAACGCTGTACGCGTTTAAAACCGACTTCAATCGCGTAAAATACGGGTCAAACTGAGAACCTCCTTTTTTTGAAGTCGGTTAAAATACTAAAACCTCCTAAATGTAACAAACACTTTTCTAAAAACCGCATCAAAATCGATTCAGCTAAATGCGAGATAATCGCGGACTAACATACATACATACATACAGGTCAAACTGAGAACTCTTTTTTTTTTGAAGTCGGTTAAAAAGTTTTTGAAGTCTCGGCAAAGTATTGACAAAAGACCTGGTGCAGTACATGCCTATCCAGCTAAAACCACTTTCCACCAGGTGGGCCGTCAGCCTTTTTACCAAATAAGTCAAAAAGCCGCAACAACTCACCTCGCCATCGGTCGGTTCGCTATGGAAAGTCGTGTTGGGATGGGAGCGCGCAAACTCTTCTTGGTCCAACGCAATCGTGGCCTGCATTCCATCCTCGCTAACAGTGACTATCCCGACATCCCCCAACCCAAGGTTTACGTCTAGTTCAGGTCGTGCCGGGGCCACGTCTGCGCGGGGTAACAGCTGGTCTGTAGCGATCTGATCGTCGATGTCGGGTTGTATCGCGGTCTGGTTGTGGATTGTTGGTTGTGCTGCAACAAAAACTGGGTTATAGTTGGCTATAATAACAAATAAACGTTGCAGAAAGAGATTTAAATATAAAAAAAAAGTTCTACTTTGCTGAATGAGCAAATAAAATGTAGACTTTTTAAAGAAAGTGGAAAGAGGAAGGCAAGAAGAGATAGCTGGATTGTGTGAAGAATAATATAAGTAAGAAAGAAGTGAGCACTGAGATGAATAGAAGAAAAAGTCATGTTGTGCCGACCCCAAATGGTAACAGGTAAGTAAATGATAATGAGTAATGAATGATGCAAAGACCATGTCTCAAAGGCAACTCACGTGTATGCGGGTTGTGATGAGACGCTTCCCCGGGATCCTGTGCCGGTGACCCGGCGAATAGGAGCTCCGCTTCCGGGAACAGCTCCGACGCGGAGGGAGAGTCCACCCCGAGGTCCTCGCATTCCTCCGATAGAGACTTCTGCAAAAAGGAAACTTGAGCTTCACATTGGTTTCATTATGAATGCACATTGGGTACAGTGCCTACCATTTAAAATTGTATACACGGCGGGCTTCTATTTTAAAAAGCGGAACTACTTTGATGACATGGAAACAACATAACTAAACTAAAAAATAAGTTAACATTAACAACACATATCGTCCCCACTGCTAGGCAGCGGGTTTCTTCCCATAGCTCGGGGAGGTTAGGCTTTACGCCACACACAGGGGCCAAGTCAGCTCTAACTCCAGTGTCGAGAAGTTTTCAAGACGCCTATATAATATAGCCTCTGAGTTGGTTTAACGACTGCCACCTAGTGATAGCAATTAACAACAACGGCTTCACGTGCCTTGCTAAGCACGGAATTGGTCTACATAAATGCCACTAACATATCCCATCCAGGTTATAACTGTATTTGTAGTCAGTTACCCGCGTGATAGACGCGACCATGCAAGCCGCACTCACCTACAGCTTCAACAGTGTGGATTTTCAGTTAAATAACATACCTGCAGTCTAAGCTCGTGCTCCAGTATGGCGTACTTGTGCCTCAGCGCCGCTGCCGAGATGTGGGTTACTCTGTGCTGGCGGTGCGAGGCACCTTCCTTCTTCTGTACCACCTGAATTCAACCAATAGTTATAGTGTTGCCATTTACAGAATAACAAAATTTTCGACTAAACGGTATTTTTCTTTTTAATTTAGAACGTTGCCATCATTTAATTGTTATTGATAAAGTATGTTTCAAAAAATTATGAAACAAATATGAGCTAAAATTTAATGAATCAAATATGTAACGGAATACATTTTTAACATAATCGATTAGTTTTGAAATTAACATCTATGATTATTTATGATACTATAATGACAGACAAAGAAAGCTAAATATCTATATTTAACACCGACTTAATTTAATGACAAGCTAACACGGAATGTTCTTGATGACTGCGTAAGCTGAAAGCTTAATAAATTTGAATTTATACAAGGTCTAATGTTTAACTTTGATTTTATTTTATTCTTAGGATTATTGGCATTCAACACTTATTCTATTTATATCTAGTTTATTAAAAACATTATTAAATTTTAGATGAAGTTTTGATGTAGGTAACATGCACATAAATGCAGGTTTTCAACTTGACAAATGGAGATAGAAACATGACGAATTTCGATCAACATGCAGATAATAAAGACACATCTCGTCTAACTATTAATCGCTAAGATGATTTTGAAGGGAAAAGTATAATTTAACTTCCTAATGGTGATTAGTAAAAAAATACAGATTTGAAATGTAGCGGAGCTGAGGGGGAAAAATGTAAAAGACCTAAAACATCGTCCGCTTCGTTGCATTTGGTGGGAAGCCATTATGAATTTAGATGCGACATATGGCTTTCTGTGCATTTGCTTACAAAATTCTAAAATATACCTAAAATCAGATTTTATTTCATTTTCTCAGGCAAGTTGCATAAAGCTAGCAAGCTGTGCTCTTTATCTAGAAATTATTGGTAATGTCGCGTCTATAGTCTTAGGCAAACCAACACTGAACGAAGAGATGCAGCTTTTATTGACAAACAGTGACTTAAACGATTTCCTTAATCTGTAGGCTTCGGCTACATTATTGTCATAGATATGAGTGGATGTAAAGTTCACTAGCCATCGCGTCGCGTCAGCTGATGGAAATAAAAGCAGATCACACCAACATAGTTGTCCATTTGGACTTTTGAAGTTTGAATTGAATTGGACCCACACTTGTTTGCAGTTTTCAATTTTTAAAGTAGCCATTTTTGCTTGTCACCATGTCAATAAAAGCGAGCATCAACGGACAAATTATAAACGATGCGTGCACGTCTACAAAAGAGGCTTTATTCGGCGTCAGCTCTACGATGGCGGTCACCTGGTAGCCCTTATCGTCCTCTGACGCGTCTACACCGTAACCGCAGTGCGGTTCGTCGTGCGAGTCAACGATGAAACACTTTTTCGACTCGACGTCGAACATCTTATCGAATATCCTTTGCGCCTCCATATCGGGACTGTAACGATCTGGTATCGGATCCTGTGGTTGCAAAATGCGTGTCACACACTATTTACAATGGCTGTGGTGGAAATATTAGAAAGCTTGAATGATGAACTCTGGAGCACGCAAGCGGTAATGCGTCCCTTGCCGCTTGAAGGTTGAACTAAACTAGGTCGCTTCAAGGGCAGCGTTACCAGAGTGCGACCGAGTGTATCTTGCATTTTTTGACAGTAAGTGTACATTAATGAACATGGTGTATTTATGTTTTTGCCACACACAGACTTTTGATAATAGTCCCAAATTAATTTATCTGCGTTTTTTCAACACAGATTCGAATGTATTCTCCGTTATCTTGGAAATAAACGTATTTCAAAATGAAAATAAAAAAGGTACGTTATAACTTACCAAAACGGTGCGATCGATATTTTCTGCCCGCACGGTCTCCTCGTAGCTGTACTCTTGAGCTTCTGAAGACGTTGGCATGTTCCACGGTTCTGACCCTTCGGGGCTTGACGGCCGTTCCGGTCTCACATTTTCCGATTCTCTTTCAGTCCACGGCGAATTTTCCGCGCGAGTTTCTATCAGTTCTGGAGGCGTTGGAGCTGGTGCTGGGGACGCCGTGCTGTCAGGAGGCTGAACAGGAGTTGCTGGTGCTAGATTGAACGTCTGAAGGTTGTGTAACGCTGCAGTTGGCAATCGCACATGTCGAACTCCAGGTCGGGCTAACACAGGCTTCAGACCGGCAGGGCTTATAAGTCTTTGGAGTAAAAGTGCGTTTGCACCTCCACCTTCGCCGCCGCCTACAGTAAGTAACTTCGGGCCTCTATTAGTGACTATAGCGATTTGTTGGCCACCTTTCACCATAGAGACAGGTAGAATGTAATTTGCCGGCATTAATACGGCGGTAGCGGGTTTCCCACCGGCACCTCTAGCAACGGTTATAGCCTGGCCATCGGCGACGATCACGTTTCTTTGCGGCTGAGGGCGAGGTTGGTTCACAGCTGACTCCTGCTCAAAGGTGAGCTTTCGAGCGACTTTCCGCGGACTGTCTTGCGGCGAGTGCGTCTCCATGCAGCTTTCGGTGCAATCTCCTTGCGATGTGCCACAACTACTGTCCTCGGAACCCATCGTACGGCAAGCATCGTCTCCTTGAACTGGACTCACGTCCCGAGCGCCCGGTCGACGCGAACCACTTGAACTCTTCTTTCGCTTTGACGAGCCTGGATTTGATGGTGGATTAGATCTTCTGCGTGGTGCTGGCTTGTCCTTGTCAGGTGAGTTTTCAACTTGCTCTTTATATTCAGCCAAAATATACAGTATCCTTTGGGTAGTTTGTTCGTCTTCTAACGGCTTCTGCGTTGTAGGTTTAGGTGGCACTGAATTTATTTTCACCTGCGAATGAGACGATTTTGGTCGTGACTTTGATTTGGAGCTGACTCTAGGTCTTGATTGCGAAGATGTTCCGCTAGACGAAGGTTCGCTGGATACTGATTGGGATGTCTGCGCCTGATTCGAAGAACCAGGAGAATCAGCGACGCCAGATGAATCTGGAGAGCGAACGAAAGTGGATGTCGAAGGCGTTGCGACCGCTGCCTTTCTGTTCACATAAGCAACGTTCAATTGCTGCGATCCCCCGATAGAATAAAGCACTGGTTGCGTCGTTTCAACTGATGTGGAACTTCCACTTACATTGCTGTCAGTTGTGTCATTTGATGTCGTATTTAATTTGAATCCACTTGAGTTAGGCTGAACAGTGCTTCTCTCTTTAACCTGTTCCAAAACCATGTCGAACTCGCGCAATTGTTCAAGAGTTGAAGAGCTCATTTGTGATTCTGGACTAGATTGAGCCTCTGAGGGTGCTTTCACGGGTCTCACAGCTTGAGCCTGCGGTAATCGTATAGTTTGTTGTCCTAGAGGTGGTGCTGCTGTCAGCACTAACTGTTGATATACTTGTTGGTTAGCTCCTCCTATAACGTTTCTTTGTATTTGGAAGAACGATGGGCGTACCACTCTCGCTCCTGACACAACTTGGGGGGTTTTACTCAGCATCGGTAGCTTGATTCTCATCTGCGTCAACACAGGCTGCGGTTGCGGGTTTTGCACATTCTCGTTGTTCATATTCACGCGGTTGTTACTTTCATCTTGAGTGATCTCAGTGTTGGGAGCCGGCTGAGACTGTGGTACTATTTTTATTATGGAAGGCTCTATTTCACCACTCTGATTCACGAACTTTACTTCAGATTGTTGCTTGTCATCTATAAGTTCTGTACTGGGAACTGTTATAAGGTTTATAGTCTGTCCGCCTCCTATATTAACAGGTATTTGGCGAGTGTATATAACACCACCGTGCATAGTCTGAATGTTCATAGGAGCGATGGTCTGTTTAATCTGTTGGACTAAGTTTTGCTGCGGCTGTGACGTCTGAGGCGATTTTCTTAACAATAACGGTGGACTACTCATTTGACTGATATGGTCTAGATTAATTGAGTTGCTATCAGCTGGAGGACATTCGCTATTATCGTTATTCGTATTTACAGGTGGTGTTAAGTGACTATTGTTGGCACTTATTTCAGTTTGTTTTTGGTTTCCATCTTGAAAACTAGACTTTCCGAAAGCTTGATTGAATTTGGGTAGACTTGTGGACTTCTCTCCAGTTGGTTTAGTTGTTGAATTCTGAATAAATTTTGCGTAGTTTTCTTCGTAAATTGATCGTGACTTAATTTCTTGTTGAGAATTAGAAGACTCTTTGTTTTGCCCTGAGTTGGGAGTATTGGGTGAAGGAGCCATGTCTTGGTTTTCCATTGGTTTGGGTTGAGCAGATTGCATGTTAGGCGACTCAATCGGCTGTAGTCTTAAAACCATGCTTCTTTGATGCGGTGCATTTAACTGAATAGACTTACCATCAGCTGCTTTGCATACAAACTGAACCATTTTCTGGTCATTCGATCCTGGAACGTTTGTCAAGTTAGTCAAGAGATTGACCCTTTTCAGTAGCTGTCCAGCATTCGTGTTCTTCTGATTTCCGGTATTTACGATGTGCAATAATTGGTTACCACCTTGTTGAAGGCCGGTATCAACCAAGGACAAACCACTAAATGGGTTTTGCTGCTGTGAATTGTTTCCGCTGGAATTTGGAGCAGAATTGGGTCCCTTGTTTTGAACAATATGTAGCACTGGAGTGGCATTTTGATTGATAACGGACTGCTGAGAACTGTCAACCAGTGTAATTTGGTTACCAGAAGCATTCTTGCCTTGCACGATGTGTAGAACCTGAGGAGTCACAGTAGGGGTTGGGCCTTGCTGATTGCTTTCAACCATATTAGTTTGATTCAAAGGAGGTGGAAGTATTTGTGCCAATGCTTGTTGCAGAGCCATTGCTGTAATCGGAGATGATTTGGAATAAGTGTTGATTGAATTTTGAGCAGTGTTTCCGTTACTGTGACGTATTTTTTGAGATATGATGTTCACTAAAGCTTGAGCTCTAGTATTTTGCAATGGTTCAGCAGTGGTGGATATGCCAGCAGCACTCATAGCATGAGCTATTTGATCAGTTTTCTCTGGAGCTCCATTCTGATGTTTCTGTTGAGAATAATTATCTTGAATAGGTTGAATCATGTGCATATTTGAGTTTTGTTCTATCGACGTGTTAATATTATTTGTGCCATAGCAGTAATCGACATTGTTAAAATGATTAGAAGTTGGCAGTTCACTTGTTTCATCTATTTTAGTATCCTCTGACGTTTCCTCTACCAATTCAATTTTAACTTCAGACTTAATGAGCTCGGTTTCTATTGGGATGTTCTCGCCAGTCTTAGCTTCTTGGTCTTCAATAGGTATAGTCTGATTACGGCTTTGATAGGTCTCCATAGGCATACTTAGATCAGCCGTCGTTAATTCCGTGTATTCCGTTTTGATGCCTTGTTGTAAGTCATCACGGGGACTATTTTCTTCTGAACACTGCGATGGACTAGCATCTGACACTTGTGTTACTCGTGGATCGCAGGTTACAGGATTTTGAGCCGCAGCACTGACCGGTAACTGACCAACTTGCACTACTTTAACCAAAACATCAGATGGCGTAGGCTGAAAGCTTTTTGGAATGTACAAATCAAATGGGAATGTTGTTGAATCACATTGGTTTTCTTTGTCTTTTACATTGACGATATCGCCAGCCAACTCTATGGCTGTCTTTGCGAAGAACGATCGAACCTTTTCTCGTAATTGAATGTATGCGATTGAACGCCTTATTTTTTCTCTTTGGTCTTTTTCTCTGGAAATTAGGTGATTGTTACTACCGCAGTCGTCATAATCTTCGGATAGTAAAAACGGCTGAGAGTGTTTTACGTCCGACAGAGTCGCAGCCGAAAATTTTGTAACACCATCGCTTTCGAAATTTTGATTGACTCTGCCGGACCGCTCACCAAAACCCATATTGGCATTGCTATCGTCAGCTTCGCAAGATTCTTCTAATACGTATTCTGTAGTAAGTTCTTCAGATAAAGTTTGCGTCAAAGGATCGAATGGTGGCTTTCCGTCCAAATCTGTAAACAACATTGAAGCTTCATCGTTTTCTTCAGGCTCCCGAGGATCGGACCGTTCATCGTATTTTATAGGCCAATCATTGAGAATATTTTCAACATCAACCTGTTCTCTATGGAATGAGATTGAATAGGAAAATTCAATGTTAGAGCAGTAATCCAAAAGTCTTGAGAATTCTCTTACATACAGTGAGTCACAAATATCTGCATTTGACAGTTTCCGATTATCGATACTTGGCTTTAGTTTTGAAATTCTCCTTTTCTTGACGGACAAACTCATATCTCCCATGACTAGTTTTCTTTTGAGTTTACGCTTCGAGTAAGTCTGTTTAGGTATCATTAATTCCATATCTGCATTGTAGTCAAAGCTATTGTCAGTCCATTGTTTCGTTTCAGCTGGTAAATTTTCAGAATCACTCTCATTAATTTGCATCTCCTCAAAACTTTCAACTGCTGCATTAGAATTATTTGCACTGGAATCCGAACTCTTGTCAAGGGAAAATACGTAGTAGGTGCCTACAACCGGATCGTCGTATTCAACACCCTTCAATACAACTCCAGTGTCCTCTCTATATGATTTTGAAACATTCTTCGTTAGGATATTTTCCTGATTTTTATCTGTGTTGATGAGATCTTCAGCCTTTGGACTTCTAACAGTGCTATCGATAGGACTAACAACAGAATCACCTTCCACAATTTCAGTTTCACAACAATATTTGCTTTGATCTAATGTCAATGTTTTTCCTGCTATAATTTGCACTTCATCTAATTCTATATCATCATCACGTAGTATTTCAATAACGTTTTCATTTTCGCAAGTCTCTTGTGGCAAAATTGAATCTCGTATCTCTTCCCTACACTCTCCTTCAGCTCCTTCTATTTCTGACGAAATAAGTGTCTTGTAAGAGTCGGCATAATGTTTAGTTAACAACACAGAATTACTGAAAGTCACGGTTGCTTTACAGTCATGGTCAGTGTTGTTCGATTTATCTTTTACGTCTTCACTTGAAAATATTGTATCACGGCCAAGATTATTTTTACTTTTTTCTTGATCTTTACTGCCAGTTTCTGTATTTTTTTCTGATGTTTCATTTACTGTATACTTATCGCTGTCATTTTTCCCTTTCTGTGATGTCAAATTATCGTTGCCGTCAAGGCATACACTTGTGATTATGCCTCCTTCCTTCAAATTTCTAGAAACATCACCTTCGTTAGCAATTTCAGACTTACGCAAGAGATTTTCATGTTTAATTTGATTTACATTTGGCGTTGTTCCCAATGATGCCGTACTTGTAGCATGTGCTTCTATGACTCCCTCGACTTGGAACTCTTCTGTAGTATTGGATTTAATTTCCGTAGATAATGCCTCATTTTCGGCACTAAGAAAGATGTCAGTTTTGTCTTCTGTTTCTTCTGAAAACTCGATAATATCAGAGTCAGCTGTATCTTCTGTTATTGCAAATATTGTGACGCACTTATTTTCTGATATCGTATCAATATTTGGTGATTTTTTGTCAGAATTAGGTTCTGATAGCTTTTTCTGTAGTAACTCGAGAGAATTAATTTCGTTAGGGTGTTCTAAATCTTTCGAAGACTCAACGTTTTCCTTTGTCACCATAGATTCAATTTCCACACCCGGTGTCAAGTCAATAATTTGAGAATAAGCAATATCTTCTGCTATTGCAAAAGATTTGTTAATTTTATAACCAGTTTTTTTTTTACTTATTGGAGAATTATTCTCGGAATTGGACTCTGTCGCGCCTTTTAGTGTTCCAGTTATATTTTCAGGCCGGTTTTTCAGTTCATTAGACGACTCTATAATGTTTTCCGTAGTTTCCGCTATTCCAGGTTGAGATGTTTCTACCAGTTTGTATCCTGGATTTTCTGGAGATTTTTCAATGTACTCATTGTCCAAAAATAACATTGAATTGTCCTTCACATTAACTGTCGCATCTGGCTGGGATACATTGAGGAAAGTTAGTTGATCAGCCTTATCTTTTAATTCTTCAACACAATCTGTAGTAGATTGGTTTTCTGTAGTAGTTATCGTCGTTTCGTTTTCCATATTGTACACATTTGTAACAGAGTTAATTGTATCATTTGTTTGAACGTAAGTTGTGTCACTTTTTTCAGAATCATTATCGACTAATACTTTTGCAGTTTTCAATGCCACCTCAGACAGAGATGTTTCTGCAGCTTTGTCTCCTAGGTTTTCAAGGGAATCTAAAATTGTTTCGTTTTCGGAAGGCAATACCGAATAGAACTCTACTTCAGTGCTTAGGTTTAGGTCCGCGATATCTTTGTTTATTGTAAAGTCTGTTTCTTTCAAAGCTTCATGTATTGAAACTTCAACATCTTCATTTTGGTCACTCTGCATTAGAGATTGTGTTTCAAACTCTTTCGTATTCATCGCTGTCGTTTTAATAGTCTCGTTTATTTGATCTTGCTCAAATGCTTTAGTTTCTTCTAGTATAATGCTAGGTGACATCTCGATTTTAGTGCACTTTTGCTCTTTAGAAAATAAGTCTGCAATGGTTTCTGCATTTAAGTCAGTATTTGGTAAATCTGCATGAGGTTTATCATTTTCAAGACTAATTATTTCAGTATCGCTAACTTTTACCGAAAGTGTGTCATTTTCGTTCATCGAACTGGCTTCATGAATTTTATTATCATTACTGTTTTCATATTGAGATATTTGCTTCTGGTTCTTAGTAATCTTATGAGCATATTGTTCTGTCGGAGTAGAGTACTTTGAGTGTAATATGACTGACACCCAGTTATTTACGATATAGTCACATACAATCTTCTTCAAGCAGTTATTGAATTGATTGATTGAAATTTCATTTTTCAAACCTTTGCTGATTCCTTCAACCTGTTGGTCCAAAATTGGTATATTATTAGCGATTTCTGTAAACATTGTTTCTTTCGCACTACTTCTCTCAACACTATCGGAAGATTCACTAGCCTCAGTTCCTGCTTTTAGACTGTCACATGCAGAATCTTTAATTTTTATTACTTTGTTTGCTACTTCATTGAGTTCCTCTATTGATTTCCTTTTGCATGTAATTAACGCGTTTTTGCACACACTCATAGAATCTCGTATATAATAATCTATCATTAACTTCTTTAGACTTGGCGCGGAACTAGCTTCAGTGCTCGGTGTATTCTGAGGATCAGAAACATTAGAACAAAAAGTAATATCTGTATCACTCTCGTAATCGGTTGACACATCTGTTTTACTGTCTATGACGTCAATATGATTTGCAGATTCAGGAATAAGGTCACAGGACAGAGATCTTTGTAAATCTTTCTTGGTATCAAACCAATCAGAATAACACAGTAGACCGGTCTTATAAGAATGGTAATCTGGTGTGTTTAGTATTGGAACAAAGTCGGATAACATGCAACTGTGTGTTTCAAGGGATCCATGAAAAGCTGTTATTGTCTGGACAATATCGATTGTTGGTGAGCTTCGCTCCGTACCATGTTCTGTCAGTTCAATGACGTCATCAAGGCCTGTTAAATTGTTTAAGATCGAGAACGATCCACTTCGAGATAGCTTTGGTTCAAAATTATCGTTAGTGTCAATGTCTTCATCTGAGACGTTAGATTCTGTAATTTCGTCTTTTAGTTTTCGCACTAGATTGTCACATCTCTTAAGTTTGACGCAACATTTGAATGGTATTATATCTGAGAAATCATTTTTAGTTGGGGCTACGTATGCTTTAAATTTCTTCTTTGAATTAGATCGTTTCAATCGAAACGAAGATTTCTGTGTATCCTCAGTCTCTTTATCAGAAGTTGCGCTATCAACATCTGCTACACCTAAATCTTTCAACAGTAAAGTCTTAAGTTCATCTATTTTCTCAATTGAATGCGTTTTTGTAGATGAGTCCTCATCCGAAGAATCATCAAGATTTATGATTTCCGTTGCAGTTGACATTAACCCTTCAGAGTTATGATATACAATTTTATTTTCTTTATGCGGAGATATTTCGTTTTCTTTCACATGAGAGTTTAGTACAGCATCGATTAACTGGTTTAGTTCCTCTTTTTTAGGGTCTTGCGA
Organism: Coleophora deauratella; assembly: GCA_958295455.1. Taxonomy (NCBI): domain Eukaryota; kingdom Metazoa; phylum Arthropoda; class Insecta; order Lepidoptera; family Coleophoridae; genus Coleophora; species Coleophora deauratella. Next base: position 4,453,128 of record OY282413.1, read on the forward strand.
TATTACGGTAAATTTTTTGACTATCGAATCACAGTTCTTCAAATTGATGGAACATTTTTGTGAGAATTTACGTTGATGTCTCTTGTAAGTGTCTTCCTCCATTGATTTAACAGGGTAAGTTCCAAATTCTGTAGAAAATGTTTGCTTGGATTTATTAGTTAATAGTTCGTCATCGTCTTCGTCATCGCTTATTAAATTGACAACTTCAGAATAAATATTTTTTTTGCTGGGTTCACAGTTAAATTTTACGCGAGTGTCAACTATTTCACGATTAGCAGTAGCAATTTGTTGAACACTAAATGTGAATCGTTTTTTGTCGCTAATACCACTTAGTAATATATTTTTCAAATCCGGGTTTTCGAACAAAGTGTCAAAATTGATCTTCATCTGGCCATATATCGTGGCTTTAAACGTCTTTCCATTCGGTATCTGGATTCGTACACATCGCATTGAAGGATTATTTGGATTAGGCGATGGGAGCTCTTCGAAAATGATACTATTTTTATATGATAGTGGTATATCATCTGATTTATTCATGTTAATAGTATCTTTAGTTGCTTCATGCTTTAAATCTTTATTTAGATCTACGTCGTCGCCTTTGATAGATATAAAATCAGTCTTTTCAGAAATTGCCTGTTCTACGAATGGTAAAGCTGGTATAGTTATCGTATCAACGACAGGCTTTCCATTTTCGTCAGAAGATATAACATTATTTAGTTTATTTTTATCAGTTACATCCATGCTTTTATCATCGGCACGTTCAGCAAATGATACATCTGATTTATTATTGTCTGGAGCATTTTCAAGTTCCTTGTCACATAAACTAGTAACTAGTTTAGGAACAATACATATAACGGGAGAGGCAATATCTGTATCAGCGACGCTTTTAGGAGTATCGTTATCATTGTCACTAAGGATTTTAACTGACCCGTGCTTACAATCAAGCTCGTTTGATGCGTTGCTAACCTTTTTTACATCAGGGTAAGTTAGTTCATCGGGAGTATCTTCTGGAGAAGATAATATTTGTATTATCTCATTCTCAACTTGGCCATCAGTCAATTCAGACGCATCTAATTTTGGAGTAGGCTTGGTAGGTAAAACCATCTTGCTCGACAAAACTTCGCTAGGTGTAGATACTATGTTATCAATTTCAGAAATTGGTATTGTTTTATTTTCCATTGGAGTTGCGATTTCTGGAATTGACTTTTTAATTGCCTCTGTTTGAACGTATCTTGTTACAGTTGTTGAAGCTATGTCCTGCTTTTCTGAAGATGTTGATAATTTAATTATATTTTCGGAGTCAATTTCATTAGATACTATATCAGATTGCTTAATTATTCTTTCGCGTATTCTACTTGAAACTCTTGTTGGTGTTATATTTATAGACTTCATAACGTTACCCGAAGTTTCTTTATCTTGCTTATCGTTACCTGTTTTTATGCAAATTTCTGCGGCCTTGTCCTTTTTCATTTTGGCTTTTTTAGCCTTGGATTTCCTAGCTTTTCCTGTAGTTACTTTGCCTTTACTCTTTTCTAATATGTTTTGGAGGGTGTTTTCTATATTACCTGGACTTTCTGGAGTGCTTGAATTGAATAATATGAATTCTGACATTTGTGACGTAATCGTAGGACTATTTGTGTGTGTCTCCTGTTTTGATTTGAGATTTTCTGTTACTAGATTATTCAGGGCATTACAGTCACTATGTGTTTCAAAGACTCTTTTTAAAGATTCAATTTGTATTGGTGCATATGGCAACGCAATAGCGGCGTCAAAACAGCGATGACTTATTTCTCTGTTGATTATAGCCCAACGTTTCCTCTTTAGTCTTTCTCTGTCGTTCATTATCTCCTTTTCTTTTTTGTCTTCCGTTGTTTTGTCATTGTCTGTAGAAAGTCTTTGATTTCTTGTCAATTTACTCTCGACTTTCTCAGGGGAAGGTGTTGTCAGCTTTTCTTGTACTTCAGACAAAACTTTCCTTTCACAAGATTTGTTTATAATTGACTCCATATTATTTTGTTTGATTTCAGGTTTAATGTTAATTTCTGGTGCCGGCATTTCATGAGTTTGTGACACTTCGTTTAATTTAGGATTTAATTGTAGCGCAGGCTTAGACTTTGCCTCAAACTGTGAAATATTTAATGGTAATTTTTGAGCTTCTACTTTTAATTTTGTTTCGTCTTTCTTGCTCACTACCCAATCTATTTTAACGCCGGGTATTTTTGAATTAGCGAGTTCATCTTTACCTGGATCTTTAGAAGTGATATGGCTAATTTTTATTGGACCTTCTTTAGTCTGTTGCATCGCTTTCTTTAACATTGCATTGACTTTTGCACCTGAACTTATGAACATTTTTCCAGCCCTTGATTGCTTTTTGGTAGGTTTATGACATTTTATTATTTTAATCCCTTTATATACTTTGAGATTGTCTGGGTTGTGGATAAATGTTGGTTTTGACAAGTAGTTACCATTTCCTGAGCCAGTCTTCGGTAATATGGTTGCTTTTGATTTTACAATCTTTTTGCATTTTATATTACAGACTTTATTCTTCATGCTGGAAATTTGAGCCATTTTATTTGGAACTAAAGAAGATGGTCCAGACGCCGCCTTCAGTTCAATTGTTTTAGTTGATTTGTTAGATTGTTTTACGACAGGTACATCGGCTGGCACCACTGTTTTGGTTGTTGCATTAAATTGTTTTACCTCAGGTACAACGACTGGCACCACTGTTTTGGTTGTTGTATTTGATTTTCTTACCAGAGGTACATTGGCTGGCACTACTGTTCTGATTGTTGCATTAGATTGTTTTACTTCAGGTACATCGACTGGCACCACTGTTTTGGTTGTTGCATTAGATTTTCTTACCTGAGGTACTTTGGCTGGCACTACTGTTTTGGTTGGTGCATTAGATCGTTTTACCACAGGTACATCGGCTGGCACCACTGTTTTGGTTGTTGCATTCGATTTTTTTACCAGAGGTACATCGGCTGGCACTACTGTTTTGGTTGGTGCATTTGATTGTTTTACCACAGGTACATTGGCTGGCACCACTGTTTTGGTTGTTGCATTCGATTTTTTTACCAGAGGTACATCGGCTGGCACTACTGTTTTGGTTGGTGCATTCGATTGTTTTACCACAGGTACATCGGCTGACACCACTGTTTTGGTTTTTACATAAGATGTATTTACCACAGGTGCATTGGCTAGCACCATTGTTTTGGTTGGTGCGTTACATTGTTTTACCAAAGGTACATCGGCTAACACCATTGTTTTAATCGGTGCGTTAGACTGTTTTACTAGGGGTATATTAGCTGGCACCACTGTTTCGGGTTCAATCATGGCTTGATTATAAGGTAAGTTAACATTACACATTTGATTACTTAATCCTATAGGATTCACTATTAATGGAGTCACAATAGGAGTTAACGGCGTTAATTGAATATTATTTACGGTCTGAGTATTATTTGCTGCTACGTAACTCTGTTTTGTGTTGATGGGAGCTTCTTTTATGTGTAGCGTAGGGTACGGTTCGTAGGCCATGTCAGGTCTTATTACCACCATATTGGAGGAAGGCTGTGGTGGAACTGTAATAATCATTTTTGTGTCAACGTTAGCAGAATTTGCGCTAGAGATGTTACAATTAGGATGACTGGGATTATCTTGGCTTATCTGAGATGCTTTCTTCTTTGAGAACTGCTGAACAATGTCAGGTCGTTTCATTATGTTGGCCTTCTCATTGGACAATATCTGTGGTTTCGCCTTACTTGTAGAATAAGATGGCTTTATATCGACAGTATTTGGATTAAGCACAATCTTCTCAACAACTGGATTAAATGTTTCACAAAAACCCTTGGGTTTGATTGTTTTTTGAAGGTTGCCTGCATTCGTTGCAGATCTGAGACTTTCATCCGCTACGTTGCTGCTATTTTTCATCATATATTTTTTACTGTCTTTGGTGATAGCTGGAGTTGTGTAAGTTCGTTCTTCATCAGACGACAATTCTCCGATCTCTTTACGCAAATCATCATCCATTAGTTCCTCTAAAAGTTCATATTCTGAATTAAGTATTCCAGAAATAAAAGGATCATCCTCTCTGAGTGATTCACTATTCAGTGGTTTTGAAAGAGGAGTCACAGCTTTTGGAATTTCTTGTATCTTAATTACAGGTTTGTTATTCGCAAATTCTACGTTTATTTGAATCTTAGGTTGAATGGACTCAGTTGGTTTAAGTGGTTTAGTGCTAACTTTGGAAATAGGTGTCGGGGTTTCAATGAACTTTGTCGTGTCTCGGTTAGTTGCAGTCTGCTGAGAGTTCTGTTGAGATTTTGGTCTTACTATCCTCTGATTTCGAAGGCTTTGTGTACTGTACTTTTCATATGCATCGTTGTCCAATAGCATTTCAAGAGCATTAGGTCCTCTACTCGGCGTCTTTTGCTTCCTCAGAGCATCCATAACGCTAGTCCAATTCTTTTTAGTAGATTCGTATTTCTTTTCAACATTACTTAACATTGCAGCAGGTCTCTTTACTATTTTAACAATATCTGGACTGGAATTTGCCAATGTAGTAGCTGTAGGTGTAGATTGTAAAATCACTTCAGTCTGAACAGGTTTTTGTTTTATTACTGTATCAACCGATTTTACAACTGTATTACTCGTATTGGACGTAGATGGAACAGCCGTTGCGGCCGTTTTTGCTTGACTACTCATTATTCTGCTGTGTATTAGATTTGCTGTTTTCAAGATTGTAGCTTTAGATATTAGCTGAGCACTGAAATCTTTTCTTTCAATTTGCGTTGAACTACACTGATTTAGATTTGAAAGATTCTGTGAATGATTATTTTGGTTAAAAATATTCTGTGGTTCATTTACGATCTGGTTTGAAGCTGCTATCGGTGCCTGGCTAGACGCCATGGCTGGATAGCTGCTATTTGTTATAGTTATAGCAGGATTTAAATGCAGTAGATTGGTTAACATTGCGTTCGCATTCGTTTTGTTCTGCCGTAAAGGCTCGTTCAATTTGTTTTGCTGTCGCAACATGTTTATCAAGTCTTGCTGGTCTTTTTCTGATAATGCGGATTTAAGAACCGAATTTGTTTTGGTTGACTTTACTTTAGTAGCCTTTTCAACTTTTCGATTAGCGTCAACGTCACTCATTTGTAACATATCTTTCAAATTTGTATGATTGTCCGCAAGTGACGAATGCGGTGGAGGCAGTTTGGTAATTTCAACCTTAGGGCTTTCTTTAGGCTTTGAATAAACCCCGTCTGTATTAATGACTTTGGTAATAGATATACTTGTTTGTTTACTCTTCATATCCATCCGATACTGGTGTAAATCAGCTATTCGTTTATCTAACTCCTCAGAGACCGATCTCTCTAGAGCTGCCTGGTTTTGAAGAGCTAGCTGATGTTGTTCCACGATACATTTGGGTTTAGTGTCATTTTGTTTACTTTTATGCATGTAACTTCGTCGCAAGAATGTGTTTGGTGCGTTTTCTGCTATCTTCTGCTGGGCTACAGGTTTGGCACTTTGAGGAGACGTCGCTTCGACATTTGGTATATCAGATATTAGAGGTGCGGATTTGCTGCATTTCAATATACTCGGAACAGATGTAATCTTACTTGCAGGTTTTATAGCCCTCTTTATACGCTCTTTAGTTCGATCTTTACCAAAACCGGCATTTGTGGAAACTTGTAAGTCCTTAATAAAATCTTCGAAGCTTCTCTGGTGCGACACAGAAGGTTTCTCTGGGGATTTGTTGTCGACAATAACGGATTGTCGCGTTTGATTTTCATGAGGTAAATCCATGTGTTTCTGTTTAGGAGAACTGTGAGATTTATCTCCATATGTCACAATATCGGGTTGTTTTATCTGTGGCGTAATAGTATTCTGGGAACCAGATGATACATTCTTATTTGTTTTTTGTGACGCAACCTTTGCTTGTTTCTCTTCCTTACGTGACAAATTCTCGAGGTAGTTTAATTGTAATTCTGGTATAGTTAATATCCGATTCTTGCTGTAACTTTTTACGGGCAACATCCTAGAGCATGTCTCTTTCATGTTGGCCTTCTCGTAAGTAACTCTATTTATAGTTTTTATAGTTTTATGTATGTTATTTTTTGTCTCAGGACTTTGAGTTGGCGACGTGCAAGTTTTTAACAAATTACTAATCTCTTGTTTCAGATTACTCAGTTGTAGCGATTGACTTGTATTCAGTATGCTCTTAGTTGTAAACTCTGCTTTCACATTACTCGACGATTTACTTGAATTCAAGACGTTCTTGGACAGTTCTGTTGCATGAATGATTTTAGACCCGACTAGGTTCGACATAGGTTCTGTTTTAACTTTGGGCTCTGGTTTGGGAAGATTCGAGTGAGGGACGGGCGACTGCGTGGGACTGTTCGACGATTCTGTGCTGGTAGTCGATTTGTTTCGCCTGAAATGTATGAGTTGAGCTATTCTATTTTTCACTTCTTGGTTTATAGGACTAGTTTTCGAGTTTTCTGCGCTCTGTTCATTATACTCTCGTTTGATTAGGATCTCATTTGCACTTGCAGTGCTGCTAGAAACCTTTGGCGGAGTCACGGATTTCCGGTCCGGCGATTTGAGTTCGTCCATTGAGAAATGTCCATCGTATTCCACATTAGATTCGGGTGGTTCGGCGAACAACGCCGCTAGCGACGACTTTCCATCGCAATCGCTATCTAGAGCATCCTGAGGTCTTTCTACTTTTACACCTATCAAGTGCGACAAGGGACCAGTACTCAGCTTCTCTTCTTTGATCTTCTTCTTGCGTTCCTTCTTCTCTTTCTTCTTTTCCTTGTCCTTGCCTTCCTTCTTTGGTTTTTTCTTTTTCTCTTTACTTCGCTCCGTGTCACTTCCTTTACTCCTCTCCTTACTATGCGGTCGTTCTTTCTTTTTCTCTTTCCTCTTAGACTCGGCAACTATACTGAGCGGGTCCTCATCTTCGCACGAAGTGTACGCGAGTTTTTTAACTTTCTTTTTGCGTGACTTCCGAACGCGATCCTCGGAATCGGTGGAGTACGCGCTTTCAGTCATCTCTTCGTCGAATATGAGGTCATCCTCCCACACAGCTTCCGGCTGCGGCTCTGGGAACTCCACCAGGTGCTCGTAACCTGAAAGCAATGTAAGGTATCGCTTATAATAATATCCGGCAAACACCACACACGGTCATCTGGCCCTAAACTTCGCGGGTGGTAGGACCTTGTGCGAGGTCCGTCCGGATCGCTACCACCATCTTACTCGCTAATCCTGCCGCTAAGCAGCAGTGCTTGCACTGTTGTGTTCCGGTGTGGAGAGTAAGACAGCCGAGGAAATTACAGGCACAAGAGGCATTTCATCTTAGCCCTCTAGGTTGGCAACGCATCTGCAATCCCCTCCGGGGTTGCAGGTGTCTATGGGCAGTGGTGATCACTTACCATCAGGTGACCCACTTGCTCGTTTGCCTTCCTTATCACATAAAAAAAAAAAAAAAAAAAACTAGGATTCCCTGTATTATGGGAACCAGAGACTGATATACATACATAAATATATTATACACCCAGACACAGAGCAAACAAATCAGCTCATCACAGAAATGTTTGCGTTTTGAAAATCGAACCCACGACCCTCGATTACGGCTAAGCACTGGGCCACCGAGTCAGTCTTATATTGTGAAATAAAAACTACTTGACACTGGGGTCGGCCACTAGCCCCACAACAACCACCGATTCGGGCTTGACCCTAGCGTGAGAAGTACGGCTTAACCTTCAGGTGGTATGGGACTCTTCCCGTGATTGCAGTGGGAACGATATGGTTTGTTAATCTCATCTCACTAATATTATAAATGCGAATATTACAAAAGCGAAAGTATGGATGTTTGTTTGTTCCACTTTCACGCCGAAACTACTGAACGGTTTTGTATGAAATTTGGAAGGTAGATAGATAAAGCACTCGGCTAACACATAGGGTACTTTTTATCCCGGATAAAACTGAAAATTATACTTCGGTGGCGCTGCCTTTACATTTTATTTATATCTGAAGTCTACGCAGACAAAGTCGCAGGCGGAAGATAGTATCGTAATAACGGTACCACTGCCCATCGTCCGAAGTCTGTTACAACCGAGACCGACCTATCTCGATGCCGTAGCAGACGTCGCACATAGGTCGTTTTCGCCGATTTAGGCGGCCAAAAGTGAATTTACTAAAGTATATCCTATCCCAAAACAATTTATTTCTTGCCCTAGCAAACAATGCCAGGAACAATACCTAACCCCTTGCATCCTTTTTATTATGCTGTAGAACTCCTACAGATAGTCGGAACTTGATCGTTGCTCGTAGTGTGCGTAACTAATCTCGGCGCTCTCAGTTTAAACAGAGTTTTCAAAGGGAATATTTTAATGTTACAATTAGTTTTGCAAAAAACATATTTATGGATTCTAGTACTTCAAGTAAGCAAATAACGGAAAATGATAATTCTTTTTTAAAACATGTTTCAATTGAATATATTTCTAGGTCCTGAAAAATAATCATGTTACCGGATTTATTTTCGAGTAAAATTTGTTTTAAATCATTGTTTTATTGTGTTTCCCTGTCCGTCCCGGTCGTAATTTTATTAAAATTAAATAATTTGACCCTTTACCTTATATCTTGCCAAAAATTGGCCACTAGTTTGCACAGTTGTTAAAAATAATCAGTTTTAAAAATGTTTGGAAAATAAATAAAAAAATATTTTTTTTACCTTTTTTCTAAAATTTTGACTTTTATGCATTTCAAGCTCATCGGGCACATCGGCTATGAAAGTAATGAGAAATCGAAATGTGTTTGAGCAGTTGGATGAGCATAATCTGCCATTGATTAATTAAAAACTCGAATGGTTGGAAAATAAACTCCTCTCGGATTATGGTGACACATAAACACATACATAACATAAATTCTCATATTTAAAAACCAAAATAAAACAACAGTAGTCAAAAGTGCCTAATATTAAAGAAAAGTTTTTGAAAATCAACGATTCTTAGTTAGATGAGACATTTAAAATTGACAAGGTTGGCCTTGCAAATCGTTTAGTGAATCGAGCGATAGATATAATAGGAGGAATAAGGAAGAAGTTCGCTCTGTCGTGGAAGAAGAAGCAATAATCCATGCTGCCCAAGTGATTTTACAAAAAAGTGTAAAAAGATATGTGTCACAAGTTATTACAAATTCTGCAAGTGAATATAAAATAGGTTTTCCGAAACCAAAGAAGATGCTGCTTCCCTGACTACTAAGCGAGTTTTTTTCAATATCTGCAGAAGCAGATTTGACAAAACTTTAATATCAAATAATAAGGGCTACGAATAAACGTTTGTACCCGTGCTTCGATCTATATTTAAAAGCAAAACAGGAATGGAAATGAAACAGAAATAATCATTTTCGGCCTTATCACCAGAATTATGCCAGGAAATTTTCTAAGGAATGCAATGTGGATATATGTATATAGTACATGTGTTCTTATCCTCTAATGAGTAGTATTTTTATACTACTCTTTAGGGGATTAGGTCCAAAAAACTACCAATGAAGTATTTTTTCCCGAAACTTTTAATCGTTTGCTGGAAGAAATTTCTATTAGAAATAATCTATACCCTCTGTATATATTTTCTATTAAGCTCGTATTTTATAAATATTTTTTACACCATAAATTATTCAAAAAATCGTTTAAGACCTCCTCAGAAAAATTAAATAAATTAAAAATATATTTTTTTATATATATATTTCTTTTTATTGACAAAAACGATGTATCTTTATTTAAAATTCACTTCCGAACCTTATTAGACCGTCAAATAATTTTGACCGCCTAAATCAGTAAAAACGACCTATGTGCGTCGTTCTCGTAGCGCGCTTTGTCAGGGAGCGACGCATTAGTGTCAATGTGACTTCTGTGTGATCTGCGACAGCGCGGCAGGTGCGAGGGTAGTACACAAAAAATAAGGCGCGCCGTCATCTTCGTTCGCGAAACAAGAACAGAATAGCGACGGAAACACCCGAAACAATCTACGCACAGTGACAGCTTTCTGACAGCTGACGATTTTTTTTAGCCGCGCGCGAAACCAATCAACCAATAGCGGCAGAGATTTTAGGAACGTGTAATGGCGGGTGACAGTGAAGCTACTCGATTGGCCCATCAATTTCCCGCGTAATCGATATTGTCTACTGCGCAGGCACATCCGTAAGCCTCATTAAATGTGTAATACCGTACCTTTCTCGATGCCGTAGTAGAGGTCGTTCTCGTCGCTGTCGTCTTCTTCCCGCAGGTGCAGGTAGTCGCGCGGGTCCAGGCGCAGGTAGCGCAGCTCCGTGGTCGGCGCGCGCGTGCCGGCCGCGGTGCGCTCGCAGTGCGCGCGGCAGTTGGCTAGCAGCGCCGCCCTACAGCGCCAACATATACTCGTACAGTGTTACAGTAACTCACAAAAAAATAAGGCGCGTCGATAATCTTCGTTCGCGCAGACAAGAACAGTGTTACTGCAAGTAACACTTATATTTCTCGTAGCGACACCTAGTCTATTTAGCATAAACTATGTAAAGCGACATCTAGTCTATCTAGCAAAAACTATGTAACTAGATTTCTCGATGATGTAGCAAGACCATTGTAAATCTCTATATGAGCAGGCTTTTATTAGCATACTAATAAATTCAACACCTATCGAATAGATGGCGCTAGCGCCAATACTAGTTACTAAGGATAATATTAGTTAATTAGAGGGCGCTAATGTCTGCCTATAAATACGGCCATTACTCTTTGTGAACCCTTTTTTATTTGCATCAATACACCACTCGATACGGATCGCAGTCTACTCTTTCATTGTCCCACAAGTCCACCATCAAAACGTAGTTTGGGTCTTAACAACAGACTAGTGACGGAAACACCCGAAACTTTGTCTACTGCGCAGGTACATAGGTAAGCCTTATTAAATGTGTAATACTGAACAAGTTTGCTTGTTACGACTATAACAAAAGATAAACCGATAAGTTACTACAAGCTCAACGAAGATCTAATCCGACCCTATTTTTTTATATTTAGAAGGACTAGGATTGTGACCCTTTTTAACTTACAATAACTTGAAAATACTCGAATAGAACGGGATCACACCACTACTATTATCTGTCTGAACTCAGACCGATTTATCCCTTCTAACCAGTCTGTCCCATCAGGTAACTGGCAACTGGTATACAAATGTCCCTTTGACATTTTTAAACGTCAGTTGACCACCCTAACTACATTGAGCCACACTCATTCATTAATTATGAGCTCACTATAAACACGGACCGAACTTAAGTTTAAAATCTATGCTAATCAGTATTGCCAAACCAAAAACTTTTAAACTAACCTGTCCAAATCCCACGTCAAAGTCTTCACCCTCAGTCCAGATAACAGCACCGCTATATCCTGGCAGAGCTCCACGCCCAACCCGAGCGCTTCGCCCTCATTCAAGATGGCGGTCGACAAAACATTCGCTTGCTGCATCTGCTTCATGTTGAGATGCTCGGATGTCTTCACGAAGTTGGTCTGTGACCGGCTGTCGCTCGCCCAGCTCCCAAATTCGGAGCTGGTCTCCGCTTTTGGTTCTTGGACTTGTTCCTGTAAAATTATAATTGAAATTGGCACACCTTAGTGCAACATTTTTTTTCTGTCTCTCTCTCGCTCTCTCCAATAAATCTAATATCAAACATTTTTGTCAACGTTAATTTTATATTGTTTTATCTATTAAAGCCGTTGCGGGAAGCCGCTGGATGCAGGCAGCGCAGGACCGGTCGGCGTGGAAATCCTGGAATGAAAATTGGGGGAGGCCTTTGTCCAGCAGTGGACGCAGTGGCCGATGATGATGATGTTATACTGACCGCAACGCGCACAGGGGGCAAGTCCGACGTGGCTTTGATGCGCTCGTACATCTCCAGCGAGGAGTGCACAGAGAACGCGGGACCTGGTAAAGGTCGCGGGAAGCACAAGACCGGTCGGTGTGGAAATCCTTGGGGGAGGCCTTTGTCCAGCGGCGAACGTCTTTTGGCTGATGATGATGAGGTTATACCGACCGCAACGCGCACGGGCGGCAGGTCGGGCGTGGCGTCGATGCGCTCGTACATCTCCAGCGAGGGGTGCACAGAGAACGCGGTGAGAGCGCACTCCGCTCGCAGCCGCGCGCTGCTAAACACGCCTCCAAGTTCCAGGAACCAAGTGGCGAGGGTTTGCTCGCACTGACGGGCCTCTTTTTCCTGTGAAAACAGAGGTCATGTTAGCAGTTTAATCTAAAGGTTTTCGCCCAGGCCCTGTCAACTTTGTATGGGGGCCGTAAAATACCTACGGGGGCCGTAAAATACCTACGGGGGCCGTTTTGACGCTGGCCGGGGATTTTATTTATGGCAAATCTGAAACGATGTCAAATACGTCAAATATACGTCAAACCAGACAGTGTTTATATTTTTTACCAAACTTAAAAATAATAGATTTATTTATAGGGGACTACAAACATATAATTAATATTATTCTCAGAAACATATGATATCTGATAGGATGGTTACTGTTAAGACAGTGTCATTTAGTAACTAATATTTACGATAATAGTAATAATAAAAAAAACTGTAATTTTGAAATGCCGGCCGTAGGGGTTTGAATTTGAATAATGGGAACACTAAATTTTCAATGAATATTTCTCGTTTTTTCTGCTAAGTTTATTTTTGTGCGATTTTGGTTTCGTTTAGTTTTATTTCTCCATTAACGCGTCAAGTGTGGTTGTGATCTCTTTCAGGTGTTAAAACTAGATACCTAGATCCTCTTGTTTTCGATATAAGACTACAAAATTGTAAGCTAGTGAAAACGTTTTCTATTTTCATTATTGCAAAAATGGGCGATAACGATAAAGAAAATGTTTTTTTGGCAGTTAACCGGCCGAAGACCATGTCTGTCACGCTTTATCGATTTCCCAAACCTGGAGTCCGTAATCTTAGGTAAGTAGTTTGTTTAAATTCGACTGTACTCAAGGGGGTGTTTAAGACTTGAACTTATTGTGCTGGCACAGCCGAGAAGCCACTTTTGCTAAAGCCAACTCTACCACCAACAAGGGCCCATTTGGGGACTTGATTTTGAATCAGTTTTTTTGTGTCTATTATTTTCATTTCACTAAAACTTAAGACTCATTACTACCGGCTAAAATGTAATTTAATTGCTATTTTTACCCTGCCCTCATAAGAAAGAATGCAGCCTTCTTTCTGAAGGCTGCAAAGTATATGAGCAAGATTACACTCAGTCTGGCGTCAGTCTTAAACTTCAGTCTTGAACGGTATACATGGTTAATCTAGACTGACGGCAGACAGTGGGTTACACGATCGTTCTGACCAGACTTACGCCAGACTGAACGTATAACCTGGCTCTGTGGAGTTTGTTTCTGTATAACTTTGCAGCCTTCTTTCTCATGAGGGCAGATGAAATATGTTTTTCATTCTTCCAGGTGTCAGTTGTGGGCAAAGTACATTTTCCCCAACAGAGATTATACATCTGTGGCTTTCCAAGAAAAGTTACATAATGAACACCGGATGTTGTGCAATAGACATTTCAAAGACACAGACTTTTATGATATTTCATCAAAAAAACTATTCCGACATGCTTTACCAAGCGATGTAAGTATGGAAAATATATTACTTATTTCGACATTTATTTATAATTTCAATGGTTAGTACTATCAACAAAGCCTGTGCCTGACCAATTTCAAAACCTTTTTGCTTGCACGAGACGAACTTAGCTAGCCCCGCCTTTTATTTTGTTATTACGAAAGCGCCCATTGTCGATTTCATTTGCGTCAACACTGTTAATGGCGTCCAGATGTTGTTGTATTTATGGTCAGCACTTTCTTACGGATTCCACAAGGATTTTTTGAATATTTCTTGAATATCTCACGTCCGTCCGAAGCCAGCGACCGATTCTGCATTTTTTGCAAGGTTAAGTTAAAACCGTGGACAAAAGCGACCTTTCGTATACCTACGCCGTTACCTACTGTTTATGGCTTCCAGATTCGTTGTTTATTGTCAGAACTTTCTAACAGATTTAAAAAATAAAATAGTTCAAGTTTTTTTATTTAAATATGAGTTATTTGGATCGTTAAAAATTGTGATAAAATGTTTACAAACCGTTGCAAAATAAGTTAGGAAACTTATGAATTTGATTAATATTGTAAAATTGCTTCTTCTATTTTAATGTTTTTTTTTTTTTTAATCAGCAGGGACCTATTTTGTAATCTTCATTTATAAGGAAATACATTATTATTTTATTATTTATCTCAAACCACCTTGTCAAAATCAAAATTTACTTATTTGCATTAGGCAATTATTAGTTTAGTTTCTATTTCTACCAGCTAAAACAAACAAAAACTGTATTCGTATCCTGATCATTTTGACGAACAGCTGATCGGGTCAATAAGTAAAGTTTTGTCACAAAAACCTGATAATACGGTAGAGTGTGAATAGCTATTGACAGACAAAAGCTGGGAAGGTGGGGCCTGGCGGGGATGTTACAAACCACTGCACAGAAAACTGACCCATAAGGTGGTCAGGCAAAGTAGTTGTTGATAGTACATATTCTGCCTATTGATTAATGAGCTGATCCCAAATAAGGTTTGATCCCTGGTTATGACAAATATTGTAAGTTGTGAAACAATTAAATTCTTAGCCCAGCATTGCCTTCTTTCTAAGATTTTAGAATATCCTTACAGCAATTTTACCTGACTAAAAGAAAAATACATATCTATGGGGATTATAGGATCACTTTGTTGTTCATCTGTCTGTCTGTTTGTCAAGGCCCTTTTTCTCAGTAATGCATTGAGCTATCAAAAAAATGAAATTAAAACCACATTCTAAGATATATGGCCTCTTGTCTTGAAGCTGTAATAATATCAAGATACTACTAAATACTCAACAAACTTACCCAGTTTTTAAATAGCATAAAAATACACCTTGTGAAAAAAAAATGATTATTATTATTATTTATTATTTGGGGGGTATAGGGCTATAGGAGCAAAGGAGGGTCCTATTGGATCACTGCGACCTGGGTAGATCTATTGTGATCACTGACCCTGTTATAATATATTATATCCTCAAGGCCAATACTTCTAATGAACTGTAGGATGCACTTGGGATCAAGTTCCCAAGTTAATGACCTCTGACCGAAAATAAAACTATAGAAATTTGGTTGTTTTAATATTTAAAAGTATAGTGTATTATTTTCTTTCAGGTTTTACATCAGTGCTTTTTAAGCGGCGTAAATATATCTGCCACAGTTTGCGATATGTATGGGGTGAACCGGAGGGCTTTGTCCATCTTGGGTGCTTCTGTGAAACATCCATATATTACAATGAACAACAAAGACATCGTAACCGTCTTCGACACCCCACAGAATGTCATACTTCATAAACAGATTTCAGAAGCATTGGGTAGATACCCAATGCTTCTGAAATCTGTTTATGAAGTATGACATTGAATGTCCTGTTGAGATAACGTCCGGCAATAAGACGGGAAGAGGTAGTTACAGCATAAATCATATTTTTTTGCTACTGAAATGCTCATTTGCCGTAAAACGGGCATAATAGCCACTAAAAAACATATTCGATGTTTACCTATATTTGTTTGTACAGTTTATTTACTTAATGTTAGTGTATATTAATAACTAAACTATGTAAAACTTGAAGGTGCTTATTTGTTTGCAACACAGTTTGTTGGTTTGTAAACTCTATTTGTAAAAAATTGCTTAGTAGACATCCACTTAAGAAGAGTTTTCCAAAATTTTATCCCGGGAACGAAACAGCGGGTTGAGATATTAATATCAACGCATCTACCAAGTAAGGACTTTCAGAATTCCTACTCTATCTAAAGATTGATGTGTTTGTAAGTAATAAAAATAAATTAAACAATTTACTTTGTTTCACTGTGTTCCCCATTTGGTATAGTTAAAGAAGGCTTTCCCGGGATTAAAATGATATTATACATATTATTTCAATTGATTAATTGTAGTTCCTGGATTAAAAAGTTATTGCATGTATTAATTTAATCCCAGAACTACAATTATTCAATTGAAATAATATGTATAATATCATTTTAATCCCTGGAAGTGTTGGTTGTATCAACGCCTGTGCATTTGAAATTACCGCCATTAGAATGTTGCCGGTGGGCCGAATATAGATGGCGTTAGTATCGCGGGTTATTTTGTTCTCAACTTTTTTATAGGTAGTTGTCATTCTTCTTGGTACTGTGTTCTGTGTTTTCGCCTAAGAAAACAGGCAATGTTAGCAGTTTAATCTAAATGCAAAGTTTAAAATCGGGATTGTCAATATCTGTGGATGAAACTTACATACATAGCTTGAGAAATATCTGATTTCAAACGTTTTATCTTTGCAAGTGAAAAATAACTAGTCCCTGTCTAGCCTTATCCCTATTTATTTATTAGTAATTACCACAAGGTTGGCAAAGGAAATCAAAGTATCTAAAGGCGACCTTATTCCTTGTGGCCACGATGGGGGGTGAATGTAATATAATCTCAATGAAATATATCTACTAACACCATGGCCACAAAACTGATAGGAAAATTTACTTGGTGTCTGCGAGGGTGACAGAGACAGGGAAACCATTTTGTAATACACTTCATGTACAATAAACTTTAATACCGGGGTATAGCTACTCTCAAGTAACTATTATACAAAGCAATCCAGCCACCTGCTTCCGAGTGGCTGGGGGCTACCCACCAGCGAGTAGCCACATAAATCTAGTCACACACGAGTGGCTAGAACAGCGCCAGAGTACGGGAGCACGCCCGTACTTGGCGGGGAACTACGTTCCCCTTGACGATCCTCCAAACCACACCCTTTAGATCGTCCCTTACCACCATAAGTTACTACCGGTCTCAACTTAAACCCGATAGCAAGAACGTAGGTAAATACGTCCATCAGATCTCTACGGTAACACATTCCCTGTCTCTTCACACCTCAACTGTTATCTGCTTCACTTTAGCTATCTCGATATACAGTTTCAAAGACTCACCGACCATTAGTAGGTACTGCTGATCAAAACCATGTGTTCCTTCCAACACATAGTTAACAACCAACCTTTCCCGTTGGCCTCGCGTTCGAAAGTGTGTCGCCTGACATTCAGTTGCCGCCATCTTGTCCACAGTACCAACCACAGAGAAAATAATGTTAGGCATGAAAGCAGGTAAGCAGTAGTACCACAACACAGGATATCATTAGACAGACATAACTTACCGACTTGTTTATGGCAGTTCGCGCACACGCGCGACACTCCCGGCGGCGAAAGAGGTTACAACAGAGCGAGAAGATGGCGCGACATTTGCGCAATCTTCTCTCGAGCTCTGTCTGCTGCAGCTCGCCTAGGCCTCGGTATGGCCTCTGGCTCATCAGCCTGAGGCGCCTCGGTTGGCACGGGTACGTCTTCAACTTGCATTTCGGAACTATCTTCCGAAGTGCTTGGAGCCGGGATATTTTCGACAACGTCCGTAGGTACAGTATCTTCCACTACTTCTGATTCTGCGGGTGTTGCAGTTTCAATTGGAGATACAGCTTCGTCAGATTGCTTCGACACGTCTACAACTTCTAAATGTTCAGGTGGAACATGTACTGGTTGGACTTCGCTTGGTTCTATATGTTGAGAACTCTGGTCATCTAGTTGTTCTGCCTCGAGTGGAAAGAGATGACCTATAGATCGAGTAAACTCTGTGTCCCCGACCTTAACCTTTGCGACTCTACAATAACCATCAGAGCCTTTGATCAAAGAGACAATCTTGCCGACTCTCCAGTTCTCTCTGTTCTTCGATTCACCTTTCAGTTGCACAAGATCTCCCACATCAGGTAACCGATCAGATTTTACTCTAGGTTGCTTGTACGAGTGTCTGTATCTTTCTCTGAGGCTAACAAGGTACTGGTTTACAAACATTTCTCTGAATTCCTGGAGAATTTTCAGTCCTCTCTTCCAACCTATTATCAAGTCCCTTTTTGTAGATGTGCAAACCTCAGGAGTATCTACTGAAGAAGGACTCATTACTATACATTTCCCCAGACTTAGGAAGTCTGCTGGTGTGAGTACATGCTCAGGTTCAGACCCGACGGATGTCAGTGGTCTTGAATTGACAACTGCTTCAACCTCTTTGATGATAGTAGCCAACTGAGTATCGTGTAACAAGTGTTTCTCCAGAGTTCGCTTTAGGCAGTGTTTGACGAGTGCCACCAGTCGCTCGTAAAAGCCACCATGCCATGGTGCTAGCTGTGGTATGAACTTCCACTTTACTTCATTGTCAATGCAGAACTGACTATTCAGTACTTCTGAAGTCAACTTGAATTGGAGAGCATTGTCTGATGTGATGACTTTAGGCAAGCCTCTTGTAGCTGTGAACCGCCTAAGAGCAAGGATGCACTCTTCAGCTGTCATATCCTTAACAACTTCCAAATGTATAGCACGGACTGCTAAGCATGTGAAAAGGCATACCCAGCGCTTCTCTTTTCCATTACTCGATTTCACATACATAGGTCCGAAATAATCAATTCCAGTAAAAGTAAACGGAGATGTGTAGTTTACTCTTTCCGCAGGCAGCGCTGGTGTGGGTGGCAACTTGTAAGGGCCACCTCCATGCTTAACACATTGTGGACATTTCCTTAACATTCTCTGCACTTGTGCTTTACCGTGTGGTATCCAGTACATCTGTCTTATGATACTTAATGTATGAGGTACTCCCACATGATAGTTTTTCTCATGAGTTTCCTGTATTATCTTGTTCGTGAACTCAGAATCTTTTGGTATCAGCACAGGGTATTTCATGTCATAGGGCCACATTGTATGTGTCATACGTCCACGGCACCTCAGTATACCATCAACATCAAGAAACAGACCTAAATTCCTGGAAAGATGGGTTTGTTTTCCGGATACTTCATCTGGGAAGTGTTGAGCCTGTAGTTTTATAATTTCAGCTACACTGCCAATCTTGTCTTCCTCCTCTGGCATAGGAACATCTGGACATTCAGGTTCTATGTCACAGTCTTCATTCATTTCTATGTCAACTTCTGTCACTGTGTCTCCTGGACTGCCTAAGTCCAGGGCCTCCCCAGCCGAAAGAAAAGTCCGTTCAGTGACATTTTTGGCACTAGGCCAATGCGCTTCATCCTGTAATAGGAAAGTTGGTCCTTGAAACCACAATTTTTGTTTGCGTGTCCAGGTTTCAGGTCTTGTCGCTACATCAGCTGGGTTCAAGGTGGTATTGACATAGCGCATCTCTATCTTGTTTTGTTTGATCTCTTCCACTCTTCTTGCAACGAAAGGAGGAAGTAGTTTATTTGACTTCATCCAACTGAGAACTATTAAACTGTCTGTCCATAGGTATTGTTTTTGTATACTCAAGTCCAGATTGTTTTTGACATACTTCAACAATCGGCTACCTATCAAATAGCCTAGTAATTCCAGTTTAGGAATCTTGAGTTCATCTTTTTCAGCTATCGGTGTTACTCTGGACTTAGCCATGAGTAACGAAACATCTGGCTCTTCCTGTTTTTGTCCGATACATCTTAGGTAGGCAACAGCTGCATATGCATCTTTGGATGCATCGGTGAAGCAATGCAGTTCATATACTGTGTCTTCCTTCGACATTATGCCACCAATGTACCTAGGTATTTCTACCTCTTTAGCTGCTCCTAGGAACTTCATCGCAGTCATCAATGTTTCTTTTATATCTTCTGGCAACTCTGTATCCCATTTTATTTTCCTCTTACAGAGATCTTGAAATAGCAGTTTACTAGGCAGAAGTAACGGGCACACAAAACCACATGGATCGTAGACTCGTGCCAATGTTTGGAGTAACTTTCTCTTGGTGTTCACAGGAGACTTGGGTTTATGAGCTTCTTCACTAATCTTGAGCTTAAGTGTATCCTTAGCAGGCTCCCAGGATAAGCCAAGGACTTTTACCTTCTGATTTTGTTTTGCCCTATACTGTTCAGGAATGAAATCCATGAATGTCTCGTCGTTAGAAACCCAATCTCTAATATTCATGGAAATTTCTGCAAACGTTTTCCTAGTTTGAGAAAACAGATCCTGTGCCTGAGTGGTTGTGTCAGCTGAAGTGACTAAATTGTCAACGTAGCATCGGTCAGCTATTTCTTTCAGAAGTTTTTCGTTAGTGGTGGCGATATGGTGCCTGATTGTGGCTGTGAGCAAGAATGGGCTTGACACAATTCCAAAGGGTACTCTACAGAACCTCATGTGGAGAAGATTATCTTCTGTAGGTTCTTTTTGTAGATCTTTTACCCACAGAAATCTTGTCACGTCTCTATCTTCGTCTTGCAGACCCACGCAGAGGAAAGCCTTTTCCACATCGGCAAGAATAGCTATCTTCTTGGTTCTAAACTTGAGAAGCAAAGAGACTAAGTCCTCTATCATGGAGGGTCCCCTATAGAGACACTCGTTGAGACTTTTCTGGTTAGAGACCTTGGCTGAAGCATCATACACAACTCTTCCTCTTTTACCCTCCTGTTTCACCATGTGGTGAGGAAGATAGTGGACAGGAGATGTACTCTGAGAGGTATTTGGAGTAGGAATCTGTTCTATTATCCTTCCTTCTATCTGTTCTTTTAAGATGCTGTCATACTCTTGAAGAGAATCTTTATCTAGCCTTTTCATTAGGCTTTTTAGCCTTCCATAAGCCAGTCCAAAGTTGGTAGGCAGGTCAGGTGGGAACTGGATCCAAGGCCATTTCACTTCATATCTGCCTCTTATATATTGCACAGTTTCATTGAAATATTTTATCACCTCTTCCTCACGAGTCACTTTTGGAGAGTCTGTTATGCCAATGCTTTCTAAACTCCAGAGGAACTTGATGTCTATATTTCTAAGAGGCAAATCTGGTTCAGTGAAGTATGGACACTGCGGTTCATGGCACTGACAGTATGTTACAACAGACAATACATCATGTTCTTCAGTCTTCTCTAAGTTACCAGAGACAATCCAGCCAAAATCAGTATCAATCAGAAAAAGATTTTCATTTATCTGGATATTGTTGTTTCGCATGAACGACACATAATAATCACTGCCAATGAGTAAATCAACATCCTGACCCACAGTGTCATCATCCGCTACAACATCTACCAGTGAATTGCTTGGAAGATTAGGCACTGGTAATCGGTCTGTGATGTGAGGAACAATATTTACTCTCAGCTTCTTTGTAACACCACGCTTGGTTTCCATGAGAAGTTCTGCAGATGGACTAACAGTTTCTTGAGGTGAGCAAGAGCCAAAAGTAAATATCATTAGTAGGTCTTCTTTATCAGTGGTGAGCTGTAATTCTTTAGCTTTCTTGGCTGTGATGTAGCTTCGTTGGCTACCACTGTCTAATAGAAGCCTACTTCTCTTTATGGCTTTATTGTTGGGGCTGCATAACTGGACTACGGCTGTCTGCAAAAATATTTGACCATGAGACACATTGCAAATAGTGTTCCCCAAATCCATGTTAGAAGAAGGAACGTCAGCCTTACCAAATGTTTTTGGACACAATATCTGGTGGTGGTCTCCTTTACATCTGAAGCACGGTCTCTTGTTATTGCATATTCGAGCAATATGACCATCTTGGAGACACCGGAAACATTTCCTTCCAAGTTTCTTCTTGCGGTCGTCCATGGTCTTTGCTTCAGGGCAGTAACTGCTGCGATGGTCTGCTTTGCAAAAAATGCAGGGCAGTGCAGACTTCTTCTTTAAGGTTGGGGCTTCCGTTTGGTTACACCATCTTTTCTTTTTCAAGACTGGTGCCTCTGTTTGTCCACTCCATTTTCTCTTGTTTGGTTGGTTTAAGGGAGGTCTTCTTTCCCTTTTATTATGAGGCCTGGCTTGAACATGTAGAGCCTCTGTTGACGTTCCTGGAGTGGCATCAGAAACTGTGGTGTCCAAAGAAGAACCAGGTCCTTCCATTGATTCGGCCCGCTCCATAGCTGAAACTACTTGGTCCAGATTTTTTCTCAAAGTAGTTATCGAACGGTCTTCTGGAGACAAAAGGCTTACATGGTACATCACTCTATTAGGGAATTTGTTGGTTATAGTGACCCGCAAATGATTGCTTTCAATATTTTCCCCCATACTATGAAGCACACGTAGGTGTTTCTCGATGGTGTCTAATTTATGTCGACACTGATGAGCAGAGTCGGCCGATTTTAACATCTTATTTAGGGCTTCATAATGTGCATCCAGCACCCGATCACTCGAACCAAACCTCTTCTTCAAAGTGTCGACAGCTATGTTGTAGTTTGCGTTCGTAGTTGAAAGACCTTTTACAGCTTCCAGTGCCTTTCCCTCTAGTGATGCCACCAAATATGAGAATTTCTCCACATCTTTTAGCTGTTTATTATGGATGTTCGCTTCGAATTTGTCCCAAAACTCATTCCAGAAGAGCAAGTCTCCATTGAATTTTGGCAGCTCAAGTTTAGGAAGACGGCATGTTGCAGTTGCAGGCTGAGAAACCTTCACGGTCTCCAAGATCGACTGCATCTCAGTCACGATTTCCTCAGCCTGCATCTGATCTTCCAGATATTTGGTAGACGTCGTAGTTGGAATGTCTACCCCCTTTTCTATACATAGCAAAGTTTCCTTTTCAAAATTTTCAACACAAGATTTTAACGAAAGAAATGTCTTATTAATTAAATGTTTTTCAGCACCATCAGTTTTACAGCTTGCTAACAGTTCGTTGGCATCACTAAGAACTTGAATCATTTTAGCATGCCGGGTTTGAAGGCGCAAAAGAAGGAGTTCCGCCATTATGGAGTAAAAAAAGGGCGTCCTAGTGTTAGTGTTTTTCCCGTTTGACGTCAGCTGTAACAATGCATAAACGAACTTTAAGAAACAAAAAATTAACTAGCTCCCATAACTCGGTATCACAATTTATCCCCTTTTATCCATAATGGGAGAAAAAATACTACGTACAATGACGCTTGGTACATACCTCAAGGGTCTTGACGATGGGCTTAGGATCAATCCACACAACACTAGGACACAATAACTCCAGATACGGACCAAAGTAACTTTGAAATCAACATTGTACGTAAGTCACAAACTTTTCGCACTAGAAATCACAACTTCGAAAATTAATTCAGAAAAGTAACAGACGCCATGAACTCACAGGCAACAACGAAAATGACGCCTCAGGTTCACCAACATTACCCTGCATAAAAAAGATATTTAATTTTCCATCAATCACAATTTTCCTTGTTTTCCGTACAGCCAATCAAGAAATCGAATTATCGATACCGCCTTTTATCAACTAATTAGAATCAATTACTCGACAAATCCGTAATACCAACATAAACAAACGAAACCGCCAATTCGTTTTCAATTACATTATTTGACAGTAAAACTTCAAATGCTAGAAACAACCAATCACGTGAAACGTCATGACAATAACATCCAATCAGAACGTGTATAATCCATTCGTTCTCACTTCCGGTTATTAATTAAAATCAAAAGTGCAAAAAGAACAAACACAGTATTGCCATATAGCTAAATGGGGAAATTCCGCAACTTTGCCGATTATTGTGAAATAATGTAGACAAATCGACAAATGGTACTCTGAAACAAAATTACATTGAAATAAAACAATAATAAAGGCACAAAATAATAAGAAAGTCTCACAGTAGGATTAAGTAAATAAAACAAAGTACCCTCAATTTTTTTTTGTCTTTTAATAAACACAGTACAACAAATAAGTAAAACAATAAAAAAGGTAGAATTGAAATGTTAAATTTTGCAGAAATCTTGTTAAAATGTAGAAATTATGTACAACAGTACCCTCAGATCCAGCGTCTTATTATTTTTTCAAAATTAAACAAAATTTTAGGTTTTATATGTGAATTTCGAAACTTATGTTGTGAAGTCGCAACTTCACAACGAAGGATGTCCATGAGCAGACTTCGTCGGGTAATATCAAATGCGTGCACTTCCACCTCCAGTCGCCGTTTAGGTGTAAACCTGATCGATTTCAGGAAAACCACGGGGGAGAGGAAAATTAAACCCACTCGTGTGCGTTGCAGTTACCCAGTCCCTAGACATCCCCCTTTGCAAAAATATAAACATTTTAAACAGACTGACGCTGGACAAAGAGCGTAGACTGTGCCAAACACACCTTCGTGGGATATCGGATCCCAGCACCTCCACCAAATTTTGTGGCCACGATGGGGGGTGAATGTAATATAATCTCAATGAAATATATCTACTAACACCATGGCCACAAAACTGATAGGAAAATTTACTTGGTGTCTGCGAGGGTGACAGAGACAGGGAAACCATTTTGTAATACACTTCATGTACAATAAACTTTAATACCGGGGTATAGCTACTCTCAAGTAACTATTATACAAAGCAATCCAGCCACCTGCTTCCGAGTGGCTGGGGGCTACCCACCAGCGAGTAGCCACATAAATCTAGTCACACACGAGTGGCTAGAACAGCGCCAGAGTACGGGAGCACGCCCGTACTTGGCGGGGAACTACGTTCCCCTTGACGATCCTCCAAACCACACCCTTTAGATCGTCCCTTACCACCATAAGTTACTACCGGTCTCAACTTAAACCCGATAGCAAGAACGTAGGTAAATACGTCCATCAGATCTCTACGGTAACACATTCCCTGTCTCTTCACACCTCAACTGTTATCTGCTTCACTTTAGCTATCTCGATATACAGTTTCAAAGACTCACCGACCATTAGTAGGTACTGCTGATCAAAACCATGTGTTCCTTCCAACACATAGTTAACAACCAACCTTTCCCGTTGGCCTCGCGTTCGAAAGTGTGTCGCCTGACATTCAGTTGCCGCCATCTTGTCCACAGTACCAACCACAGAGAAAATAATGTTAGGCATGAAAGCAGGTAAGCAGTAGTACCACAACACAGGATATCATTAGACAGACATAACTTACCGACTTGTTTATGGCAGTTCGCGCACACGCGCGACATTCCTAATGCGGGTAAAATCCAGTAACAGTTGCTTCATATTTTTATGTAGTAGTATTAGTACATACAAACATCATATTTTTATGTAGTAGTATTAATAGGTAATTATCACACGACAGTTTGATCGAATGTCCTGGGTTCGTCTGTAGTAGGAATAGCCTAATGGATTAGGACCTTGTCTCATGGTGTGATATGTTATCAATTGTCATTATTAGTAAAAGCTCACATTCCATTAAAAGCGGACATTGATAATTTGTGGACATTTTAGGAAACAAACTCTATACGAATAATAAGCCATTTTTAGGGAATTAGTCATATTGGCTAGAAAATAAAAAAGTTTACATTTTGGGAAGTGGTCTTTATGTACCTAAAGGAGTCATACCACTATAAAAGTAATAGTAATTATAAAAGTATAATAATCTCACCTTGTCGGGTTTCAACTTGAGTTTCTCCAGCTCGTTCATGCCGGACGTGATAGCGCGCACGTACAGCTCGCAAACAAACGGCTTCATGTCGTCCGCGCTCTTCTGGAATATGATAATACGAATCATCATCATTAAGAAAGAAAGAAAGAAAGAAAAGAAAATACATTTATTTGACAGAAAAAGAAATACAAACAAACAAATATACAAAAATATGAAAACAAAGCTTCTGTCAAAAGGGCGCCGTCAAATTATCATCAGCCATAATACGATTACCAACATTAAAATGAGTCAGAACGATTTTTTGAGCCCTTCTCAGCATTGGGTATACAAGTTCCAAGTGGTAGGAGTTTCGTATTAGGTACACAAAAATTCCTTTGAAAAGTGTACAGGACCCTACTTCAAATAAAATTCTTCGACTACAAATTCTTGATTTACTATTCAGATTTAGTATGGGAAACTGAAAAAAAATAGATCGAATTTTTTCCATATTTTTCTATACTTGATTCTGGGTAGCCTCTTAAAATTTCAAACGCGCTTTTTTTAACACACATTATCAAAGAAATGTCTCACCTGCTTATGAACAGCCTTAGCCAGCGTATAGAGATGCGCGGCGGTGACGGCGGGGATGGCCAGTGTGACCAGGTCGCGTTTGACGCGCTCGCCGGGCAGAAGCGCGCACAGCGCATGCGCGCACTTGTACAGCGCCGAGCGCACCGCGCCCGCGCACGCCGGGATCACCATGCAGCGGGCTATCATTATCTGGAATAAGGGTTTGTGGTCTGAAATCCTGCATCAATAATAAATTATGAAGTGGTCCTAGCATTATGATAGAATATACATTTTTATTTCAACATCATCATCAGCTAAAAGACATCCACTGCTGAACAAAGGCGTCCAAGGATTTCCACGCCGACCGATCTTGTTCTGCCCCCACCCAACGGCATCCGCAACCTTCACCAGGTCATCGGTTCACCGAGTGGGAGCCAGCCTACACTGCGTCTTCCGGTGCGCGGTCGCCACTCGAGAACTTTAATGCCCCAACTGCAATCTATTCTAAGAGCTATGTGCCCCACCCACTGCTACTTCAGCTTAGCGATTCTGAGAGCTATATCGGTTACTTTAGGTCTTATGGACGTCTTAGCTAACTACAAGGACGTAACAAAGTCAAAAAATTTTACTCCCGATGAAAATAGCCTGGCCCTATAGGCACAAAAGCAGCCGATGATATTGGCGATCAGTAAGTTAACCAGACCATAATACGACATATTTATTATATTACCTGTGCAATGAGTATAGCGACATCATTGACGTTCTTCCAAAGTTTCTTCTCACGCGACGTCTTCGCCTTCCTAAGACGGTTCTGGAGGCTGTCTATCAGGTCATAGCCGTTTTTCAGCGGAGTCAGTTTCGCCTGAAAACAAAAACACTGTTAGGGGCAATACTGAAACGTTGACTGTACATTTTCCGAGCGGTAGGAACTTTGTACTAGGTAGAAATAAAAAGATTTCGAAGAATGTGTACAGTATCTACTTAATTGAAAAGGTTTTGATTTTGATTTCCACTTGCCTTGCCCGAGCAGTAAAGTTTTTTCGAATGTATGTGTATGTATGTATTAATGCACATACGTAACTATGTGTGTAGTTAAATATGTATGCATAGCCGTTACTATTTATTATAACCTGTAGCTAAAACGGCTTGAGGAATTTTGGAATGCGCAGATTTGTTCTTCGTTTAGAGGAAGGAAAGACTGGTAGTGAAGGTTGCGGGAAACCACACTGGATGCGGGTAGCGCAGGACCGGTCGGTGTGGAAATCCTTGGAGGAGGCCTTTGTCCAGCAGTGGACGCCTTTTGGCTGATGATAATGATGGTGAGGGGACTAACCAGCTCAATGAAGCGCGCCATCCGGTCGGCTTTATGCAGCAACGTGAACTCAATGTCCGTCAGGAAGCTCCACCCCTCGTCCGTGAAGCCGCACTCGCGCCGCAGAATGTTCTCGAACGTCGCCTCCGTTTGCTCCAGGGCCGCTCCATCTGTCAAGTTAATGGGTAACTCATTATTGAGACCCAAAGTGATGTTACCAACACCGCATCACTCATTGTAAGTGGATTCTGTTCCATCTCCGGAAAAAATATTTTAAGCCTTAACTTTAGCCATATTTAGTCACGACCCTGCTCCTTGTACCTTCTATATAATATTGGATGGAAAGTTTAGAGAAATTCTGTGGTTTCGTCATCTTTGGCCATATTAAGCCACGACTTCGCTTCTTACACCTTCTGTATAATATTGGACGGAAAGTCCTTATATTTCTTTATATTATCGGTTGGAAAGTTAAGAGGGAGTGAAAGTTTAACCCATCGACCGCCACGCTACTCTGACAAATCGTGCACCCACCGCCAACGTTGGCTCCAGCCGACAAAAATGTATGAAAATCTCAAATCCTGGCGCCTGTGGTACGGAAACCAGTTATCGGCCCTAGCAGAGTGTGCGCTCAAAGTAAAGGACTTGTGTTACTGCATGGATGTCGTACCTGCGCGGTCTGTGTCCGCGGCTGCGGCGGCGCGGCGGCGCTGCGTGAGCGCGGCAGCCAGCGAGACCGCCATGTCGGTGCACTTGGATGCGGCCAATTCTTGCACGCGACGCACCACCATGGCCTCGCGCTCCCCCCGCAGCCATTCTATCACTGACAAGGCATTACCAACATTAATCTTGTAGAATAGGTGTAAATCTTAATGCCTTACACGTGACCGCGGGTGATGCTAAGTGCAACTTCAGGCAACTTGCAGTACTTTGTAGATATTACGGGTAAATTGTGACTCGCGAAAAGAGAAGAGAGAGAGAGATCTTGTTGCAAACTACTGACACTGGGTTGGCCACTAGCCCCGAAACCACCACCAATCCGGACTTGGCCCCCGTGTATGGAAGTATGGCCTAACCTTCCCGAGGTATGGGGAAGAGACCCGTGCCCCTGCAGTGAGGACGATATATGGGTTGTTTACACAGTCTTGTTAGAACAGATGCCAAACTTTAATTTTTTCTAGAATTTTTGGGTTTTTGTGATTTGAAGATGAAGGTAATTTACTTAATAATTCAAATAAATGCCAAATACTAAGTTTGTGTAGCAAAACTCATTATTCATCACATTGTTG
This sequence comes from Coleophora deauratella, assembly GCA_958295455.1. Taxonomy (NCBI): domain Eukaryota; kingdom Metazoa; phylum Arthropoda; class Insecta; order Lepidoptera; family Coleophoridae; genus Coleophora; species Coleophora deauratella. Next base: position 4,481,697 of record OY282413.1, read on the forward strand.
GAAAGGTAACTCAATAAAAAATCTTGGGCTTGGCCAGCGGGCTAAGTTTTTGTTATATTGTAGTAGAATAAGAAGCTCCAACATGAAAATATAAGTATTATTCTGTCAAATAAAGTGTTTTATTATAGAAGAGATATAAATCTTTTGAAACGAACTCTGTTAACATAACTCCTTTTTGTATAAAATATTGAAGTTTTCATTCTACTGCCTATATCGATTTAGGTAGTTTTTAAAATAGTAACACGATACATACCTAGTATACCTAATCCGATTACAGGAAATCAGCCCATACTTCCTTAAAAATTCCAAGACTAGATTTTCATTAACTTCAGGACCCCGATCTACTTACGTGTCTCTTCATCTGGAGGAGTCTGCTTTGGATCCAGAAGGATCTTCAACACAGGGTGCCCCCAGGGGTTCCCCAGGACACTCCTGTACCACTCCGCTCGCCGCAGCAGCAGATCCTCCCACGGTTGTCTGCTGCCATCTCGCTCTGATACGTATGAGTCGATCTCGTGCGCGACAGAGACGAGAGTGTCGTCAAGGGCAGTCCGTTCAGCTTCGCTATCCGGCGATTGCCACTGTGACTGTGAAAAGGAGATGACATTTAATTTCATTTGTTGTTTTCTCACTAGTGATTTTATTCATTCATTCAAACAAGCGCCATCCGTGGTCCTATTTTACCCCCGACACAATAAGGGCGGAGGGGTGTTATAAGATTAATGTGTGTATCTGTATGTTTGTGGCATCGTAGCTCCTAAACGGATGAACCGATTTTGATTTAGTTTTTTTGTTTGATTGAGTGTTCTTAGCTATGATAAAGAAAATAGGTTCAAAGGTTTTCGACGTATTTAACTTTTACTGTCGGAGGTGCTAGTTTCTGTTGGAGCCTACAAGACCAGCTACTGACTGACCTGTAGCGTGATACAGGCCGTGTGCCGCTCGAGCCATGCCAGCAGAATGGGGTGGCTGGGCGGCGCCGCGTGCCGGCATATGCTGTGGATGCGTCGCCACGCCTCGCTCAAGTATTGCGCGCGCTCCGCTAAACTCTCCGACCCGCTAAGCCGCTCTTCTAGGGACTGTGAACAAAGTTGTTTTTATTTATTGGAAAGAAGATGGCAAAACCTTTCATATCTCCCCAGATGGGAAGTAACAAGTAGCACTGTATACAAACATATGCATTATAACTAATTAACTATGCCTTACACGTAACCGCGAGTGACGTCAAGTGCGAGACCAGGCAACCGCCATCTATCCCTTATGATAACACGGTTAAAATTAAGCCTAATGCAAGATTCTACTGGACCACTGCTTGCTCTAAACAGTATACTTGTCGCCAAGCAGTATGCTGTGCTCCGGCAGGGAGAGGAGAAATAGCAAAGATTAGTTTTCCTACTCGGATTGTATATTCATACCAGCCCTCGAGATTAGGAGATGGCCTTCTGGGGTTACAGATGCCCTGTAGCCACTTTTAATTCCAAGTCTGTCTTACTTATCATGGCTGCCTACTTATAGACTTTTCCGAAAATTCTGTATAATGTATCTGCCGCTCATAAACCTACTGACAAAATAAGGCACTAAGAGCTTAATCTAAAATTATACTTAAATGTAGCCAATAAATTAGATAAAGTAGGAAGGTTTATAAAAGTAAATGTAGTGAACAGTCGAAAATACCGATGAAAACGGCGTGACCGCAAAAGCCATCCAACAAAAAAGATTTTATAAAACAAAAGACTATTTTTATGTTTTCGAAAATAAAAATCGCTACAATGTAAGAAAACACCAAACCAATTCGACTCTGATCAGAAAGTTGAATAAATTGTCTATTGTATAGGGTTGTTTTGTACTTAGTTACAAGTTGGGGTCTTAAAGTCTTAAGCCTTGTACAAAGTTCAAACAGGCACAACTTAGTTTAAGTAGTCTACAAAGTATATTTAAAATAAATACCTCTGCTTACTAGATCTTTTCTCACGCAACTAGTTATTACAGAAAAACGGAGTGCAGAGTGCAGAAAAATTTAATAATAATACATTTATATGGCGTAGTATTTTTTTTAAATTTGCTGTTTTTATAAAAGGGCTAGCCGCTTTGTACAAAAATAAAGCCTGTTATGTACAGACGTACAGGACGGACGGATGTACGTACGGATGGTTAGGTATGTGTATGTTCCCCCCATAAACCTGGTCTAGTACCACTAGGTTATATTCTTATTTTTTTACGCAGCAGTTAACAAAGCAGCTGAGATCGTTTGTAAAACAGTTAGGTAAAATTATATTTGTCTTAGATTTACATATTAAACATAATGCTCAACATACAAATGAATAGAACGACAGTTTAAACAAAAATTGTCAATTTTTTTTTAATAAAATGAGACCCTGAATAATGATGCTAGGGTGTCTAAGAAAGTTAGCTTATATTATTATACTTCAAGATTGGCTTTTACCCATCAAACTGAACAACTTTTGTTCTACAACTTTGTTGAAATCGCAAAATTTTTTTTGGACTTTTCATACAAATCGATCAGCTGGCGAACCAAGTTTGTATGAAAAGTCCAAAAATTTTTTTGCGATTTCAACAAAGTTGTAGATCAAAAGTTGTTCAGTATGATGGGTAAAAGCCAACCTTGAAGTATTGTCATACACTTCTGTTACACCCTGTAGATTATAGCATACACTATTTTTGCGAGCTTTCCTTAGCGAGGTGACGTCACTGTTACCTCAACGTTTTAATTTAATCCATTTTCAATATTCATGCAAATCATTTGTGAATAAAGAGATATTATCATCTATCTATATGTAAACCCGAAAATACGATGGGGTATTGATATGAAAATATGTGTACCCACCCACCCAGTCGGACCTTCCATCATGTCACTATAAGGATATTTGAAATAAATTATATTATATTATCACTGCTGACCGCGACCTTTTGACAGCGAGACTGGATTCCTCACTTATTTGGATCCATTTTCAAAGAAGTCAAAGTCAAATTATTTATTATTGGTTTGAATACAAGAAATAATATGTGATAAACAAATGTGCGCGATAACAAGCCTTACAAAACCACGCAATATTGTGTTAGTCAAAATTGTACAGTATTGACTGACTCGGTGGCTAAGTGGTTAGCGATCCTGACCTCTGATCCGAGAGTCGTGGGTTCGATCCCCACACAGGGCAAACTTTTCTGTGATGAGCAGAATTGTTTGCCCTGAGTCTGGGTGTATTATATCTATATATGTATGTATTTTAAAGTATATGTGTATGTATATCAGTCTCTGGTTCCCAAGATACAGATAATCCTAGTTTGGGGCCAGATGACCTTGTGTGATTTGTCCCAGATATTATTATTATTATTAAATTATTAAAAATAATTAATAATAATTTTGTGTAACATTCATGTCAAATATTTATTTTTACAAAATCTGTCCACCTTTTCAGTCATTGATGCTATGATAACATTCGTCGACCAATACATTTTGCCTTTTGCACAGATTTTTTTAAATTTTGGTAAGTGTAACATTTTGATGTTATCAGACATTTTATACTGAATTATACTGATACACTCATATAAATTATGTTATTTATGAAACAGAGCAGATTTAAACCTTGGCAACAACAGGTCACAAAATGTATCTGGAAGCTAATGTCCACTACATTTGCATATACACATACATTACCATACACTTGACTGTTTGGGTTCGAAAAATACTTAAGTTATTAATTATTAACTAGCTGAGGGCAGTTAAAGACGGTGCTGACACAGGTCATGCCAAAATTGACTCTAAAACTGCTCAGCTTAGGCCGCCGCGAACTCCGAATAGCTGTAGGTACTATACTGGGCACTTACCCCTTAATAAGCAGCTATTTATAATGAACGTTACAGACAGCCCGCTGTGCAGAGGCTGTCTCGAAACAGAGGAAACAGTTAGCCACGTGATCGTGAAATGCACTGGTCTGGCCGAACAACGGACAAAAATCCTTCAGGATGTAAGGTGGCTCCGAGAAGCCTGTGAATGTCCCAGGAGACTTCTCTGCTTCTGGAAGGTGCTGGGTTGGCTGGATTAGCAAAGCATGCCTACACGTCTATAGGACCATATACGAGTCTAAATACGGAAATAGGAGTCCAATAAAATACTATACAAAATACATACTTATTTTTCACAAACATACAAAATTCTTAAATGTAAAAAGACGGTAAAGTTAATATTTATAATCCCTGAAATAGGGATTGTATGAGTCAGTTTGTTAAGGTCCAAAAATAGCCCGTATACTATACAGCGCTAAAACCAAATCATTGTTATTGAAATTGCCCCAGAGTATTATTCCATAGCGAAGATTAGACATAACATAAGAGTGAAATGTAAGAATAGCGTTTTTTCTACTGGAGACATCACATCAGACAATCGTTTCAAGAAATAGACAAAATTGTTTGTTTGATTTCCTATATATTCAATATGTCCTTTCCAGTCTGTAAAACGATACAAATGGAAACGAGTAAACTACCCAACTTTATAAAGACAGACAGGGCACTTCTTTCTAATCCTGATTCTAAGCGAACAAACAGAAAATATTACATACAATAAGTATGTATACTCTAAGTGTGATTTTCATTGTATTTTATTAATACCTGCCACCTTCATTGTCTGACAGAGATAAACAATGAGAAATCACGTTAAAAGTAACATGAGATGAATCATCTTACTATATACTATATGGGCTTGGATGTAAACACCACATCATATTGTACATACATATAACTTACACCTTCTATAGATAAGAATATTGTTTGCTATTAAACTTTTGTAAGACTTTGTGAATAGGAAAGGTATAAAAATAATGGATGATAAAATAATAACTGATGGGTGGGTTTGATGAATCGATATTATTTTACAAACAATAGCTTCTGGAGTAGTTATATGCGAAATAGATTACAGTGGCTGAATGTCATATCGTACATTGGCGGTAGTGTCACAGTTGTCACACCCATGACCATAACTGACATAACATTGGCCGAATTCTATAAGAGACGCCACTAACTAAGAGAGAGAGAAAGACTAAAAGACAGACAATTCATAGTGTAACCATTTGACCTAGCAATTTGAAATTTAGAGGAACATTTCCTCGAGTACTTCAGAGATTAACTAGGGAAGGATGTTTTTAAAACATATTCAGGAAGGGGTGAAAATGGGTGATACAGTTTATTTGAAGAATAGATACTTTTAAAGTTACTGTGTAAACTTACATTTCATTTTAAAAGTAAAATAATACATACATCTATAATAATTAATTTCAATGAGGTGGACATTTTGTATGGAAAATTCAATTTCTAATAAGTCTGAGGGTATGTTTATCTTACGGGTGCAAAGACACGGCACTCCTTCCACTTATGGAGATTATAAATTATCAGCTTACTAACAAGATTATCACTTTTTACAATAATTTATTTATTAAGATATAGACAATATAATAATTTATATAATAATATTATATAATAATTTATTTATTTATAATGACAAAATATTCTGTTAACTCTCTCTAGCATTTTCTATTTACCATCGAAATGATTGAAATTGAAAATGTTTTAAATAAATAACTTTATTAAGTATCCTTTTCTAAAATGACACTGAAAATGGAATGCCAGTTCAGAATAAATATAATCTTGAGAACTTAATCTCAATTTTTTTCCAAGACTGTGTCTGTTTCTCATATGTAATGAAATGAAGGAATGCATTTTAGTAGGTATAGGAAAGTTGCCAAAAATACTGTATGTATATTAATAATTCAGTTTTGTCGGTGAAATCAATTTGCAACTTATTCTGTTGTCTGCCTGTTTCTTGACCTCCTGATAAACTTACAATTACAATACGACAACTGCTATTCCTTTATTTATTCGTAACAATTACTCAATTTGCTTTTATTCCATGTAATTTTGTAGCAACCTTCCTATATTTCTTGTTATGTCTATCTTCTTTCTATGACAGTTTTATAGAAACTGTTGTGTCGCATCAGGTGTCCCATGATTGTATTTCCTGCTCTATTCTCTATGATAAGCACAGCCAGCTTCTCTTGAATCATATCAAGAATTTGTTATCTTTCCTGTTAAACTAATCCTTTCCATAGCCTTCCAGAAGTACATTTCGAGAGATTCCCCAGTTTATCTCTATTATAATATAGGTTTAATTATATATATATATATATATAATTAAAATTACACTGTATGCATATGTAATGCATACAGTGTAATTTTATATTTAAAAAATTGCATTGCAATGAGAATAACATATTGATCCTTATACTGTGATTTTGATGTAAACTATGCAATTAAATTATCCTTTGACCAATTTGTACAAAAAAGTAATATTTGACTGATATTAGATTGAAAATTAATTAATATTTGAGCTTTCAGAACTAATAAATTATGTATGTAATACCAAATCATTTATCAAACTGATTAATATTTATTTCCTACTCCACTTCCTGTGATTCTGAATCACATAACTTTGTAGAAACAATATATGTATCTCAAAACATTAGTCATTGTTTGAAAATTAAAAGCACTTGTTATAAGGAAATGAAATGTAACTGAACGACTTAATTTAGTTGAATCCATAACAAACATCCTAAATGGCAAAAGAAACACTTCATTATTAGCAAAAATAAAATTGTATTTAGTTATTGAAGAGACTTAAACTAAAAAATATATTTAGCTACCTATGCTGGTAAAAAATAAAAATACCATTGGTATCAATTTTTTTTTTGCCACCCATGAAGAAAATTTATATGAGTCATCTCATTTCACAGTGGTTACCTAAAACCTTGTACTTTATTAACTAATATATATAGGTAAACCTAACCTAAATATAGGTAGTCCTTTATAAATCTGAATGTGAAAGAATTCAAAAAATTCGTCACATTCTGAAATGATAGCATAATAAGTGGTTGGCGACCCTGAGGGTCAGATGTATATTTTAAACAATCACCTCACGACTGACATATTGTTTATTATTTGACAAGTGCATATATCTAATGAATTTTTGAATGATATAATCATCAGTTCGAGCTGGACAATTTATTTCTTCCCCAAAAACTGTTTGGAAAGGCCTTCCCCAAGGTTCTGTATTAAGCCCTCTATTATACAACTTATATACTTATGATTTGGAAACAGTTGTGTCTTCATTTTGTCAAATTCTACAATATGCCGACGATTGTGCCCTGTATGTCTCTGGTAGTTCTATTGATGAAATAACTTACCGATTAAATCAAGCACTTTTTTATTTAGATGATTGGCTATCCTCTCATGGCCTTTCTCTTTCTCCCTCTAAAAGTAAAGTAGTTGTCTTTTCTAGGAAACGTCATATACCTAATGTTGAAATTAAATACAGAAATGATATAATTCCGGTCTCTTCTCAGGTGAAATTTCTTGGAGTATTTTTAGATTCTAGACTTTCTGGTTCTGCACATATTGACTATATTTGCAATAAAATTGAAAAAAGCATCAATATTTTACGTGCTCTATCTGGGGTATGGTGGGGTGCCCACCCATATTCACAAAAAATCCTCTACAATGCTATTATTCGTAGTGTTTTAGAATATGGTACCTTTTTATTTGAACCTTGTAATAAAACAGCTTTACTTAAGTTAGACAGAATTCAATCGAAATGTTTACGTATAATTTTAGGAGCAATGAGGTCGTCCCCTGTTAATGCTCTTCAAATAGAATGTGTCGATCCCCCTCTCCACCTGAGACGACAGTTCCTTTCTGATCGATTTATTTATAGAGCACTTCAAATCTCTTCTCACCCTCTTCATGTCAAGTTGGAGAAATTATCCAACTTAATCAATAACATGCACTATTGGAGGAATAAAGTAAAACCTCATTTTATTATTTCTTTCCGAAAACTATCAAGTCTTAAAATTCCTTTAAATCCCTCTAAATATCCTTTATATTCAATTTCTTATGATTCTCTAATTTCTACTTTTAATATTATTACAGATCCTGGTATAATTAAATCATCTCCGGATGCCAATATAGTTTTTAAAACTATGGTATTTAATCAATACAATGACTGGTTACACATGTATACGGATGCTTCGAAATTAACTAGTGATGGCTGTGTGGGGTCAGCCGTCTGGATTCCAAAACATAATGTTGTTTTAAATTATAAACTCCCATTTGTAACTTCTGTATTTACAGGAGAATCCCTTGCAATCTTGGAAGCCGTTCTATTTGTTGAATCTCATTCCATTTCTAAAGTTGTTATTTTTTCTGATTCCCTTAGCTGTTTAAAATCTATCATGTCAAATCCTTTCCATAATAAACTTAGGTTTCCCATTATTTTTAATATCCGTGAAGCCCTCTCCAGGTGCAAGTGTAAAAACCTAGACATTGCCCTAGTTTGGATACCAAGTCACAGTGGGATTACTGGGAACGAAATTGTCGATCAGTATGCCAAGCAAGCTGTTATCTCTGGCACTTTGTCTCATTTTAAAGAAGTATACTATCATGACCTAGCTGCTGTTGCTAAATCCCAAATGGTCCAAGAATGGAACAAAGAATGGGCATTATCTAAAAGTATCAAGGGCAAGTTTTACGGTGATATTCAACCAACAGTTCCCTCTAGACCATGGTTTTTCCTCTTCAAAAATATAGACAAAGCCACTTGTTCTACTATATGTCGTCTTCGTCTTGGTCACTCGTGTAATCCTGTTCACTTACGTAAATTAAGGGTAAGGGACTCCTCCCTCTGCGAATGCGGACTCGATGAGGGTAATCCTGATCACATATTTTTTAATTGTACTTCCTTTCGTTTTTCTCTATATGACCTCCTTCCTCCTGCTGACTTCCCCCGCCCTACCATACTAAAATCTTTGTTAAGTTCTCTGTCTCCCTGTTTTATAAAAATTCTTTGTAAATATATATGTATTAATAAAATAAAATTATAATTAAGTACCATCTTATATACTAACAATTTGTATATGTCCTTGTTTTGTCTTTGTTATAGGTACTCAATGTGTATCTGATCGGTTTAAATTATCGTTAACTTGTTGTTCTCTCTATACATGTGCCGCTCTGATCACCTGACATTGGCAGAATTATTGCAAGGCAGTAGTTGCCATTATAAAAAAAAAAATTGATATAATCATCTGGAAAAAAAACTGCAGTTTTCTGGTCCGTAACTAAAACTCCTTGTGCTATGAGAAACAGATACTGTCATAAATACATACATATTTATAAGCATACAATGATATAAAACCAGAAACAGAGCAAACAAATCTCTTGGCGAAAACATCTTCCCTGGGCAGTTAATAAAACACATTAAGTATGCCACCAAGTCAGTCATTTGTTACAGTCAAATTGTATCAGTTACTCGCACTACCAATGTCTTCATCAGTAAATATATTCTTGATAAAAAAATACAGGGTGTTATTACCCTTAATGGTTGAAACGGCGTGGACTGTGAATCATTTTAAAATTTGGGTACCTTTTCTTTTTGCTGCATCAGTTCACGTTTTGGAGAAATCATCTATCGAATTTCTTCAAAAATATTGATATGATATTTACAATTTTCCAACTCTAGTGATCATGTGGTCACGGTCATGACCCCGTGCACAAACGCGCCAATCATAGCGCAGTGGCATATGAACGCAGCCTATCATAGCACGGCTATCTGTACAGTAATACCCCGCTTAACGCGACCCCTTTTTACGCGGATTCGTTATAGTGCGATTTTTAAAATTCGCGCTAATTTACCCCGCTTTACGCGAATGCGTTGATTGGTTCATTTGCATGCTAAGTGGTGTGATTTCATTGACCAATAGCAACCCGTAACTGCTCATTAATTGAAAAAGATTGACGGTTGACTCGCCGGTAACTCCAAAGATAGGAAAATAGTTTTTAGAATTTTGCAAGAGCGCAAACAAAATGCGACACAAAAAACCTTAGACAGCTATTTTTCTAAAGTGCGAAAAAAAAGTGCAAGTGATTAATATTTTGTGTCAATTTTCTCTAACAAAAGTACATTGATTTATATTTTAGCTCGTTATTTGTTTGTGCCCCGTTATGCGCGAATTTCGCTTAACGCGATTTTGTCTGGAACGCATCACTCGCGTTAAGCGGGGTATTACTGTACTCCTATCATGAACTGACAGGTGAATACAATAGTGCTGTGGTTCTACATAGTCGATAATCTTATTTATGATTAAAAATAATTCGTTTATGCATTTTTTTTATTTAATCAAATCAAATTAAATACTCTTTATTGACTACAATACAAACGTTAACATTATTTAAAGTTTTGTTAAAAAAAAATATTAGAATGGACTCCTTACATTACATACTTTAACACCCTTAATTCATTAGGGGTAGTTTTGTAACACTCTGTATAGTATTATATGTCAAATAATACTGAGTTCTGGGTTATATTGTAAATTTTACACAGAAGGAACTTACTAATATAGGATAAATGAAAACCATGCTATATGAATGTAGTATCTAGGTAAATAAATAAATAGATAGGACTTACAAACTTCAGTTGGACATTTTGGCACTTGTGACCATATGGAGTTAAAGAATATTACTACCCCTTGCTTTTTATGATTTGTGAAGGCAAATTACTTTGCGGGCACTACTTGAAAAATTTCAAGCGGTAATGTTGTAGGTACGTGACTCCGCGATGTTTTGATATGGCTGTCAACTCAAAAGATACGAAATGCTGACTCAAATTCATGAGTTCATTATTTTTCCATAAGTATTAGGATTAGCTCGTAGTAATAATATTGTAATAATAAGATGAAGACCTCAAAATGAAATTTAACATTATTTTGTAATAATTATAATGGTAAATAACGAAAATCCGTAAAAATATTGGGAAGAAATGATAGAATTCATCAGGACAGAACCATGAACGTATGTTCTATTTTCAATAATTTATTGGATATTAAATTATCCCTTGATAACCGGAGGAATATTTTCATGTGAAATAAGCAGAAATAAATCAAAATAATCGAAAACAAGAGTTGGAAGTAGACAAATATGGCGGACATAAGAACTTCACGACCGCAACGGCGTCGCGTTATACACGTAGATCTAAGTAATAATCAGAATAAAACTTACGTTGTAAAGTTCAAGATAATATTTTTTGCCTTTTTGGCCACTTGTTTGATAACTTTTCACGTCTTTTCCATCATTTGTAGAAGTCATTTCTCACGAAAATATCGCGGGGAGACATTTATGCGCTTGTGTTTTCGAATGGTGCTGTCAAAGTAAAGTGTTGCTATATGGAAATAAACAATGTTTTTAAAAATTCGTTCCCATATACGCATACCTACGCATCAAATGTTAACTTTCTATGTATAATAAATAGATTAAGAAAAATAGAATATCAAGCACGATGTATTGTATGTCTGTCTGTCTGACCGACACCGAGGTCGAAGCCTAAGTAGCCGAAGATACAGTTTTACTCAGAATTCAGAACCTATAATTTAGTACAATTTCGCATTCCTTTTAGTTCTCCAAAACTTGAATTATCCGTATCTGTAAAATATTATTTTATTCGGTTGAACGTGGAACTTGCATTTTAGATTTCAATAATAGTGATTTGATAAATAGCAGATGTCAAAAACACGTCGAATAAATCACCACATTACATTTTTCTTTACTATATGTTGGAAACAATAAAATGTAATAGGTATTTTAATTGCAGAAAAGATAAAATAGAATTTATAGAATCTCCACATTATTCCTTTGTGAAACTTTTATTATTATTATTATTATTATACACTAGCAGCTCTATGAGCTGATGCGTGTATATCACTGCACTTGTGTTCTTTAATTATTATTTAAATGTTTGTCAAGTCTATTTTTAAAACAGTTAACTGTTGGAGCACTTATAACAGTTTCCGGAAGAGAGTTCCATAAGTTCATCACGCGATATGGCAAGAAGTGTGTTCTGGGGTTGCTAGCACATGGAGGTTTGGTTAACTTCAGGGAATGGCCTCTTAGATGCTTGTTCTGATTCATCATGTATAACTCTTTCAGGTTTCTGACGTTGTAGTGGTCACTGAGTATTTTGTAGGTCTCAATGAGGTCTCCTCTGTTACGTCTCTGCTCCAGTGTTGTTAAGTTGAGTTCCATGAGCCGTTCTTCGTAGGACTTGTTTTTAAGGGATACTACCATTTTTGTTGCTCTTCTTTGGACCTTCTCCAGCATTTCAATATCTTTTTTAAAATAAGGCGACCAGATTTGAAACGCATATTCCAGCAATGGACGGATGTATGTTCTGTACATTTTTATGAATAGTTCTTTTGTGATGGTATGGAATGCCTTCCTTATCATATACAGCATGGAATTTGCCCGTTTAGTTATATTTATTATGTGTACATCCCATTTTAAATTGTATGTTATTGTAACTCCTAGGTCCTTTTGTGTATTTACAGCCTGAAGAGGTACATTGTCCACGTAATATCTAAATTTAGGGTTGGTGTTGCCTATGTGCAATACAGTGCATTTTGTAGCATTTAGTGAGATCAGCCAGTCTTTAGTCCATTGTACGATACGGTCCAAGTCTTTTTGAATGATATTGTGGGTGAGTCCTTGGTTTACATCAAGGATAAATTACGGACTTTTGCCACCTGCAAGCAATCCGACTGTGGAACTCGTTACCTGAAACTATCAGACGTGCTCCTTCAGTGAACTCTTTTAGAAGACAAGTTAAAGCTCACTACTTATAAAGTTATATATTATTATCTGCATTTTTGATACATACTTTTTTACTCTGTCCTTCCTCACCCATAGATGCTATGATGTATATATATATATATATTATATATATATATATATATATGAGTATATATTTAATATATATAGGTTTATATTTAATTTATATATGTATATTAGTATGTATTTGTGTTTCTTATTACCTATTTCGTTATTTCAGTAATCTTTTCTTTTATTGCTCTACCCCAGTACATCTCATAGTTTATTTCCTGCCTTAAGGTTGCCTGGAAGAAATTGCTACCTAGCAATAAGGTCGCCTATTGTTGTCACCAATTTTCTTTGTGTTTGTTTTTGTTATATTATATTTTCTTATGATGCAATAAAGTATATTGATTGATTGATTGAAAGGATCTGACAGGGTTTCTCCTACCCTTACTTTGAACTTCCTGTTGGTTAAGAAATCTTCTATCCATTGCAGGAGCTGCCCACGAATTCCAAAGTGTTCCAGTTTGACTGTCAGTCTGTGAATAGGGACTCGATCAAAAGCCTTCTCATAGTCCAGGTATATGACATCTGTTGGCTGCCGTTTATCCCAGTTATCGGTCCATTTGTCTAAACACATGAGAAGATTTGTGACCGTGGATCTCTTTGGTACAAAGCCATGCTGTTCGTCGATAATGATATTCTCTTTAGCCATAAAAGTTCTCAGTTCATTCGCAATTATTTTCTCCATTGTTTTACAGACTATACTTGTGAGGCTTATTGGTCTGTAATTGCCAGCAGCATATTTATCACCTGTTTTATATATAGGAGTGACATGGGCTTCTTTCCATTCCTGTGGTAATTTACCATTTTTTTTAAAGAGTCTACGTAAAAGTGATACGGTGCAAATGACCGTGGGAGAGCCATGCTTCGGCACGAATGAGCCGGCTCGACCGGAGTGATACCACGGCCTCACAGAAAACTGGCGTGAAGCAACGCTTGCGATGTGTTTCGCCGGGTGAGTGAGGGCACAGATTACTATATTAGTAGCTAGAGTGAGTGTACCGGAGACCCAACTCCCCCCCCCCCTCCCATCCGCCCATCCCATTTCAAAAGTCGGCAAGGCACTTATGACTCCTCTGGTATTGCGGGTGTCTATGGGCGGCGGTAATAGCTTACCATCAGGTGATCTGTCTGCTAGTTTACCACCTATCACAAAAATAAAAAAAACACCCTTTTAATTTAATATTAAACATATACAGTTTTCAAAAATTATCGTCATTTTTTGTTTATATACGGTTTGAGATATCTTTATTTCTATTAATAAATCACGTCACTTACATGAGAAACTGAAATCCTTTACTATTAAACGAGTTAAGTGTCCCGACGATTTCGAAAACGGCTTGAAACCTTTGACGAAAATCTAAGATTAGGGGTTAAAAATCACCAGAAATCGATCTATGAGGGAATTATTTTCGAAAAAAATCATTTAAGGGAGATATGAGCGAAATTACATAAAACAAGAACGCATATGATGCTTATTTTAAGCACTGTGTACAAGTGCTTTGGTGGACTAGCGGTTCCGGTGCGAGCCGCTTGCCTTTTGCTGCTTTTAGATCCGGATTTGAACCCCATCCACGAGACTTTATAGTTTTTTGTCTTTTTATTTTTTATTTTGTGTGAACTTATGTATGTAAATATTATATGAATAAATAAAAAGACTTAAGAGTGATAAAAAAATATTTTAACCTCTTTGTATTTTAGAGACAAATAGCGCCATCTTTCGCCATATAAGTGAATTACATACCTGATGATTGTGCCGCCCTGCCCCGTGTTTGACAATGGGGAAGAAAACTGACAAAGCTCGCCGATAGAGGCGCTGATATCGCTTGACTCATACTAACTGTCAAAACGTATAGAAAAAATTGTTAACGTGAACTAAACATAAGATTATTAAAAAAATGCCACGTTGTGTGGCGATTGGTTGCAATAATAATGGAAATCATTAATTTCCTAAAGATTCTCGGATGAAGAAGACGTGGGAAAAGTTACGTTTTCAATTATGTACTTTTCAACTTCGCCTTTAATTGAGGAACAGTCTAAGTCCCATAAATTTTCCATTTAACAATTTAACAGAAAAAATCTAATTTATAACACCTCGATAATGAAAAACGCGGAACAAATTGAAAGTTGTTATGAGTCAAGCGTCCGTAGCGCCATCTGCAAATAGCTTTGCGTTTTCTTCCCCATAGGGAATTTTCCACGGCTTTCTCTAAGCTCAACTAGATGGCGCTGATAACATTTGCAATAAGAAAATCTCTAAAAAGTCGCCAAAACTGATTGATATTACTGACTAAAATCATAATAAATGATGAACAACTTTCTAATATTACGTAGTATCGTTGAATATTCTTCTGCTTTTTTATCAAAAAATAAGGATAATTTGCATGTATTTTTTTCAATAGAATCAAATTAAAAAATTAATATAGATATTTTCAGAACAAATATTGCTTGTCCTTTCGTCCCTTAGAAGGCCACTACCAACTAAAACAACACCCTGCAAAATGTTTTATAAAAAATATATCTTGTATGTCCTACTACCTACCTAAACAAGTTATCTTAGTTTATAAAAACTCCGATTGAACGAGGGACGCTCGGTCTCCCGGCTAGTAAATATAAGATAACAAGTAATATGGGCTTATCGAACAAGTTAAACATAGTGTTACATTATTACATAAGACATATAAAATTAAAAACAAATGCCATAAAAGTTGAGGGTAGACAACATTGGCTAAGTTGACGGGGGAACTTGTGTCGCTCGCTAGACAGCGTTCTACGCAGTACAAGTGAAACTGGAGGAGCCTTGCAGTACTAAAAGTTTTTGTTGAACCTTTATACCGTTTTACAATTAGGTAAATACCCGGGTGCAAGTAAGGCGGGCCACATAGCTTGTTTAGCTGGTATCTTGAGATAGAAAGAGCATATGTTTTGTTGAAGAGTTTAGATGTATATTGTGTTTATAGTGTGGTTTTTAAGTAGTTTTTTTTTAAAATATTGAAGGATTTTTCTTCTTTTATATTTTTAGGTATACAAAATTTGACTAAATCACAAATGTGAACTGTTGCGTGGCCGCGACTCAGCCTTCGATAGCTCCCTTCATGGGTATCGCAGTCCGTAACAGACAGTTTACACAGGGTAGTTCGCAACTAGGAGAAGGCTAGGCAAGCCCACGAATACACGAGAGTGACTTGTCACAACACTTTATTTCTGCTATTACTAGTACCTAGGTTACAAAGCGCTACCTAGTATCACTAATCACGAGAGGTATATGGTAGTTACCATATTGTCGCGGCGAAGAAACTGAACTGACGACCGGCTTTCTCTTCATCATCATCTCACACACCTCACAGTGTGTGGGAAAACCATTTCAGGGTTTTTATCCCTTTTTGGTGGGTTCTACGCTGCCTCTCACTAGGGGCAGGTCATTGGGTGGTTTTCCAACTGGGAATTCTCTCGGTGGGGCCTAGTTGTCCATGTGGGGGACCTCATCGAGTTCTCTCACGAGTTCTCGAGGAAGAGCCCGGGATCTTTTGTCCGGAGGACGGGCGTGCAGCGGCGCGATGTTCTTGAAGGTACAAGTCCGAGACTGGCTGCAAGTCGCCGACCGCACGCGACAGGCGACAGACCGCATTTATCGACCGCAAGTTACACTAGGTACTGGTTTCTATGAATCTCTATGAAAATGATTCCGAGCGCGGCGACATGTCGCCTACGGTCGCGGCCGGCGACATGTCGCCTACGGTCGCGGCCGGCGACATGCGGCGGCTACACGCAGCGACTGCAAGTCTCAGGACCAGTAGTGTGGCCGACCGCAGAGCGGTTACACGCAGTTCTTTTCTTTTTTTCATATAATAACAATTCGTCGTCATCTTCCTCCTCTAACAAATGACACAGTAAATTATTGTTAAACACGTCCGATATTCTGACTCGCGCGAAGGTACGGAAACGATAGGGTACAAAAGCTGACTGAAGTGCAGTCGCGTTTGGAATGACGGCGGCAGCGACATGCGGTCGACCGCAGCGGCCGGCCGCAGTGTCGCCTGCGGTTGTCGCATGCAGCCCGTCTCGGAATTGTACCTTGATGTGTTTCCACGACGATGCGTCAGCACGGTCGAACATCGAACGGGCAAAGCTGCTGATGAAGGCATCCAGTCCTTCATGATGGTGATGGTACGGAGAGCCTTGCTCTCCTGGGCTCTCAGGCGCTTTCGACCGCTTTCAGCGACGAGGGCATACCACGCCGGCGCCGCGTACGTGAGGCGGGACCTGATGTAGGTCTTGTAGATGCCCAGCTTGGTGGGCATGGGCAGGCTGGAGCTGAGGACTGGACGTAGTTTCATTCTAGCCACCTTCGTTTGGCCGACGACATTCTTCATGTGCTGGCGCATCGTGAGACCCCTGTCGATGGTCACACCCAGGTATTTCACCGAGTGCGACCACTCGATGGTCTGGCCTTGGAGCTGGAGCCGCTGCGGTAGTTTGACTCTTCCTGTCACCAGCGCAGCGCCTGCGTTTTCGCTACGTTGATGGACATCCGCCACTTGGAGAGCCAACTGGGGAGAGCCTCTAGGGTGGTGGGGATTATCATACAATATTGGTCTATGCTTGTATCCTACGTTCCATTCCATCAAATATATATTTTTTTCTTATTTCTGGCAACACAAGTCACTACAAAGCAAACCGAGCTGTGTCAGGATTTTGCGTTTTCTTCATAAAAAAATGTTTTTTTGTGATAAAAAATGTAAATTGAACAATCTATTCTAAGTTTGATTAGTACGTGATGCAATAACATTTTGATTTCTTTATTATCTTGTCTAAATTCATTGTTGTGCCCACTCTAACTTAATGTGTCAAAGTACAGACTACTCGAAGCAAATACAATAAATTACAGTTTTACCATCCTATTTGTGAATATATTGTGTTATAATCTAGACAGTTTTATCACCTCCTTCACCCCTATTCCACCGCTTGGTGTTTTATTCAGCTAAATAGATAGGGCGTGTGTTTAGATAGGCGCATCTGTGACGGCGAACCGTCATTACTTCTCTGTTCCGTTTCCAGTAATTGCTTCGATATTTCACCCCCTAATTAAATTCCAATACTCATTTACATCTTATTCAGCCTATAATTCTAATAAATTCCATTTCCACCTTCCAAAATTGCAATAAATATTTTCTTTGCAGCTCTTTTATGTACATTTTGAACTCTCCAGCTGCAATAGTCAGTATTGTGATGTGTGCATCAAGTGGGTTCAATTTGCTGTTCTGTACACCGTTTGAGTGAACGTGTGGAAGATGGCTAAGAAGTCTGAAGGTACTGGGGGGAAGCTGGTCACAATATCTGTCGTCGGATTGTCTGGTAAGTAAAAAAAAGGTGTATAACGTTGGGTCCCCGCCAGTTTAAACCCCCCATTTTTCCATTACTTTATCCCTTAAAGTCACTTAGATAAAGTTCAATAGGTGAGCTTAGAAAATAGAGCAGTTTACATAAGTATGCCTCTATCTGTGTTTGTGTTTTGATTGCGCCTACTAAAAAGATTACCAAAGCCAATTACGGTTCATGTTATTAACTTCTGTCATTGACATTGGCAACTGACCAGATATATTGGAAGAGCCAAACAAGAAAATAATGATAGAATTTCAAACAAACTCTGCTGGGCCACGGTTGGGCCTCAGGATGTTCAAGTCCGGATTGGTTACCCTTGTAAAAAGTGTTTTACTAAAACATATATAGCGGGTATATAGATTAGTACTTGCTAATAAAAGGAATATATTAGCAGTATAAATAACAAATAGATTGAGAAGTAAATTGATCAAAATAAAAATTAACTAAAAAGATTTTGTATAAAAAGTTTGAAGTAAAAAAAGGGAAAATACCATGTATTGGGAGGAAATTATCATCAATGATTTTAATGGACTTAGATTTATCAATATTATCAGAAGCACTAATCATACATATCTACAGAAGACCTGCCCTTATGAACCATATTTCTTAGGTTAAAGTAATATAATATAGGATGAAATTTCATTTGTTTCAAGTTAGTTATTAAGTTGCGGGTGGTAGGACCTTGTGCGAGGTCCGTCCGGATCGCTACCACCATCTTACTCGCTAATCCGGCCGCTAAGCAGCAGTGCTTGCACTATTGTGTTCCGGTGTGGAGAGTAAGACAGCCGAGGAAATTACAGGCACAAGAGGCATTTCATCTTAGCCCTCTAGGTTGGCAACACATCTGCAATCCCCTCCGGGGTTCCAGGTGTCATGGGCAGTGGTGATCACTTATCATCAGGTGACCCACTTGCTCGTTTGCCTTCCTTATCACATTAAAAAAAAAAAAAACCCTTTCGGGATGGTCCAATACAACTGTAGGGTTGCTCATAAGGTTTACGTTTGTATTGGACGGGCCCAGTATCGATCAATCGTGCGGGAAGACCACTTCCCAATCTGATTGATCGACACTGGGCCTGTCCAATACAAATGTAAAACTAATGAGATACACGCAACTTAGCAACCCGCACAATTGTATTGGAGCGTCCTGAAAGGGTTATGGGTTCTATACAATTGGAGCAAATAAAAGTGCTCTACTAAATGATTTTGGTTTATTGAAGTTTGAACAACTATATGTATAAACTATGTCACTCTGTAATTGCTTTAAACAGTTATTTATAATTAACTAGCTTCCGCCCGCGACTTTGTCTTTGTCTTTTTTTAGAATTGGGTCCAGAGAGAAAGAAAAAGTTAAGATGGTTCCACCTAGTGGCTGAGTGGAAATTTTGAGTTTTTAAGCATTCCTCCAGGAACCCTTCCGCTATAAAAGTATCCTATGTATTAGCCAAGTGCTTTACCTATCTACCTACCAAATATCACCCAAATCCGTTCAGTAGTTTCGGCGTGAACGTGGAACAAACAAACATCCATACTTTCGCATTTGTAGTATTAGTGAAATAATATAATAAATATAATATTTCACTAATATAATAAATGGAATCCAATAATGAAATAGAGGAAACAGTCTCAATTGAAAGTTGTTTGTAAGATATTGTGAATGGCCACTATTTCTATTGTCACACAATTTGTTATCTTGCTTACTTCCTGTTATCTATGGTTAGTTTTGGTTCTGCTTGTTTGTTTATTGTTTGAGACAGCTGATAGGTGCTAACTTTACTTAGTTTTGAGATAGTTTAACATGGAATAGACTCTATATGAAAAAATAATTGAAAAATATATTAATAATTTAAAAGTATGTGTTTAAAACAAGTCAGTATAAGATGATTTAAAACATCTACTTAAATTAAAAAAAAAAAAACATTTTGACTTTCGACTTTATAACGTGTTTGTATTTAGAACAATATAAGAATTAATCAATTAATATAAACAACTAAAAGAAACTTAGGACATGCATTCATTTCATTTTTAACTTATTAATAAACTACATACTACTAGTAAGATATGGTTTTACTGCTATGTAGATTGTTAATTGTAATACAATGGTAAAGTGTACCATTGTACATTGCATTGTAACCACTTCTAGAGATACACTGTTTTTATTTTAATGTATTTTCTTAGATATAGCATAATTGAGATACTAGGCAAGACCACTCAAAAAGGATACATATGTCACATGAACCATAAGAGGTTTCATTGAAAGTCACTTAACCTTAGGGAGTAACCACACTTATCGATGCAGAATCGCATTAAGCAAATTGGAAAAATACTTTATTTATAGTTCATTCTAATAAAAAAAGCAAAAGGTAAACAAACTTACTATGGAACTGACACATGTCAATGTCATCTGTATACTACCTTTGTTTACATTTTTTTTTTTTGATTGGAATGAAGTATACAAATTACATCTTTGGACTTGGCTCGAAGGGAAACCAATGACATATTTTGTACTCTTTTTACAAGGAAATAAAGGATTATTGGAATTTCCGCGTCGATAATGTTATGGGGATTTTGCAAAAACTAAAAAAAAAAACTGACATTCATAATTTGCTATCACTATTATTCTGTGACATTACAGTTTGTAAAGAAACTCTCACTAAAAAAAGTTGTGACGATACCTCACTGCATACATTTCTCACTGTCAAATGTAGGAAGCATGAAGTCATTGAAGTACAATAATTATTTTGTAGTGTAAACTCTTTATTGTACACATTAACAAAAATACATAATATTCGACATTAAATAAAAACATGTACAAAGGCAGATTTTTCCCATAAAGGGATCTCTTCCAGTCAACCCTGACCGACCAAAAGGCATTTACCTTTTAAATAAATGTTTTACGTATATGTTATAATAATATTTGTATGTTGCTAGAAGAAAGTTTTACAAATATTATAGAGATTGGGAAATATGACATTTTCGAAACTTAAGAAAAAAAAGAAGTGTGTTAGATTTCTCAGTCTTTTATCATTAACACTAGATATTTTTTATTTACTTTTATTGAAATCTGAAATTCGTGCCAGTTCTATGTTCCATGCGGACAGGCCTTTACTCACACCAAATGTGATGAATGAATGAAGGATGTTTGATTGTGCGCATGGTAATTGATCGATATTACGATGAACAAATTGAGGTTTTCCTGTGGGTATACTTAACATATTGTACCTACAGTTATTAATTAGATAATGGTGTCGATTCGGTGTTTACGATTAAACATATTTGACAGGACTAAACTTACGAGTAATTAAAGCATCCTATCATTGTCTTGTCGATACAGAGGAAAAAAGACAAAACACCAAAATTAAGTTCCGTCAAATAAGTTTAATCATGAAAACCGAATCGACACCAATGAGTCCAAGTCAATTGAAACATAAACACTGAATGAATACACTGTTTTGTTTATGTTTTAATTAACCACCTTTTAACTTTGGATTTTATATACCTAATGTATTTTTCGGTACTGTAGAGAGAACGTAATGAATAAAAGATTGGATAATTATTTAGTACTGTTCATCTTAAATATAGAAAAAGATTTATCAAACATAAACATGTTGACTATGATAACTACCAAAGCTGAGGGTAATCTATTTCGAGTGTGCACATAAACATACGTAATGCCTGTTTCATTATTATCGCCTTTAGTATTTGGAGTGCAACCCTATTGTTTACCTTGTATTGATTACATTATCTGTGACGAGAATTCATCATCTCAAAAATAGCAATTTAATTATAACTTTCCGTAATATGATTGTAAAGCGGTCGTGACTCAGTGCGGTTTGCGTGGTCGCATCGATCACGCAGGTTAACTGACTGCAGACACGGTCATTAGCTAGATGGGTTAGTGGCATTTATCTCGACCGTTTCCGTGATTTGCAAGGCACGTTGCTGTCACTAGATGGCAGTCGTTTCGTTTCGTGTCAGAGGCCTTTTAGGCTGCTTCATAACTTTTGTCAGGGGTTGGTTGCCGGGACTCTGTACCGAGCACACGTCTGTTGAGTTAATTTTACGATTACTACCGTTTTAGAATATTTTCAACGCTATTTTAGTGATGGAGTAATAGCTGTGATCCCGATTCTGAGATAAGCGATAATAAGAAGAGGATTAACTCGGGAGTTTTCCGATTTCCTGCAGCAAACCACCACGTGGAGCGTCTTTAAGTGCCCATCACCCTTAAAGCCATGACATTCACTTGACATTGGCGTTTCGCCATTATTTTATGAAAACTCTCCCAAATATTCGCTTATCTCTTTTCACTTGACATTGGAAAAACCACTCTTTATTACAATATATTACTTTCTTTCAGGTACGGAAAAGGAGAAAGGGCAGCTAGGGGTGGGCAAGTCGTGCCTCTGCAACAGGTTCGTGCGATCCCACGCCGACGACTACAATGTGGACCATATCTCCGTGCTCAGTCAGGTGAGGTGGTCAACACTGCTTTGATTGCAGGCTATATTACCTACTGCTGCTGAGACCGTGGCTTAGTCACCAATACCATTCATCAAGTAAAGCTTAATTAATGGTATCGGTTATCATTCAGTCTTCTTTTTCTTATCGTGTGGCACAATTAACCGCCCATCCCCAAGTTAGCATCACCCCCGCTCACGTGTAGTGTTTTTAGATTTACATCCATGAACGTGTAAAATGCGACTTCCATACACATCTAGTAAACAGATGTACAGGCTTCCTCATGATGTTTTCCTTTACCGGTAAAGCAATATGTATGAAAATGTATGCACCGAGGCTTTTTATATTTAATTCAATTATTACTATGCTATTAATTAATTTTAATTTAAAATTCTCACGCGTTGGTAGTACGGAACCCTTAGTGTGGGAGTACGACTGACACCAACTACATTGTTACGACAAACGAAATAAATATGTTTTTATTTCGAAACCTTTAATCCATAACTGTGGTTGTAAACAATTTAAACTTCAGCTAAGTCAGTAGTACTTAAAACTATGAGTACTTGAGTATTAAATAAGCGTAAGGTAATCACTTTTAGCTTTTTGTTACAATACAATCTACATAAAAGTTCAAATGATGAAATTTGGCAGACAGACAGAGATTCGGCCTCTGTGCAGAATTTATAATTATTAATTAAATATGATTTATATCACCTGCTAATCTACAAACGGGCTTGACTCATGATTTATAAAGTTGATTGTAATCAGATTTAAAATCTGCATAAATATGTGGAGATTATGTACAAGTGCCTAGAGATTTATCTCAATGCTAATGATTTGTATTGTATCGTTATGGAATATTCCGAGAGTTTCTAGATGCCAAGATAGAATAAAACCATTTAAATGTAACTCCAGTGTAAAAGTTCAAGAGCACAGTCTAAAATAAAATTTAAAAATATATAGGGTGACTTTAAATTGGTTCTTGATGCGAAAGGCTATCCTCATGATAACAAACAACTTTCCCTAAGAAACCCATAGTCAAATCGCCAAATGTTTTGGACTCTCCATACTAATTTGGCCGGTCAGTTGATCAATTTGTGTGGAGAGTCCAAATTTTTTAGTTGCGATTTGACTATGGGTTCCTCAGGGAAAGTTGTTTGTAATCATGGGCACGTGCATAGCCTTTCGTATCAAGAACTAATTTAAAGTCACCCTATATATATTTTGATTGTTTTTAGTCACAGGATCTATCGATAGGTATTATTATAAATATAGATTGAATCCATGGTTTCGAACCATGGATTATAGCTATCCTACAGGAACCATTAATTTTTCTGCGATAAAACTTAGCCTATATGTTAATTGAATTTTAATCTATCTACCTACAAAATTTCATCAAAATACATTCAGTAGTTTCAGCGTGAAAATGGAACAAACAAATAAGCAAAATGTTAACTACCATTTATTTGACTGACTCGGTGGCTAAGTGGTTAGCGATCCTGACCTCTGATCCGAGAGTCGTGGTTTCGATCCCCACACAGGGCAAAATTTTCTGTGATGAGCAGAATTGTTTGCTCTGAGTCTGGGTGTATTATATCTATCTATATTTGTATGTATTTAAAAGTATATGTGTATGTATATCAGTCTCTGGTTCCCAAGATACAGGGAATCCTAGTTTGGGGCCAGATGACCGTGTGTGATGTGTCCCAGATATTATTATATTATTATTTATAAATAAGATGAGAAGGATATTAGCGAGATGTGGATGTCAAAGTTATATAAGTATCGTTATTTTAGGACTAAGGAAACAATCAGTTTAGAATGTGACATTGCATTCTTAATTTCTTATCTTATCGAAAGTCATCTCGGTTACTTATGTAGCTTTATATTTACATTTGGAGCACAGCTGCTGTTTATTATCGTACAACATTAATATTAATTTGAACAAGTGTCTTGATCTGTATCCAGAAATTGCTTCCAAATGTTATAATTATCTCGCCACACACGCCAATTGTAATTATCTTCTTTTATGAAACACTATTGTGTACAATTATATAGTTTCTTATCGCGCGGGGTAATAAGCCGTGTCATCCCAAGTTTATAGTTTAGTTCATCAGAACTATTGGACTTAAAAAATAGTATATAGGGGCAGTGGTCACATCACAATAGATCTTAGGTTGCAGTGATCCATTAGTGATCAATTTGGACCACATATCTAGTCTTAGTGGCGACCGCGCACCGGAAGACGTACCGTAGGTAGATCTCTAACTCGGTGGACCGATGACCTGGTGAAGGTTGTGGGACGCCACTGGATGCGGGCAGCGCAGGACCGATCGGTGTGGAAATCCTTGGAGGAGGTCTTTATCCAGCAGTGGACGTCTTTTGGCTGATGATGATCTAGT
Source organism: Coleophora deauratella (assembly GCA_958295455.1). Taxonomy (NCBI): domain Eukaryota; kingdom Metazoa; phylum Arthropoda; class Insecta; order Lepidoptera; family Coleophoridae; genus Coleophora; species Coleophora deauratella. The sequence goes on from OY282413.1 coordinate 4,506,701, forward strand.
CCTATTCCTCTCTTACGTAGTGCATAATAGATTATCACCTAGCAATTTTGTACAACAACTTTGATATAATCACAAAAAAAACGAATTCCAATAGAAATTGGTTTAAATATCAGCTTATTAATAGATATGAAAGGAAAGAAAGGTAATTTTTTTTGGTGCTTTCAGCAAATTCGTAAAAAAGTTGTTCAGTAGTAAGTGTGATGAGTAGAAACTCCTGTCCCCGGTTAACACCTATTTTGTTACACTCTGTCTATCCGGCACTATTATATGTATAATCTGTTATAATTAAATGTATTAACTTCTCCTGCCTGCAGGTGTTAGGGCACATAGAACAGACGGCCTAGTGAGCCATCGTTTGGGAGGCACCATAATTAGACCGCAAAACTCGTCCCATCGTCGCTGTTAACAGCGACGATGGGACGACGTGTGGCGCGTTTTTTTTATAATTAACGTTTTAATATTTAAACAGTACGCAACAAGATAGTAGAATGTATATTTTAATTGGCATAGAATTATTTAAGCCAGTAATGAGTGACTTCGCGTTTCAACCTGAAATTGCTTCCTGTTATTGTACTGTCGATGTTCTTATTAAGTGACTGATGTCTGATTAGATTAGGTGCATAAATTATCTGATCACAAGAATATTCTAATAATTTCTGAGGTAATGTGATACTTCTAGAAAGTAATACAAGGTGTACATTTACGGGTTTTTTTTGCCTCACACCTTATAGGTCAGGTCAAAGGCAAAAACGTTTGTTTCAGGATTTCTCAAATACATAATTACCAATTTCACAAGGTTAATTACAAAAAGCAATTTCCACAATTAAAAGAGATGTATGTGTACCCTATTCTATTACGCATGTTTGTGTGCGTGACTTAGTACATACGGATTACTTAGGGTTTTAGGTATATGTTTTTTTACTCGCACTTATTTGAAAGAATAAGTTTTGGCAGTCTGGTAAATATATTTTTTTCCATCTTGATTATCGTCATTTTCATTTAATTTAGTGTACGGAATGTACACACTTATTGTCCTATTGTTAGTCATCTCTTAATTTGGCGTGATGTCGCAACTGCGACTGGTAAAAGTGGGTTCAATTTGAGCAGGCGTCGGAACAGTAAACTGTGCTGATGTTAACTCAAAAAATCCGAGTCATTTGTCATTGTTATACATTTGTCAACTGTGTACTGTATAAATGAGTACAATGAGACACAGGGTTATTACTGGGTTCGTATCGCTATCCTGTGGAATACTAATCCCCTGGAATCATAGCTTGTTTTATTATATTTAAAAAATATAGATAGATATGCCTATGTCTAATCAATGAAAAATCTGAGATTGCCTAGCCTATAAACGCATTGCTATTTTGTACGTCTAAAAATTCGTTGCAATTTTGGCTACAAGTGGAAATACTACTACGCAATGGAAAGACACTCTTCTACTTGACCAATGTATTGTTTCCAGCAAATTAGGGGTAAGACTACAATCACCGCCGCCAGTCGAGCATCTCGGTCACGCCTTCATGTTAGTAAATTCTGGTCTGGTTAGGAGGTGTGGCGGAGTTCTGTTCTTTAAAAAAATAATAAGCTTGTAGGATCGATTCGGTAAGACGAAGATCGTTTTCGGTCAACTTATAAAGAGTATCAGGGGACGCCAAAAGATGTCTTGATGTAACTCGTAGTATCTTCTTTCAAGTCGTAACCCCCGAGATTAGGGATCGTGACCATCATGAGGTCAAATCAATGAGAACTTGTAGATTGAGGTCCATTGTACTTCAATTTTTCCCTTTCCGCAGCGTTGTGAATAGCTTCATGCACCCCTTTACCCCTTAACGTTTTCCCCTTCACTTTGCCCATAAGTATTGTATAACTCGCAGTATACGACTTATCTATCTATAATAATAATAATAATAACAATAGGCTTTCTACAAGTCCTTCGTAGATCAGAAGGCTTCCGTGCACTGGTTGCGCTTCGGAGACCTCTTTGCGGAGACCGAGGGTTTTGTCTGTGCAATACAGGATCAGGTTATAAAGACGAACAACTACAGGAGGTTCATAATGAAAGACGGTACCTTGGACGTATGTCGGTTGTGCCGTGAGCCAGGTGAAACCCTGCGCCATATAACCTCCGGTTGTTCGATTCTTTGTAACACTGAGTATCTGCACAGACATAACCAAGCAGCCAGGATCCTGCATCAAGAGATCGCTCTAAAGTATGGCTTCATAGCTCGGCGGTTGCCATATTACAAGTATACGCCGGAGTCGGTTCTCGAAAACGACCGCGCCAAGCTCTACTGGGACCGAGACATCATCACGGATAGGTCTGTTGATCATAACAGACCTGATATCGTGTTGATGGATCGGGCGCAGTCAAGGGTGTTTTTGGTGGATATCACTATTCCACACGACGAAAACCTCGTGCAAGCCGATGCCGACAAGAGGTTACGGTACCTTAACCTGGCGCACGAGGTTACGGATGTGTGGCAAGTGCAATCCACTGAAATCATTCCTGTAGTCCTGTCCGTTAATGGTTTGATCCCCACTGACCTGGATCGTAACCTTAGGCGGTTGGGACTTCGAGGCAGACCGATAATAGCGGCTATGCAAAAGGCAGTCCTCCTCGACAATGCCCGGATTGTCCGACGCTTTCTCTCCTCGTCGCACTGACCTCCAGCCGACTGTGCTTCTGCTGGAGTAGCTCCTGCCACTTCGCCGAGCGCGAAGTGGTCAGAGTAGCCCAAATTCATATTTCAAAATAATAATAATAATAATAATCTGTCTATCTATCTATCTATCTATACGATTACTTTTTTACTGAATCTAACATACCATCTTCTCCAACAGTCGGACTTCAGCGGTCGCGTGGTGAACAACGATCACTTCCTCTACTGGGGCAGCGTGCAACGGGACCACGATGACCAGGACTACCGCTTCGAGATCGTCGAGCAGACGGAGTTCGTTGACGATGCTTGCTTCCAGCCGTTTAAGGGCAGCTGCGGTGAGCTTTATTGTCGGTCAACCTTTAGCAAGAACATGTGAGAAATATGAAAGTTTATTGTCAGTGAACCTTTAGCGAGAACATTCGAGCAAAATGTGAAAGTTTATTGTCCTTCTAGAGGATGATGTATACGTAAGTAAGATGTTCATGTTCATGTTCACTGAATATGTTTCATATGATAAGGAAAATAATAGAATAGAATAAATCTTTATTTGGCATACTTAAAAACAAATTACAACCATAAGGCTCATTTCTAAAAGACATTGCTGCTGGTCTCCACTAGCAAGTGAGATTGTTAGCCATATTTTGTAATTTAGTAAACAAACCATAATTATTAATACGATAATTACCATGGATTGACTACAAATGATGCGGCATCTTGTCTAGGTTGTTAGGATGTTTACTCAGATGACGGATTATTTGCTTTATGATCATATATAATTTTGTAAATAAAATCGTCACACAGGGAGGTCGTGAACTGTTTTTAGGTACAAAAGAATTTGAAATCAGAGTGGACTGTCCACGGAACAACGGAGAGAATTTACAATTCTTCTGGTATTTTAGCGATAGTCTTATACGAGAAAGAAGATAGATGTGCTACCCAATTTTATACTCCAGAAACATATTTTCTTTCATAGTGAGTATATTTATGAGTATATTTACCAAACCTTTGCTTCTTTCCCAACAGTGGGTAAAACAGAAACTTACATCAAACGGTGCGTGGCCACCAAACTGCAATCCGCCGAAAAGCTGATGTACGTCTGCAAGAACCAACTCGGCATCGAGAAGGAGTATGAACAGAAACTGATGCCAGACGGGAAACTCAGTGTGGATGGGTTTCTGTGCGTTTATGACGTCAGTCTGGTGCCCGGCCGGACTTGGGAGAAGCAGGTATGGATTAGTAGGAATTTCTTTGATAAAGTTGTAGAAATAAATGGTCACTATGATGAATTAACTGGGTAGAGCTGTTAATGAATTAGTCCCTGAGTGAGATATACAAGGTGCCTATACATACCTGCAAACCTCTTTACTGATAATAATAATAATATCCGCAGAAATAACCGGGACAAATCACACACGGTCATCTGGCCCCAAACTAGGATTCCCTGTATCTTGGGAACCAGAGACTGATATACATACACATATACATTGAAATACATACATATATAGAAATAATACACCCAGACTCGGAGCAAACAATTCTGCTCATCACAGAAAAGTTTGCCCTGTGTGGGGATCGAACCCACGACTCTCGGATCAGAGGTCAGGATCGCTAACCACTTAGCCACCGAGTCAGTCGATGATGATTCTACTGAAACTGAACTTTTGGCCTTTACATAAAAATCGATCAGCTCGTGAGTCAAGTTTGTATGCAAAGTAAAAAAAAATTAAAGGGCTATTTGGGCTTTTAAGGGTTTGTGAAATTCTGTCACATTTAATCCACAACCAAAGACTGTATTTATTTTCCAGAACGAAACAATCGCAGCGATCCTACAAAACATAATCAAGTTGAAGAAGCCCGTTGTCCTGGTCACGTCAAAGAACGACGAGGCTTGCGAGCAGGGCGTAAGGGAGGCAGAGCGCTTGGTCCAGAGGAAAGAGTTTAAGGGCAACATCCCCATCGTGGAGACTTCTAGCCACGATAGCGTTAATGTGGAGCAGGCGTTCTTTCTGCTGGCCCAGATGATTGACAAAACTAAGGCTAGAATAAAGGTTAGTTTTTCTTTTATAATACTATATTTATCTTTTTCTTATACTTAAGGGCAAAGCACTTGTCGGTGGAGCAATCCAACTTTTCCTGTCCTCAGCCAGCATCTTGACCTCACGATACGACATGACAGCGACTTTTCCCTTTATTTGTTTCATTTAATTTCGCATTGGTCTTCTATCTTTTACCTTCTATATATCAGCCGGAAGATATCCACTGCAAGCTGAACATGAACAATAGGCGCTAGACATAAACTTCCATTTAGAACGGTGTTGAGCCACATAAATCCATCGGCTTCCTGTTAGTCTGACTAAATCACCGGTCCATCTGGTGGTGGGGGCTGGACAACACTATATCTTTTGGTCCTCCGAATATAATTTAAGGATAATGGGGTTCGCCACTATAAATCCAACCTCCACAAATCCTTGGGACTAGACCCAGTATGCAGGGCATGGCCTAACCTTCCCGAGTACAAGGAGACCTGTGCCCCAGTAGAGGGGACTCTGTGGGTCGTTAACGTAGTACTAATTGTGTATACTTGTCACCCAGGTGGCAAACTATGCAGAAGCGCTGAGAATAAGAAGAGAGACCCTGGACTTCGTTACTGAGGCGTTCACACAACTCATAAGGATACACGTTCAGGACCACAAGTAAGTCAAGTTTTTCTGCGGTATTAAACGTTTCACAGCTATTGTATCAGAATGTTTAGGGCTTTCTGTAGATATCACAGCCACAGTTGCACACAGTTTTGACGCACGGCAAGATCGTTGACCAATTTAACCAAGACCATAAATAGACTTTAAAACACCTAGGAGGAAAAATATCTCGAAAAATATAGAACTATCTAAACAATAAGATTTTTTATTGCCTTTCAAGCATAACCCATTCATACATAAAATACTAATAATATTTGATTTTTTTAATCGTCAGTTACGATAACAAAAGATAAAAATATATTATTTTTATTTCCCAACAGAGAGATGTGGTCTGCTGCCAGTAAGCGTCTCTGCCACTACCCGGAGTGGATCAAATTCGTTGAGCAGTTTGGCAACGACGGAACCCAGGTGGTGTATAGGAGGCACATACGGAGGCTGAAGGAGGAGCGGGCGGCCAAGAAGCTGAGGAAGCAGCTAGCGAAATTGCCCCAGATACTGTCGAGGATGCAACTGCCGATCGAGGACTTGCAGGAGAAGTGAGTAGTTAATTGTTACAGTTTTCATTAAAAATGTTTAGGTTGGCTAGAAGAGTACTGAAATTAAATGGAGACGACAGCTAGCATTGGTATTGTTAAGTTTATCAGAGTGAGTGCAATTGTGTGCAAAAAGTGCAAAAAAATCCATCCTCTATATAACCATAACTACGCCACTTACAATACGGATAATGTAGAAAAGAAACGTCGCGCGTTTTATAGCGTACGAGGTAGAACACATATTCCATCGCCCCGTTAACTTTTAATTTAGTTTGTTGAATTTTGGAGTGATGTGTCCTGCTTGCGACTAATCTCTAGCGGACTTTTTGGTTTTTGGAAACATCTTAATTTCCCGAATAGTATACATGCTAACTTTAAGGTTTTTTTAAGGTTTTAATATATATTTCGTTTCCAGCGACTGGCCAATGGTGGTTCGCGAGTTGCGTTCGCACCGCGACTTCTCGCTGTACTTCAGCACTGGCTCGCAGCTGGACAGCGGCTCCGGCTCCGGCTCCGACATGGAGGGCAGGGACACCACGCTGAGGGTGGGCGAGAGGCCTACCCGGTATCAGGTACGTAACGTGTTGTAGTTTATATTTTGTCATGTACGTCGCTTTCACAGATATAGAACATATAAGATATAAATGGCCCCAAACTAGGATTCCCTGTACTATGGGAACCAGAGACTAATATACATACACATATACTTTTAAATGCATACATATCCATAGATACAATACACCCAGACACAGAGCAAACAAATTTGCTCATCACAGAAATGTTTGCTCTGGGTGGCGATCGAACCCACGACTCTCGGATCAGTAGTCAGGAGCACTCACCACTGAGCCACCGAGTCAGTCAGTCATAGTCAAACCACAACCAAGTTTATGAACTGTATTTATTAAATATAGGAATTAAAAGAATATACCGACTGAAAAGAGATTTCAGCTGTGTTTGGTGTCCAAAGGATTTGACATTTCTTTTTTCATTGCATATTAATAAATTGGTCGAATCCTGCAATACCAGTTAATTTTTTTATTGCAGACTCTCGGCCAGTCACAGAAGATTCCATACGAGATACTGGAGACGAACGAAGCGGCTTCCGTTTTCAAGAGCTACCTACACGAATCTCAGGAGGAACAAAGGAATTATGAGTAAGTTTGTGGTAATATTTTATAGTAGTAGTATCAAGTAATTAGGCTTATAGTAGTTTTGAGGTAAGTGTGAATTATCAGCCATAAAAGACGATTTTAATGTGTCAAGGAAGTAAGTTCTGTCAGTCATGTGGAATGGAATAGAAGTAGAGTTAAAACAAAAATTTTATTTACTACGTTATATATATTCAGGAGTAAATAAAAGTTGTATAGGAGGTCTTCTACTTATTATCTACATTTTGCTGTAATTATTATACAAACCGATCAGTTTATTGACCAATTTTGTATGGCGACTTCAGTAAAGTCGTAGAACAAAACTTTTCAGCATATGATATGGTGAGGCTTTCAGGGATTTAATGGATGTATGTGGCTCATAGTGATGTTCAGTGGCAGTCTATATGCGAGACGCCTATGTTCAACTGTGGACGTAGTCCGATTAAGACAAAGATGATAAGAGGTATTGCTATATAATTGACCACGCTGAATACGTTAAAAACAACCGACTTCAATCGCAACAACTCCAATTTTGCTATGTTTTTGTTGATTTTCTTAAAAACCGCTGAATCGATTTCGATAAAATTTATATGGGACCATCTGTGAAGTATACCCTTTTAAATAAAAAAGAATTTTCCAAATCGGTGCAGGCGTCTTCGAGTAATCGGTGAACATACATAAAAAAAAAGCTTCCGACGAATTGAGAACCTCCTCCTTTTTTTGAAGTCTGTTAAAAATAGCATACATTTTATCACAAAATAAACCTTACCTACTCACACATTGTCCTAGATGGTGCCAACAATTCAAGCGCCTCCTAGAAGAGACTAGTTATGTCACTCCCGGCAAGCAGTTGTCCGAAGTGAGGGTTTTGCTGATGGGGCGGGAGTGCTTCGAGGCGCTATCCGAAGAACAGCAGCAGAGGGTCTACGACCAGCACCAGAGGACCATACAGAGGCGGGCCAAGCATAATCTGATGGTAAGTTTGAGGTATAGAGATAAGTGAGACGACAATGTATCAGAGACTATTGAAGAGAAGGAATGAATTTGCAAAGCAATTTGATCAAATATTGGACATCGAAATTGGACTCAGATATTGTCCCTAAACAATCAAACTACTGGACTCAGACCAGACAAAGATATACGAAGGACAGAAACTGTAACTTTCCTTTGTATTTGCAGGAATTACTTCTAGAACATGCGGACCTGTTCTACCATTTCAAGAGTATATCGCCAACTGGGACTATCACGCAAGAGGACATCAAAGAGATCACAGACGTTCTACAAGACGATATTAGGTAATGATTTTATTTACTAAACGCGTTCCAATCAAATCAAAATCTCTGTGATTGAAGTAGATTTTGTACACGTTCTTTTAAATCGTGTGTTTTTTCTACCTAGTTTAAAGTTAATTGATTATCATTTGAGTAATAGTATTTTGTGTTTATTTTGTTTTATTATTTTGTGTACAATAAAGAGTTTACATACAAAAAAATGTCTCCACTAACTGGTCGCTGCTTGCTTTTTTGGTAACTATTACAAAGTTCCTCCAACGCTTACTTAACTGTCTCCCTTGTCCACAGATACAAAATGATGGACCGCATGGAGCAGGATCGCAAGCTGATGCTTTTCCAGCATCTCGGCTTCGTGCACTGTCCGATGAGAGAGCATTGTCCGGCCGGCTCCAACTGCTTGGATTCCACCCTGCCGGTCATACTCAACACTAAAGTGGGGTGAGTCAGATTATACAGTGAAATTGAAATCGCGGATCTTATAACTGTGGTTTCTGCTCATGAAACTGAACAACTTTCACTAAAGAATCAGTTCAATTAGAGCAAAAATATAATTGGACTCTTTAGAAAAATCTATGAGCTGAGTAGCGAGTGATATATTTTGAAACCCTTCGTTTGGCCACCAGATCGCTGACGTCTTCGAGCGAGACGCACGCGGGCCCGCCGGCCGCGCCGTGGGCCCTCACCGCTGACGCTAACCAGATCAACGTCATTGTGTTAGGGGTAAGAAGAAACCTATAATCTCATTAATTAATAAGAACTTTTGCTGGCTTGCTATTTTACGTTATTCGTTTTGCTTGGTTTGTCCTTATGAATTTTCGAGTTTTATGTTTCGTATTTACAGATATTTGTAAAGATAACGGAAAATATTAATTTATTTGTAACTTTTTAAGGTTTTTTTTTCATAAAGCATAATTTCTTATAGTGCTGCAATTATACAAAACAATGTACACGATTCGATTACTAACATAGATTTCGGTGAGTTGATTAGCAGCCTGTTTAATTTGTCTTCGTTTTTCAATAAAAAATAACAAATGCCAAATAGTCATCAATTTTGTCGGCGTCTACATTATATCTCTAACGAGCACCTTTTATATCTATGACGCAGAGCTGTGTCATATTGTATACGACCTACTTATCCAATCCAATTAAAAACGAGACGTTTTTTCCCATAACTAGGCGGAAGGCATAGCGGAGGAGTTCAGCAAGCGCCTATTGGCGGGGTGCGACGCGGACGGCGTGGCGCTCATCAGCGGCGCGGCGTGGCGCGTGGGCGCGCGCGTGCGCACCGAGCACGCCGAGCCGCCGCCCGCGCACCCCGCGCACCCCGCGCACCCCGCGCCTAACGGTGAGTGCCTGACTCGTGATCTGCCTTGACAAATAATTGACCACGCTGAATACGTTAAAAACAACCGACTTCAATCGCAACAACTCCAATTTTGCTATGTTTTTGTTGATTTTCTCAAAAACCGCTGAATCGATTTCGATAAAATTTATATGGGACCACCTGTGACCCTTTTAAACAAAAAAAGAATTTTCCAAATCGGTTCAGGCCTCTTCGAGTAATCGGTGAACATACATAAAAAAAAGATTCCGACGAATTGAAAACCTCCTCCTTTTTTTGAAGTCGGTTAAAAAGAAGGTGGCTAAGCATCATCATCAACAGCCGAATGGTGTCCACTGCTGGCTAAAGGCCTCCCCCAATTATTTCTTAATGGTAGGGTTTTTGCCTCGGTGAAGCGGTCGTAGCTCAGTGCGGCTGGCATGGTGGCGTCGATTACGCAAGCACGGTTATGACCCAGATGGGTTTGACTGTTAGTGGCATTTCGGACCATTTCCGTGCTTCGCAAGGCACGTTAAGCCGTTGGTGCCGGCTGCTATCGCTAGATGGCAGTCGTTAAGCCATGTCGGAGGCCTTATAAGAGGCTTGAAAGCTTCTGATACTGTGGTTGACCACTTGCCCCACAACCTCTACTAATCCGGACTTGGCCCCTATGTTTGGGGTATGGCGTAACCTTACCAAGATATGGGAAGAGACCCGTACAGTGGGTACGGTTGTTAACGAAATCACAACATCCGCTCGTCAAAATACTATGTTATCCTTACACATACGCATGTATGTGTAATATAAAACAGTCTCAGAAGAAAAAGCTATAGTCGAAGAAAGTCACTTAAATGACTCAAATACTGTACCATACGTAACTGTTATTTATACTATTATATATCATACGTACGTATAACTATTATTTATCGACTTTTATTCCTTTCCCAGGCTACTTCTGCGTATATCAAGACCAGGAGTCGTTCGAGTTCATCCGCAACTGCGCGGAGAAGACTCTCCTCACGAGCCTGGAGCAGGAGGACAAGCTGCCCTTCCAGGGTCTGCCGCTGGTGGTGATGCTGGTCCACGACGAGGGGCTGGATAAGCAGGCGCTGGCCAGCTTGCAGGCGGAGGGACAGAACCTGGCTGATAAGTGAGTTTGAGTCTACGTCTCATAGGCTGTGAGATATGAGTCATAGCGTCGTCTGTCAACGCTGTGGCACTACGCAGCATATGCTGAGTCGAGTGATCCATTTTTCTGGCACCACAGCACTCCTACAATTATTGTTTAAGTTATTTTTTGTTATGTCTGTTTAACTTGTAAAGAGTATATCAATTTTTATAGTGTCTATCGTCTATTGTCTTTTGTCTCGTGTTGTGGCACAATTTACTTTTACAGGGGATATTTGGTAGATGCCCGGTATGCCCGATAGCTACGGTTGTGTGCAACGCGACAAAACTAGGGATTAGATGAGGTTTCCTCACGCTGTTTTCGTTAATCGATAAAGCAATATGTATGAAAATGTACGTAAGTTTCAAAAAAGTCATTGGTACATTGGCCAAGGTTTGAACCGCAGACCCCCCCCCCCCCCTGACTAGGGACTAGGTCCGTGTCACTTACCACGGAGCCACACTGTATTTTTTTTTCTCCCATCGATTTCTTATTATGTGTCGGCGTCAACTCAAGTAACCTAAAGATCTTCAAGACAGTTGCGAAATTAAGCCGGCATTCACTGTTATTTGTTTGGTGGCGTTAACCCACTATTTGGGTGTTAATTTTCACCACATTCCTCCGAGAAATGAAACCTGGAAGATTGGATATGGTCAAAAAATCTAATTGGAAGTAGTTTACATACATAGATGGCGTGTAAAAGACGGACGAAAGTCATGTGACTAGGAGAGTGATGAATATGTATTTGGATGGGTTTGCATTTGTGGGAAGCTGAAGGCCAAAGAAGAGATGACTGGATTGTGTAAAGGATGATATGGGTATGAAAAGAATGAACACTGAGATGACAGCAAGAAGAAGACATGCGCCTGCCCCAAACGATTGGGAACAGGGCAGGAAGAAGAAGATACATGGCGTGTAAAAAAGCGTACAAAGTTTGACAGCAGCGGTAGCATTTGGCAAGAAATACCATCACAGCACAGATTTTACAAACTACCTTTCTTTCCGGAAGTTCGGGCTACTTATGGAGTATTTCATTTCGGAGACGCGATTTTTACCTAGTTTTGAAAATTGGGATCGTAGGTTTTAGGGGTGATCCCGGCTTCTGGCGAAATGTTCTTGTTTATTTTAGTGGTTTCTTATTTGTTTTTTATAATGTAAGTTTCGTGTTTGTCTGCGTATGAAATAAATCTTGTCTTACCATTCAATTGAAGCGATAACTAAGCAGTCATTCATTGCGTCTCCCCAGCCTGCACTGCTCGTACATGGAGGCCTCAGTGACCGAGCTGGGCAGCGAGGCGGTGACGGCTGAGGCCATCCAGGAGTTAGTGCGAGCCAACCGCGACAAGGCCAGCTACGCTCACCTCTACCGCGAGCTGATCGTCTGCTTCGACTCCGACATAAGGTCAGTCCATCATCGTCATGATACGAGTAGTTTTTATAAAGTTTTTTTATATTGTGTTAGGTGGCAAACGGCTGACGGCCCACCAGATTGAGAGTAGCTACCGCCGCCTATGAGCCCCAAGACATATACCATGCCGACACTTGAGGGCTAAGATGGGATGTCGGTTATAAGTCCGGGACTCCACCAAAGCGAAGATGTGCAAAGCGGAGAGGAGATGCTTATCAGTTAGAGTGACTCCACCGAAGCTGTGCAGAGATGTGTACTGGCTACACCAGAGCAAAGATGTTTATTGGCTAGAGCGGAGCTGAGCTGCGTGCGGCGAGCGTTGGATGTTGAGATGGACGAGTCCACACACAGTTTAGCGCGATCTAACACAAAAGGTAGACCGCACGCCGCCGTTCATAGTACGCTGCCCACATCTCTTGTCTCCGCTGACCGCCGCCTGCTTGCGAGACACAGATTATATCTTTGTTCTGATCGTGCTTAACAAATATGAGACATCTCCTCTCCTCTCTGCTCAACCGTTTCCACAGAAGATAACCGGAGACGTGTATAATGAAATTCTATTGGTTATTAAAAACACATCTCCTTTCCTCTCCTCTCTTCTTCGCTTTGGTGGAGACCGGGCCTTGAGGGCTTGAGGGATCTTTTGCTATAGAAAAAGGAATACTTTTGCATAGCATAGCATTTTGATTAAATATAAGACATCTAAATTGGACAAAGATATTCATAGTGGAATACCACTCTAACGTTCGGATAAGTGCATGATGACGGATTGTTAAGCCATATATGTCAGACGTCTCATAGGCGGATTGAAAAGTTCTTCTTCTCAGCCTGCACCAATCCGGACTTAGCCTCTGTGTTTGGAGTACAACCTAATCTTTTCGGAATATGGGAAAATAAATGGGGTTGAGAGCATTATGACGGATTGTTCCATGAAATGTATTATTTATCAGTGTCAAGTGAATAGAGAAAGCCATACTTTTTGGGGAGAATCTTCTGTATAATATTGGTGAAAGAAAAGCCAATGTCAATGTTACGACACTTAAAGACGCTTCACGTGGCCCATTAAATATAACTTTAAAACTTTTCTAACTGATGGGTACCTCACCTCCCAGGGGCCCCCTGTGGGTACGAACTGTTGACAGTCCATAAAGTCGTGACTCAGTTATCTCGCTCACTCCTGCGTGTTAGGAAAGGAGGTCGTAGTAGGTTAATAACTTGAACGATTTAGACGATAACCAGGGGAACTACAGGGGTAGTTAAGATCTGGTGACGGCCCATACAGTCGTCACTAATTTATCTCGATTGCTCCTACACGTGAGAAAGGGAGGTGATAGTATGTTAACTCGGACGATTTAGATAACTCGCTAGTTGCGTCCTGTAGATACGATCTGGTGACTAGCCCATGGCCCATACAATCGTCATTCAGTTGTCTTGCTTACTCCTGCTTGTAAGAAAGGGAAGTCGTAGTAGGTACATAACTGGGGACGATTTGTATGGAATGTTCGGAATATCCTGAGTTAATTTGGTTCTTGTCTGCAGGATAATGGTGTGCATGTTCTGCGACGACCCGTACTCGCCGGAGCGCGTGTTAGCGCCGCTGCTGTCGCACCGCGCGTGCTTCCTCACGGGGGACCGCTCCGTGGTGCTGGAGACCTTCCTCGGCGACTCCAAGCGGAAGGTGGAGGTGAGCCTGCCACGTCCTCTTTGTTTACTGTTCACGTCGGTGATAGACAATGAGTATCGTGGTTACTCTCTCTTAAGGAACCGTGTTGTCTGAGATACAAGGAATTGCAGAGCTACCGAGAACCTACGTCACCCTTTCAGCCACGATTGCACTGCCATGAAAAGCCAATACTCTACTCCTTGGAAACTTTTTTTTTAGTAATCAATCACGCAAAAACCTTTATTCCCTGAATCTTAATCAGTTCTTCAAGCTTAATGGCCTACCCGTTTTCTCGTAAATTTTCAGTGCCTTTAATTTCTAAGTTCTTTCTTAGTATTTGTTTTCTATAGATCTACCAATATTATGTAGATGTAGAGAGACTTCACTAATTTATGAATTGTATCTCCTTAGGTAATAATCTCGAGTTTCCACGGAGCGAGCCAGTTCAGAGAAGAGTTGATTCACGGCTTCATTCTTATCTACTCAGCTAAGAGGAAAGCCAGTTTGGCGACGCTCAAGTAAGTGCGCTTTGGTCACTGAATTTTATTTTATTTATCATTAAAAAAAAACACGAATGTAATGTAGGTACTTTTCGTACGATTTCTTCGATTCGTTGATTCATATCGATTGCCTTAATTGCGAGTGTGAATATGCACATGTGATTACTAGATGTGTATGTATAATGGTCGTGTTGCACACGTCTGTAGATGTAAATAACCGCGGATGATGCTAAGTGCACGTAACTATATCTTGCGATAGCACTGTTAAATTGTGTCACACGATAAGAAAAAGTGAAGCACTAATACATACTGAAATGGTCATTTAAAGTAGTTGTCATTTTCAGAAGTGGTTATTTTTTATCTTTGTCCAAAAACACCAACACTGCTGTATTCATGCAGGCGTATTCATAACCTGTCCTGTCTCCCGCAGCGTTTTCTCAATTAATATACCCAACCTGCCGATTATAGCTTGCGTTATATATGACTCAGGTTTATGATAAAATCAGGATGGCTAAGGTTTATGATAATATTAAGTAATAATTTTGATTTCTTCCGGTTTTTGAACCCTAGGTTTTTTTATCAAAACCCTAATTTTATCAAAAACCTACGACGTATATAACCCATAGCGCTTTTTCACTGAATATACCCAACCTACCGATTATACAGTAGCCTGTATTATATCCCCACAGCGCATTCTCAATGAACATACCGAACCTGCCGATACAAATGGTAGCTGTGACCGACGGAGGCGGCGGCGGATCTGCGGCGAGCGCGTTCTTCGGCACGGACGTGGGGCACGCACTCATTACCGAAGGCAACGCATGCGCAGACCGGTTAGCCGCGCACTTCACCACGTATACCGCCTCCGCGCAAAACAAGTGTGAGTTGCTTTAATAATATGTTTATTAGATCAACGAAGGATCACGCTTTAGCTCGTGGTTCGTTCACGGTCGCTGTTGATATATGTAGTATCTTCGGCACGGACGTGGGGCACGCACTTATCAAGTAGGGGAATGCGTGCGCAGACAGGTTAGTCGCGCACTTCACCACGTATACCACCTCCGCGCAGAACAAGTGTGAGTTGCTTTGGATCTTGGTTCGATCAGTTTGTTCACTGTCGCTGCTGGGATAGTTTACACTGACGTGTGTCACGTGGGGCACGCACTTATCGTGGAGTGGAACGCGTGCGCAGACCGGTTAGCCGCGAACTTCACCTATACCGCCTCCGCGCAGAACAAGTGTGAGTTGCTACGGTCTATTCCAAACAGAATATTTTTGTACGTTTATTACATTTGTTCAATGTCACTTCCATTATTTTGTCTTCTTCCTCCGAGTGGTAGGAACCTCGTATTAGGTAGACAAAACCTTGTTAGGTGGACAAAACCTCGTATTGTGTAGACAAAAGAATGACCTACGAAATGTGTACACAGCTACACTTCTTAATTTTCTTCGACCTAGCGTTATCCCGGCTTGAGACGGGGTCCGCTTTCTGGCTTAATGGTCTCTAAATTTACCCGATCTTCAACATCCTCCTTAGTGTGATCGTTTGCTCTCAAGTCTGCTTTCACTATCAAGCCAGCGTATATTTTTCTGCTATAAAATATTTATTCGGAATCTATCTAATATGAAGTACTTATCTACCACTTAGAACAACGTATGTTTACCCGTTTCAGGAAGTGTGCCCGAAGAGAGAAGGAATTAAGGGCTCTTAATCTTCCTTCGTCTCCTCTAATGACTGACTTTGATTTTAAAATGGTATTTTGGTTACAGCGGCCTTCTACACGCCGTTCTTCAAAGAAGTGTGGGAGCGCAAGGGCGAGATCGAGCGCGCGTTCCGCATGGAAGCGCACAACTTGCCGGACGTAGCGGCAGCTAGGCCCGCGCCGCCCGCGCGGAACCACTCGCATCTGAACCACAGGTGACGAATAATAATAAATAACTAACACACACAATACGATGCCTTCTGTGAAACGGTTGAATAACTTCAGAATTCAGCCACCAGGTGGCACCTCCACACTGAAAGAGTACGCCGATATTTTACCAACAAAAAAAAGATTTTGTTTTAATAAATGAAAAAAAAAACGATATAGACGATATAGCGATATGGATGATGGCATGGTGCCTAGGTAAGGTGGGACTGTTGACAAAGAAGTGGGAGCGTAAGGGCGAGATCGAGCTTTCTTTTCGTATGGAAGTGCACAACTTGCCGGACGTGGCGGCGGCTAGGCCAGCACGTCGGCACCGAACCATTCGCATCTGAACCACAGGTGACGAAGAAGAAGAATAGTAACTTGATTGCCATAAAACATAGAAGATACAATACCTTCTGTGAAACCACTACGTTGAAAGAGAATACGCCGATCTTTTATCAAGACTAACATTTTACTACAAAAAATAAATTGTGTTTATTAAGCTTAAAAAAACTTTTGTGGGAGATGTTAGTAAATACTACTTTAGGACAAAGTGGGAGAGGGGGGTGGGGGGTGAGGTGACTGATGTCGTCAACTTTTTTTGGACCCCACATATGTCACAGTTTTATAGCTAATGCACAGTTAAGATAACGTTAATTTCGAGATAAAACAAATGTATTTTTTATCCTTAATTGGTAAGCCCTTGGCTTCATCTCACCGGATGGTATTGTAAGTGATGATGATGCCGCAGATGGAAGCGGGTTTACTAAGAGTCCTCAATGCAATGGGGAACTGGATATCTCACTTTATGCGGGAACATATTGTATTATATTTTTATAATATTTTATTTTTGAAATATGTTGACGAATATTTTTATTAGTATGTGGTTTTTTAAACATAATGATATTCCAGGGCGGACCACAAGCTGACGAACTCGCTAGATCTTCTCATTGGGCCTGACTCCAGAGCCGACATCGATTCCGAGTACAGTGACTCGTTGAATAACTCCAAGAATAGAGGATTTATGAAAGGTAATTATTATATTTTTATTCTTTCTTACTCACCTCCGTCCTACTACGTAAATTATGGTGATAATATTGTTAGTGATTAATATATTATCACATTGATTTAAAAATACTTAACAAGCGGAATCTGTTATGCACCGAAACATCTTCTTCAGATGATAGTTTGATGACATTTTCGTGAAAAATTTACACAATGAGACGCATGTGAGCTGTGGTAGCAGTAATAATTTTATTTTCATTGAGAAATGTTCCTCACGTATGAACCTATCCTTGAATCAGAAGAAGCTAAGCAACACATACTGTCCTCATAAGAAAGAAGGCCGCAAAGTACACGGACACTCCATATACTTTGCGGCCATCTTGAGGGCAGCATAATAATATTATGTGATATTCTTATTTTTTTATTTAAGTATAGCTTAATTTAAAAAACTCCTTTAGTTAAAAAATACTTTTCATACAAGACTGGTCACTTGACCATTGTGATCAATTTGTGTGACAAGTTCAAAAACTTTTCCGGACATTTAGGATTTTTTCAAATATTATCATGTATTGTGCGGTGGCAGGATTTAGCGTGTACCCGCCGCCCAGCACGCCCCCTGAACCAGCGCCGCCGGACCACCGTATGCACGACCTCTCGCGTAAGTGCCACCATAATATAATATTACAAATGTAAAAGTTAGGACGTTTGTATGTTTGTTACTCAATCACGCTAAAACTGCTGAACGGATTTCGATGAAATTTGGCACACGGATAGTTTATAACCTGGATTAACGCATAGGATACTATTTATAAAAAATAAGCTGTGATAAATTCGTTTGCCAGAAAATACGAGTATGTAATGGATACCGAGACAAGGTTAATAATTGACCACGCTGAATACGTTAAAAACAACCGACTTCAATCGCAACAACTCCAATTTTGTTATGTTTTTGTTGATTTTCTCAAAAACCGCTGAATCGATTTCGATAAAATTTATATGGGACCACCTGTGAAGTATACCCTTTCAAACAAAAAAAGAATTTTCGAAATCGGTTCAGGCGTCTTCGAGTAGTCGGTGAACATACATACGAATTGAGAACCTCGTCCTTTTTTGAAGTCGGTTGAAAATAGTATCTGATGCCTATAAGCTTTATGTGTAGCTCGCCCGAATTTACGAGCTTCGTTCGTATTTGTGTCATTACGAAATTATTTTTTTGCCCAGATAACAAAGATTACAAAATGTTTTTGATTGGAACATGTAATCATTGACAACTGCCCACCGGGATATCATAAAAATGAACCGTTATCGATTTTCATTTTTTCCTGTTCTTCATACCTTTGAAATAACCATTGTAGTAACATAGAAAAAACTTTGTAACGCAGCCGATCTGAACTGCTCGGAGGATTCGCTCAGCACACACGAGTCAGGTGATTGCATGACAACCGGTTTTGCTCCTTATTGTCACGAGTGGAGGGTTCAGTTTTGTTTTTTAGTTTTTACAGAACCTTATGCTGTAAAAATGTGTTGTTTTATTTTATTTTGTTCTGGAGGAATGACATTATAGTTGCATGACTGTATGTTTCAGGTGATAGTTTTTAGTTGTTAATTTAATTTATTTTAACTTGTCAGTTTTTAGTTGTTATTTAATTTATTTTAACTTGTCATTCCAAATGTTTTATACATTTTTTTTGTTAGTTTTATCGCAAATTTGGTAAGGGCTGGCAATGGGATAATTTATTTTGATATCCCTGTTTTTGTTTGCATAAAACTGTAAAATGTTAATCAAACCGCGCACAGGCGATTCTTGTTACCGTGGTAATTTCAAGTCCAAGGCGTATGTTCCAACGTGATACAATACAAAAATACGTTTAAAAAAAATATTATCTTCATCCTCTATCAGGTGAGATGTAGTCAAACTCACTCAATTTTGTAATAAAAATAATAAAAAAGATTTTAATAACTGGGTAAAATCCCAAACATTCATGCACCACACTCAAATTTTTAATAAAAAAAAAAAACGATTTTAATAACTGGGTAAAATCCTAAACATTCATGAGAATGACGAAATTGTCACGGTAGCAAAAGTCACTCGTTCGGTATATACTTATTTTTTTAACGTTGCATTGTTTAATTTTCCGTCCGTTTAAAACAGACATTAAAGCCCTCTATTCTCATTTTAAAAGGCATGACTTCACTATTCAACTGGACAATACATCCTTGTCATATGTAAATTATTAATAAAACATCATCGTCATATGTAAAATCTGTGCGCAGACGGAGGCGGTCTATGGCAGCCGCCTAGCTACGGGCACCGCGCGTTCACGACGGGTCGCACGCGGCCCCACGCGCCCCCTCGCACGCGCCACTCGCAGACGCTAAAAGTATGTACACGTACACACCATCATCAGCTAAAAGACGTCAACTGCTGAAGAAAGGCCTCTCCCAAGGATTTCCACGGCGATCGGTCTTATGCTGCCCGCATCCAGCGGCTTCCCGCGACCTTCACCAGGTTATCGGTCCACCGAGTGGGAGGCCTGCCGGTGTGTGGTCTCTACTCGAGAACTTTAGTGCCCCAATGGTCATCCGTTCTACGAGCTATGTGCTCCGCCCATTCACATTAGGGTATATTTTTCAACAGATTCACATCGGATAAAGATATTTGACGAATGGATTACGACCCTAAGTTAATTGTCGATTTGTAATGAATCCTACTAATATTAAAATTGTTAAAGTTTAAATGTTAATTATTCAATCACGCACAAATGGCTGAATGGATTTGCATAAAATTTAGCACTCATATAGTTTATAACCAAAGAAGTTTTATATCGTCGCTCCGCTCCTCTATAGAACGCTAATACGTCAGTTTCAATATGAAACCGCGTGGACCAAGTTGAGGGGAAAATCTGAGGTGCGGGAGGGGGAAGCTTCATAACTGTTCGAATTTTAGAATCTAAGAATGTCATATGTTTGAATTACGACCAATCACCGCAAGATGTCAACTGTCTAAGAATTTAAATCGCCGAATAATAATAATATCTGGGACAAATCACACACGGTCATCTGGCCCCAAACTAGGATTCCCTGTATCTTGGGAACCAGAGACTGATATACATACACATATACTTTTAAATACATACATATATAGATATAATACACCCAGACTCAGAGCAAACAATTCCGCTCATCACAGAAAAGTTTAGCAATAAAAAGCAATAGAGTATTTGAAAATGACAAAACTCAAAATGCGACTGAAAGATCTAGTGATGGAGGTAATAGAAAGGGTCACAAATATCGAAAATTCTTACGATAATTTTTAAAATGAGGATAACAAAATAAATTAAGCATATTGTTCCTTGTTAAATCTTAATACATAAACAATACTGATACAAATTCACAAATATAATACAGTAAAAATACATATTAAAACAAAAAATACATATTTTAAAAATAAAAATCAAACCGAATCATAGTTTCCAAAACATATATATAGCCAAGGTGGGCGGAAATGTAAGGAGACAATTTTCCAGCTGTCGTGTCTGCTCCATAGTCTTAATTCTCGTTTAATTTTTATTTGGGTTCCTTTGGAAACTGAAACTAATTAGAAGAAAAAATAAGTCAAATACATTTCATGTCTACTTTAGATAAAACTATGTATCTAAATATGCAGTCGGATATTTTTTGTTGCTAAACTTTTTGCTATATCTATCGAAAAGTCGAAGTGTTACATCACTACCATATGTTTTGCAACGAAGTTATTTAAATAAAAATTAGTCAATATATGGCTTACTTCTGGTATGAAACCCCGCACATTTGATTTATTGAGATGTCCAGTGCGGTTTCCGCATCAGACAACGATGCAACTTGGCATTTTTACGATAAATTTACACACATTTTGTCCGATGTTACCTCGACCATTGACAGAAATAGACTGAAAGACGAAAATTGAACAAAAATGACATTTCAATTTAACTTGGCCATCTGCCCACCTTGCGGCGAGCGGCCGATGCCCTGTATTGCTAGTCTATGGGGGGGGGGGAGCGGGGTGCATGTCTGTGTTTATAACCTAGACTAGATCGCTCCATCGATCGATCTAGAAGGCAAGAGGCTAGTGTTTTCAATAAAAATATGTTCAAGTCTGTATCTAACAACACAAGTGTTTGATAAGGGAATTTGTTGCAGCAACCCGGAAAACTGGATATGAACAACTACACTATGGTCAGTGATGCGTTACAGCACATCACTATTGGACCCCCGCATTCTACTAGAGAGCGGAAGGTTTGTATAGGGATTTTTTATAGGGTGTACCAAAATCCGGGAGTTGACTGCATGAAAATTAAATTGCGAAATATTATTGACTAAATAGCTCAATTGAAATTATTGAAAAACTTATTCACTATAATTTTAATTGCATTTTAAATTTTTAATTTATAAAAATTACCTAATAAGTATGCAAACTACTATTTTGAACAATGACGTCATCGTACAAAATTTCAAACATTTTCAGAACAAAATGCCGTTTTTGACATTTGATAAAAATTAACTTAAATGACTAGCAGTCAACTACCGGATTGGTACAGGACACGTTAACTGGAGCATCTACTTATGAGAGTTTTCAAGCCGCCTATACTGCCCTCATAAGAAAGAAGGCCGCAAAGTATACATATAGAGTTTCCGTATACTTTGCGGCTTTATTTCTTATCATGGCATCATAGTGCCTCTTACATTAATTAACCACTGCCATCTTGTGATAGCAGCCGGCACCACCGGCTTAACGTGCCATGTCACTAACAGTCAAACCCATCCATGTTATGATCGTGTCTGTAGTCAGTTGACCTGCGTGATCAATGTGACCGCGCAAGCCGCACTGAGCGACGACCGCTTCACTATAAACACAAGTTTATTTAATCATTAAACTTTCACCACAAACTTTCAAGACGTTCATTGTTAAAATATATTCCCAGATAGATAGCCACACATCACCAGATCTTTAGTTCATCTAAAAGTTGTCGTTATTCACGTGATCGCGTCGATCGTGCAAGGTTATTGACTACAAAAACGGATGACCGTGCCACTAAGAATTTTACCCATTTAAATTATGGGGATTGGTTATGAGTTTAACTGTTAGTGACATCTCAACTAGCAAAGTAGCGATAAAAGGAGGCCAATTAACATCAAATGGGTGATTTAAAGCAACGCAGTGGCTGGCATCACTAACTCTGGAATATCACCGATATATACCAAATAGTGATAAGCGTTGCTAAAATACAACCCATAAATCACCAAATGATATTAAAACTGGGGCCATTTCGCGGTGACAGAAACGTTTCTATCACTGATATATCACCACACTTTGCTAGTTGGGATGGCAAGTTAAGCCGTTGGTGCCGGTTGCTATCGCTAGCGGTCGTTAAGCCATGTCAGAGGCCTTATAGGCGGCTCCAATCCGGACTTGGCCTCCGTGTGTGGAGTATGGCCTAAAACCTTCCCGAGTTATGGGAGGAGACCCGTGCCCCTGCAGTGGGGACGTAATGGGTTGTTAACGTAACGTAACGTGTTTATATTACAGTCTCAGAGGTCAGGATGGTCGCACGGCAGCCAGCAGGGTCACCACCATCCTTCAGGAGTCAGCTCCGAGACTGAACTGGACGCGCAGTATGCCCAGGTAAATTTTATTCCTGAAGTTTTATATTCATAATTGTGTATGATTATCGCCCCAGTCGTGAGAATTAGACTACCATTGATGAAAGATAGAATTAGACACCCTAAAGTACATCCAGAAAGGTCATAAAATATCAGTGTCTTATATATCTTGAAATTCTACGGTCTGGCCATTAGATAATACGTCTATGCATTGATGCTTATATATTTTTGTAACAGATAAAAGAGACCAGCGAGTACATGGAAGCTCCTTCGATGATGCGGCTCAGGAGACATAGGCGGCACGAGAAAGCGCCAGTGCACCAACCATGTGAGTCCATCACTACCTTAAGTTCACTGATCTTTAATTTGTTTATTTTATTTATTTGATCCAAAAAATCTCACAGCACAAATATACTTATATTTAAATTGTTAAGGTTAATTCTAATGGCCAAAAACGAGATTTCAATGTTAGAATTTTAATGTACGAACCGTTGATGTCGTACAAAATATCTTGATGTAAATTGATCAGATTCAAAAATGTTCTCAATGTGCGACTGCGGGCCGAAAGACGTATTGTTTTGCTGGGAGACAGCCACCCACTAGGGTGACTGATGGTCTAGTCTAGACTGCCATGGAACCTGAATGCATGTGCTGTAAAACCGTGCTAAGTGCAAGTCTATAGGGAGGCCTATGTCTAAAGTGGAAGCCTTCTTGCTGTTATGTTGATGGTGATGAAGGAACTAGTGTTCTACACGGACGATAAATGATGACGTTTATCGTCCATGTTTTAGAAAAATGAGTTCTTTGTCATCTTTACCGTCCAAGGGTTTCGTTGATTTTATAATAGGGTTGACTACATTAGCAATGAATAATGAAATATTTTTCACTAAATAGCTCTTTTTTTAAAATAGCAGAATAACTTACTAGTTTTTATTACACGTACAATTTTCTATTAATAAAAATTTCATAATGAAAGACTATACGACATTATGACGTCATAGATCGCTGTTTCAAATATTTTAATCGCCATTCATATTTATAATTTGTGCCCAACAATCGTGCAAACGTTGAAAGCCCTTCGAACAAAACTTCTGTAGAAAAAATATACAGGTTGAATACAAAGTGTCGCAAGACCTTTTTACCAACCCGATAGAACACTGCCTTATTGGATCACTGTATCCTGGGTAGAATCTATCTATTGTGACTAAGAAGGCCCCTAACTCGGTCCCCTATCGGCAGCGTTGTCCGAGACGGATAGTTCGGGCTCGAGCGAGGCGTCGGCCGGCGCCGGCGCACGCTTGCAGCCGCGCCGCAAGCACCACGCCCCAAGGCACTACAAGAAGCGGTAACTATTGTGCATGCTTTCTTCAATCACTTAAATAAATGACCTCATTTAGGTGGATGTTGAAGATCGGCCAAAGTGGAGTAGATTAAGTCGGAAAGCGTCCTGGTTCCTGTCGGTATAAAGCTAGATAGAAGAAGAAGACCTTCCGCGAAACGATGGAATCGCCTCAATGGATTGGATAGAATAAGAATTCAACCACCAGGGGAATCATCACACTGAAAGAGCATAAGCCGATATTGTACCAGAACAAACTGTTACCAACCCATATTGCCCCACTGCAGGGGCACTGGTCTGCACTGGTCTCTTCCCATACTTTGGAAAGGTAACGCCATACTCCACATATAGGTGTCAAGTCTTTTTGGTGGAGGTGACGGGGCTAGTGGCCAACCCCAGTGCCATAAATTTCAAGCCGACTATTAGACCTCTGATATGGCTTAACGATTTATATCTAGTGACAGCAACCGGCATATGAAGCTTTATTATTTTGTGACTAAAAACCTGTTAAAACTTTGATATGTACCGACATTTGGCGACTGCAGTTACTATCTCATATCAGTCCCTGTCTAACTATGGTTCTTTCATCGATCTAAAAATGTATCGATTTGATTATGTCCTTTACGTTGCCGACTTTCGAACTTAGTTCGTTCGTCTATAAACTTTTGATATCTATGTTTTACTTTCTTATTCAGCTTTTCTATAAATTGGTTACATCTGTAAGGAACTTTATTATTAAGAGTGCCTCGAGTAGGCCATACAAAAGCTTAGTTTTTAACAAAATCTTAATTGTTACAGTTCCTTAGGTAACCTAGTAGCGGTGCAAAGCCCGAGAGTGCCTAAACTAGGAATGTTTGTGGGACCACCTGAGCTACCGACTGGATACCGAGCGAGAACGCAGGAGGACAAAGGTAATTTTTAATTTAATTATACATATATGGTAAGTATGGAGGTGGCGCACGTTGCGATGTGACATTTTGGTGACACTCTGTACATTGATGAGTGTGATGAAATTGTCACAGTTACAAAAGTTAGTTGGTTGCCGGGATTCTATACCGAGCACACGTCATTTGCCGTCATCGATGAGTTATTTTTAAAATTATTACCGTTTTAGAATAGTTATTTATGTAATACGGAAATAACTGTGATTCAGATTCTGTCATATATAAGGATTAACTCGGGAGACAGCTTCGTTTTCAGAGTTGCAGCAGCAAACCCCCACGTGGTGCGTCTTTAAGTGCCCATCACCCTTAGAGCCGTTACTTTCACTTTACATTTTCGCCATGTTTTTTATTGAAGATTCTCCCAAATACTCGCGTCTCTTTTCACTTGACATTAGCAAAATTACTCTTCATTGATGTGGAATGTCATATTTCTATTTATTATTATTTTAAATATAAATTTGGGCTACTCTGCCCACTTGGCGCTAGGTGAAGTGGAAGGAGCTACCCCAGCAGAAGCACAGTCGGCTGGAGGTCAGTGCGACGAGGAGTGACAGCGTCTGACAATCCGGGCATTGTCGAATATTATTATTTTCTATTCTATTGAAAAGAAGAAGAAGATTTTATACTGAACCCGCTTGTTTGACCTCTAGCGGCGAGCGAGTCAAGTGAAGGAAGTTCGGACGGCGAATCGACGCGGCGGGCGCGCCCGCTGCCACCGCCGCCGCCGCACATTGAGCCGGCCCACAAGGTGAGAGACCAAGGATCATCAGCCGAAAGATGTCCACTGCTGGACAAGGGCCTCCCCCAAGGATTTCCACACCGACCGAACCTGCGCTGCCTGCATCCAGCGGCTTCCCGCAACCTTCACCAGGTCACAACCAAGAGGCCAAGGATAATATGTTCAAATCACATCTAGATATGTTCATTCGAAGTAAGTAGCATTGTAGACTTCGAAGGATTTTTTTATTCTACCTAATACGAAAGTCCCTACCGCTTGGAACTCGTATACCCAACTAAAGTCTAGCTAGTTAATAAATAGTCCGTGAGCCCACTCCCAAAATGCCTACGTCATGGCATGGCACACGGTCAAAAAAGTTGTGCTGAGCGAGAATCAGAAGATTATGGCACCAAAATTTGGCCGGAAGTGTAAAAAAAACCTTAACTTCCGGTGAAAATTTTAAGGTTCTATTTACGTCATGTGACATCATTACGAGACACGCGGCATCATTGAAACCTTTATTCATAGAAAGGGTAAACATAAGTCTGCCAGTCCTGTAATGGCCGGAAGTACTTGGCAGACCGTGCCAATAATGGCCATTGGATACGTTTAACTACGTCATATGACATCTTGACGAAATTTTGTGTAAACTATATGTAATAATAGTCTCTTTAAGAATAAATAAGTCTGCCAAGCCAAATCCGGCCGGAACTCCTTCAAAACAATTTTTTTAACTATTAGGTAAAACCTGGTAAAACTGAACAAATCATGGTAAATGCGCATGATATAGCCAACCATGATTGATTAACAAAGATTATCGACTCGTCCGTCGTGGTGGGTAAATTTTTACTAATCTGTTAACATTTTCATACCACAGTATAGGGTAACTGAGGGTAACAATGTACAAGTCGACGGGCACATTTAATACAATCGCGTCGTATAGGGTGACTTTTAAATTGGTTCTTAATATGAAAGGCTATGAATGTGCTCATGATAACAAATAACTATCTTCCTTAGGGAAAGTTGTTCGTTATCATAAGCACATGCATAGCCTTTCGTATCAAGAACTTATTTAAAGTCACCCTATAAATAAGTACATTTTGTTCGCCCAAGTTTCTTTCATTATTAATGAGCCCGTATATTTCTGTAACATTCGTGTGATAGCCATATTCTGGCAAAATTAAAAATATTTTTTATTTAAGTAGATGCTGTACGCATACTTTTAAATCGTCTTTTTTTTTTCTACCTAGTACAAAGTTGGCTTGAGGTGGCAGTTGGAGCTCTTTATATTTAAATCCGTAAAATTTACGCACATTCAAAGAGAAAATACAATTTTCAAACACTTCGTCAGTAAAATCCTTCGTTTTATGTCCCTTAGATAGAACAAAAAAAAACAAAGCTTCATTGTAATAAACAGTTATTTAACTAACCACATACTACAATATTTTAAATTCGTATTCTCAATTCCAGAAATTCTATCTTGACATGAGTTTAACGGATTAGTGGTAGTGGTAGTTGACGGATTAGCAGCGGTCCGATGTCTGCGATTCCTCTTGGCGGTGAACACCTCAAACCAGGCTTTTTCGCACAACTTGCGACCATCTCCTACGCGTTTACGCCATCCGTCTCTGTCCTCAGCGAGATTTTCCCAGCCTTGGTGATCAATATCAAAAGCTAACATGTCACGCTTCACACAGACCTTGAAGCGCAATAGCGGTCTCCCAACGTTTCTTTTCGCCTGCAATCGCGCCGCGGCAATCGAGTGGGTTCCATACGGTGCACATGCCTCAGCCATCACAAGCGTCGCTGTTTCAGCAGGGCTGTAAGACTGGGTAGCTGTGCAATCTCCAGAATGCGTTCGTTTGTAACTCTGTCTTTCCATGAGATGCCTAAGATGTTCCACAGGCAGCGCATGTGAAAACTGTTGAGTCGGCGTTCTTGTTTTGCGTACGACGTCCAGGTTTTAGCACCGTAAAAGAGTATGCTGAGTACGCAAGACTGGTAAACACCCATCCTGGTCTTAACTGTAAGATGTTTGTTGTCACATACTCTAGCACTCAGCTTCCCGAACGTGGTCGCTGCTTTGCCAATACGAATGTCGATTTCCGCGTCGAGCGAGAGGTTGTTTGACACGGTTGACCTTGACCCAAGATAGCAAAACTTGTCAACAGTTTCCAAAGGTGTTGCGTTCAGCAATATAGCTTGCGGATTGTCACAGCCTTGAACAAGCACTACCGTTTTTTTTGGTGTTAATGGACATGGAGAATTAAGCACAGGCTTGGGAAAATTTGTCCATGATACACTGGAGCTCGCTGGCCGTAGTCGCAGTGAAGGCTGCATCATCAGCAAACAGAAGGCTGTCAACGAAAATATCCTCACGGTTCCTCTTAGATTTGAGTAGGGATATGTTAAAAAGTTTTCCGTCAGCCCTCATGTGTAGGCGAATACCCTGCTGGTCTTCACCGAAATCAGTTTTCAGAAGCAGCGAAAAGAAAATGCCAAACAGGGTAGGAGCTAACACGCAGCCTTGATGAACACCTCTGCGCATTTCGAACGGCTCAGATGATTTCACCGCCAAAGACAACAACGCCTTTCATTTCCTCGTGAAACGATTTCACAAGGCTCAAGAGTTTCGGTGGACACCCAATGCGTTCAAGTGCAGTATACAAGCCCTCACGGCGTCGAAGGCCTTGTTGAGATCCATGAACGCCATGAACAGCGGGGTTTTCTGCTCTCTACACTTCTCCTGGAGCTGACGAAGCGTGAAAATCATGTCTACTGTGGAGCGCTGGGGGCGTAAACCGCACTGAACCTCAGGATAAACACGTCCAGCAAGCTTTTGGAGCCGTCCTAAGATAGTACGTCCAAATAATTTTCCGACTATACTTAGACGAGAAATTACACGGTAACAATTACAATCGCCGCGGTCACCTTTCCCTTTGTATAGTGTGCGTGACAATGTTAGCGTCACGCATATCCTAAGGCAAGTGCCCCGCTTCCCAGCACTTACACAGCAGATTGTGCACGATTGGCAATACGCAGTTGAGTTTTAATATTTCGGCTTGAGTGCCGTCACTGCCATGGCTCTTGCCGCGTTTGAGCTGCTCAACAGCCTGGTATAGTTCCTCAACAGTAGGTAAGTCATCTAGCTCGATCCAGATAGCCAGTTTGGGCACAGCCCCGGAGGCTGTCTACTGTATTGGAGTAGAGATTGGTATAATGCTTTACCCAGCGTTCCATTTTGCGACGGTTGTCAATGTTAACTGTACCATCCGCTTCCTTTAGAGGGGCTGTTTTTTTGGGAACAGGCCCTAAGGCCAGCAACTTTACCTTTTATGTCGAGCAGAGGTTCTAGATACACAAGGTTTTTGACAAACCAGTCCTGAGTTCTGTTCTCTTGGTATTCGAAAGCCATACCTGCCGTGTCTGTTAGGAGTTTTCTGACTTTGTTCCACTTCTCTGTAACTGATACGCTCGCGTCTCAGGTGGCTGTTTCACTGCTTGCCATTTCCTCAAACTTATGGACCCGTGGGTCATTCCCAGCATGATTAAAAGTTAACTTTCTTCTTGCCGGGTGGTTTGGACGAATGTATCTTCTTGTGAGTGAAGCTGACGCTCGTCACCACCAAAGAGTGATCGGTGTCGCAATCGGCACTGTGAAAGGATCGCGTATGCAAAATCTCGCGGAGGTCCTTCTTCCTGGTAAGGACTAGATCCAGTTGATGCCAGTATCCTGAACGGGGGTGCTTCCAGGAAACTTTTTTTCCAGGAATTTCTAGAATTGAAAATACGAATATAAAATATTGTAGTGTGTGGTTAGTTAAATAACTGTATTTAAGGGACATAAAACGAAGGATTTTACTGACGAAGTGTTTGAAAAGTGTATTTTCTCTTTGAATGTGCGTAAATTTAACGGATTTAAATATAAAGAGCTCCAACTGCCACCTCAAGCTAAGACAAGCCAAGACAGAATATGGCTATCACATCGAATGTTACAGAAATATACGGGCTCATTAATAATAAAAGAAACTTCGGCGAACAAAATGTACTTATTTATAGGGTGACTTTAAATATGTTCTTGATACGAAAGGCTATGCATGTGCTTATGATACTATTCCTACAACTTTCCCTAAGAAACCCATAGTCAAATCGCAAAAAAATTGGACTCTTCATACTAACTTGGCCGGTCAGTTCATCGATTTGTATGGAGAGTCAAATATTTTTTTTTGCGATTAGACTATGAGTTTCTTAGAGAAAGTTATTTGTTATCATGAGCACATTCATAGCCTTTCTTATTAAGAACCAATTTAAAAGTTACCCTATACGACTCGATTGTATTAAATGTGCCCGTCGACTTGTACATTGTTACCCTCAGTTACCCTATACTGTGGTATGAAAATGTTAACAGATTAGTAAAAATTGACCCACCACGACGGACGAGTCGATAATCCTTGTTAATCAATCATGGTTGGCTATATCATGCGCATTTACCATGATTTGTTCAATTTTACCAGGTTTTACCTAATAGTTAATAGTTAAAAAAACTGTTTTGAAGGAGTTCCGGCCGGATTTGGCTTGGCAGACTTATTTATTCTTAAAGATACTATTATTACATATAGTTTACACAAATTTTCGTCTAGATGTCATATGACGTAGGTAAACGTATCCAATGGCCATTTTTGGCACGGTCTGCCAAGTACTTCCGGCCATTACAGGACTGGCAAACTTATGTTTACCCTTTCTATGAATAAAGGTTTCAATGATGCCGCGTGTCTCGTAATGATGTCACATGACGTAAATAGACCCTTAAAATTTCACCGGAAGTGAAGGTTTTTTTCCAACTTCCGGCCAAATTTTGGTGCGATAATCTTCTGATTCTCGCTCAGCACAACTTTTCTGACCGTGTGCCATGCATTTTATCGTGATGTCATATGACGTAGGCATTTTGGGAGTGGGCTCACGGACTAAAACTTATTAAATGCTCGAAAATTGGTACTTACCTTTAAAAATCTTGGTAGCCCGACCCCAAAAACATTGAGCTTTTATGCCAAAAAATCAACATCTTTTTTGGTTATTTTCTTCGTTATAAACTAATGCTTTAATTTGATGTATCATAGAGGTTGAAGCTTTCTTTGGCTCATAAATTTTATCTCTTTAATCAATTATCTGATACATTTCTCTCAAAAAAAGCAAGCCCGTTTCTTCATGTAGTGCTAGCAGCTACCATTAGTCTGCCATTTAATTTTTTTAATCAATCTTCTGAAACATTTCTCTCAAAAAAGGCAAGCACTTTTTAGCTTAGTTTCTTCGTGTATAGCTTAATCAGCTACTATTAATATGCGTCGTAACGTTTTACGCAGATTCTGGGCGGCGAGTACCCGTCGTCTGCGCAGGACAACTCGTCGTCGAGCGCGGCCGACGGTCGCCGCCGGCATCCCTTCTCTAAACACGACCGTCGGCATAAGGTACATATTGTAAACTTAGATATACCGCCTGGCTACCTACCACCGTCTTGTCTAAGTCTTGCCGCCAAACATCAAAATTAATGGTATTGATGTGTTCCGGCATGGAGATAAGATAGCCAGCTCCCCATTGCGTTGGGAAATCTTGGTTGGCCTGCTTCCATCTTCGGCATCATCATCACTTACCATCAGGTGAGATAATGACAATGGCCTACCAATTATGGATGAAAAAAAATACAGTAACAAATCAAACAAGAATGTTGTTAACAACCCATTACGTCCCCATTGCAGGGGCACGGGTCTCTTCCCATAACTCGGGAAGGTTTAGGCCATACTCCACACACGGGGGCCAAGTCCGGATTGGTGGAGGTTGTGGGGCTAGTCAGAAGTTTTCAGGCCGCCTATAAGGCCTCTGACATGGCTTAACGACTGCTAGCGGTAGCAGCCGGCACCAACGGCTTAACGTGCCTTGCGAAGCACGGAAACGGTCGAGATAAATGCCACTAACAGTCAAACCCATCCAGGTTATGACCGTGTCTGTAGTCAGTTAACCTGCGTGATCGATGCGACCACGAAGCTTCACTGCACTGAGACAAGAATATCTGGCTCTAAATTAGGATTTCCTGTACTTTGGTAACCAGAGACTGGTCGTCTTCTACCTAGCGTTATCTCGACTGAAGCCAGGGACTGCTTTTTGATTTAATCTTCTCCACCTTGACCGCATATGGAGAAAGCAAACGCGGAGCTGACCCTAAATTATATGAGATAAACGCCAGAACAATGATGAAATGATAATGGTCCTTCCGTTACATAAAAAAAAAATGCTAGTTACACAAATGTTTGCCCTGGATGGAGATAGAATCCTTAATCCAGGCCTAGAAGACAAAAACGCTACGCTCCGCTACATTGCAATAAATGGAATGAAATCTTAATACATAATAAGATTTTCAAAAATTACGTCAAAGACTCGCAAAGGAGCTGGAGTGCTAAAACTTAAACCTGAATGTTAAAAACACCAAACCCCTACGCAATAATTTAATATCAACTCTTGTTTCAGGAATTCTCTAAGAGCAAAGATTCGAAAAAGAACTCTACGGCGCAACTAGCGAATCAAAATTCACCTCAGAATTGGGGTCCACAGGTATGACAAAATAACTAAGGCATTAAGGCTTATGAAAAGGTTTCTGTTTTTTATTTCTGTCTTGCCGTATATTCTGTACTAGCTTCTGCCCTTAACATCGTCTGTGTGGACTTGCAAATTGTTATTTACTGGGACAAAAGTATTATAATATGTGTTAATCCATCCAAATCGGTTCAGCCATTTTTGCCTGATTGTGTAAAAAACAAACATCCAAAGATACATATGAACATCCAAATAATGACATTGAATTTTAGTAGGAACGAATGTTGCAACCTAATTTCTCATAGCGTTCATAATTAAGTTTAAAGGAACTTCTTTAGAGTATTCCTTCCTGGACTGTGGAACAACCTCTGCAGCCTATAATAATACCCAGGATAAATCAATCACACACGGTCATCTGACCCCAAAATAGGATTCCCTTTATAATAGGAACCAGACACTGACACACAACTACTATAAAAAGAGAATGCCGTCAAAATAGTTTTTTAAATGCATTAAAAACAAAATACACTTTCTAAATGAAGCCTAATCTCTCAGGGTTCCCACGGGGTGCCGCTGTTCGTGGAAAAGTGCGTGGAGTTCATCGAGCGAGAGGGGCTGGCTTCCGAGGGGCTCTACAGGGTGCCCGGAAACCGAGCGCACGTCGACATGCTCTTCACAAAGTTCTACGAAGGTATGTTTGCACAATACAATACAGTAAAGGTTTATTGTAGCTCGTAACACATAGCTCGTAGAACAGATGGCCGTTGGGGCAGTAAAGTTCTCGAGTGGCGACCGCGCACCGAAAGACGCAGTCTAGGCAGGCCTCCGCCTCGGTGGTACGACAACCTGGTGAAGGTTGCGGGAGCCGCTGGATGCGAGCAGCACAGGAGCGGTCGGTGTGGAAATCGTTGGAGGAGGCGTTTGTCCAGCAGTGGACGTCTGTCGGCTGATGATGATGAAATGTTTATTAAAAAAACATGTATTTCTAGCTGGCATTGAGATTATGACAGGGGTAGGTAGTTAGTAAGGAGAGAACTGTTGATTTCGGTTGCTACCACTAGATGGCAGTCGTTAAGCCTTACATGTCAGAGGCCTTACAGGCGGCTTGAAAACTTCTAACACTGGTGTTGGCCACTAGCTCCACAACCTCCGCCAATCCGGACTTGGCCCTCGTGTGTGGAGTATGGCCTAACCTTCCCGAGGTATAGGAAGAGATCCGTGCCCCAGTTTTATACGACTACGTCCAGTATGTAAGACCCCGACTATATGGCTTTTCATGAATGAGAGCGGTAGGTGGCTTTAGAGTCCAGTGGAGACCGCGTTTGGGCAAACGAAGCGTGGGACGCCCCCCGCCTAGGTTGAGCGATGATTTGCGCAGGGATGCTGGTAACAGGATGCGCATAGCCGAAGATAGGTATCAGTGGCGTGGCGTGCGTGCTGTTTATGTCCAACGGTGGACTAATACAGGCTGATGATGAAATAGCTGTAATGAGAGAGGCAGGATCCTGGTAATCAGCTCTTCTATAGGTTATTTTTATTTCGCAGATCCCAACTTAGACCTGGAAGCACTAGACATCCCAGTTAACGCGGTGGCCACAGCGCTAAAGGACTTCTTTTCCAAGAAAATGCCTCCACTACTAGATGAGGCCAGTATGGCGCAACTGGAAGATATTGCTGGTAAGTAATCACACTTGGAAATTCCAATCCGGTAGTTGACTGCTAGTCATTTGAGTTACTCTTTATTAAATGTCAGTAACTAAATTTTGTTCTAAAAAATGATTAAAATTTTGAACGATGACGTCATAGTTCAAAGTAGTAGTTTTCGCACTTATTACGATTTTTTTATAAATTAAAAATTGAATATGTAATAAAAATCCATATATTTTTCCGCAGTTTCAATCCAAAATCTATTTTGTGAACAATATTTCATAATTTCTTTTTGATGCAGGCAAAAAAAAAAAAAACTCGCGGATTAAAATCAAACTGAAAGCTTAACAGAAGGTTTTTTTATTAACATGTGAGTTTCTAAGGACATTTTCGCTCCCCGCGCCTAGTGCCCCGGCTAGCGTTGGTGACTTTGAGCAGGAACAAAAGGTTTAATATGCGCTATCTGTAGGGGGTGATCTGTGTAGTAAACACGCACGAAACTTCACGAAATCAATTAAAGCCGGATTGGTCTTGAATCATTAGTTTTCACAGGTGTTTCTTACCTAGAATCCTCAAGCTGTGGAATAAGCTTCCACTCGAGGTTTTTCCTGCGGTGTACAGTATGGGACGTTTCGATAAAGGTTTGAAAACATTTTTGAAAGTTCGGCAAAGCATCCGGTGTTGCAAATGCTCATAGCCGGCGGTAACCACTTTCCATCAGGGTGGGCCATCAGACTTTTGCTATCCTGTACTACTAAAAAAACTGGTTGGTTGCCAGGTTGTACCGAGAACACGTCTGTTGAGTTAATTTTACGATTATTACCGTTTTCGAATAGTTTCAACGTTATTTTTGTGATGGACAAATAGCTGTGATCCAGACTCTGAGATAGGCGATAATGAGAAGAGGATTACAGCTCTGTTTTCCGAGTTCCAGCAGCAAACCAGCACGTGGAGCGTCTTTAAGTGCCCTTCACCCTTAAAGCCGTGACATACACTTGACATTGGCGTTTTGCCATTATTATTGATGAATCTCCATCAATCAGCAAAATCACTTTATTGTTGTGGAATGGTAAAGAAAAAATAAGAAAAAAAACTTTAAACCGCTTACCCTCTCTTGTGGTGGCAGCAATGCGCGGCTGCATCGCCGGCGGCGTGGAGCTGAAGGACCGCAGTTGGCGGCTACTGGCGCTGCGGTCGCTGCTCAACACGGCGCTCACGCCCGTCGCCAGAGCCACGCTGGACTATGTTCTGCACCACTTCGCCAGGTGAGTGCGCTGTTACCCTCTCCCGTGTGACGCAGCAAACGTGTGACACCTCTTCCAGCCAGGTGAATACCGTTTTGGCGGAGTAAATTCATGATAGGGCTTTGGTCTCTGATGGTTCTTATAGTACAAGGAATATTAGTTTGAGGCCCGATGAACTTGTGTGATTTGTCCCGTTTATTATTATTACTTTATTACATTTTTTAGCCATTATTCCGGGAGCCCGCGAGTTTTCCGGGATAAAAAGTATCCTAGTAAGTTTCGGCGTCAAAGTGGAACCAACAAACAAATATCCATACTTTCGCATTTATAATATTAAGTAAGATACGATTTTAGTATGAAGGCTGGCCTACATACTTCTGCCATTTTGTTTTTCAAAATACAAAAATTTTCCACCCATAAAACTTGAATGAGTCGATCGCTTACAGCAATACAAATAAAAATTGTATTAGACAGAAACTTTATAAAGTGTCACGTTTTCGAGAGATAACCTATCAAAGTTGGAACTGGTTCCACCATCAGAAAATTTTGTAAACACTTATCAGTTTCTTGTCTATTGCTTAACTTATACTATATATAAAATAAGTTTAGCTTTTATCTAAAAATATTGTAAAAAGTTATCAGCCTGTCTATTGCTTATCTTACACTAATAAAACAACATTTTTTAACAGAGTGGCCGACAACTCAAAACTGAACTCGATGGACAGCAAAAACCTGGCCATTTGCTGGTGGCCGACGCTCCTACCGGTGCAGTTCTCCGACATGGGCCGCTTCGAGATGTGCCGCCCGTACCTCGAAGATGTGGTGCAGACGATGATCGACCAGCACCCGTTTCTTTTCCGCGGGCAAGAGGCGCAAGTCATGGTCTGAGCCAAGGTCGGTGACTGCTTCTTCTATTGCGATTATTGTTCATACTGCCCGCATCAGAAAGATTGCGGCTAAGTAAAAGGAAACTTAATATAATGAGTCGCCTGCTTTCTTATCAGGGCAGCATAATAAAATAAAATAAAAATAAATAAATAAAATAGCTTTTTATTACTGAAAAATACATAAAGGTACATGCATCTCAAATTAACATAGTTCCTAACATAAATTCAGTCCGCCCTTTTGGCGAAGGCCTCCTCCAGCCTCTTCCATTCTTCTCTCCCTCTTGCCGTCCTAGTCCATGTAATTCCTAACATTTTTTTAAGTCATCCTCCCATCTTATTTTTTCACAGTAACTAGATATTAAAGAATCTGGATGGTTTTTAAACATTCTTGAAGTTTTTTTAATTGTGTTGGCAAGAGGCTGACGGACAATTGTATGGAAAGTAGCTACCGCCGCCTCTGAGCATCTGTAACCCCGGAAAGGTTATCAGTGTTTTTCCGATCCTTAAGGGCTATGTTGGAATGCCTCTTATGCCGGTAATTACGCTGGCTATCTCGCGCCACCCGACGGAACAGCGCGCTGCTGGCGGCAGGTATAGAGCGAGCAGTGGTATCCACCCAGTCCGACCTTGCATTATAAGGTCCTTCCACTGGTAAGTTTGGATATTTTTGGGAGGATTTTAAATGTTTTTGATAATTACCCAACATTCTTTAACGGTTTTGGAACATTATGGAGAGTTTAACTACATTCTATAGAGGAGCATTTTGGAAGTTTTGGTCATACTTACTTCTGTTATTGAATCAGTGTCCGGCTGGCATTTGACGTGTACGTTATTGTAGAATCTAGACATCATGTGATTCTAAACACTTCTAAGTTCTACAGATTCCAAATGCCAGTTTTATAAACTTGTCATCATCATTATCAGCTGAAAGACATCCACTGCTGGATAAATGCTTCCCCCAAGGATAAAGGCTTCCCCCAAGGATTTCCACGTCGACCGGTCCTGTGTCATAAACTTAGTCACTGTTAGCTAAATACGCTAGCAATCCGGGAGTTGACTGCATTAAAAATAAATAACGAAATATTATTGACTAAATAGCTCTTTAATCGAAATTGTTGAAAACCTTAATCACTTTATTTTTCATTACTTTTTTAGTTTTTTATTTATAAGAATTTCCTGTATGCAAACTACTGTTTTGAATAATGACGTCATCGTACAAAATTTCAATCATCTTTAGAACAAAATGCCGTTTTTGACATTTGATAAAAAGTAACTCAAATGACTAGCAGTCAACTACTGGATTAAACCTTAAAAAACAAAAACGGAAAATAAATTGTCCCTAGAATAAAAATGCTGTTACTATACGGGTTATAAGACTTCTTTGCTTACCATTGTCCTCAGGACCCTGCAATGCAAATTGCATTCGTGATGGACGACGTGTGACGCCGTAACGTCACCGGGCACAAGATGGCGGCGCGTGACGTCATCACGGCCCCAGTGAGTTGACCTTGTTAGACGTAGCATGTAAGTGCGGTCTTACTAAATGTATTAGCGTCAGAAGAAAAGGTGTGTGTGAAAACTATGAATCGAGAAATTTTGACTTTTGCGGACCTTTCCTCCTGATGATATTGCAATATTTATTAATATAATTATTATGTAGACACGCGTCGGTTTAAGCGTAATCGAAATACTGTTAAGACATGCCAAAAGCAATGACTTTCGAAGAAGTGTCTTCACGTTTTAGTCGCATTATATCTGGCAAGCTATTGTTGTTCTAATGTAGGTTTTTATTAATATTAATATGATAAAGATAATTTAATAATGAATGAATAATCGAAAATGTCAGTCAGTACTGCGTTATGTAACAAAAAGGCGTTTTATTTTGTCAAAAAAGCGTTGTCATATCATATGCTTTAGCGCACGCAAAACACGAAACAACACACGAATGCTTAATTTTGCTAACGTTTGCCTATTTTCAATTGGATATTTTAAATTTAATATAAGCAAGACTTGTTTACAATAAAACAACAGTATTCTAAAACTAGATGTTGTTCAATTATATCGCGTTTTATATTAGGTTCTAAGGTCGGAAATAAATGCACAAAAAGTATTTAGCTGACTTATATGAAAAAATAGTATTACTGATAAATCTTATTTGCTGATTTAAGGACCATACAAAAGAGACAGTTTCCTTAAACTGAGTGGCGCATAAATCGCGAATGGGTTGCCGTACTGATTATGGTACTTTGTATTTTTTTTATATATACTAGAAAATATCGCTCATGGCGTAATTTACAATATAGGTTTTTGATTTCGACGTGTACTGCCATTAAAAGGAGTGGATTAAAAGTATTGTTCCTACCGTAGTTGTGGCTCTATTGGGGGTAGAACTTATGTGTCGGCTTGAATAAAAAATCGATATAATTTGTGAAAAAAAAAAGTAAATGTGAGGCAAAATACCCCATCATGACTTTTGCGCCATCTTGGTATCTTTTGCACCGTTCGTTTTTAAATCAACGGATAAAGTTTAAAGCTAATTATAAAGTTATATTACATATTAAATTAATTGTAACGAATCAAGTTATGGCAACACCACGTAATATGCACATTCCGTTCAGTCGAATATAATTACTATTGTAATAAATTGTTATAATTTGTATATTAAGAAGAATATTAATGTAGCATTAACAATTATTTTCATATTTCATTAGGAGCTGTTAAAATGTTTGCGCGAGTTTTAAATTTTTTGATATCTTACAAAACAGTGAGAGTTACCTCTTTAATACCTGAAGATTATGATGGTTTCTACTCGTGAATTGCAATAATGTTCCCCAAAGGAAACCGACTTATCATCACAAACGCTCGAAAAAAAACCATTTTCAATTAAAATCGCCCTCACTCAAACCAACCTTAATCGAACCTCACTTTTGTATAAGTATGTATTTATTACAATAAAGTATATTGAATTGAATTGAATTGAATTGAATTGAATTGAATCGCGCTGCCTTATATAGGAACAGTTTAAACCAAATTGTCTTGGAAAAATAATAATAACTAGGCTCTATACTCAACTTTTTCTTGTTTTATACAGTCAAACTATACAAGATGTTAACAAATTAGCTAGTACTATTTAAATTGGGGCTTCTACTAGTGAAACTGAACAACTTTCCCTTAGGAACCCGTAGTCAATTCGCGAATTTTTTTTTCTACTTTTCTAACAAGTCAGTCACCTGATCAAATTCGCATTCATCACCATCATCATTGAAAGAGGAAGTCAAAATTGTTTCTTGTGAATTGACTGGGTTCCTTTGGGAAAGTTGTTCAGTTTCGTGAGTAGAAGCCCCAGTTTAAATAGTACCAACTAATTTATTAACATCTTATAGAGTCTATAGTTTGCCTGTCTAACAATAAAAAGCTAAGTAAGTACTTACTTAATTCACTGCGGCGTTTTATTGCAAACTTTTTAAGAGCAATTCAAAATATTTAAGGTTTTTTGGGGAATATTGTTCAGTTACTTGAATAGATGTCATATGGTCATATTTAATTAATTTTCTGGTACCAACCTATATCTACTATCTAATCTTTTTGATTTGATATTGAAATTGTATTCATATGACAGTGATTTTATATCATTTGGAATATTGTTGACAAGGATTCGCTAACGTACACGCATAACTTTTAACAATAATGTCAATGTTTAGGTATCACGCTAGTTAGTCTAATGTAAAACCATGTTTATCAACAGAAATTTAAAAGTAAGCTTAATCTATCATTCCATCTCCTTTGATATTATCTTTAAACGGTATATATTTTTTAATATTCATGAAACTAAACAACAATTTCCGAAATCGTAAATATCAATGTAATTTGACTTTACATACAAATCGATCAGCTGATTTCCCAGTTTTGTGTTCAATATTTTTGCGATATTAGCAGAATTGTAAAACAAAAGTTGTTCAGTTCAATGAATAGTAATAAGTATTGCTATATCTTTTTTTTACAACCTGTATATAAAGCGTTCGCGCACACTGCTTATCTTAACCGGTAAGAGCTGCCGGTAATCTGCATGTCTCTTTCATTCCTATGCAATCTGACAGAGATGGAGTTTTCACCCAACAGCCCCAAGGAAGATAATATTTCGAATCGAAGCACAAAAATAAATTTCGACTTTGCGAAGTTTGCAATTCGATTGATCAGTTAATTCGCATTTAGTGCAAGAATTTTCTGTTCCTCTTATTCCTCTTTTATTGTTCCTCGTCCTCTTTTCAACCTACACAGGTTATTCGGGGAAAGTTGTTTTAATTGATCTGCCATATTAGGCGCTTTTCAGCTGATAAAAAGTCATCTAGCAGTTGGGCTTTTTGATGTTTATAATCAAAATGCTTTCTCTGTCAGTTTAAGCTTTTCTCTTTGCACGGCATTCTTATCGCTTAATACAAAACAGATGTGCGCTACCCTTTAAATTGGATTTTTTTAAAGCGTCGCCTTCAGAAGGCAGCTTTTAAAAAAATACTTTGAGACTGAACTTCGAAACACATTCTATTCCATTATTTGTATGAAATCGCTTAAGTGTAGGGACACGGACGCTTTGATTTGTAAATAAGTGTATTTTAACGTGGTTGGTTCATATTTGTCCAGTTAAATGTGAAATTTCATTCGGTTCTTATATAAGGAATATAATCTTTTTACTTTGGAACTAGTGTAAGACGCTTCTTTTCTTTCATGTTGAATTGCCAATGAAAGAGACAATCAAGTATGTTTCACATGGGTGTGACACGGTTTTCTTGTTTACGTATGTTCCAGTGTCGAACATCCTGAATATATGGGGGTTTGTCCAATATAAATGTCGGGCATCCTGAATTTAGGTGCGTTTGACAAATACTAATGGTAAGCATTCTGATTTTAGGATCTTAGGATAGATCTGCCCACTACGAAATTGGGTATTTTAGGGTTGAGGCATTAATTACCAGCGTTGAATGAGATATTACCGGTTTCGTTTCGTATTATTTATTTATTTATTAAATAATTCAGTCTGGTTTCAGTAAAACGATGTTTGCGTTGAGAGCAGGAGTGGTGTAATCCCATTTTCGCTTAAATGGATATATTTTACTTTGAAACCATTTATTTAATTAATCATTAATTTTTAAGAACTATTTGTTTATCCATGTTAGTCACTATTTCAAGATGCATTATAATAGGGCAGTTTCATTATGATTTAGGTAGATATCATCTAAAGTGCTAAAAAGTGGTCCAGAGGAAGATTTTCAAAAAATGTTGCTTACACCACTCTTGCTCTCAGCGCCTCATACTTGCTCTTGACTCACACTAGTTCCAAGTTTTTAATTGCAAGGCCTAATTTGTAATTAAGTAGTTATATTATGAGTGTTTTTAAATGGACTGATGTAGAGCGTTTAGTTTTCGTAAATTTTTATTTTTATTTTACGGATTTTGTTATAGTTTTTTTAAATTCCAAAACATTGAAGTTCCCGTTTTGAATATTTTTATTTATACTATCTTTTTTTTGTGTCAGCTTTTTTGCTTTTTGTTAAGTATTTAATCATGATTAGTCGAGGCTTTTGTGTTTGTCGTTTATTTATTGTAAAAGTTAAAGACAAAAATACATCATATTCACATTTAATTTTTTTATTCATGTGACGATCACGTTCTCTTATTTAAAACTGCGAGTGAGAAATTTATTATTTGCAATAATAAGTAATAAATAATACTCAATACGTTTATAAATGCACTGATTTGTATGTGCATTGTAATTGATATCAAAAATGCGATTTCAATGGATTTGTGTTGTAATTAAAAAAGTAAAAATATTAAAAATAAAAATTGATGTAACTACGTCGTAAGTATAATCTTTAATATAATTACTAGATGTTCCCATTAAGCCTAGTTAAGATGTATTTTTATCGTAAGTTTTTATCGATATGATAACGTCATTATATCATTCTGTCTC
This sequence comes from Coleophora deauratella, assembly GCA_958295455.1. Taxonomy (NCBI): domain Eukaryota; kingdom Metazoa; phylum Arthropoda; class Insecta; order Lepidoptera; family Coleophoridae; genus Coleophora; species Coleophora deauratella. The sequence goes on from OY282413.1 coordinate 4,548,980, forward strand.
TTTTTCACACACGCATGTGTAACGTGTGTGAGCGAGATGCAATATCAAGTCCATTAGGGGAACGGTGTGATGGAATTTTTATAAGTATTTTAATATTGAATCGAAAAAGACAGTTATAGCATCCACGATTAATTTACTTAATTCCATTAAATTAGCTTTTTCGAGATCTCAAACCAAAAGTATTCAGTTTCGGACTTCCCCTAATATTTTAATGTTAAATGCAATTTTATATAAATATTCGATGTAAATATTGTACATTTATTCCATTTTATTTTCGCTTAATTTATTTATTGAGATATATTTTTTTTATTATGAAAGAGTTTTAGAGCCATATTCTTTGTTACTCAATGCAATTTTATTTTTAGCGTTTGTTTTCTATTAAGTATAACTTTTTTAATTTCTTACAGCACGTGTTTGACTTTTTAAGCGATTGTGCCATTTGTTTTTGTAACGTCGTGGTGATTTCGATGATTCCTAAAAGAAAACTTCCCAGTTTTTGTACGACATTTTTTCCTGTAGTTTTTTGATTCTAAGTAGAAATCGGTGTTCGCTTGGTCGACTGGTACGCCGTTACCTGATGAAATTTGTTCTTATATTGCATAATAAAAAGTGTGAATATTGTTTGTTATCCACCATACGATGCTGAGACGCAGCGAATCACTATTAGCTATAGAGCAGACGATATAGAAATCGGAGCTAACCAACATGTGTTGCGAACCAAGCGACGACGTTTAGTTCAGTTTTCTAATTTGTTGTTGTTTTGTCTCAGCATATGTCCAGACTAGGCTGAATTCCACTTGTCCACACGCTCCGTCCCTCTCTGTTATCCAGAAATGGCACTTCGCTTATGCGAGAAATAAGCTTCGATGTGTCAGGACTGTAGCGCAGGAAAACCGTGGCTGCGTGCGGAAAAGTGGAGCTTATCCATTAAATCATTATTTGTTGCCTACACCAAAGAGTTTATAACTCACCTGTCAATAAAAAGATGAGCGCGAGATACAACTATGAAATCTGTGTGCCTGGTTTTTTAATTAAAAATGGCAGCTATTCCTTTAGCTAGCTTTTTTTTAACATGGTGGTGGTGGAAGGAGTGTAAAGCTGCTTTTCTACCGGCGAGCCGAGGAGGGAAGAGAATTTTAAATTGTATGGGAAAAAATAAATTCTCTTCTCGCACATCTTCGGTGGAAATAGTCTTCTTCTTAGAGATTTCAATTCTCTTCACTCCACTCCTCGCCTCGCCTCGCCGGTGGAAAAGCAGCTTAAGCATCTTACCTTATATGAATTCTTTCTCTCTGTATAGAAACTTTTTGACAAAACTACATCGACGAATTATCAGAGACCATTGACCGTTCATTGTTGTGCATCGAATGATTAGTATAAAATTGTTTTATACGGCATCTAACAAAATAGGCGTAAAACTCGTGAACTGGGCCAAAATAGCTGGGGCAAAAGTCCTCATCCCGAAACATAGTCAAACTACGTAACGTATTAACAGAAAATGCAAAAACAATTGGGACTCCATACAAAATAGGCCAACCGGTGGTAGATTTGTATGAAGTCCAATGTTTTTTTTTGGTATTTCGACAGTTGTAGTGTAAAAGTTTAGTGTTCCCAGTCTCGGGGTCCTACGCTCATTTTGTTATGTTCTGTATGAGTAAGTGGGCCATGGGTTTGTGTAAGCGATAAGGGAAAATCTTGAGGTGCATTGACATGACAGTTCCGTGATATGATAGTAGAAAACGATGTTTTAGTATTTCTTTGTGTAAGAGACTTTGAAATTTCTAGTCTGTGTGGTGGAGGCATTTATTTGTCAAGCCAGATACTAAACTACTCTTATCAACAAGTTTAATAATGTAGTAAAAATTTTCTTTTATTATAATTAAATGTCTGATTTACAGATAATTATTTAATTAACCAAGTATTACGGGCCCTCCACGACAAAATGCCCAGGCATTTTATGATTTGCCCGAGTCTATGAACTGGCGATGACAAATATTTGATTTAATTCGAATATGTATGTGATTTCTTAAAAGAGTTTTGGTTTTTCTAATATTTCAAAATGTAATTAAATTAGAAATAGTGTTCGATGTTGTGATATTTATAACTATTGGAAGGATTTGACATGTGTAGTTAGTTGTTGTAATTGGAAGGATAGGTCGGCCGTTTAACTGAGTTTAACCACAGAATAGACACAGAAGGTCCGCTCAATACAAACCACTAAAATCGTAAGCATATATATACTTATAAAATATACGGTCGTTCGAGGCAAGGTCACGATCGCACAGTAAGTGATCTTGCCTGCAACGACCGTATACGTCTATAAGCATGTATATACTTAGGATTTTTGTGAGCGTATTGAGCGGACCTTCTGTATCAATGTGTTTTGTGGTTTAACCGTTTAACCCACGGATAGTGTTATTGCTGATGTGGTAATGCGCAGTACAACATGTTTGTTTGGTGTTCCGCGCACTCTTGTTGTATCGCGCATGCTCCTAGGTTGATTTCTCAGTTAAACGGTTGCCCTATAGATAATATACTTTGAAAAGTTTTAAAGTTAGTATGTAAGAGAAAAATAAGCGGCAAAAGCGGGGAAAGGTTGGATTAAATAGATGAAATTGGCAAAGCAAGGTAACGGCGGTACAGTCGACGGATAAAATAGCTATGCGCGTCTCAATAACTGTAAAACACGGTTCAAAGGAATGTGTCATATTTTATAATAAATAACCATCTATGTAATATTGATGATGTTTTATTTGGTTGATTTCAAAATTGTTAGAAGTAGAAAATACATAAGAGATGCAGACGTGGATGCTTTCATATAAAATGTATACATGGTATATACCTGTACTCTACTCATGAAACCTCTGATGAAACTGTACAACATTGTTCAACAACTTTGAGGACATAAAAAAAGACTTTTCATACAAACTTGTCTTAGGGGTCGTCCATTAATCACGGGATGTTTTTAGGAACTTTTTAGACCCCCCCCCCTCTCCCTCCTTGTGAGTGGTGAGGTTTAGACTACCCCCCACCCCCTACCCAAAATCCCGTATTTTTTGGTACAAAATATTATCTTAATTTAAATAAAAAATAAGCACCGTGATAAAAATTTCCGGACAGACATTAAGGTTGCAGGGGTGGAAACAAGTCAGTAAAGTCAGTAAAAGTCAGTTTTTTTTAAGGTGGTCAGTAAAAGTCAGTTTTTTCAAAATTTGGTCAGTAAAGTCAGTAATTTTATGATCTTGGCCTTCTTCAAATGATGTGTCTCATTTTTACTTTATTGATTTGGTGTTTGTTAATTAATTTGATGATACTATTCAATAAAGTCTCTGTAGTATTTTTTACTACATCCAGGGGGTACTCTTGTTCAATTTGCTTGTCCGGTAAATTGACATTTGAGTGCACGGGTAAGCGACCCCGGATACCCCGAGCTGCGATTTTGCTTCATCCCATTGCTTCCTGAGCAAATCGCATCCTTTTTAAGGTGAACCCAACTGCAACTGCAACCCAGCTGTGTTCACCTTCCCCTTTTTTTCCCTTCATTTCTCATCTCTTGATCCTTCCCAATCCTCTGTGAATGTATGAATGTGATTGAATGTTAATAATATTCTAGAATTATTTTTGTTTTGCCTGATTACTGGATTCAGCTACAGAATGTCTAGAGAAAGGACTGGAAAAAAAGGATATGGTGGCTATCAATATGGCAAAGACAATACTTAAAACATTAAGCGACGAACGTAAAGAAGAAGAAGAAAAAAATAAAGAAGCTGAAAAAATGCAGAAACATGTTGATAAAAAGAAAAATAAAGTCATTACCGCTTATTTTAAAAAAATGTAATAGATACTAATAAGAATTATATTGTTAACTCTAGAATGTTTAATAAAAGGGTGGTGCAGGTTGGCTATGGGGATGGTGGAGGCCTAACAAAAAAAAATCTTTTTTTTATTCACATGTACAGGCAACAACACATCAAGCGTATCAGTTTGACCTTGAGATAGCCTTTATACCGTGCGGCGTAGCGTAGTGGTGACTTTCGTAGTGCGACTGTTACACTTGATGTGCTGCTGTCTGTACTTACAACGTTATATCTTACCAATTATTAACAAGCACTTAATATTATTACTAAGCACATAAGATACACACAGTGAAGGTTACAACAGTCCGATTAAGGGTAGAATTTGGTCAGTAAAACGGTCAGTAAATGTCAGTATTTGGTCAGTAAATCATTAGGTTTTGGTCAGTAAAGTCAGTAATTTTAGGCCTTGATACCGCTTCCACCCCTGAGGTTGCAGGTTGTTTCCGACTGCCTGAAGCCGTTTCGAACCTTGGGAAGAGTTAAAACAACATAACAACAACAGTCCGACGTTTGTCAATTACTCTAGAAATCGCGCGTTCAACGAAAAAATATACACGTGATAACTCAGTATACCCCCCCCTCTCCCCCCTTGTGATATTTCGTGATTTTTTTTCGAACCCCTCCCCCCCTTTTGAGCCTCACGTGATTAATGGACGACCCCTTACAAGATGATCGATTTGTGTGAAAAGTCAATTTTTTTTGCGATTTGAGTAAATTGTAGAATTACAGTTGTTCAGTCTCATGAGGACACTCACCAGTTAGGAGGTGTGCAGATTGAAAATGCGTGACGAATACCATACAGAAGCGACGACGTGGGCGAAGGAATTGCGCTTCGCCGTCAATATGAGCTGCACTGCCACAGTATATTAAACAGTATTGCATACATACAGTATGGACACTCCCTGCTGCTCTCTGAAAGCGACTTCACCTCTCTTGTGGGTACACTTTGGTGACGGTGCATACAGTCGTTACTTAGTTATCTATCACACTAGCTACGAAGTGTTAAAAAGGGAGGGGGGGGGGGGTCGTAGTAAATACGGACGATTTGTAAGAAGTGGGTGCGACACTCCCTTCCGCGCCCCAAAAGAGGTTCTGTGTTGCATGCGCCCTTAAGTATCCTAAAAAGGCGAGATTAAAACCATAATATATATAAAACTTTATTTATTTATTTAACAGACAAATAGGTATTTGATTTTACACCGCAAAACATAATTTAAGTTACCTACATTAATAGAATCACAGATTAACTTGATTACAATTTATACATTAAAAACAATATTTACATCAGTGTGGTGAAAGCGTGATTTGAGTTTTGAAAGCTATTCTATATTCAATAGCACCGACTCCATAGGGCTTGGGGGTGCACGGTTAAAATACTGGTGTGTCTTTTTTACTTATACTTTTATACTTTCATCCCAAAAAAACTTATTTCCTTGCACCGCAGTCCCTCAACAATAATCACAAAAAAGATATACAGTTAGAAAATATGTATAAGGAAAATAAGCAACAACTTTTTCTGCCCAGCCCCCAATATTTTTATGAAATCGGCGCCCCTGGCTATGTTGAGTTTCGGTGGTCCAAAGTTATTTACCGTGTATGAAGTTATGAAATGAATACATGATTTTTTTTTATAATAAGATTACCTATATTATTTCGTCTTGGTATTTTAAAGTCTTTTTGTGTCAAAGCTAATAAAAGTAGCAACGTCTATTTCATATCTGTTGTTTTAATTGTGAAGGAAAACATCGTCAATTAACCTGCATAATGCACATCTAACTACGAGATGCGTGTGAAGGTCGCATTGCACATGTCCTTAGATGTAAATCTTAATGTCCTACATGTAACCGCGGATGATGCTAAGTGCATCACCAGGCAACCGCCGTCTATACCTTGGGGATAGAAGGTTAATTGTGCCACACGACACGATAACAAGATGTAAATCGTAAAGAAGATCCGTCTTCGACTCGGTTTTATCACGCAGCTTTTATACACCCATTTGTAAAACTTTGACTTGCAACATATACATAACGATTCTATCCCAAGGCTAAGCCCATTAATAAAACGAGTAACTTCACCATTTACTGCGACATGTAGAGATAATAATTCATGTGCTTCGCACCCTCCGTAGAACTTTACTACAAGTCTACTTACAGCTGGGAACAGATCCGAGTGGGAAAAGTAGTCTCGGACCTATGCACCACTAGGTGTTACAGGACCTAAAGAGAGAAGAGAGAACTGTTCTTGTTCCTAAACTTTTCTAAACACATCCAGCGCCCCAGCAGCCGCACCAAGGAATCGAACCCGTATCCTGCGGCGGCGCAGATAGCTTCCTCGACTTGTGCGTGCACGCAGAGGCGAGAGAGTTGACCGACGAACACATGCTGTTGGTGCGCTCGTGCTCCGAGTGAGAGGTCGTCATCTCCTGGAATGATGGAGATATGGTGAGAGGAAAATTTATGTACTCGTATAGGGTGACTGGTACATGCCTACAAACATGTTAATTATTGACTCTGTTTATGGAACTGATCAATTATTGTTTTCCAAAAAATGGAGTCTCCATAAAGACTGGGTTTATAACCTTTAGGCGGATAATGTCCCATTCGCAAAAATCTGGTAGGTTTGATTTGTGAAAGTTAAGATTTATGATTTGAATCAACAGTTAAGAGGTTTTATTTGGAGTTTCTTACTCATAATCATACTGAAAAAACTTTTGGATTTCTCGTAAAAATGTGCCGATGGATTATAATTTCGGTTTCGCCTTTATAAAGATGCCCATAAAATTGTTTATTTGCCAAAGATTCCACCGTGCCAATAACGGTATTAACGTGACAAATTACTTTTAGCGCGGTAAAACTTCACTCAAAACAAATTTTGAGCTTGTGCGTGTTTATATTGGCTAAATATAAATTATAAGTACCTAAATCAATATTATTTATTACTGTGCGTGGCCAGAAGAAGTCCAAGATCTCCGTCTCACACTCAGTGATCTACACTTAACGTTATTCTGAGCAAGTGACTCATTAACGTGACTCTATCTGTCTATCAATATCGTCCATATCGACGTAAAAAGCGTCGGTGGCTCTGCCTCCTAACCAGAGGTCTCGCGTTCAAATCCTGGCCAGTGCACCAATGAGTTTTTCGAAACTTACGTGCATTTTCATACCGACTGCTTTAACGGTGAAGGAAAACAGCGTGAGCCAATCTGCACATCTGTTACTAGTTGTGTATGATGGTCGCGTTGCACACGTCTGTAGGTGTAAATCTTAAATGCCCTACACGTGACCAAGGGTGATGATAAGTGCAGCACTAGGCAATCGCCGCCTATACCTTGTGGATAGGACGGTTAAATTATGCTACACGATAAAAGAGTCCATATCGACGGGGAAGTGCTAACAACTCCTAACTTACAAAGTTTAAAAAACTTAGTTAGAATATATTTCCAGCCAAAATTAATCAGGTTGTGATGGACCTTAATATAGGAGATATTTCCTCGGTGCCTAGCTACATCAATTTTGCGAATTTCAACTTAATTCATATACTGATAGACGCACAAATTCATTCTCTATCGAACTGCATTTATAAGTCGTTTTCGTAAAAAAATTAAGTTAGGAGTTGTTAGTACTTCCCCGTCGATATCGTCTGTTAGATAGACATAGGCCAAGCCTACAGCTCACATCTTATATTTTTTGTTAATGTTCTGTCTTTTGTATGTATAAGGTAAGTTGACAACAAAATAAATGCATTGTAACAAGAAAAAGATTTATGTTGCCAAGTGCAACACGAGGCAATCGCAGTTATAGCACGGTTAAATTATGCCATACGACAAAAATAAGAAGAAGATTTTATACCTGATAGCTGTCCCGCTTGTATCGCGGGCCCGAGCTTGAAGATGACATGGTATTCCTTGGCCTATGTCTACTGCAGTGCTTGTGTTTGTTCAACTCTTGCACTTCTTCTACCAGACGATCATTCTCACACTCTATGTGCACAGCTCCGCCATTCTTCGCTATCCCGTTCTTCTGTTCCTTCTTCGTCTCCTTCTTCTCTCTTCTCTTTCTCTCCCTTTTCTTAAAGGTGAGAGAGAATCGTTTTCGTTTCTTTGCTTTCGGGGAATCTGGTCGTTGTGGTACTGTCGATTTTTCTCTTTCAGATCTGCTAGTGTCGTCATCTGGTGGCGGGATCTGCGATTCTGAGTCAGTTTTCAACGTCATTTCTGTTCTCGTTGAAGAGTCTTGTTCAGTAGCTTTGTAAGCTACTTCGTTTTCTAGATGAGCTAATTCCATTCTACGTAATCTCTTTGGTAGTTTATTCACTGTTGCATAAATTGGTTCTTCGACTTCTCCTACAGGTGCAGATCTTGATCGGAAGAAGAAATCGAATTTCTTTGGTTTGACTGGAATTCGCCTTTCAACGAAAACAACTGTGCTAGCGACTTCCGTTGTTGTAGTTGTTTCGTCACTAGATTTAGGACTTGAAGTCGGAATGGGTGTTCCTCTCGGATAATCGTAGGTTAATTCTATATTTTTCTCCGTCACGTAAGACTTTGGTGGTGGGATTATTGTTTCCTGGTTTTGCACAGGACACGGGTTTACTTGTTTCTTCTGACAACAGCATTGCTGTTGCGTAATTCTTTTAGTATTGCACATGAAGATCGAATTTTGCTGTATGAAAGTGGTTTGTATTGATGGGGAAGATTGGACGTCTCCTAAAAGGTCCTCGACATTGCCTCCCGTGTGGAATCTTGGGGGTTGGTATGGAGCTACGACAAACCCTGGTGGAGGCGGGCTAGCGACATGGTAAGGTGGTGACGTCACAGCTTGGAAAAACTGCGGGGTCTCAGATGGAGCGTCGTGAACTAAAACGTCGACGGTTCGCGCCTCGCCATTGTTTGCCGCATTTAGCCGTGTTGTGGCATTGTTGGTCCATTTTGGGGAGCCGTTTTGAGCAGCCTGTGTCATTTGAGAGGGCTGTTTAGTGGTAGGCTCGGGTGTCATCGGTTTCTTGGTCTCTCTCTCGCATTCTTCGCATGTGCATGGTGAACCGACGCGGCTCTGAAAATAAGCGAAATTTTTCATCAATATTGGAGTTATATAGTTTTATGTACAGGAAAATTCGTTTATTTTTTTATTTATCAGTTTCCAGTTTATCAACCAAGCACGCTCCAAAACACTCGGTTAATACTTAAAGTTTTCTTCTAATGTTACGTTTAAAGCTAATTAATAATTTATTTATTTAACTGCTATGTTCTGTATAAATATTGTGGTACAATAAATAGTATACAAACACACAAACAAACAAAGTTTTTAAGTTGTTGCTTTCCATTATGTTGTAGTATTGAATTTCCCTTCGTAATAACCATTATATTACAATGTCAAGTGTTTTATTTTGGACGTTTCTCTGAAGTCTGCGGTGAGTCGCACCTGGTACCTTCACATTTAACTAAAGAGTTTTAATTATAATGGCAATTAGAACTATTTTCCTGTACGTCGTCCAGGTGAATTCGTTGATTAATAGCTTTGTCACGTCATTAGATAAATATTAAATATATTTTAATAGTTGGAGACTGTTTTACGATCCAGCTCACTGCCAGAGCTGAAATATCAAACAACGCAAATATTTAGGATGTGAGGCAACGGAAACTACGCGAAAATATGTTTGTGTGTTCGTTAATCTTTTACGCTGCACTGAACTAATGGATGCCGCTGAAAATTTTAGCATTGTAACGTAAATAAATACAATTTCGAGGACTGATTGAAACGTTCATTTGTCTCGAGGGAATTTCTTGATTTTCTTAAAACATATTAGATATTATTATTGTATCCGTGAATATTTTGATTAAAGTTAATATAAACACAATACATCTCAACTTCGTATTTGTTACTGAGACAAGTTTGCAATTGAATTAAAACACTTTCTTGTTTCGTAGTTTGCGTGATTGCTTAATCTGATTTAATTCAATAATTTGCTTATCATTTGTTTTCACCTATTAATTTTATTCGGAAAAAATCATTCAGCACTTAATCACCGATTCACTTTTAAAAACGTATCCTCCGAAATCAACTCTAGATTACTTTTACACACACACATCACAATATTTTGGTATGCTCGTCGCTTACGAGTGTAAACTATAACTACACTTATCGCCACAATACCTTCATTCTCCAGTTAATCTAGGTGTACTTCCACACTGTCGCTTTGCGTGCGCGTGCGTCCATCGTGAGGCGCGTCCCGACTATCCGAGACCGGGTTTATTTATAAAATAACGTGTAACATACAATATTTTCGCGTCACTGTTCTTCGATTCGACCGACCCTGACTCAGATTGGTTTGAGGCGGTTGGTCCGATTTCCAAAAAGACCCGCAGGTGGATAGGAAAGGGCCAATCTTATTTAAAAGTACGCCTCGAAAAATCTTCCAATTTAGTTATTAATGTCAGATTTGCTAAAGATCTGTACAATAAATTGTCTCTCATAGAAGCTTATAGTATTCTAATTTCAAGATTTCTTGAACTGCCTTTTTAAACAAAACAAAAACGCTAAATTGTTGTACGTATACGTGTACGATTTATTTTTTCGAAAAATTGTCTCGTCACTTAATTTTTTTTTTTAAACCCACATTTTGTGTGTTTATTTTTATGTGTAAGCAATGTATATGAATTTATTATGATTCGAAATAAAATTATTATTATTATTTGGTCTAAATAAAAAGTTACTATTAGAATTGTAAATTTTAATTTTACGATTACTATTTTTGCATTTTGCTTTTTTTATCCACATGAATTAAGAAAAAAAACGTTCTAGTAATTGCAGTCATTTACTTTCCTTTTTGAAAAAAAACAGTAAGAAAAGTTTTATGACTATGAAATAAATACAACGTTTTCTGAAAGTGAATTTGCTTACTATTTTTTGTGCTTGTATCTATGTAGGAAACATGACTTTTCTCGTACATATGCTATATGGGACGTAAACTTTATACATACTTATACCAAATTTTTGTTCCTTGCATGCTGACATGATGACATTTCTTACATCCCGTCAATAAGTCCGTAACCTCAGATTTCCCGACCAAATCAAATGTTTTCCGTGTCTCACTCTATTTTCTCGTTACTAATGTTTTTTGTTTGCTTTTCCAGCTGGTCGCTTCTGCTAATGCACAATCTATTTTGGTCGGGTTATAGGACTGGATGATGTGACTCAGGGTTGGCAGTTACTGACTTGTTTTTATTTTTGGGAAACATGACATTCTTCATTCTTAACGTAGACTAACACTTATATGAAGGCATATTCAGGCGCGGATCCAGGGGGGGGGGGGGTGCAATGCGTGCAATTGCCCCACCTGAAGCCTGACCGAAGTACTAAAACTTCTATAAAATGCAAATAAATAGAGGCATTTCTTAACTATTCAAAAAATTTCATACCAACGATAAACTGATAAGTTATCTGATGAATCTACTGAGCCTGGACGCCTTACTTCGAGAATTTCGTTAACAACGTCCCTACTGCAGTAGCACTGGTCTCTTCCCATAACTCAGGACGGTTAGGCCATATTCCACACACGGGGGGCAACCCCGGATTGGTGGAGGTTATGGGGCTAGTGGCCAACCCCAGTGTCAGAAGTTTTCAAGCCGCCTGTAAGGCCTTCGACATGGCTTAACGACTACCATAGTAATGGTAGCAGCCGACACCAACAGCTTAACGTGCCTTGTGAAGCACGGAAACGGTCGAGATAAATGCCACTAACAGTCAATCCCTCTAACATCGACGCGACCACGCAACCCGCAGTGATCCACGACCGCTTCATTCGCTGCTCATTGAACTATTTCAAATGACTTATTTCAAGAGACTTGTTTGAAACTTAATCTCATTTTCATTCATTTAACATTTGAACTTATAGATTATAATTCACCTGAAAATTAGCCTTAATTGGCCGTAGTTATGTCATAACGATCCAAATGGACCGTAATGGCATAACTACGGCTAATTATAAACTGGCTATAAGGGACTCAATTGAGTTTACAGGCCTCTTAGGTACATTTTTACGTTCGATGTCCTAACAAAAATACAGTGCCAACCCTACCATAAGCCTATACATCCCTAATGTCTATTATTAATACGTCAAACAGTTTCATATTCGCAAACCGACGGCGACGGCGGAGCGTGCGTCCGAGAACCATTGTTTTTCACGTTGTTTAGTTTCTCTTATGAACTCGCTAATTTGGTGCCAACACCCAGTTGGGAGTGGTTCAACACGGTTCAACTCAATTAGTGGTTGAACAAGAGATGCTGTTGTTTAGAAGTCACGATCGGTAAGATTTATAGGTAGGATGCAAGTGGTATAGTTTTTACCCGAATGGCACCAGCAGAGGATAATGTTTTTTCCAGTGTTTGTATGTTTAAATCTTTTATCCGCAATCGGTAAGCCCTTGGCATCATCTCATCGGATGGTAAGTGATGATGACGCCGAAGAAGGAAACGGGTTTACCAAGATTCCGCAAAGCAAAGGGTAACTGGTTATCTTATCTCCAAGCCAAGACGGATCACAGCAATGCTGTTAACATTTATGTTCGGCGGCAATATAAGATGGGCTCAGAAAATGCCCTACCACCGATGAAACCGAGAATCTAACTTGATGTAAGGCGTGTGGATTAGCCACTACGTCTCGGAGGCGGGAATATTAATGTATGTTTGTTTGTGTGTTCGCTTTTACTGTTACAGTCTGTAGTCAAATGGTTTGATGGATTTGGGAGACGTTAGATTTGTCTTGATACTCAGATTGGGGATTTTTGCCCTCCCAACGACCCACTTTTGGCAAAGATAACATTTTGATCATACACCGTGAAATTTAATTCTTTGTACTCCCGCTACTCATGAAACTGAACAACTTTGTCCAAGGAACTTATAGTCAATTCGCGAAAAAATTTTGGTCTCTTCATACAAATTCATCAGATGATCGTCAATTTTTGTATGAAGAGGTCAAATTTTTTTTGCGAATTGACTATGGGGTCCTTGGGAAAAGTTGTTCAGTTCCATGACTAGAAACCACAGTTAGCGGGAGTAAAACGAATTAAATTTCACCCAGTATAATATTATACCTACTAGTCCCTCAAAAAAGCCGCTAGATCCGTGTGATTCAGAATCGTGTTAATCTATGGGGATTTGTGTTTAATCTGGCAACTTCCAGAGATGATGGCGATGAAGAAAATAATGAATAAGTACACATTATCCATGCAGGCACCATTTAAATCGGCCCACCCGTTTCAGAGTTATCATGCCACACATAGGCTTTAAATTTGTAACACTCTCTTTCGTGTTGAGGGCTAATATTGCCCTCATAAGAAAGAAGGCCGCAAACTATACGGAAACGAAAATGAAAATGAATCCATTACTTTACAGCCTTCTACTTTGTGGCCATCCATCTCCGGTATCATCATCACTTGTCACCAGCTAAGATCATGCCAAGGGCTTACCAATTGTGGATAAAATGACTACGGAATCCTAAAAAGTGTATATCATAAGTTGATCGGTACTGTTACTAAAATGGAAGCCGACCTTATACAGGCTGTAGAAAAATTGGTATAGGAGCCTTAACTGGGGCTTCTACTCATACTTACTGAACAACATTTGCTCTACGACTTTACAGAATCCGCAAAAAAGTTTTTGGACTTTCCATACAAAATTGGCAAAACTGCTGAACGAGAATTAGAAGAATAATAAATATTGCCGATAAAAGATTACGACAGAAAAAGTAGCAAGAAGAAGACGTTAACATAGAAGGAGAAGAAAGAATCACTGAAGTAGTTACATAGGGATAATGTATACCTTATTTTCTGTTTCAGTCTCCTCAGGTACCACACTGAGATCGTTGAAGGCGACGCGTGCGCAATTCTCATCACATGCGCCTGCGCATTCGGGACACGCGCTGCAGATTGACGCGCTGTCCTGCCGAACGATACTATGATCTATTTACTGTGCAATAAGATTTTTCTTGCAATGATGGTTTATTCCTGTTTGTCCCCACGAGCCTGTCCCCGAATGGGGACAAACTGAACTTTTCGTTGTGTTTGTCCCCGAATCTTTATATGTTATTTTTATCAAGAATTCAATGCTTTGAACATTTCTTATTCTAAATAAAATAAAAACTGCCATTAAATAATTATCATGAACGTTTATTAGAATCATGACAGATACTATTTCTGTTGAGTAAATAACAATTCTATGTTTCTGAACAAGCTTTTATCTATTGGTGTAAGTTTTTGAACGAACCCCGGTTTTCTAGAATAGAAATGTCAAGACGAAATGGTGTGATAGAAATTAAGACGCAAATATGTAAAAGGTGGATTTTAAGTGGAATAAAACAAAAGTTAACTAATAATAATGGTTTAATTTATCGATATATGCAGAACAGCAATAATCAACAGTGGTAGCAGAGCGTGGTTCGCGTGGTTGGCGTGGTTGGCGTAGTTAACGTGGTTACACAAAACAAGTGAATACAAAAAAAAAAACAAGGACCTACATAGTTAAATTGTTTGTTGAGAAAAAAAGGCCGAAATTGAATAAAAATGACATCAGGAGAAAAGTATAATATAAAGCAGTTTTGTGGGGAAGATTTTGCGACGTGGAGATTTAGAATATATGGGGTACTGAAGGAGCATGAATGCATAGCGGCAGTAGAAAGCAAAGGATATGCAAGTAACCCCGAAAATAAAAGATTGGAGGCTCGCGCTCAAAATATAATTATAAGTGCCGTTGCAGACAGTCATCTGGAATATATAGAAAGTGAAAATACTGCGTACAATATGATGCAAAAACTAGAAAGCCAGTTTATGAAGAAAGGCACACGAAGCAAACTATTTTTGAGGAGACAACTAGCTGATATAAAATATGATGAAAGCACTTCACTCTCTGATCACTTTCTAAACATGTCAAGACTATTTAATCAACTGCGTGACGCAGGCAGTCCGCTTAGCGAAGAAGAAAAAATTAACACAATATTTTTATCAATGCCGGAATCATATGATGTCATAGTTACTGCGCTGGAGTCATTGCCCAATCTGAGTGTGGATATAGTGAAGGACAGATTATTAGGAGAAGAAGAAAAAAGAAAACAAATGCATAGAACAAGAAAAGAACATCACAGAAACGCTTTCGCTTGTTTTATATGTGGCAAAGAAGGACATAAGAAATATGAGTGTCCGTCAAGAGGACGAGGCTATAGAGGATCAGGATATGGAAATAGAGGTTATCGAGGACAAGGACATGTACATCAAGGACCAAGCCATGAATATCAGGGACAAGGACGTGGACATAGAGGACCAGGAACAGGAAACCAAGGTACAGGACGAGGATACCAAAGGCAAGGAACAGGAAGGACATATACAGGATGGAGAGGATGCCAACTAGAAGGACAAGGACACAACAGGGGACATCACACATTTTCAATGGACTTGAACAATGATGAAAGTGCATTTACGGCTGAAAACATGAATGTGTCATATGGTGATAATAAAAAGGACTCAATGATATGGTGCGTAGATTCAGGATGTTCCGACCATATAACAAACAACAGGGACTATTTTTGTGAGTATATAGAATTAAGTAAACCTAAAATTATTGCTGCTGCAAAGAATGGAGTAACATTAAAAGCCATTGGGATTGGAAATATAAAAGCTAGATGTTTTGTAGGTAGGAGATACTATGATTATACTGTCAAAAATGTTTATTATGTGCCGGATGTAAGGAAAAATTTATTGTCAGTGTCAAAGATGGAAAGTAGTGGTTTAAGAGTGGAATTTGCTAGAGGGAAAATAAGAGTTTATAAGTATGACCAATTATCAATGATAGGTAATAATGAGGGATCTTTATATACTATTGAAATGCAGGTAGAAACTAGCCAGTGTAAATTGATGAAAAATAATGATGATGTATATCAATTGTGGCACAAACGTTTTGCTCATTTAGGATTTAAAAATTTGACTTTATTGTCACAAAAACAAATGGTAGATGGGATGGATAATTTAAAAACTAATCAAATAAATACTTTGTGTGAACCGTGTATATTATCAAAAATGACTAAATTACCTTTTAACAAACCTGGGCGTAGAGCAACTAGACCTTTACAGTTAGTACATACAGATGTTTGTGGACCGATTAACCCCCCAACTAAAGAAGGTTATAGATATTTCCTAACATTCATTGATGACTACACCCATTTTGTTGTAGTATACCTTTTGTCAAATAAATATGAAGTGTTTGAAAAATTTAAAAGCTACTATAATTTTGTAACTAATTACTTTAACACAAATCTGTTGAAGCTCAGATCAGACAACGGAAGAGAATATGTGACATGGGAATTTCAGAAATTTTGTGATGAAAAAGGAATACAGTTACAATATACAGTACCATATAATCCACAAATGAACGGAGTCGCGGAGCGTATGAATAGAACACTAATTGAAAAGGCAAAGACAATTTTACTGGAATCAAAATTAGGAAAGGAGTTTTGGGGACATGCGGTTCTATTTTCAGCTTATGTAACAAACAGGAGTCCAACTGCAGAAAGAAATAAAACACCAGCTGAAATGTGGGAAGGAAGAAAACCTAATGTGTCAAATATGAGAATTTTCGGTTGTACTGCTTATAATCATGTACCTAAAGAATTACGGAAGAAACTGGATAATACAGGAAAGAAGATGATATTTGTTGGATATGCTACTACCGGATATAAGCTATATGATAAAGAGTCACATCAAGTAATAATAGCGAGAAATGTAATATTCGATGAAACACAAAAGAAAGAAGAAACTATAACCTATATTCCATTTAAAGAACGAGATGAGCAAAATTTTGAACAGGAAAAAGGAGAAGAAAACTTAGAAGATAAAGAAGAAATAGATTATGAAGAGGAAAACTGTAATTTAAAAGAACAGGAAATAATTTCAGAAAAACAAAAGCAAAGTGTAGAGAAGGAAAAAAGAACACCAGAAAATAAAAAGGAAAAGAACAAAAAGAAGGAAATAAATCAAGACGAAACTAATATGAAACAAGACAATAGAGATAGCCAAGAAAGAGGGAGAGGAAAAAGGACTATTAAGAAACCAAAATGGCAAAAGGATTATAGTATGGATTTTAATGAAGATGAGTCAGATGAAGCATTATATAGTTTATTGACATGTAAGGAAGATGTTCCGGAAACATATGAAGATATTTTAATGAGAAAAGATAAGAAAGAATGGATCAATGCTGTAAAAGAAGAAGTAAATGTATTAAAAGAAAGTCAAACATGGCAAGAAGTAAAAGAACCGGAAAACAGTAAACTATTAGATAGTAAATGGATATTTGTAAAGAAAAATATAGGAGAAAAGGAAATTTATAAAGCAAGATTAGTTGTAAAAGGATTTCAACAGAAAAATGTACCGGAAGATGTTTACTCACCTGTTTTGAAGCTGCAAACGTTGAGAATTTTGTTATCTATAGCGGCATACAAGGATTATGACATACACCAAATGGACGTAAAAGGAGCATTTTTATATGGAAGAATTGACGAAGAAGTTTATTTAAAGCCTCCTAAAGGAGTTGAGATAAGAAAAGGAAATGTACTGAAACTGACAAAATCACTATATGGATTAAAGAAATCACCTAAATATTGGTACGAACACTTCAATGAAACAATAAAAAACTATGGTTTTAAACGTTCCGATAATGACTATTGTCTGTATTCAAAAGGGGAGCTATACATACTACTATATGTTGATGATCTGTTAATTCTAGGAAATGACAAAGCTGAGATAAATTCATTAAAAAGGTACTTATCAGATAATTACAGAATGAAAGATATGACTTCAGAAAACTTAAACTACTTGGGAATTTCAATAAAGAAATCTAATGGGGAAATTCAAATCAGTCAAACTAAATACTTAGAAAATGTCTTAATAAAATGGGGAATGATTGATTGCAAAGGTTGTTATACACCTATGGATACAAATTTCAAATTGGATGATAGTGAGATAGATTTGAGTTATGAAAGTCAGTGTAGATCTTTGATTGGGTCATTAATGTACGCAACTGTTTCAACAAGACCAGACTTAGCAATGCCTGTGTATTATCTTAGTAGATTTCAAAGTAAACCAAATAAACACTTGTTTTTGGCATTAAAGAGAGTATTACGTTATGTAAAGGCAACTATTAACTATGTATTAATTTACAAGAAAAATGTTTGTGTATCACCATTGATTGGATTTGCTG
The DNA here is from genome assembly GCA_958295455.1 of Coleophora deauratella. Classification (NCBI taxonomy): domain Eukaryota; kingdom Metazoa; phylum Arthropoda; class Insecta; order Lepidoptera; family Coleophoridae; genus Coleophora; species Coleophora deauratella. The sequence continues at coordinate 4,567,077 of OY282413.1, forward strand.
ATGCAGATTTTGCTAGAGACTGTGACAGAAAATCAACCTCAGGTTATTTATTTAAATTATTTAATAATACCGTAATTTGGAAGTCAAAAAAGCAATCTAATGTTACATTGAGTACTACTGAGGCTGAGTTTGTGTCACTATGTGAGGCTACTATGGAAGTATGTTGGATTCAGAAATTGTTAATAGATTTAAATATAAAAGTAGACTGTGTTACAATTTATGAAGATAATCAAAGCACAATTAAAGCTGTTTCAAATTATGATCAAAAGAGGCTTAAGCACATGGATGTGAAATATAATTTTATCAAAGAGAAAGTAGAACAAAAATGTGTGAACGTTAAATATATAAAAACTGATGAGCAAGTGGCAGACGCATTAACTAAACCTGTGTGTAAAAGAACATTGGAATATTTTGTGACTAAAACTGGATTAGCTGTAAGACAGTAAATACTTAATAAGATTTTATAAGTGAAGTAAAGTTTTGTTTTTTTTTAAGTTTAATTTAGAATGGCATTATTATGTGATTTGTTGATATTGTGTATTTGGTACAGAAACATAAAATTGAGGGAGAGTGTTGAGTAAATAACAATTCTATGTTTCTGAACAAGCTTTTATCTATTGGTGTAAGTTTTTGAACGAACCCCGGTTTTCTAGAATAGAAATGTCAAGACGAAATGGTGTGATAGAAATTAAGACGCAAATATGTAAAAGGTGGATTTTAAGTGGAATAAAACAAAAGTTAACTAATAATAATGGTTTAATTTATCGATATATGCAGAACAGCAATAATCAACAATTTCGAATAAGATATGTTTAAAGCATTGAATTATTGATAAAAATAATATTCGGGGACAAATTCCTGTTTGTCCCCCCAAAACGAAAAGTTTCCCCATTTGGGGACAGGCTCGTGGGGAGAAACAGGAATAACCCGCAATGATACGCAGTCCTATCCTATATATACAAATCAATCAGCTGATCGGCCTACTTTATACTGTTTTTTGCTACTTTTGTGTTATAATTTATGTGAAGAAACAACACTTCGAGCGCTAGCAGATTTTATAGCACTTATCCTTACTAATAAATATAATAATATTATCAAATTGATTAATTAAAAAAAAATGTGAAAGCGAGCGTCTGTTCCCTATATTCCCGTTGTGTTATGTCACACAATTTTCGCAACGCTGCGACGACGACGACGACGGTGCGACGGATCGCCACATACCTATAAAGTTGACAGGGTGGGAAAGGGACACAGGCACAGGCTACATTCAAAAAAATATGTTGAATTCCCTCGGGAATCAGACTGGGAATCCAAAAATAAAAGTAAAAACAAGCTTTTATTTACACGCACTAAAATGGGTAAAATAATAATTATTTTTGCTAAAAGTCTGATTGACTATGCTTAGGTTTGTTGGACGTATGGACAGGAAAATGTTAACAAAAGTATTATGAAAATTACCAATAAAAAAAAGGACATCTTACAGATCTTGACGAGTAGACTTAAAAGCATGTCGCGAGATAATTTTGACAAGTTCAGTAACGACTCTAATTTAAACAACATTAAATATTGAACTTACTGTGAATGTTGAATGATTATGTTGAACTTAAAAACTTGTTTTACTTTTAATTATTATTTTCATTTTATTATTTTATTCATCTTTAATGGAACGTCTTAAACGGTTATTTTTTAACAAGGCATCGTTATTGCAAGGTCCCTTTCCTGTAAGTTTAGTACATCAAACGCGGCATGTCTGCCGTAAGCCGTTGAAGAGTTCCATTTTGAAGAGTCGACCCTGGCTGCAGCGTTAGGTCAGCTCATAGTTCATTATTTTTGTATCTATGTACTGTGCAATCTAGCCCAACCGGGCGTGTCAGCCGTAAGCCGTTGAGGAGTTCCACTTTGAAGAAACGACTCTGGCTGCAGCATCAGGTCAGCTTATGCTTCATTATTTTTGTGTCTATGTACTATACAATCTAGTTCAAGCCTAGTGTGTCTGCCGTAAGCTGTTGAGGAGTTCCACTTTGAGGACACGACCCTGGCTCCAGCATCAGGTCAGCTAGGTCAGCAGGTTCATTATTTTTATGTCTATGTTCTGTAAAATGTAGCTCAAACCCGGTGTGTCTGCTTTAAGCCGTTGAGGGGTTCCACTTTGAGGAAACAACCCTGGCAGCATCAGGTCATAGATACTAAATAAATATATTGTCATCGGAATTGAACATGACTATCAAATTTCAAGTCAATCCATCGAGAGGAAGTGGTTCAAAATTAGCTTGTAAGATTTGTACTATACATACAAGTGAAGTTAAAAAAAACCTGTAAAAAATATTTCGGTTCGAGAGTTGATGCTGGTTTAAATTAAAAGACTAGAATTTTATTTGCAGGATTTAAGAATTTTATTCATAATTAAAATAAAAAAACGAAACTTCTTAAAACAATACCATTCAATCACTGTCCGATTTAACGTCAACAGACATTTCTAAATCAGTGTCACTACCTTTATCTACATCAAAGTCAGAGTCACTTTCTTCAGCTCCATCAATATTGTCAGGATTTTCACTAGCTTCAAACTTGAAATTATTGTAAACTTCCTCCATTGATCTGTCTTTGTACCAGTATACATCTTCCAATATCGCGACGTGATCGTCGAACGCTCGCCAGTCTGCCGCGGTTACTTGTGCTACTGCCAATTCTATGCTTGAAAAATTCAAAAACACGTCTGAAACGTCGGGAGCCCAGGCCTGTTCAACTTTTGTCCATGCCAACTCTATGGGGTTTAAGTCTGTCATAAATGCCGGCAACCACAGTACATCATGTCCGTGGCTTTGGAACAGCAGGTTCTTTTCACTTATATCCTTTACATGAGTTTCCTTTGCTATCATGCTAGAGTCATTCATGGGATTTTTATTTTCTTGCCTCATGTGGTAGGGTGCTCTATCCATCACCACTACACTGTTTGATGGTAATTTGGGAATCAATATTTGTTTCACCCATTTCTCAAATTTCTTACTATTCATGTAACCGTCAACTGAAGTGTTGCCAGCTTCAAATAGAAACATAGCGCCGGTTAGAAACCCGTCTCTTGATCCGACATGACCAAGAATTACTAAATTTTGAGAGCTGGTATCACTCATTGCATCGTTCTTCGAGTTTTGACTCCAGCATTTTTTAAATTTTCGGTTGGGATCAATCACAACTTCACCTAGAAAGAAAATATTTCTACCGCTTTGTCTGTATTCGCGGATTTTTTGCAGATAGTTAGTCCTTGATGATACTATTTCTGGGTCTTCTACCAAAACTGGCTTTTTATTTTTCTGACAATATTTCCATTTGTAGCCTATCGTCTTCAATCGTTTTATAACAGTGCTCTTTCTCTGTGAAAAGTCAATTTTCTCTCTAATGGCTGCCATTAACTCATCATAAGAGGGTACAGTATTTTTTGTCAAATAGAATTCTTCTAAACATCGATGTATAACGCTTCTGTCTATATCACCCACGTTAAAAGTAGCTTCGGATTGCTTGTTTTCAATTTCAAATGACTTTAAAGTCGCCAAAGATAGCCCTGTGTAATTCGACGCCCTTACCAAAGGTCTGTTAAGAGGAAACAAAGTTGTTTTACGTTTATTTTCTCTGTAACAAATGTCTAGTATGCGAAGCGCCATTTTACGTTCTTGCCAATGTAATTTTGCAGAGTCCTTTTTACTTAAACTTGACGGATATGGTTCACTCATGGTTTTCTATTATCTTAACTGACCGAAAATACCACGTGATAAAACTTTTAAAAGTGTCAGCACAGTTTACTAGTTTTTTTAAAGAATCGGTACTGTTAATCGAGAAGCGTGCGGTACCCGTGAAACACATCTTGCGACTGAGGTGGCGAGGGAGGGGCGGGGCAAGGGGCAGGGGTAGAGAGAGGAGACCGCGGCCCCGGCCCGCGCGCGGGCGTGCCACTCTTCGGCTGCGGCCTGGACGCAAGCGACGGCGACAGCGACGACTGTTCACGACGCAAGCGACAAGTTCACTGGGTTTGCGGCGATGTAGTGACGTGACTCTGTCGATGTCTGTCTGTCGCGATGTCGATATTTCGATATTTTCATAATTATTCTTACTAATATAATAACACTTAACACTGACTCAGAGGTTTGCGCTCCTGACTATTGATCCGAGAGTCGTGGGTTCGATCCCCACCCAGGGCAAATATTTCTGTTTTTTTAAATATTACTACTAAATTGCTAAAGAAGACGTAGATTTAGACAAAACAAAAAGGCGATTTCGGCAACTACTGAAGAATTACGAAGATCAAAGTCGAAATCCGAAAGTTTATATATTACAAAAGGATGACTGTGGAAATAGAATATATTCTACATAATCAATGTTATAAAAAAAGGTGTACAAATGTTTGTGCCGATAAAACTCTGAAACGAATTCAGATACGATCAAGGGAGTTATATGGTGCGGTAGCCCTTGTCCCCCATCCATGAAGAAGGTTTCCGTTTTTGCCTAAAGGGCGAGCTTTTGAAGATATAAGGGTTGAAATTTCACCCTTAAGAATTTTCTAGAATAGAACAGTCCAGAACATTCGAGAGTATTTGAGAGCACTCTACAGCAGTCCCGGAACAGCGGGGTGCGGGGGGTGAGGACCGGTCTGCGGGGGGAAGGTGCGGGGTGTGGCGGGGATGATAAGCGGCGTGCGGGGGGTGAGGCGCGGGTTACGGGGGAGAGGAGCGGGGTGCGGGGCAGGGTGAAGAGCGGGGTGCGAGGGGGAGACGCGGGGTGCGGGGGGAGGCGTGGAGTTCAGGGGAGAGGAGCGGGGGGAGGGTGAGTCGCGGGATGCGGGGGAAGGAGCGGGGTGCGGGGGGGAGAGTGGGGGGGTTGAGGCACGGGTTGCGGGGGAGAGGAGAGGAGTGCGGGGGGGGGGGTTTGAGGGGGGAGGGGTGGAGGAGCGGTGGAGGGTGCGGGGTTGAGGCGCGGGTTGAGGGGGAGAGGAGCGGGGTGCGGGGGACGGTGAGGAGAGGGGTGCGGGGGATGCGGGGTGCGGGGGAAGGCGCGGGGTGCGGGGGGAGGCGCGGAGTGCGGGGGCAGGAGTGTGGTACGGAGGTGAGGCGCGGGTTGCGGGGGGAGAGGAGAGGGGTGAGGGGAGACTCGGGGTGCGGGAGAGGGAGGAGCAGGGTGCGAGGGAGGGTGAGTCGCGGGGTGCGGTAGGGCGAGGTGCGGGGTGCGGGGGAGGGTGATTCGGGGGGTGAGGTGAGGGGAGAGGCGCACGGTGCGGGGGGATATCAACTCCCTGAGCGAAGCCGGGCACTCCAGCTAGTATCAAACTTTATCATTTTATTATCTGAAACTATTTTTTCTTCTCAAACTATCGATAGTTTATACTGATTTATCGATTAAAGAAGAACGTCCCTAAACGCGCGACGTCCTTGAAATGTCGCTCGTCGCTCGTTTGTCGCCGCGCGTGTCGCTGTCGTCCAAAACACCTCCATACAAATGTATGGAAATGATCAAGTCGCTCGTGTCGCTGTCGCCGTCGCTGTCGCTGTCGCTGTCGCTTTCGCCGTCGCTTGCGTCCAGGCCGCAGCCTTCGCGTCATATCATTTAAACGGTTAAGCATGGTTAAGCAATATATTCGTAATTATGTGAGCAGAAAAATGTATTTAGTTAGCTAAAATAACTAGTTGGTCAACATCTCGAGCATAAATAATCGTTTGCCCAAAAATAAAGGTGCTGTGTAGGTATGCCGCCGCCGCCGCGCCGCTCGCACTGACGCTTATGCATAAGTGAGCATACACACGTTACTATAATACACGGTTAACTTAGCTTGAAGCTAAAATGCCCGAAATTGCTTTTATATTATTCAAAATGTTTTTATTCCAGAAAATGTCGATTTAGAAATCCATACTAGTTTCTAATAAATTAATTCTGTTAAATAATAGTGAACCAGTGAACATAATATAGGTAGTATAGGTATATAGTACCATTTACTTTAAGGTTGATCCTAGGTATTGTTATTGCTTATACATATTATTACTTAGCGCGCTTGTTGCTCGTGTGTCAGTAAAACATTTTAGTTTATCTTACAATTTTATTAGTAAACACACGGAAGAAAGAGGTAGAGTAAACAGAAGCAGTACACGCGAGACGGACGGACGCGCGGGCACGAGGTCGGTGGGAGGGGAGCCGACAGCAACTGCGCCTCCCCTCTGCCCCTTCCCCGTCTCCGTCTGTAGATATCGTATTCAAAGTCACACAAGTCCAAGTCAGTCAAGCGCTGTTATTGATAGGGGAGTGTACGTCTTTTTAATTCGTGCCAATAAACCGCCGCACCGTATTAAAGTTGCCGCGTTAGCTTTTATTTTCTTAAATTGTAGAACCATGAATGAACCGGGTCCCTCAAGTACAACGCAACACCCTGATTATTTATCCCAGCCAGCCCGTGAAATGGCTGAACGCGTGCTAAAAAAGTGTATTGCGGAAAAACAAAAAATAATGATTCCTGTTAGAAAACCTTTGGACAGAGCGGCTTATTACACGGGATTGTCCAAGGAGACTTTATTAATGTTGCAAAAAGAATGTATATGGGTGTCTACAAAAACGAGGGAAAAAAGTAAAAAATATCTTAACTTGGAAAATATAGAAAGGAGTATTGTACACCGATGTATAGAAGAATTCTATTTGACAAATAATACTCCCCCAAGCTATGCAGATATCCACTTACTTATTAAAGAGAAAATTTACTTTCCCTGGGGGCTTGCGACCGTTGGAAGGATGTTGCAGGAACTGGGCTATGAAAGGCGAAAATCAACCGTTTCCTCAAGAATTTTAATGGAAAAACATGCGATCACGACTGCAAGAACCACTTATTTGCGCAAAATAAGAGAATACAGACAACGCGGTAGAAAAATATTTTTTTTGGGAGAAGTCTTGATTGACAAGAAATTTAATTTAAAAAACGTCTGGAGTCATCTTTCAGTGGCTGATGGACTGATTGAGATCAGCTCCACACATACTCTCTTTCTTGGTCAAGTCGGATCCAGAGAAGGGTGGTTTGACGGTGCTAAGTTGCTTTTCGAAGTCGGCAATTCTTCAGATAAATACGAAGGCTATATGAATAGTCAAAACTTTGAGAAATGGATGACAGACAGGTTAATTCCCTACTTGCCACCTAAAAGTGTCGTTGTTATGAACTACGCGCCCTACCACAGAACGCAACAAGACACAAATGAATCTAACTTGAAAACAGACGAAAGAAATATAAACTTAGTTATGAATAAAAAGGACCAAAATCCGTTGTTCCGCAGCCATGGACACGAGGTATTGTGGCTCCCGCCATTTATGAGCGATTTAAGTCCCCTGGATTTGGCATGGAAGAAGATTAAAAAGATTATCAAGCCAAAATTATGCTATACAAACCCAAAGTCACTTCTGACACGTATGATAGACGTTGTTGAGCAGGCGATCGGTGACGTCACAGCTGAGGACTGGCGAAGCTTCGACGATGAAGTCACTATGTTGGAAGAAGTATACTGGCACAGAGACGGATTAATGGAGGATGTCTTCGCCGAATATAATGTTGAAAATAGTGAAGGGGAGGCAGAGGAGGACGATGAAGACACTGACTCTGACTCAGTGATCGGATAGTGCAGAACTTTGTTTCGATAATTCGTAGCTTGTGAAATTTTGTTATTATCATCATAATATTAAACTCATATTTTTTTTGATGCAGATCGACTTTTACTTTAGCTTTTACATATACTTAGTATTTATCTATATATTAATATAGTATATAAATATGTATTAGGGGAGAAAATATACCTAATTCCTACTCAGGTCGTAATAGATTTTCCGATTTAAGCGCAACACAGGCACAAGCAGTGCGGAAGCGTTCCGGGAGCGGTATTTTTTGTAATGTTCGGCTTACTATGAAACCCTTCACACCAAAACCGGGAAGGATGAAGGCGTCCGCTCTAAGGTCGCTTCCCGCAGGTTCGCCTTCGGAACGCTACCGCCCCGCGGCCGCCTCTGTGTGTGTCGAAATTTCCGAAACAACGAACGACCAGTTGTTGTCTTACGTGCACCCGAAGACTGCTTCGGTTCCTACTACCTACCTTTTGAATAACTAGAATAAAAATTACTGATATTATTTTCTAATGTAATTCAAATTTTATCTTTAACTAATACTGCAACTTCATGGCTTATTTTCAAATCATACCTAACAAAATAAAAATAATTTAGCAACCCCGACAGTAAAAGTAGAATATGAACCTTAAAAAACCATTGAACCGATTTTCATCAAACATAGCTCAAGTCACCTTTCAAATAAAAAAACTAAATCAAAATCAGTTCACCAGTTCAACCGTTTAGCTACAATACACAGATACTTACATTAAACTTATAACACCCCTTTTTGCGTCAGGGGTTAAAAAAATCGAGTCATATCATAAGTTAAACCTTAGTAAGTTTAACCGTTAACCGCCTCCGTTTTAGCTAGTGGCTACTCCAATCGCTTCACAGACACATTACATTCGTGTTTCACTCATATTTATACTTTTGACCGCTTCCGTGGTCTAGTGGCTAATCTCTTGGCTTCACACCAGAAGGTCGCGGGTTCGATTCCCGGCGGGGTTCAACTTTGAAGGACACGCTTTGGCATTTTCTGTGCTCGCCTGGCTAGCTACCACCATCTTATCTAAGTCTTGCCACCAAAAGACCATTGATAACGCACTGATGTGTTTCGGCGCGAAGATAACCAGTTCCTCATCTTGGTAATCCCGCTTCCATCTTCGGCATCATCATCACTTATCATCAGGTGAGATGATACCAAGGGCTTACCAATTAACGAAAAAAAAAACATACGTCCGAATTGTCGGGCGAAGACCGGCGCTCCCGCAGCATCTGGTCCAGTCGATCGTACTCATATCGCAGCGCCAGGATCTCGCGTTTCAGCTGCTCGTTCTCGCGTTTCAGCTTCTTTATGTCCGACTGTCCTGTCGGTAGAAAAGTTTTGTTAGGCGCACCATAGACAAAAGACGGTTGCAGAATATTTGTTTTGCGGGATGAACAATATTATCACAGACATGCACCCCGCTAGCGGAGCGACGATATAAAACTTCTTTGAATATTATATAGGTCTATCTGGCATGTGGCGTTCTTTATTGTAAGCTAAAAACTATTTGTGCTTTTTTTTCTCAATCTGGACTTGGGCCCAGTGGTGAAGAAACATAAAGCAAAGTTGACAAATAAAATTATAAGTATTCGGAATTTTAAATTTCGGAATTAAGCAGTGAACCCCACTTACCTCGTTCAACTTCCGCGTTGATATTGATAGTGCGCAGTCTTAACTCTTCGTTTTCGTAAAGCATACCACGGGACGACTTCCGGTCCAACCTGCAAAAGAAAATATTAGAATAAATAAAAATAATGTCCTACTTCCTAGAGGGGAGGCCTTTGCTCAGCAGTGGGACATACATAATTGATTCCCCCCATCCCATTTCAAAGGTCGGCAATGCACTTGTGACTTCTCTGGTGTTGCGGGTGTCTATGGGCGGCGGTAATCGCTTGCCATCAGGTGATCCGTCTGCTCATTTGCCACCTATCACATAAAAAAAACTTCCTACTATAGATGGGTTTTTGCCCGGGCATTTTTGGGCATTTTGAATAAATGCCCAATAAACGTCCATTTGCGCCATACAAATTGGGCATTTATTGGGCATAAATGGACGTTTATTGGGCATTTACTCAAAAATGCCCGGGCAAAAACCCATCTATACTTCCTACCGATCAGCCAAAAAATAATAATAGGTAGAGGTACTTTGGCTTACGAAAAGCAAGAACAAGCGACTACGAAAAATGAGGCCGGCACCGGCAGATCGTCTAACTTATGTTAGTATGGGAAATCGTTGTTTTTTTTTTGTGTGTTCACTAGGGGTTTCTGGAAAAACGTTCCATGAGCAGAAGCCGCTGATTAAATAGATGCTACTGATTTTTTAGGAAGGCCTTAAAAAATTATAATGGTGAATACTCCGACTTTCCTACCAGATATGGATAGAGTGTTCGTTCGTGCCCGTCTTCCAATAATGGGGACGATAAGGGTTGTTAATCCATTGACCGCTACGCTACTTTTCAACAAATCGTGTTCCCACCGCCAATGTCGGTTCCATTCCAGCCAACAAAAATGTATGAACATTTAAAATCCTATGGTGTCTGTGGCGCGGAAACCGGTTGTCGACCCTAGCCGACTGTGGCGATCAAAGGGCAAACTCCTCAAAGATCAAAGTTGACATTTAAGTATTTCTAATTAAAAAGAAAATTATTCATTAAAAGTGTAAAAAAATCGTCTACGGAAAACGGACTGCTCTACTTATCACTGACCTGCGGTTGGGCTTGACGTTGACATCTTTCCTGCGCGTACGCAGCATACTCGCTCCCGTCATGCCCGACATGGTTCTGCTGGCGCGCCATACGTCGACTAACACCTGCAACAAACGTTACATCATTCATCAGTGTTAACACCTGCAACAAATGTTGCATCATCATCAGTTGTCAAAACCTGCCACAGACGTGACATCAAGTGTCAGTGATGTGGGGTCACGTGATGATATGGCCCTCGTCATCACAGGTTTTGTAGGTCTTGCTCAATTTAACCACCATGGAGGTAAGGATAAAAGGAAATATTATTGTCTCTGGTTTATTTAATAAAAACAATCTATTTGTTAATTTTATTTAATATTATTTTCGACTCCCAAACTAATAGTATTAAATCTGGTCGCTTAAACAAATTCAAAAATTAACGCGGAACCCTTTCACAGCAGCAGCTGGATAGATAAACTAAACAATAACAAGTTTATTTATCACTAAGATACCCGCAATATCGTAAGAATAAAATATGATATTTTTTAGATATTCATAACTTGAGAAATTATTATCTGAAAGTTTGTATAAGAAACTCTGAGGAACTCTAAGGAACTTACAGGAGATCCTGTTTCACCCCCTTCAAGTTTTTCGTGACAAAAAGTCGCCTTTGTTCTTCTCCAATGTCCTATCTATCTCTCTACCAAAATTCATCAAAATTGCTTCAGCGGTTAAAGCTTGAAATCTTAACAGACGGACAGAGTTACTTTCGGATTTATAATAGATAGAATATATTAGTTTCAAAGTTTGGATTATTGAATTGAGTGATCTACAAAACCGAACCCAGTACCGTCTGAGCACGAGGCCAGTCGTCCACTTCGTCGGCGCTCGGTGATGACTTCGGTTTGAAGTCATTGCTTGTCTGTATTGTTATCTCGATGCCTGGAGAAACCAGGTCCTGGACCACTCCCTGTTCCTCCATGACAGGTTCTTACGACTTCAGAAATCTCAGGAGTACCTACATCAAAATGAGGGGTGTTTTCATGTCTTACATGTGATATTTCTGATAATATAATAATTCATTAGTAAACATTTATTTTTGTTCATAAAACGAATTTTCTGAAAGATCTGAAAGATATATCCTGCATCCGTGCCTGTTTGATGATGCATGTATGTACTTCTGAGATGAATAAAAAACTTTCCTACAAATGATATACTTAGATATGTATTGTAAGTATCTATAGGAACGTTGCAAGTTAACGCATGTCGTATTTTTTGTGTTTATGAATGGAACAATCTAAAGCACCGCACTATAACTATACCTAATAAACCATTCATAAAATCACTTCACAGAATGATCGTTTTATTTCAGCGAATCACTTTCTGTCGAAAACACACTTTTCTTATTTTCAGCACTTCACATAATTATAAAGTCACTTGCAACTACTTGTACATTAAGTTGTCTACATCTGAGAAGCTGTCTACAAAGACAGTCTGTTTCATCTAAAAACATCTGAGCGACTGACCCGTTATCAGTTTTTTTCACACTATTACTATAATGAAGCAAACGTAAACAGCTCGTCTTGTTTGAACGTCACGTTACGTATAAATAAACGCAAATTTACATCCCTAATTTACTACAAAATGATAACGGAAGTTTTCTCTCTCCGTTTGTTTGTGTATTTACGTGAATCCTTATAGGTATTGGTAACAAAAAGGTTAGAAATCCCAACTTAAACTTTTCGAACATATTATTAAATAGAAGAGGAACGATAATAGACCATCTCATACGTTAGATGACTTCATTAAAAACGCCATGGAAAGAAAGATTGAAGAGGAGCGTGGACGGAGAAGACCGATGATAAGTTACGAGTATATGGTCGAAATTAACAAGAAGGTTGAAGTGATGTCGACAGAGAAGTCAAGAAGGCACTGAATAGGAATGAATGGTGTGAGCTACACCGACAAGAGTCCAAATAATATAAAAAATATATTCTGATACAATTAAAATAGTTAAGTTGGGTTTGTACTGTTCAAACTGAACAATTGTTGGTCTGCCGCTTTGCTGCTACATCTCATCTCATCTCATGTCATTTCTCACTAATCTCACTAATATTATAAATGCGAAAGTATGGATGTTTGTTTGTTTGTCAGTTTGTTTGTTCCGCTTTCATGCCGAAACGACTGAACGGATGTGGATGAAATTTGGTAGGTAGATAAATAAAGCACTCGGCTAACACAAAGGATACTTTTTATCCCGGAAAACGCGGGCGGAAGCTAGTATCAGTATAAATAAACCAATATATTTTATAACAAAATTTGCTAATTTTAGGGAGACAATTTAAATATTTTTTTTTTTTTTTTGACAGAGTTTTAGATCTCGCAGAACAAATGTTGTTCAGATGGATGAGTAAAAGCTCATCGTAAAAATTGCTACCTACATATTTTTGTCACACTCTGTACAACATGTTTATTATGACAACAGAACAGCTGTTCGTACAAAACAATGCAACGTACACAAATAATGCCTATTAATTCTCGCCTTGAAGATAAGATATCCCAACTCAAGGCACACACTTAATTACCTATAAAGCAATATGTAAATTGAACCGTGGGTCAAAAACATGATGTAACTTACTGTACTAATAAGATTATCCCGACATCGCCTGCTCCCGATCGAGAGAACACTTATCGTAGAACCTCAAATCCGAAACGATATTAGGGCGTCAATAAATTCGTGTGATCAAGTTTACGTACTACGTACGTAAGTACTGCGTTAAATATTATTGGATTCGTTATCAGTAACCGTGGTTTCTTCTCATGAAACTGAGAAACTTTCCTCAAGGAACTAATATCATTTAAAAAAAAACTTTTCATACGAATTGGTCACGTCCACAACGAACTTTGTATGGAGTATAAAACTAGATAAAACTTGAAATAAATAAAAAAAGAAACACCGAATGATTGGTTTCTTTGTTAGAGTCGTTTGTTCAGGTTAATGAGGAGAACAGTTAATGGGTTAACCCTATACAGGGTGTAACAAAATTGGTGTAGGGCCCGTTAACTGGGGATTCTACTCATCGTACTGAACAACTTTTGTTCTACGCTTTGGTCAAATTGTAAAAAAATTTTTGGACTGTCCATACATAAATGGCAAAACAGAAAAGTCCACTTTTTTGGTGATTTGAGCAAAGTCGTAGAACAAATGCTGTTCAGTACGATAAGTAGAAGCCCCAGTTAATGGGTCCTACACCAATTTTGTTACACCCTGTAAGATATAAATCATTAAAATGAAACGATTTTTGGTATCCTAATGAAGGGATACAGAAAATACTAAAATATCAGTTTTTAAGTTCACATAATTCTTTGAGAAATTATTTCGATGCCCACTTAATAGTTTCGAATCTGACTTAGTGCTTCCTCACTCCACCGACATAGACGTCTAACTGAAGACTGTCAATGTCTACCTGATGTGACTCTGACGATGCTTCAGAGCCACTCCAAGCCGCTCATGCGCACAACCGCACCTTTCTTTAGAAAACTTTATTTGTGAACATTACTGCTCTCATGAGAAAGAAGGCCGCAAAGTATACGGAATCCCCATATAGTTTGCGACCTTTTTTCTTATGGAGGAAGATTAGCCGCAGTGGTTGGTTTGGTATGCTGTTTGTTTGTGAAAGTGTGCAATTTTCTTAGAGAAAATCTCAGTAACTTAATTCTTAATTATACATACGACGTTAAACCTAGTCCTTATATATTTTTCATATCTTTTTAAGTACTTTTCTTTATCTTAAGAGCAAGGATCTTCTCGATGAAGTAAAGTAACTAGCCCCCGCCAATTCCTTGACTTCCTGGTACGGCACGAAGTTGACTTTAGCCTTCACTTGGTCGATGTAACTAATTTGAAAGCATGTAAGTTTTAATCAAAAATAAAGAGTATTTGCACTATGATCTGGACCTGGAGACCTTCATAAGCATTTCATAACACATTTAGATGTGCAGTTTTCTTCACGATGTTATTTTCCTTCACCCTGAAAGCCACCGCGACCGATCGGATGAAAATGTGCGTAAGTTTCGAAAAACTCATTGGTGTATTGGCCAGGATTTGAACCCGTGACCTTTGGTTTGGAGTTCTGTCACTATCGTGGGGCAATCGATGAGTATCGATTTTACTTAATAAAAAATCGATACTTACGTTTCCTTTTCTCTACTTGATTTTATCCTTATTCCAGTTCGTGCAATATTACAACGCAGAGTACCTACTTATTATAACTGTCAGGAAAACTCTTGAGCTAGCCCCTTGAACCGACCCGGGTGCGGTAGATGGCTGGGCACTGATAGGACTTACCGGGTTATACAGGACGTAATGAAAACGTGATAAGTCCTTGGTAAGTAGGGGTAAGTAAGTAAGCCTGATAAGTTCATTAATATTTTCGTAAATTAAAAAAATGCGTAGAATAGTTAAATGTGGTTTCTACTCATCATACTGAACTACTTTTGTTCTTTAAAAAAAAGTACTCTCCATACAAAATTAGCCAAACAGCTGATCGATTTTTATAAAGGATCTAAAATATTGTAACTAATTTAGCAAAATATGTCGTATCAAAATATTTGTTCAGTGTGATGATTATAAGCTCCAGTTAAGGTTTAAGGCTGCGGCCTGGACGCAAGCGACGGCGACAGCGACAGCGACAGCGACGGCGACAGCGACACGAGCGACTTAATCATTTCCATACATTTGTATGGAGCTGTTTTGGACGACAGCGACACGCGCGGCGACACACGAGCGACGAGCGACATTTCAAGGACGTCGCGCGTTTAGGGACGTTCTTCTTTAAATCGATAAACCAGTTTAAACTATCGATAGTTTGAGAGGAAAAAATAGTTTCAGATAATAAAATGATAAAGTTTGATACTAGCTGGGGTGCCCGGCTTCGCTCAGGGAGTTGATATCCTCCCGCACTCTGCGCCTCACCCCCATCACCCCTCACCTCACCCCCGACTCACTCTCCCCCGCACCCCGCACCTCGCCCTTCCGCACCCCGCGGCACCCTCCCTCGCACCCTGCTCCTCCCCCTCCCGTAGACATGGGCGCCACGCCGGCACGGCGCAGCCGCACCGACTTGTTCGCGCCGCCGCCGCCGCTGACTCTTTCGAAATTCGCGCCGACCAGACCAAGCAGCAAGCAATTTTGGTTAAATTAAATGTAGTTTTTTTCAACATGCAGTACAGTACCGCTCTTCATATAGTTTAGATCAGATTGCAGATTTAAACAGAAAATAAATCGATTCATGCATGGAGATATAAAACACAACTCATGTGGCTTTTCTCAGACAGCATCAGCGAGTATGTAAATTCTAATTGCCCTTATTTTACACAAAAAAGTTAGAGATACCTGGCATCACCCGATTTCAAAAATTAAGTTAACATAAATCCAAATCGATCCGATATCGACACTATAACGATGATATCTAGGACATCTGCTTAAACGGGATTAAACAGCTTAAGATCGCTTACCATCAGGTGATCCATCTGCTCGTTTACCACCTATCACGTAAAAAACAGCTTAAGAACAATAAGGCACTGAAGGATGATGGAGTTACGGCTGAGCTTCTGAAAGCAGTCGAAAACCGGTACTTGAAGTTCTTCAGAAGTTGCTTGATTTCATTACGAACGCCTACCACATAGCACAAAAGTGTGGTATTCGAAATTGGTAACGACCCAGCTGAGCTGCTGATTGTACCCTACAGACTCACATCACTGTTTTTAGTTTTTGAGAGTCATCAATAATCGTCTGGACGCTTGTTTTATGAATTTCCAGGGTTTCCGAAAAGATTTCAGTTCCATAGACCTCATTTCTACATTAAAGAAGAGAACACAAAAAAATTCAAGGCATAATCGGCCACTATGCTTCGCGTTTGTAGATCGTGGACTAAGAAAAAGCCTTTCATTCAATCGAGACTTAGACTGTTACAGTCTCTCCAACGGTGCCAAATTAACTACAAAGTTATTGAAGTTTTAGTAAAACGCCACTATGTCGGTCCGCCTCCAGGATCATCATCATCATCAGTATTAGAAAAGTATATGGCTGCAGTGAGGAGTGACACCAGGAGTGAGGGAGACGTTATATATCCAAAACTATTCACCAGTGCCCTGGAAGATGTTTCCTAGCTTATGGACTGGAGATGACTCCAACATCCATGACGTACATTAACCACCATCGATAAGCTAATATCTTGGAAGACCTATGCAGAATTCTCAATGGCCTCAGTAGATCATGAAAGATGAAACGATATTGATACTGATCAACATCGTTTCATACCCATTTCTCTGAAGATTAGAGACTGCACTCGAAGTTGTTAATAAATATTTATATTTTATTTTATAGAGAAAACCAACGGTGGATAGGTCCAACTTCGAGAAAGATATCAATCGTCGAATCTATCTCGGCTAGGCCCCGTTTGGGAAGGTCTACAATATCTTCAGATCCGAAACACCCGAAATACTGCAGTGTTTCAAGACCAAATTGTCAGTAAGTTAATCAGAGTGTGTTTCAAGTGAATAACATATTCGAACTGAGACATAGTCGCTTACACTCATAAGAGAGCTCAAGGTCAAGGTCACCCAAATGACGATGGCGCGTGCTGTGATCGGAAATTCTATACGTGATCGAATCAGAAATGAAGAGATACGGAGGAGAGCTAAATTAACTCACACAGCTTATAGAATTGCTAAACTGAAGTGGCAGTGCAGTAGGCAGAACACATAACTTATATAACAGATGACCGTAAGGGTTAGAGAGAGGAGAGGCATTAACATCAATGGCGAGTACATTGGAGGACCTAGGCGCAATGCTCGATGGACGCAGTAGAGTCTCCCAACAAGTGGGTCTTAAAATGAACATGGACTAGATGAAAATTATGTCAAACGTCCGTGTTACACCCTCTCCTCTGAAGGTTGGAGATTCTCGAAGTTGTTGACGAATATGTATACCTGTGACAAACAGTCCAGCTAGGTAGGTCTAACTTCGAGAAAGAGATCAATCGTCGAATCCAACTCGGCTGGGCAGCGTTTGGGAAGCTCCGCAATATCTTCCGGTACATACCTCGTAGAACAGATGGCCGTTGGGGCAGTAAAGTTCTCGAGTGGCGACCACCCACCGGAAGATGCAGTGTGGGCAGGCCTCGAACTCGGTGGACCGACGACCTAGTGAAGATTGCGGGAAAACGCTGGATGCGAGCAGCACAGGACCAGTCGGTGTGAAAATCTTTGGAGGAGACTTTGTCCAGCAGTTGATGTCTTTCGGCTGATAATGATGATGAAGGGTTATCGAAGTTCTCAAATGGTGACCACACACCGGAAGACACAGCATAGGCAGACCTGTCACTCGGTAGACCGTCGTAACAACTTGTAAAGGTTGCGGGCCGCAGGATACGGGCAGCGTGGGACTGGGAAAAATAATAATTCATCTTTAGCAAAATAATTCTATAGTTTGATACAGAACTACCCTTGATATTCACGCCAGAATATCAAGGGTAGTTCTGTATCAAACTATAGAATTATTTTGCTAAAGATGAATTATTATTTTTATATACCTTTTCAATTCGCAATTAAAGTTTTTATTTATTTATAACGTAGAATTATGTGTCTATCTTATTACCAATCTCAAAAATAAATAATTATGCCACGCCGCGGCGTGGCAGCGCCGCGCCGATCAATTTGGACCGGCGCGCCGCCGCCGGCAAATATAAGGTCGGCGCCCATGTCTACCCTCCCGCACCCCAAGCCTCCCCTCACCCTCTCCTCTCCCCCCGCAACCCGCGCCTCACCTCCGCACCACACTCCTCCCCCCGCACTCCGCGCCTCCCCCGCACCTCTCGCCTCCCCCCGCACCCCGCGCCTCCCCCCGCACCCCTCTCCTCACCGTCCCTCGCACCCCGCTCCTCTCCCCCGCAACCAGTGTCTCAACCCCGCACCCTCTCCCTCCCCCCCCGCTCCCCCCTGCCCCCCCGCACCCCACTGCTCTCCCCCGCAACCCGTGCCACAACCCTGCACCCCGCACCCCACTCCCCCCCCGCACCCCACTCCCCCCCCGCACCCCGCGACTCACCCTCCCCCCGCTCCTCACCCCCTGCACCCCACGTCTCCCCCTCGCACCCCGCTCCTTACCCTGCCCCGCACCCCGCTCCTCTCCCCCGTAACCCGCGCCTCACCCCCCGCACGCCGCTTATCATCCCCGCCACACCCCGCACCTTCCCCCCGCAGACCGGTCCTCACCCCCCGCACCCCGCTGTTCCGGGACTGCTGTAGAGTGCTCTCAAATACTCTCGAATGTTCTGGACTGTTCTATTCTAGAAAATTCTTAAGGGTGAAATTTTAACCCTTATATCTTCAAAAGCACGCCCTTTAGGCAAAAACGGAAACCTTCATGGATGGGGGACAAGGGCTACCGCACCATGTAACTCCCTTGATCGTATCTGGATTCGTTTCAGAGTTTTATCGGCACAAACATTTGTACACTTTCTTTTATAATATTGATTATGTAGAATTTAATCTATTTCCACAGTCATCCTTTTGTAATATAAACTTTCGGATTTCGACTTTGATCTTCATAATTCTTCAGTAGTTGCCGAAATCGCCTTTTTGTTTTGTCTAAATCTACGTCTTCATTAGCAAGTTAGTAGTAATATTAAAAAAACAGAAATATTTGCCCTGGGTGGGGATCGAACCTACGACTCTCGGTTCAATAGTCAGGAGCGCAAACCTCTGAGTCAGTGTTAAGTATTATTATATTAGTAATAATAATTATGAAAATATCGAAATATCGACATCGCGACAGACAGACATCGACAGAGTCACGTCACTACATCGCCGCAAACCCAGTGACCTTGTCGCTTGCGTCGTGAACACTTGTCGCCGTCGCTGTCGCCGTCGCCGTCGCCGTCGCTGTCGCCGTCGCCGTCGCCGTCGCTGTCGCCGTCGCCGTCGCTGTCGCTGTCGCTGTCGCCGTCGCTGTCGCCTGCGTCCTGGCCGCAGCCTAAGTTATTTTGTTACTCCTTGTATACCTTTATAAGTACTACATTACATAATCCTGTATAACCCGGTTTGAGACTGTGCAGCTCGTAGGCAGAAACACGTTGTTTTCGAGTGCATGTCACATGCATAATGCATTAGAAAGGCATTAGATGGATGCAGGTGGCCGTCTCCCAGAAAAGGGATGAATAGGTATTGTAGCCTACATACCTAAATATCTCAGGTTCGGATCCATTTAATAGTAGAAAAAAAACAATCTGAGGAAAATTACAAATCTGTCTACTAGACGCGTTTTTGCCTATACGTAATATGTATGTAGTACATAAATAAAGACTTTTTTAGTCTGAGAATACATACCTACGACAACTGAGTGCTCTAAACAACTCAGTTGTATATGGTTGTAGCATGTACGAATATGTACGACAACATAATAATATTACGCAATAACGATTAAATATTGCGCAATGATTTTTAAAACCGGGCGGGTTTGATCCGAACGACGCACGGACTTGCTTGTTTATTCTGAACTTCTCTCGAAAATCTAGCAATGCAATCACGGCAATATCAACTCTGTGTCTTCGACACATGACCGAAAGTCACAAGTCTTGTTACGCAACACAAATGTTTCGTCTCGTTCGGCCAATAGCCGCCATGTTGCATACAGTTGCGGCAACACAGCCGTTGCGAGCGGACACGGACAGACGCATTAAATGTTTAAATTTAGAGATTTCTCGTTAAAAAAAAGGAATTTTGTGATCTGTGTCTGTGACACTTTTCGTACGTCAATCCTAGTAGATGCTTTAAGAAATTTGTAACTGGTGTTGAGTCGGGCAAGCGTTACGTAGTTTTTACAATGCCAATGTGTTCAAGCCAAATAAAGTTTGACGTTTTGAAACTGGTCGCGGAAATAAAGAAACACCCTTTTCTGTACGATTCCGCTTTGCCGGATCATAGCGACAGAAACAAAACTGCTGAAGTTTGGGAAGAGATTTCTGGTATTTTGGACTGCCCAGGTATATAAACAAACATACTTATATTTCTTTTAAATGTACTTATTTTTCTAATAGATAGGTGTTTTTTCTTATTAAAAAACTAAAAAAAAGATAGTAAGTAAGTAAGGAGATTAAGTAGTTACTATTAGTACTAAGTAGTATTTTCTACCTAATGCAAAGTTTCTACTGGAAGTCCGGAAACCAAACCTATACGATGGTTTTGAAAATGTTTGTAAAGCGATAAAAAACGTCGAGCCCAAAACAAAATAAACTAACTTCAAAATGAATTCAACATACATACTCGTATCTAATTTCTGTCACTAATAAAATTGATAGTTGGAGCTAGGATCTTGTCCATACACCTTAAATTTGCGGAAATAGGTACAATAGCAAAAAGAAAAAACTTTTTACACAAATTGGTCAGTTGATCCTCGCTTCTGTACTAGTACAGGGTGTTAAAAAAAGTGCGTTTGAATTGAAATTTTAAAGGGTTACTCAGAATCAAGTTGAAGTATAGAATACAGGAATAATATTGAAAAAAATCCGCTGTTTAAATATGTTTTTTAAAGATTCCGTTACTAAATCTGAATAGTGAATCAAGAAAGTATGGAAAACTGAAAATAGTTGTAGATCGGATTTTTTAATATTTTTCCTTTATTTTATACTCGATTCTGAGTTCGGAGTAACTCAAAATCTCAAACGCACTTTTTTAACACCTTTTGTTAAATACCTATTAGGTAGCTCTATATTTATCTAGGATATACCTAGTAACAATCATGTTATCGTACGTGCTTCATAAATTAGTATATTTTAACTGCTTCTGTGGTCTAGTAGCTAATCTGCTGGCTTCACATCACAAGGTCGTGGGTTCGATTCCCGTCATGGTGCAACTTTGTAAGGCTCGCTTTTGTTGGAGGTAGGGCATTTTCTGAGCTCGCCTGGCTAGTTAGCACCATTTTATCTAAATCTTGTCGACAAACATCAATGTTAAAAGCACTGATGTTAACATTGATGTATTCCGGTAAAGAGATAAGATAGCGAGTTCCCCATTGCATTATGGAATCTTGGTAAGCCCGCTTCCATCGACGGCATCATCATCAATTATCACTAACTGAGGGGTTAACAATTGTAAAAGTTATGCCTTTTGTAAAGTTTAATAATAGGTAGTATTTTTTTGCTTCGATTGTATAGACTCCTTGTGGTAAATTGTTGTGTAAGCGAAAAATAATGACTCTGTAGAGGTCAAGGTGATACCTTACTTTCTATTATAAAGTAGCCACTAAATAAAAAAATAACTTACTTAAATATAAACCAATCTTCTTTACCCATGTAAAATTGTTCATTTCCAGTTCGTGACTGCAAAGAAAAATGGCGGAAAATACGCATAGCCTTCGGCAGATTCCTGAAGCTCTCAAAGAGCAGCACTCCACAGACTAGGGCCTATTATTTGAGCGAACATCTGCAATTCCTCGTACCCTTCATGAAGACCATCAACGGCCCAGCATCACCTGGAGACCATCACCAGAATACTAACAAAGAAGATATCGAAGTTAACCTTGAAAGAGTGAAAGATGAATACGTGTCTGATGAAGAAGAAATAGAAATTACAGAATACAGTTATGAAGAAGAGCAAGCAGATGCAACTAATGATGATTATGTAGAACCAAAAGAAGATGTGACTCCAAAAAAGCCACAAAAAAGAGAATATTACACGGCAGAAAATAACGAAGAAATGATAAGTCCTAGAAAAATGTTTCTACTTAGTCTTCTACCAGATGTAGAGTTGCTAACTGAACAAGAAATGAGGTTATTTAGAAAAAGAACGATTATAGCTATAGATGATATTATTAATGCACGTGACAATAATACGGACAATAATAGAGGATTTAATTATTAAGTAATAAATTGTATATATAGACTATAAATTACAAGGTTTAACAGGAATCGTTAACAGAAGTATTCGTTAACAACCTTTATCCTGTGTTTGTATATATTACTGTAAAAGCCCGTATATTGGTAAATCTTAGGATTTACCAGTAAATCTTAGGATTTATCAACATTTTAGGTTAGGTTAGGTTGGGCTTTTACCATTAAGATTAGGTAAATCTTATATATTACCGTAGTTCGGGCTTTTACAGTAATACATATATTCATATATGTTTGAGTTACGCGATAGTTACGCCCAGATGGTCCCATATAAACTGCATTAAAATCGGCACATTACTTTCAAGCTAATCTACAATAACAAAAAAAGTGAGTTTGTAGTAGATACCTTATGATCTCGGTTCTTTTAAAGTACTGAGTGTTGTTATATTTATTGTGGTTACAATTACATAGCTTTATTTTCTTAACTGAAAAAGTTCATTATATCAACTCAAATTCATTATTATTGTGAGTGGTTACGCAAAAAGGGACCTGAAGGGATTGGAAACGGTTTTTTGTTTTTCATGAATTTTGTTTTTGTTGTCTTTCAGCTTTGTTTTGGTCTAATCAGAATATTTTTAGGTGCCGTAGTTTTTTTTATGGATTTTTTTGTAAGCTGTGGCAGTGATTGTTTATCCCCCGCGCTCGAGGCGAAACTCTATTCGACTCAAAACTTTAATTTATTGATCATGTCAATACATATATGTATCAGGTCAGGTTCGAATTTATTTATACACTAAGTGGAAAGAACACTTGTGTGGTAATTGCCATGACAGTAGCAAAATTTTCCTTTTTCAGTTACACATGTGTGAAATGTAGAAAACAATTTATTACTTACCTACTGAATTTGTGAAATCATATCACTTATTTTAATGATGTTAAATGAACCCATTTAATAAGACACAACATTTCTTGCGTTGAATGCTGAATGAAGGTCAAGAAAATAATAATTTATTATTACTTTAAGTGTTGCTTTGTAGCAGCACGTAGCAGTTTTTTGAAGCGATTTTAAGACATAACGAGGTATCTAATAAAACGATCTCAATTACTTAAATGTTGCAAATGTTTCATTTCAAGGCTTATATTTTACTGTTACAGGGTGAATTAAGTGTTTACATTATATTCGCGAAAACATGGCTTTTAAAATTTTAGCTTTCAAAATCCATTTCGTGAATAGTTTCGCTCAATCAAAGAAAAATATGGGATTTAATTAAATAGATTGTACAGTCTCGCTGTGCGTACTTTAACAATACGAGGGCTGTTCCAAAAATAGTTAGTGAAATGAAAAATACTTCGAATATGAAAAAAGTTTATTTATAGTTTTTCAAAATATTCTCCTCCAACCCCTAGGCACTTATGCATTCGGGTGAACCAGCTTTCAAAACATTTGAAAAACGTATCTTGCGGTAGGTCGAAAAATATTCGGCGAAATTCTTAGACGGCTTCGTCTGCGCTGTTAAATTTTCGTCCACGAAGCATTTTTTTTTATGTTGGAAATAGAAATAAATCGCATGAAGCTAAATCTGGGCTGTACGGAGGATGGGGTAACATTTGTACTCCCGAAGTTGTCAAATAGTCGATGGTTCTAGCAGCTGTGTGAGCGGGTGCGTTATCTTGGTGGAAAAGAATGCCACGGACGCCGCTCCTTGGCCGCTCGCTATTCAACTCCCTGAAAGCTTGAGGCAGACAAACTTCGCAGTACCATTCACTAGTAACTGTTCTACGGTCTTCTAGCGGAATTACTGCTACTGGTCCACTGCGTCGAAAAAAAACCACTATAATTTTTTTATTCACGCTCCGACCGCGAACAACTTTTGTGGGCAACTCGTCCTCTTCAAACACCCATTGCGTGGATTGCTGTTTCGTGAGAGGATCGTAGCTATAAACACAAGATTCGTCAGTTATAAGGATGTAGGATACGTTTTGCGAAGATCCTCCTTCAAACTTTTCTAGCATAAATCGGCACCAATCAACTCGACGGGATTTTTGCTCTTCGGTGAGAGAATGAGGTATCCATCGCGACGCAACCTTCCTAACTTTAAGGTGTTCATTTAGAATGGTGGAAACAGCCTGTGATCCAATCTTCAGTTCAGCCTGAATCTCTCGATGTGTAATGTGTCTATTCTCCCGCAATAGCCACTCTACCCTGATGACGTTCTCTTGAGTTACTGCAGTTGACGGTCGGGGGTCATCGTTTAGGTTCTCTCTACCATGTTTAAATTCACAAAACCAATATGTAACTGTTGCTAACGCAGGGGCGGACTGCCCAAAAGCAGCTTGTAAATTATCGTGAGATTCCTTGAAGGTTAACCCTCGTTTATAGTCATAGAAAATCATAGTACGAACAGCTTCCCGCGAGACCTCCATCTTTGCAAACAAAAGAAGAGTGACAGATAACATTTAAAAATTGAAAAAAAAAAAACTACACATAGGTGGCCAATGATTTTCACCAAAGAGAATTGTATTGAAATTTACCGTCAGTTCAAAATAGTTTCAAGAAAAAAGAGTCTATATTTACTCTGTGGCTAACAATTTTCGGAACAACCCTCGTAATTAATTTAATGTCTGGGAAAATAAACATAGAATTGTCACTGGTCCACAACAAATCAGTAGCAAAGTATAGAGGTATTATAGTAATCAGGCTTGAGGATAATTAACAAATAATTTTAGTTTGTATGAGAGTTAACTTATTTTTTCTCGGAATAAGAAACTACCTAAAAAAGGACTTAGTAACGCAGAGTCATTAAAATACATAGTTTTGGAGGAAAAAATACATAGAGCCTTGGTTTTTTTAAATTTATTATTTATTTTGTAGGATTTGGTAGAAGTGACCAGTTTTAAGAGCAGATGCCCCAATTTAAATATATTTGAGACCTTTTTTTATTAGTATTAAAAAATGAAGAGATACGCAGGAGAACTAAAGTAACCGCATTGCTTACAGAATCGCTAAACTTTGGCAGTGGGCGGGGTACATAGCTCGTAGAACACATAGCCGTGGGCGTTAAAGTTCTTGAGTTGCGACCGCGCACCGGAAGACGTAGCGTACGCAGCCCTCCTACTCGGTGGACCGATGACCTGGTGAAGGTTGGAGGCGCAGAACCGGTCGGAGTGTAAATCCTTGGGGGAACCCTTTGTCCAGCAGTCGACATCTTTTGGCTGATGATGATGACATATTAGTACTGTCGCATTTTAGGCTTGACGGAAATAATAATATAATATTATATTAATAATAATAGTCTTATAACTATGAAAGTGTATTCTCAGTGTCAAGCGGTTTAAAAGTCGACACCCTGTAAGACGGTATCGTCGATGATGGTATGGTGCTTTACTATGTACGTATGCAATATGTGCTTATATCGATAAGGTATATAGAATATATACCATCAACATATTGTAATTGTCGAATCAATTCTCGAAGAAAACAGACTGTAGAATAGTTCCCGGGGAAATATTGTTTTGCGTTAGTGTATTGAGAAATGAGTTAAAATACATATTACAACTCATAATTTTACTTGTCAACTGATTTAAGTAATACTTTTATTATAGAACTTAAAAATGGTCTTTAAATTATTGTTTACTGGTGGCGAAGATTTAAAGTAAGTAAAATATATAAAATGTTAATTGTATTTTACTATGATTTTCTGAAATAGCATTAGTTCCACAGAACGTTACTTTTTACTCACCTAGCCTAGGAGACTAATAATTTTCAGTTGTGTATGTCTTTAAAACGCATATTCTGTCGTTAAGGAAGATCGGTCTGTGGATTTATAATGTAAAATATAAGACACTGGTTTTTAATACGTTCAACACCACGCAGAAAAGTTACAAAGAGCAATTTTGTCTCGTTGATGTCTTTTTTGTGTCTAAGATATTTCAGTTAATCGAAGATAAATCATTTAAAATGTCCCAATGAAAACTAAAAAGTTTAAAACAAAACTTTTAGACCACGAACACGTTACAATATCATCCAGTTTGGAATGGAGAGTAGCTATTCAGTTTTTATTTTTATTAATCTGTTTTAATTTAATTTTTAGGAATACGTTTTTCTATATTCTTAAAAACGAAGTATATTAATTTCGCAGAGAAATCCAAAGAGCAGACGACATAAAATACATGAAACTCCTCGGCTTAACTCTCAAGATCCTTTGCGCTTGGCCCATCAAGCAGTTGACAGGACTCGAACCCGCATACGTGAAAGTGGGCAGGCTTTACACCTTCATGCTAGAGACAGGTTTCCTACCATTGAGTTTCCTCTACCTCGGGAACCATTATAAAGAGTTGAGCTTTCTTGAAATGGGCCATTCTGTTATCACTGCCATGATGAACGTTGCTGCAAGCGTAAGTTTGTGTTGTGGTTATATTATACTCTATCTCTGGCTAGCTACCACCATCTTATCTAAGTGTTGCCGCCAAACATCAATATTAACAGCATTGATGTGTTCCGGCATGAAGATAAGATAGTCAGTTCCTCATTGCGTTGGGGAATCTTGGTATGCCCGCTTCCATCTTCGGCATTATCATCACTTACCATCAGGTGAGATGATGCCAAGGGCTTACCAATTGAGGGTACAAAAAAGTTATAAGAAAAGTAAAGTAATTCATTAGTATGATATTGTACATGTATCGTTAACAATGCATAGGGTAACCACTGCCAGAGAACGGGTCTCTTCCACATCTCGGGCGGCAGGGATAGGCCTACTCCACGCACGGTGGCCAACTCGAAGTTATTGGAGGTTGTGGTGTAAGTCAAGTGGCCCACCCAAGTAGATAATTAATTCAACAATTAATCATAAAATATTTTTTACTAAATAACTCTTTCATTAAAACAGTTATTAAGTTAGAATTTTATTACATGTGATTTTATTTATTTTTTAACAATAATAAAATTTTCGTAATGAGTACGAAAACGACTATAACTACTGAGTTAAGATGTCATAGTTCGGTATTTCTTTTTTTTTTTGAAAAAAGGTTTTTTTGGGCATTTGATAAAAACGAATTCAGATGAATAGCAGTACACTGACCAGTCGCAATCCCTATTACCACTACATCTCGTTTTTGTATTAATCGAATGAGATTAACTGACATCTTACTTCGACTTTCAGTCTCGAACTTTTCTGCTCTTCTCTGAGCGCTACTTTAATATTGTCGCCGATTTTATTACCAAGATTCATCTTTTCAATCACAAAGATAAATCAAAGCATTCTATGAAGGTAAGTAAGCAAAAATATTTCACTGTTATGAAATGAAATGAAAATATTTTTTATTCGAAGTAGGTGCAGTGTACACTTTTCGAACGTTATTCTTTTATCTACCCAATACGAGGTTCCTACCACTCGGAACTCGTATTATACCCGCCGTTTCGAGAAGTGTTTACGGAGTGAGAAGAAACGACGGGTCCAAAGAAACTCCCTCCAACACATTTTTTGTGTACTGGATTAAAAATTATCATACTCTTTTTGGGATCATTAGATCTTCATGTGGTACATAAGTGATGGACGATGATGCTCGTGCTCCATAGGGCGGTTCATTATGCATAATACATAGTAACTGGTGCCGGCGATTTCTTACGGGTGGAAGCTGGGGATAGGAATTAATCCAGATTATAAACTACTTACCTGTTATACTTACCGTTCAGCCGTTATTGCGAAATGGAGTAACGAACAACCAAACTTTTACATTTATTTATATAAGATATCGAGATAACCTTACCTCGAAAAATACTTTTTGAATTTCACTATAGGTGTGAGTAAGTATATTTAACACTTATACATATATTTATATGTATTTTAATTAATAATATCATCAAACTTTTTTCATATACCGTATTAATACATTTCCAGATACACATTTCAGTACACAAAGTGTGCCATTTCTACACAACATATCTGTTGTCAGTGATGGTTTTTGGTATCATCGCGTTCAACTGTTTGCCGCATTACACAAACCTGAGAAATGGAGCGTTCAGCTTGTACAACAGGCCTGAGAACATCACCTACGAACATTCGGTGTACTTCGAGCTACCCTTCGACTATTTGCATAACACGAAACCATTTATCTTTATGTTTTTCTTCGACTGGTACATAAGCTTCATCTGTTGTACTATCATTTGCTCATTTGACCTTATGATTTCTATCATGGTTTTCCATCTTTGGGGACATTTGAAGATAATTATACACAGTTTAGAAAACTTTCCCAGACCAAACGGTAGACGTAAATATTTTGATCATGAACTGAAATTGGAAGTTGAAATGTATGATGATGAAGAAGAGAATAGTGTTTTTATTCGCCTGACAGAAATTGTGAAGCATCACAGCCTTATTTTGGAGTTGAGTAATATTATATAATATTTAAATGTTTTTAATTAAGTAGATGCTTTTTTATGCTTTTACCCGACAGCCCCTGAAGGAGGGTTTTGTTTCTCCGATGTATGTATCATCATAATCAGTCAAGAGACGTCCACTGCCGAACAAAGGCCTCCACCTCCACCAAGGATTTTCAAGCCGACACAGGTTTTACGCTGCCCGCTTCCAGCGGTTTTTCGTATATATGTATTCCTGTGACTAATGTATTTTGGAGTGCGTGATAAAAACTCGTTTCTATAAATAGTTTCGCTCAATTTTGAGTACCGTCGAGCATCAAGTGACGTCAACTCGACGTTAGTTATGCTGACTCGACGTATTGTTTAATTCATTCACATATGGACAACTCTCAGCCTATAGGTTTTTACATTACTTTTCGTCCGGGTCACAAAACAAATTGAAATACGAATGTTTTCCCAAAAACATGTTTAAATATCTCGCACTCTTTTTATGGTCGTTCTCTCTTATTTGTTCCTTTTTCAGATTTTCCCCCTGCCCAATAAAAAGATCATTGTTTTCTAATTGTCGATGGAGCAATTTTTCCTATTCTCTTGAACTCCTGATACGACACGATTTTTCTTTGAATGAATGAAAACACTTTATTGCACAACAAAACAGGAAAATAAAAACATAAACATTAAAAAAAAAAGTTATACAGGTAGGCGGTCTTATCGCTAAAGAGCGATCTCTTCCAGACAACCTTTTTCTTTTCTTTTATTTATTCCATATAATTTGATCTTAGTCTTCCTCTTCCTCTTCTTCCTTCTATCTTTCATTCTATTATGTTTTTAGGAAGCTATCGTGTCATATCAGGTGTTCCATTTTATTTCTTCATCTGTTATCTACGATTTTCACCAGGCCACTCTTTTCTTTAATAATATCAAGAACAAGATATTGTATCAAAATAATTGTAGTGAGACTAAAATATAGGTAATATAATGTTTTGCATAAGCAGTCTTTTTTAAAAATTAAATTTGTAATTTTACTGGTCATTTTCAATTTCCCTGGTATGTTAAAAAATAATTAATAATAATTTCATATTATTAATATTAATTGTAATATAATATTTTCTCTTTCAGGTTTACTCGGAGACTCTTCGACATATTTGGCCCTATAATAGTTATTTATTTAATTTTTCATCAAATCAGCTTATGCGTTCTTATACTTGAATGCTCTCAAATGGTAAACACTTTTGCATAGCTAATTCTAAGATTTTTTTAAGCTAACTTCAATTAACTAGCGCAAATTAGATGAGAAGAACCGGTGCGCCTGAGCAATTATGATAGGAGATTCCTTACTTATTTAATATTAATAGATTGAATTTAGATGTTCTTTTACGTCGAAACGATTGATTTTTTGCAGAGAGCTTGTTGTGGGAGACGCACAGGACCGGTCGGTGTGGAAATCCTTGCAGGAGGCTTTTGTCCAGCAGTGGACATCTTTCGGCTGATAATGATTTTGTAGGGATGGGAAGTGACATATTATGCTACATTTTATCCTGTAAATTATCAAATTTACTGAGAAATTATACCGGGGACAGGGTGTCCCTAAAATAATTCGGATTTTGTCCAAGATTATACAATATGATTTTTCAATGGCGGATATACATATGAAAATAATGTATTCATATTCGGACAAATGTGATAACTTTATTCAACCACTTTTAAATAAATAACATCTTTTTTACTCTTCATTCAAAAATAATTAATCCGAAGATAATTTTTTGAAGAGTTTAACATTTTTGAAGTTTATTTAAAAAGTGCTAAACCAAAAGCTGTGACATTTAACCCGAATAGTAGCCTGGCTATGTTCATATCGGACATTAAAAATTCACCCTGTATATAATAAAAACAATTTTATTCCTATGTTGGTAGACTATTATAGCTTTCCTGTTGATTTTTGTAGAGTACAGAAGCAACAGCAAAGTACGGACTTCTTACTATAGCTGCATTCCAGCAACTGATCCAAATAACTGTCATCTTTGAAATACTTAACGATTCTGTAAGTATATAGAGCTATTATTATTATTAATCACACCGAAAAACTTCACGATGGCTATTCTTATAACAACTTTTAACAGGGAACCTTATGGTCAAATCTCAAAATAACGTTGGACATATAACATTAATTTGACCGGTCATTTTTGTATAGGGGGTTATTTTTTTTGCGTTATTACTTGTTAGTTGTATGTACTCGTATTTATGTTTACCTTAAAAGTAGCTTTTAATTATGAAACTCACATAATTAAAAGCTACTTTTAAGGTAAACATAAATACGAGTACATACATTTTAATCCAACATTTTCTTTATTCCGTTTGATAAAAACCGATACCCTCCCAACTACTGCGGCAAGGATTTCTGCTTATAACTCGGGAACTTTAGGCCTTACTCCACTCACGGGGGCCAAGTCCTGATAGATGGAGATTATGGGGCTAATCCCAAAGGCACAAGTTTTCAAACCACCTGCAAGGCCTCTAATAAGGCTTAATGACTGCCATTTTGAATCGTCATCAGTTTGTGAGAATAACCAACACCGAATGCCTTACGAAGTACTAAAACGGTCGGCATGACTGCCCAAAACTCATCCAGGTTATGACCATGTCTGTAGTCAGTTAACCTTGCGTGATTGGTTTGACCACTCAAGCCGCGCTGAGCGCCACGCAAGCGCACATAACCGCTTCTCATTTTTCAGTACCAAAAGTTAATGGACGCGGCTTACAAAGTTCCCTGGGAATGCATGACCATTTCTCATAGGAAGATATGCTTGGTACTACTCAGACAAAGCCAAAAGCCGATGGGTTTTAAAGCGTTCGGCATGGTCGATGTGGGAGTGAACACCATGGCTTCGGTAAGAACTTGAAATTATACAGGATGTACGGATAAAAGCGTAGCTACACTTGAAGACGTTCTTCTTGTCCCGAATCTTAACTTTTGTACATTTTGGATGAAAACGCAAAAAAGACTTTGATGAAATTACACGACAAGTGTACTTTTCATGCAGGTGATGGAGCTGATTAACCAAGTTTGTATGAAGGGTAAAATTAATTTGCGAATTAACTATGAATTGATTATTTTATTTATTTTATCCAAAATTGCCCTTGGTACTTGGTGGTAAGTGTTGATGATGCCGAAGATGGATGCGGGCTTACCAAAATCCCCCAACGCAATAGGGAACTGCTTATTATCTTATCTCCATACCGGAACAAATCAATGCTATGAACATTGATGTTTGGGGGCAAGGCATAGATAAGATGGTGGTAGCTAGCCAGGTGGACTCCGGAAATGCCCTACCACCAACCAAACCGGGTAATACGAAGTTGGAACCCGCCGGGAATCGAACCCGCGACCTAATGTGAAGCAAGCAGATTAGCCATAAGACTACGGAGACGGTTAAAAGGCTTAAAAAGAAAGGAAAAGGTCGTTTAGATTAATGTTTGTTTTTGAGCCTGGCAAATGGCGATATCTATCTATCTACCTTAGTATTAAAAATAAGTTTATTTAATTTCTGCTTTCAGATAATCAAGACTTCGATATCTTACTTTATTTTTCTGCGCACAAAATCTTCTACACAAAATCATTAGAACATATTTTGTTTAATTTGTCATTGAATAATCATTCATCTACTACTAATAAGAAAATTGTATTTTGCAAGTAAATATTGAAAGTTAGTTATGTAAGCTCTTTTTTGCCTGAAATACAGGAAAACCTAGTTCAGGCACGTGTGTTTACTGTACTCTAATAATATGTTTAGTTTTTAGTAATTATCTTGTCAATTAAGTTTTCTTTCAATAAATATTATTATTCAAAATTAAGTATAGATATTAAGGTACTATGAACAAAAATCGGTGTCTTCCAGCTACGGCGGCGGCGGCGGCGGCGGCGAGAGAAAATTAAACCATGATTCAGACTTCACAGAAAACTATTTATATTCATTGTTTTTAACACAAACACATATTATAACAAATTACAATTTCATAGCGAGCAAAAACCTCTTCTCGAGAGAAAAAACGATAGTCTTTTTTTTCACACTTTATAAAAAGAACATTTCACAGAAGTAGGTATACAAGGAGTATTAATAATATTAAAAAGTCCTTATAGCAATTGGACATACCGCCCCCCGTTGGAAGCAGGCAGGCTTTCAACAAACACATTAACAAAGAAAGAAACATCTTTGAAACTAGATTACAAAGATAATGTTATTGTAATTTAATCACTTAAAAACTAAGTATTTATCACAACACAACATGTCTTTTAAGGAAGGTGAACGTTAAACAATGAACTTCAATGACTAAATCACAACAGTCATTCAGATTAAAATAACTCTTACTAATATTCCAATGCTTAAAACACTAGAGAAATGTTTAGGTACTTAATGATACAGCTCATCATGTACAAAAGTAAGTAGGTGCTAAGATAACGCACTTATTACGAGTAATAACAAAAAGCTTAAAAAATATGAATTTTATGCCTCTATAGGAAGTGGACATATTTTTGAAAAGGATCTTCTTATTACACCGTTAGCAGTAAGAATATCTGCTACTCGAATTACACCATCCTGACCGGGAAATACATCAACTATTCGCCCTAATTTCCACTTTAAGGGAGGCAAGTTATCATCCTTTATTACAACCATCATACTCTTATCTAAGGTTCCTTTACAGTGCCTCCATTTTTGCCTACATTGCAATTGTGAGATATACTCTTTGGACCATCGTGTCCAGAAATGTTACTGTAATTGTTGTAATCTTTGATAACGATCTAATCTATGACAGTTGATATCTACATAACTAGGAGACGGTACAGAAGTAAGAGGTCTCCCAATTAAAAAATGACCAGGAGTAAGCGGCAACATGTCATTTGGATCCACAGACAATGGAGTAATAGGTCTCGAGTTAAGTATAGCCTCAATTTGATAGATGACAGTACAACGTTCCTCAAAGGTAAGGTTACCTAACACTCTAACCAGGTGGTGTTTCGTGGACTTAACACCAGCTTCTGCCATTCCGGCGAAATGGGGAGAGTAAGGAGTTGCGAAGTGAAAGCGAATATTATAATTCGCAGTTTGCTCAGATATGTCGTTAGCATTTGATGCTAGAAAACGTTTTAGCTCGTTATAAGCTCCCACCAATTGAGTACCATTGTCGGCATATACATCTGACGGCACGCCTCGACGACTGACAAACCGATACAATGCTGACATGAATCCTTCAGAAGTTAAGTCACTAACGACTTCTAGATGCATCGCCTTCGTGGCGAAACATACAAATACAACAATGTACACTTTGTACAGCGAACAACCACGTCCTTTTTTAGAGGCAGATAAAATGGGTCCCGCGTAGTCAACACCAACAACCTGAAAGGGATACTCAAAACGAACTCGATGAGAAGGTAAGTTGCCCATAATCGGTGATACAGTTACTCCCTTCATTCTAGTACACAGAACGCATTTATAGTAAGTAGATTTAGCCAAATTTCTGCCACCGATAGGCCAATAGGTTTGTCTAATTGAAGAAAGCAAGGCTTGAGGACCGGCGTGCAAGAGTTTAGTATGCTCATGATTAAAGAGCAGCCTTGTGTTAGCTATATTTTGTTGTACTGTAAATAATCACTATAATTGTTGCTTAATATTATCAAAACATAATATAATTACAGTTAAAAATAATATAAAGAGTAAATCAAGTAATGTAAAACTTGAAGATCGACTGACGCACAGAGGGCGCCACAGGTCAAAGTAGAGGGGAGAGCATTGCACGAGGGAAATGGTGGCGAGTGCGCGTCAGTCTATTTTTGAATTTCAAGTGAGACAGTTAATTGGAAATAGCGCTGTGCAGTATTCAATATTCAGTTACAAATATATTAAAAATGAGTGTATTTCTTGTGTCAAAGGAAGATTAAAGCCTATTTAAAAGTCATAAT
Source organism: Coleophora deauratella (assembly GCA_958295455.1). Taxonomy (NCBI): domain Eukaryota; kingdom Metazoa; phylum Arthropoda; class Insecta; order Lepidoptera; family Coleophoridae; genus Coleophora; species Coleophora deauratella. The sequence goes on from OY282413.1 coordinate 4,601,644, forward strand.
CCACGTGTTTTCTTCAGTTCAGAAGTGGGATTCGCTCACGTTTAAAGGTATGTGTTAGTTTTATTTGAAATAGTTTTTTTTTTTCATGGCCCTATTCGCTTAGTTAAACCTACGAAATGTTTTATTAAATATGAAAATAATACTTGCAAAAAAAAAACTTGCAAAAGTTAGCATTCCACCAACAGACATACGTAAGTTGCAAACTAACACTCCTTTATCGCCTTAGATTGGATGTTTGGAAAATATGTATGTTTTGAATGTTAACGTTTATTTTAAGATCACTTTATTGGCGTATTCAATGAATAAATAATATCATGGTTCTTAAGTAAGACGTTCAAATAGGTATTCAGAACACAAGTTCGTATAGAAACTGTTGCAATAATTTAGCGATGGAGATTTTTTTTTAATTCTTTGGGGTATTCTCAACATTGTTATGCAACCACTCTATCGTAACGGCAACATTTTAAATTAGCCGTTTCCAAGATATGCAGTTGCTGTTTTATTAAAGTTACAACGAGTAGTTCATCTGAGGAGTGATCGTAGCTCTCTTGATATGGGAAGTGTTTATAGCTTCGCAATTTTCAAGTATTTCAATTTTAGGTAACCTTTACTAATACACACTCGTTTTCCCTTGCGAGGTACGTCGGGACCACACTGACGTTGCGGCGGAGCCTGCGCAAAAGAGACGGGTTTCCTGAGTGGCTGTAGAACAAGCCGCCACACCGCATCGTGCCGCTGAGAGTGCGACTGATGAGCGGCTACATCGCATCGAGTCGCTGGGAGCGTCGCTGTAGGATGAGCTGCTACATCGCACCGTGCCGCCACCGGGAGTGCGGCTGATGAGCTACTACCTCGCATCGAGTCGTAGCTCTCTTGGTATGGAAATTGTTTATAGCTTTCGCAGTTTTTAAGTATTTCAGTTTTACGTAACCTTTGCTAATACACATTCGTTTTCCCTTGGGAGGTACGTCGGGACCGCACTGACATTGCGGCAGAGCCTGCGCAATAGCGACGGGTTTCCTGCCTTCCTGGGAGCGTGGCTGTGGGACGAGCTGCTACATCGCACCGTGCCGCCGGGAGTGCGGCTGTAGGACGAGCTTCTACATCGCGCCGGGAGCGTGGCTGTAGGACGAGCTGCTACACCGCGGCAAATGCCGTGCCGCCAGAGACGTAGGCGAAATGTGAGAATTTTGCAGCTTAGAAGTATACTGAATTTTATTTCCAAATCCATTGATTTACCCGTAGTTTAATACAGTTAAGGCAAGCAGTGATAAGGTCTATAAACTCAGCCTTGATGTATACAGTTTCACCACGATATTCAACATCCAAATATAAATTTAATTTATAGCAAATTAATCATACCTATACATAATGAGTAAGCTATTTTATTTAGGCACTGTATCAAAGATTCACCTGTACAGATAATTTTGTTTTTTTATACGTCCTTTTTGACATTTATATACACCTTTCACTGTCCAAGGTCTGCTGGAAGAAATTTATTGTGGAAATAACCTGTACCTTTTATGTATTATTTCCTTATTGATGACTTTATTTACCTTCTTTCTGTGTGCAATGTTATTCAAATACAAAAACTGAATTTAAATTTTATAAGTTTGTTTGGGATCTAAGACGTTTAAAAAAAACCTAAAGACGTAGTCTGTGAAACTTTGCTCGATATAGTTTTGTATACAATAGACCAGACGAATAAAACTATGCCTTATTTTTACATCAGAGGTAGATAATTTCGACTGTTATCATTATAAATACGGATAACTTTTAGAAAAACAATGACGGTTTATAGTTCATTAGAGCTTCAATAGATTTTGCTTCTCTCAAAAAGAAGATAATCACAACGTGCAACCATGCACTCTTTTGTCAGCATTGCAGAATAACAATTGCACTGTTAACGTTAATTTGGTGTTTACCCCGCAATCTTTATTCTTAATTATTAAAATTATAATTTCAAAATACCCACCGATTCGACAGAGTAAATTAAATACGTCATACCAGCTGTTGTAAGACATGTTGCTTGAGAGGCCTATGATATCGTATTTATTATACAATAAACGTAAAGTTCTTTTATAGCTATTGCCAGGTCCTACCTACTGTAAACAAAATAATTAAATAAATGTATGAAAGGGAAGGATAGCTCATTGATTTGATTTGAAGCGTTTTCTAGAAACTGTCCAAGTATAGGGGAGTAGTTCATTTTTGTGGAAGTTGTTTACTTTGCGATAATTTGTTTAATTTGATAGAAGTTGTTCGCTTTGATGGAAGTTGTTCACTTTGCTGGATGTTGTTCACTTGCAAGCATTTCTTCTCATTTACCCCTACATTTATTTACGTGCTTTCTTTGCTTATTCTCCTTTCGATTGATCAAAAGGTTGACTGGAAGAGATCTCTTTATGGGATAAGTCCGCCTTTGTATATGTTTTGTTACTTATGCCTATGTATTTTTGTCATATTCGTGCAATAAAGAGTTTACAAACAAACAAACAAAAACAGAAAGAAAAACAGTGTATTTGCCCACAAAGGACTCTTAATGTGTAGTAGACCATACTCTCATGGTGAAAATATAAATTTTATAAATGCTGGGTCTTGTTTTGATGGTGATAAACGTATGGTATAGTTTCATATAGTTTTAAACAACATAATAGATATAGTTGCTCTAAATATCCAAATATTTGTCAGTTTGATAATTAAAAAAAAAAAAGAAACTACCTACTTGCAAAATACATTATATTTACAATATTCATACGTATTTTGGTATGAATGTTGAATTAACGACTTATTACCATTTTAAAACTATATTAGTAAAAATATAATAACGGTTGACTGATAGAACAGGAACAAAAAAAAGAAGAGACATAACATTTAAAAGTAAAGTTAAAAAAAAAAATATACTCCTAATGCAGATCAATTTTTAAACAATACCTATCAATAAATTTGGCTTGGTGAAACGGTTGCTATATTTAAAGTAATCGATTACAAAAATCGGTTTTACAAATAAAGCAGTTCATATCCTCTTGAAAAAGGAAATAAAATAAAATCATTGTAATTTGTAAATGTTAATAAACATCTTAAAAGACAAAGCCCTTCATATTCCTTATTAGAAATTTGTAACACCTTTGTATGGGACTTCTCTAATTCGTTTCAATGGCAGCAGCATAGTTTGTTTAAATCTTGCCAGTGTGAAAGGGGCTGGAACCTGTCTGTCACTACGAAAATTAATGATGGACCTAGAAAATAATAAATGTAAATACAATTATTTTGAACTTAATTGTTCTCGTGTTATTTTTATTATTTTATGATTATGATGTTGTATATTTATTACAAGATCACGTTTTGAATTTAAAATGGGTTTATTAAGTACACAACAAAGGGCTTACCTTTACGTAGGTATATGAAAAAAATATACCAACAAAGATAAATAATTTGCACAACTTATGACAATAAAATGTTATCGAGTATTGTTAATAGTACATATATTTATCGATTCTCAGCCTCTTAGGCATAATTAGTGTGATACATAAATATGTAGTTAGTCGAATCTACGGGAAATATACGTTCGTGTTTATTGATGCCATTGTAGTGACTGGTAGATTCAAGCACGGGTACTACAGGATACAAAGTTGTTTTGTACGCCACATTTAGTATGTTAGTAGGTTTAAAGATATGATCGGTGGAAGAGTAATCATTCTAATCTTGTATATTTTGTGAGGTAAACTTCCACTTACTTGTGGGTTGACAGTTGACTGATATTTAAGTCAGTGACGTCGTCGCAGTGTTGTTAATGACCACAGTTATGTTTTTAATCACACCCCGGACATTTCATACAGATTTCGCGCCATTGTTTACTACATAGACATTCATGTCTGTACACATGTAAATATGTGCGTGATGAACTAGGGTTGAATCGAGATTCAATAATTAGGCCTCATTGTCTTTGGTTATTATATTGTGCTTTGGTTTGACAACCCCTTGACAAATGGTCACACATCGGTCACACAGGGGTTCTGAGGTAGCATTCAGAGATCGGCAGGGAGTGACCATATTGTATAATGTCCTTATACTGTGGTATTTAATATATAAAGAGGCTCCCTGAGATTTGAATGATATTTAAAACATAAGTACTTTAATGAATGAATGACAACACTTTATTGCACAACAAAACAGAAAAATAATAATTATACATAATTTTGGTTATTGTTAGATTCAAATGAAAAGAAAAACAAAAATTAATTGAAAAGAAAAAAAAAACATTAACTATTAAAACTATTGTGTTTTTATTAATAATGTTTCGTCGGAAAATTAAGTTATAGTAGCAAGTCGGTACCTATAATTTATCGTATAGGTATACTTAACTGATTTGGTGTATAACAGATCTGTTATATCGTGTGGCCCAACTTAACCGTGGTGTCACAAGGGATGTCTGTGGTATAGTATATCCGTCTTGATATGCTAAATTATCTAATTGGCAAAGCACTATGCAGAAAACTCATGCACTGTACAATTACTGTTTTTACTTTCCTAGTTTGGGGTCAGATGAGTGTGATTTGTTCTGGATAATATATTGATATTACATAAAAAGAAAACTCTTCGGGTAGAATCGTGATTATAATTAGAATTACCTCGGAAACCACTCGAGGATAATTCGTAGATAAAATCTTCAATTGTCTACACATATTTGATTTTAATATAGTCCTTTCGTAGTCAAATTGTAAACCATGGATTTTGAAGTTTCTTGATAATAAAATACGTTCATATGTTTATGTAAAATATAACGGAAATATTTACTGTGAAACCTCGAATGCAACTCAATGTGTACAGTTGTTCAGATTAAAGAAAACAGGGTTAAGTAATGCAATATTATGTATTACCAACAGTTTATTTAGATACTATTTATATTAACGTATTACGCATTATTATGCAAAGCTCCTATCTCTTCGTTAATCCTTTTGTGACATTGTCCTTCACATCTTAATTAGTCGTGAAGGAAGAGAAATGACACTTCCAATACTATTGTTGTTATTTAAAACTGTCTGAAAGAATCAAGGGTTTTAACCTGTCATTGTTTTATGTGATTAATCTTCAACTTGTTTTGAGTAAATATTTGATACCAAAATTTAAAGTTAATTCATTGGTTGTTAATAAGTGAAGTTTCTATTTCCGAAACCGATCGTATGTCCTACTCCAGTATCTAGTTATTATTTCCCTAAACCACTTTAGCAGAAAGTGTTATGCTTTAAGGCAACGGAAAAATAACTGGGTTGGTTCATAATGCATTAAAAGGTTAGCTATGTCTGACGAACTTGGTTGCTTTTGGTAATAATAATATTTCTTTACATAAACTACGACAAAAGAGTGTATAATTTCCACATAGACTCTAGCAAAGATTATTTGTTTTCTTGACTGAAATAAGGCACCACTTCCTAAGTGCTACCCAAGTTATCAAAATATTTAGTTGTCGTTTTATGTTCCTTTAATTGAGAATTCAATTAAAGTGAATAAAATATTAATAAGGAATACCTGAGTATATTGGAGGATTTAAAATGTATAAAGATAATGATCGGCAGAAGATACTGTTTAGAAACACAATATTTCAATGACAGTCGCCTGTTTTATTAGACCATAATATAAGAGAAGAGATTATCACATTCCCCTTAAAGTTGTGAAATTTACTATTTAAAAAAAAAAACATATGTTATTCGCTTTCTAGGCAAACGAGTTCAAAGTGTTTGGAACCTTGTTTAAGTTGGACGATGGACTATGTTAAATATCTATACATAATTAAAGATCATGTAGTATATGACTTAAATTGAAGCTTTAATGTTAAGGTATTCGGGATGAATGGGGCCTGTTACCGAATTGATGTTACGGTAATTAGGACGAGCGGGGCCTGTTGCCAAATTGATGTTACGGTATTCAGGACGAATGGTGCCTATTGCCAAATGGATGTTACGGTATTCAGGATAAACAGGTCCTGTTATCAATACGGTGTTTTCCACTTTATCATTAACTTAGTTTTATTGAACTGTCAAACGATATAATATTGTTCTAAAATTGTTTATTTTTTTTTACAAATGTGATGTCATATTTTCGAAATTACTGCATGTTGTTCATGAACGTAAGATTGAAAATTAGTGTCAAGAGAGAAAATTATTTCGTGTAAATTGTATTTTAAGAGGAACATTTCTTGTTTTTTTTTTGATAGTGAAAAATACGAAATTATTTATTAAAATAATGAGAAGTATTTTAGTTATAAATGTTGTTATAAAATGAAAATATTATAATTAGGACACTTACTCAGAGTATAAGGTTTCTATGTATAGAATATGTTTGTAGTCTTTTTTTTACATAAAAAAATACGTACGAGGTCGTTCGTTGGAATCGGATGGCCGACTGTTAGCTATATTTTGTTGTACTGTAAATAATCACTATAATTGTTGCTTAATATTATCAAAACATAATATAATTACAGTTAAAAATAATATAAAGAGTAAATCAAGTAATGTAAAACTTGAAGATCGACTGACGCACAGAGGGCGCCACAGGTCAAAGTAGAGGGGAGAGCATTGCACGAGGGAAATGGTGGCGAGTGCGCGTCAGTCTATTTTTGAATTTCAAGTGAGACAGTTAATTGGAAATAGCGCTGTGCAGTATTCAATATTCAGTTACAAATATATTAAAAATGAGTGTATTTCTTGTGTCAAAGGAAGATTAAAGCCTATTTAAAAGTCATAATCCACGTGTTTTCTTCACTTGTAAAAGGATGATGAGATTTCAGAATGATAGGATGCTTCTGCTCATAATTATACTCTGAGTTAGAAAGTCTACCGCCTACACGCATCAGACCGTCATTGTCAACGAAAGGATTTAATTTAGTAAGTGAATCCTTTTGATTTAGATTGCCACTGTTTTTAAGTATGTTATAGGATGCAAAACTTTCCATCTGTGAAACTCTAATTAGGTAGTTTTTTGCTCTATGTAACTCGTCCCGTTCTAAATGACCACTAACCCTATTTCCACTGCTAGTTCGCAAGTTTCTAATGAAACGAAGTACGTAAGCCGTAACTCGCAGTAGTTTCGTAAGGTTGGAATATTTTTGTATAGCGATTACTGGAGGGGTATCATCAACGATAGAGGTCATGACAGTCTCACTTTCTATAAGTATGTCGTTGTGAGAAACATCTGATACAGTAAGAGAGCTGGCACTAACTATGACTCCCAACTTCGTAGTTAGACTGCTAGTATGTAGTATGTCATGATGTGGTAAGGAACTACCTTGTTTTTCCATTGCTGGGTCAATGACCTTTGGCATGTCACCTAGTGCTCGGTTGCTCAACATTGTTTTAGGCTGATTCAGCGGCAAACGAACAGAGAAGCGACCATCTGGAAGCCGGATGGTGTTTTTCATAAAATGTTCTTCACACGCGAGCTGTTCCGGCGAATAAAAATCACATTCAGGCCTAACTGAACATTCGTCTAGCTTCCAGAACCGAGTAAGACTGTCATCAACTCCATCATTGTGTTGAACAAAGTTACATTTAATATCATGTTTAAAGTTAGTAGGACAATAACCTGACACTACCCAGCCTAATTTAGTTTGACACAGGACAGGTTTGTTTTTACCCAGTTTCAATATGCCACCTTCCAGTAAATCCCAGAACACGTTAGCTCCGAGCAGTATGTCAACATGAGAAGGTAGATAAAACTCAGGGTCCGCTAGGGTAATCTCACAGGGAATATTAAGTATGTCTAAGTTCACCCTGTTAGAAGGAATGTTGCTTGTTATAGTAGGCAGTATGTAACATGTTGCATTAAACTTGTATTCATTAGTGCGCGATCTTATTGTCGCCTCGCACGTTTTAGTAAGATTAGAATGTTGATTGTTTATGCCAGACACCGAAGTGGTGACATTTTCCATTTGTAAATCTATTTTATTACACAGGGTTTCCATAATAAAGCATGAAGTGCTGCCGCTATCTAAAAGCGCACGGGCAACTACAGGTGTACCATCTTTACTTTGAATTTGTACAAGAGCAGTCGATAATAATACCTGACCTTTGCCTTGATTTGCTATGAGTGCTACATTTTGATTCACCGATGTTTCAGGTGCAGAAGGCACTGCATCTTGTCTAACATTCCCCGAGGACGCTTTATCGACATGCACAAGAGTATTGTGGCGCTTATGACACACCTTGCAGCCACTACGCCAACAGTTTTTAAGAAAATGACCACCCTTAAGACAATTAAAACAGACATTTAATCGCGGCAGTTCATCAGCACGTTCTTTGTTTGTCATAGATAGAAAGCTTTTGCAGTCGAAAAGAAAATGCTCGCCAGTGCATTTTGGACATACTGGTACTACCTGGTTGGTTGCTGATCGGTCTGACTGCTTATTGACAACTACGAAACCTCGCTCTTTGGCTCGACGAGTCTGCGCGGCGGCGGCGGGCGCGGGGCGTGGCGCAAGCTGCGGCGCGGGCGGCTGCTGCGCGGAGATGGTCTCCAGCAGGTCAGCGCGATGTCTGAGGAAGTTAACGAAACTCTCAAAATATACGGGCTTCAAAGATGGAATATGTTCTTCCCACTGACGCCTTGTGATGCTGTCTAATTTAGAACAAGTTAAATGGATTAATAATGTATCCCAATGGCTAGTGGGTTCCTTGAGGGACTCAAGCGCTCGCAAATTTTTATTTAGGCTATCTATTATGTACCTAATCGATGAGGAAGACTCTTTGTTAATAGGTTGTAAATTAAAAACGGCAGTTACATGGTTGTTGATTAACAAACGCTTGTTATCATACCGTTCACAAAGTGATTTCCATGCGTTTTGGTAATTTGCACTGGAAATCTCTAAAGATTGTACTACTATAGCTGCACTTCCCTCCAATGTTGCTTTCAAGTAATGAAACTTGTTAATGTCATCAATGCTGTTATTATTATGGATTAAACTAGAGAATGTGTCTCGATACTCGAGCCAAGTTTCATACGAGCCGTTGAATTTAGGAAGATTGATCATGGGCAACTTACATTTCACCATTTGCGGAGATCCGATGTTGCTGGCGGTATTGTTGACCTTGTCAATCATCGTTTGATTGCTGTGCTCCAACGACGAGCTAGGACTTCGTTCCCGCTTTGGAACGGTACCTTTGTGAGATGTAAGAAGGGTATGAGCCTTCCCCATTGCCTCGAAGTATGCGTTTTCGAAGTCGGCACGCTCCTGGAACTGAGACGCCAGATCCGAATCCTCCACAAGCAGTTCTATGGACTCTTGGTAATGCTCAAATGAAGAGAGTACGCCTTCCAATTTTGCAACTCGAATTCCTAATTCTGTTTTTTGCTGTATGCTCATCAAACTGCCATCGCTTGGCAGCTTAGAAAGAAAGCCTGTAAATACAGTAACACGACCCTTTACACTTCCTCTTTTTCTTACAAGATCACTAAGTTCCGACATTGTGATGGATATACAAATTACTCTTATTGTTATAGAAGCTCTTATTACCTTAAATATGTTGTGAATACAATATCTGATACAATTTATGTACACATTCAGCGCAACTTAGAATTACAACAAAAACAATGCAAAAAACATGACAACTGACAATACGTTCACAAGTTTCACAACATGAGCGTTAACTTAGCCGCGCGAGAAATGCAATCGATCGATTATATGCCTAAATCGATTATCTATCGATAAAACAAGTAAGATATTTTTGAAGTAGTAAGTAGGTAATATGTTCTTCTTTATTTCGTAAGATGCACGTAGTTTGGGAAATCTATGTAGTCGTAGGATGCACGTAGTATGAAAAATCTCGACGAGTAAGCAGGTAATTGTAGAACGTTCAAAGAATACGACCAACTCCAATGTTCTTCAATGTATAAAGCAGGTTGCAGGTTGGCAAGTAGGTACTTATGTAGGCAAGTAAGTATATGTGTTTGACTTCAGGAAGAGCTTCAGCAACAGTAGTCGTTTCAAAGAAATAGTAAGAAAGTAAGCAATATTTCCACGAAGTAAGGATGTATGTCGCTTCAGTAAGTATGTATGTCGCTTCCGCAAGTATGTATGTCCATTCAGCAAGTATGTGTAGATTTCTGCAGTAAGTATTTGGTGATTTTCGATGTTACATTTTGCTTTCTCTCACCGGCACGCGTCACACGCAGTATGTAGGCAGTCGCAAGTAGCTCCAAAAATCCGACTACGAAGGACCATGAACAAAAATCGGTGTCTTCCAGCTACGGCGGCGGCGGCGGCGGCGGCGAGAGAAAATTAAACCATGATTCAGACTTCACAGAAAACTATTTATATTCATTGTTTTTAACACAAACACATATTATAACAAATTACAATTTCATAGCGAGCAAAAACCTCTTCTCAAGAGAAAAAACGATAGTCTTTTTTTTCACACTTTATAAAAAGAACATTTCACAGAAGTAGGTATACAAGGAGTATTAATAATATTAAAAAGTCCTTATAGCAATTGGACATACTACTACTGTACATTCAGATTAAGTACTATCGTAAAACACTTGAAATAAATACTAGAACAGTAATTGAATTGTACTTTCATTTTAACTATTTCTTGGGCCGTTCGTCTATTAAATAATAATTTAAAAAAAAATTGGGGCTGTAATCTGAATTCCTCTATAAGATTTTCGTTCAATAATTAATAGTTGAAATTCAAATTATGAAGGAATATATATTTTTAGGCAGTCAAGACCAAGTCATTTATTTGGCATAGGAAGTCTCCAGTTTAAACAGTTTTAGCTGATTTCTATTGTAGTCTATTTTTCTATTTGGCATTGCACATCCCATTTAAGGAGTGATTTTGCCAATGTCAAGTGAAATAAAAACCGGCCAAGTGCGAGTCAGACTCGCGCACCGAGGGTTCCGTATAAATTCATAGTAGCACATGTCTTGAACTCTATATCAAATTCTCAGGCCTGCAATCCCTTGAAGCTGTGAAAAAATCAAACTTCTATGCCAACGCAATCAAGAGATACGGCCGTTTATACCGCATATTTGGATACTCGCATCGGAATCAAAACCTCTGCTCGTTTGCCACCTTTGCTATAAAAAAAGGTCCAAGGGATAGCAGATCTGAGTATTTTATAATAATTTCAATTGGATACATCCACACGTTCCTGAGAAAAAGGGTCTTGACAGACAGACAGACAGAGAGACAGACGGATGGATAACGAAGTGATCCTATAAGGGTTCCTTTTTCCTTTTGAGGTACGGAACCCTAAAAATAATTAAAGGTGACCTATTTGTTAGGTAATAGCTGCCTACTATGGGCAAAATTATTATTAATTTCTATCTATTCTTCTATTATATTATTTTAATTTCAGTTTTAAGCGCAGTTTCTGAAGTGGGTAAAATTATCCATTGTATCACTTGAAAGTGCATTTTATATGACTGACTTTATTTGATTTAAGAATTTATAATATTAAAATAATTGGTAAGCATATGGTGGATGTCTCCATTAGTCACATGGGAGAAGGGGGCATAAGGGAATGGAGTTCCTTTGTGAAATGTCAAAAATATATATGTTTTTGTAAAAATAATACAGAAACATATCAACATTTAAATGCTAAAGTAAGAGAAAGAGGAAACTTGTTTACAGTGTCAGTTTTAAGTCGAAGCTATTATGTAATTACGGTTGTCGTATGGTAGCTTCCACAAATAACAATAACAATGAAACTGGAAAACTTTTCTCAAGGAACTTACACGATAAGAGAAAAAAACCGACTTCAATCGTAACAACTACAATTTTGCTATGTTTGTTGTTTTTGTTGATCTTTTTCAAAAAGTGCTGAATCAATTTCGATCAAATTAATATGGGACCTCTGAAGTATTACCTACTAAACAAAAAAATTATCATCAAAATCGATTCATAATTGGTGGAGTAAACGCGTAACATACATACAAAAAAAACAACAAAGGCACAGTCGAATTGAGAACCTCCTTTTGTGAAGTCGGTTAAAAAAATATCATTGTTTTACTACTCAAAAGATAAAATTGCTACCTAAAAAAAGTCGACCATATTCTATTTCATTTCATTTTTGTTTAAATAGGTATGTATGTTAGGTATTAATTTTTGCAATAAAGTATATTGAATTCATTAAAAAGAAATTAAAGGAATTTGCAACTCCAAAATTTAAATGGCATGGATATAAAATTAGTCTTTAGGATAAGAGGATTAATTATTGTGTCCAACGAGATATGAAAATAGATATTGAGCTCACTTTTATTTCTTTTTTTATTACTTTTCTTTTCTACTTTTTAGTAACGGTACTTTTTATTACCAATAATATGGTAATACACACCAAGTGAAATGTCTCCCCCATACAAAAGACATGAACGGGTAATGCAATGACCTTTGTTGATGTTTTTTTGGTAATTATCAATAAACAAACAAGGTCATTTGATCTCTAACTAGGGTCTGAAAACTGTATACAGAAATACCAATATACTGCTACCTACCTATATACACTTGGTGGTGAGGAACCTACCCAAGATTCTTCCTCCAGCTATAAGTTTTCTATTGAAATAATAACCTAACCATATCTATAAAAAAAACCCGACTGCATCAAAATGTATCATATCAATCTGGGATCAAGACGAATCTAACGACACCTCTTAAGCCAAAATCCGTCAAGCCGTTTAGGCTACAGAGCGTACCAAAGAAATAAACATACGTATTTCTTCTTAATAAACATACATACATACACTCGAAAACCAACCCTCCTTCTGGTGCAGTCGGGTAAAAAGATTAACTCCAATCATCCAAAGACTCCAATAAAATCGCAGTCATACCTACACAAATCTGGAATCTGAATATTTTAAAATCACTTATTTTTCCACAAAGTTTTAGATTTGTATACCGAAAATTGTCGTGTAAATAAATTTAAAAATAAAGTTTGCAAAAATCAAGTAATAAATGACAATTCTACTAGATAATTTAATTGTATTATATATACATATACATAATATAGGTTTGGGATGTCAATTTTTTCAATTATTTGCTCTTAAATGTAAGTTCCTTAAAAAAGTTTATTTTCATAATTATTGCATTTCATTTTGCCGTTGGTCACCATGATATAATATCAGAAAATAAATAGAACAGTATACGGAACTACGAAGTATTTTTCCTTTAGTTTGGGCAATCACATTATTATATACCTATATATTTTAGTTCGATCACTCACATTAAAAGAACGGATCACTAGTTAGAAAAAGTGAGACTGTTTTTGATCAGCAAGTGTTGCAGTCCCACCTGCATACGTGTTTAATACTCGTATTGTAAAGCAATAAAAATGGTGGCCACTTTTTTTCTTACGGACGGTAGCGATTTAAGGTATGTATAGTAAATTTTGTGCAAATTATTATCCTTTTTGTATAGAGTCCCTCTAAAATACCTGAAAAAAATTAACAGTGGCTTTTACTCATCGTGACATTGAACAACTTTCCCCAAGGAGCCTAAACTCAATTTACAAAAAAAAAAAAATCGACTTCCCATACAAAATCGGCGGTTTAGTATGAGGATTCAATTTTTTTTTTCCGAAATGAGAATAGGTTCCTTGGGAAAAGTTTTTCAATTATATGAGTCGCAACCGTGGTAATTTTGTTTTCAGGTATTTTAAAAGGATAAGAAAAAAAAACTATAAATGTTATAAACTAGGAGTTGACTGCATAAAAAATAAATTATTCAATTTTAACAAATATACCTTATATTGAAATTGCACAAAAACTTACTCGCTTGGATTTTCGTGTACTTTTTTTAATATATAAAATATTCATAATTAGTATCATTCATCATCTTCAGCCGAAAGACGTCCACAGCTGGACAAAGGTCTCCCCCAAGGATTTCCACACCGACCGGTCTTTTGAATTTGTATGGGTAAAATAAATGGCATAATTAAAACTAGTCCCATTTTTTAAATTAAATACTTTGTAATCAAAGTTAAAAACTGGGCCATTACGTTTGATTAAAAGTAACATTGCTGCCTTTTGGTGTAATGATGTACTTTGGTAGGTACTTACTTGAAAATAACAGTGATTAGTAAATTTAAATTTAAAAAATCTTTTCATATACTTTTTGTACATTACTTATACTTATACAATTTACAAAATTTAATTCCTGAAACTAAATATTACAATCATTAGCCATGCTGCCCTATCCGCATGAAATCCGCATAGAATATTGTGAATGCGGATGCGGATGTCAAAATCGATGAGGAAGCTCCGCATTTGCGAATGCAGATATTCGCAACATCCCTGATTGAAATGAAATAATGTAATGAATTTCAATATTTTTAGGTTTTCATCATTTTCCGATTTAGCGTTTCCTCTGTCTTTCTAAGAGCAGTTTCATAACAATTTGACTTCTTTGTTGTGTGATTTATACAGGGTGTTAAAAAAAGTGCGTTTGAAATTTTAAGGGGTTACTCAGAATCAAGTACAGAACCCAGGAAAAATATTGAAAAAATCCGCTCTTCAATTATTTTTTTCAGATTCTCATACTAAATCTAAGTAGTGAATCGAGAATTTGTATGAAAAACTGCAAAAAAAAATTGAAGAGCGAATTTTTTCAATATTTTTCCTGGATTCTATACTTGATTCTGAGTAACCCCTTAAAATTTCAAACGCACTTTTTTTAACACCCTGTATAACTGAACTTACAAACACTTATTATTGAAAAAGTATATTTTTTGTATCTTTACCGTAGTATCGTATTTTTGGCACTTGTCTTCGATAATTTATCATTAAATTCGGTAACTTATTTTAGGTAATTATAAATTACGGACACTACCTCTACAAAACCGAGGTCAGCACAGCAAGCTTTACTTTAAATGAGCTTTACTATATTATCAGGGCTTCAATAAAAAAATTAAAAAAGAAATATTAATTGTTTACCAAATACGAGATTATATGAAACTAACTGATATTATGTAAGTGAAAATGTATTGCAGAACATAATTCGGTACGGTACGTTACGTTTTTATGTACGTTTACAGTATGTTTCCACAAACTTCTGGACTTTCGTCATAATGATCTTCATCATCAGGCAAAAGACGTCCACTGCTGGACAAAGGCCTCCTTCAAGGATTTCCACACCGACCGGTCCTGCGCTGCCCGCATCCAAGGGTTTCCCCTAAGCAAGCGAGATAACGGAAGCGAAATTAGCGCGGACCCCTTGCGAAGGCGTCGCGATGGCGGTATATCTGAAGGAAAAGCGTCTAGGATCATTTTTTTTAGGGTTCCATAGCCAAATGGCAAAAAACGGAACCCTTATGGATTCGTCATGTCTGTTTGTCTATCTGTCTGTCCGTCCGTATGTTACAGCCACTTTTTTCCCCATGTGAGTGCCCCCCTGTAACTTCTAAAATAAGAGAATGATAAAACTAAACAAAATATATGATGTACATTACCATACAAACTTCCACCGAAAATTGGTTTGAACGAGATCTAGTAAGTAGTTTTTTTTTAATACGTCATAAATCGTAAACCGCAATTTACCTACAACGAACTAAAATAACTTTTATATTATGTTACTTGCTGCTACGGAACCCTTCATGGGCGAGTCCGACTCACACTTGGCCGCTTTTTTTCGAAAATTTTATTCCGTTAATATTTTTTTAACTGTCACGGTACTCTCTGTACGAAGTGTACTACTGTTACGGGGAAATGTCTCACTATAACCCATAACACAAGTATGTAAAATACTTAGTATGGGTATAGGAGGTGTGAATTTTTGGCTCAAATTGTAAAACTACCATCTGTAAAAATTGTACGTTTATGCGCATTTGTATTAAGAAGTCTGTAATATTTGGAATGAAATAAATAATTCTCTGTACGAAGTACCACCTATACAAAGGTCGTAACTCCAAAATGTATAGTTTTGGCAATAGCAAAAAAGAAATTAAAAAACTATAGCTTTTTTTTTGTTTAACAAGGATTTATTTAAATAAATCCTTATCAATATTAAAATCTAGTCTAAAGACTAAAGAGTAATTTACATTTAACTTAAACTATTACATGATATTATTAAAGAATGTGTCCATTAACACTTTTCTTATTGTCTCTATTAAGGGGAAGACATTTGTTCATGTGTTCTTTGTAAGTACCACTATAATTATCACTCACACTAAACTAACTCGAACGGTTTGATCCGTTTTAGTCTTCTCACTATGCCCGTGTTGTCGAGGAGCTGGATTGCTTCGACATTCACATGATGATGAAGCCGTTTTTCATATGCTTCTGCATATTTTTTGATTATTTTATCAACAAACTCCACTTCAAGGTCCCAATTTTAAGCAATTGTTTTTGTTTTTAAAATTATAAAAAATTGGTTCTAATGGTTCTTTTATTATTAAAACCTTTTAAAGTCTTTTTAGTATATTTTAACGTATTTTTTACATAGTTTTTTGGCTGTTGCCAAAACTATACATTTTGGAGTTACGACCTTTGTAGCGGAAACCATCGATATCTATACTTCAAAGGAATACAACTCGTCACTTTGTAAACCCGATATTCCCGCAACCACGCCGCTACTGCACCGCGCGAATCCCGCGCGGTATTGGTGTGAAGGGTTTCATAGTTATCCGAAAATACACAAAAAATACTGTACCCGGAACGCTTTAACACCGCTTCTGTCTCTGTTGCGCTTTAATACTGTGTCATTGGTCTATTCCAGGGGAGTATCAAGAGCTCAGGATATCAAGTATATGAAATGGCTGCGTATAAACTTGAAAGTATTCTTTGCTTGGCCTATAAAGCAACTGGACGGAAATGAACCGGGGTTTGTGAGGATCGGAAGGATTTTCACTTCTGGCATAGAGTTTGTCAGTGTAATTTTGATATTTCTGTACATAAGGAACCATTTTCATACGATTAGCTTTCTTGATTTGGGGCACTTGTGCATCACCGGCCTAATGAGCACTGGTTCGTGTGTAAGTATCATAAAGTTTAGAGTTCGTTGACCTTTGAACATTGCCATCGCAACACTTGAAAATTCCCAGGAACGCCAAATAAGTTAAGATTTATTTTACCTGATTACCCAAGCGGACTGTAATGTTTATAGGATGTTTGTATAGTTTTTGTCTTTCTCGGCTTTAAATCTCAGTGGCCAACGTACCAATGAGTTTTATACCGAGTTTTATACCGAGTAAATTTTCATACCGGTTGCTTTGACGGTGAATGAAAACACTATGAGGAAATCTGCATATCAAATTGCTAAATGCATATGATGGTCGTGATGCACACAACCGTAGGTATACATTTCATTACTACAGGTGATGCTAAGTGTAACATCAAGCAACCGCCGTCTATACCTTGTACACAGTAGTACTCGTACAGTTAAATGTTGAAATTTACGATAAAAAAGAGAGTCAATAATATTAATTTATGTTTCAGTTTAGAACAAGTTTGCTGCATATGGATCGATATTTCAATATGGTAACAGACTTTGTGACTAAGATACACTTATTTAATCACAAAGATAAATCAGAAAACAATATGAAAGTAAGTTGACATTAATGTTACAAATACCTCAGAGTAAAGTCTATTATAATTATAATATCTTCTTCGTCTTATCGAATCGATAACAATCTAATCAAATCAAGCTAGCTCAGAAATTAGCTACGAGTACTGCATTATTATAAGATTATAACATACAAGTATCATTAATATGGCACATAAATGTTTAAAAAGGTTTTTAATAAATCTCCCCCTGCAAAAACTTCAACATGGCGCTTACGATATTCTTTCTGAAAAGGCTCATCTCAAAGCTTACTTAATAACAATTAAATGAAGCATAATCCATAATGTATATATGAATGAATGAATGAATGAATGAATGAAAACACTTTATTGCACAACAAAACAGGAAAATTAAAACATAAACTTTAAAAAAAAAAGTGTAATAATAATAATGTATGTATGTAATAATAATAATGTTAATATGTTTTGGTTATTTTAGGTATATTTTTAGGTATTACGTTATAATTTTTTGGTTCTATTCCCATGAATGCACTATCGTTGATATTGTCCTATATTTTCATTTCTTTAACCAGGGTTGTCTGGAAGAGATCGCTCTTAGCGATAAGACCGCCTTTGTACACATAGTCTTAGTCATTTTTATTTTGTAATGTTCTCCTTGTGTGCAATAAAGTGTTCATACATACATACATACATACATAATCCAAAAACCATCGTTTTATTTCAGGTACACCTACTTATTCACAAGATATCGCACTTCTACACCATGTTTCTGATGGTGCAAATGTATTTTGGTTGCACAATGTTCAACCTTATTCCTTTCTACAGAAGTGTGAGCGGTGGTGCTTTCCGCAATGACAAGCCTGCAAACGTAACTTTTAAACATTCTGTATATCCAGAACTGCCTCTTGACTACGAACAAAGTCTTGAATCATACATTATTGTGTTTATCGTGAATTTGTATCTAACCTGCATATGCTCCACGCTTTTTTGTTCACTGGATTTGATGATTGCCTTAATCGTTTTCCACTTATGGGGCCATCTGAAGATTTTAATCTATGATTTGGAACACTTCCCCAAGCCAATCCGTGATGGGCCAAGCAGTAAATTTGCGAATCATGAAAGAGAAAAAGTCTTCAACAGCCTTTCGGAGATCATACGGCATCAAAAGTTCATTTTGGAGTTGGGTATTTTTTTAATATTGATTTTTCTTTTAAATATGAATATGGTTTCGATCACTCAGGTTAACTATCCACAGACAGGGTCGTATGCTTCCCCTTTGCGAACACTGAGCCGTTGGTGCTGGATGCTATCACAGATGGCTGTCCTTAAACCGCATTATAGGCGGTTTGAAAAATTCTGACGCTGGTAGCCAGCTGGTTGTCCCATAACCTCCACCAATCCAAACTTGGTTCTCATATCTGGAGTATAGGGTAAATATGCCTCCATGGAATCTGTTATTTATGGTCTGCTTCACTAAACAAAATGTTATACTTTTTTTTTGCGAATTGGCTACCTATGGGGTTTTTGAGGAAAACTGAGCAGTTTCATCACTAGAAGCCTTAGTAGTTTCAATATTGTCAGTACTTATATATAATGACACCAAAAAACGAGATGAATTTAAGGGATTTTATATATTATTGTTTATTTATCCACAACTGGTTAGCCCTTGGCATTATCTCAACTGATGGTAAGTAATGATATTAGGACATTATATTTGAAAGTAACATTTATTTTGATTATATTATTTTTATTTGTCCGCAGATATACCCAACAATTATCTGATACCTTCAGCCCAGTATTAATAGTATATTTGGCGTTTCATCAAATAGCTATTTGTATATTGATGTTAGAATGTTCGCAAATGGTAATTTAACAAATAATTATTAGCTTTTATCAATTTCACAAGTCTCTTTTATAGTAAAATTAAATATTTTGACAGGATACTATCGAAGGTTTTATTTGTAAAAAGTAGCGTTGCTCCTCTTTGGAGATTCTATCTTTCAAATCAATGTAGTTTATGAAGGAGAACGAGCCAAAGCTTGCATTTACACCATACCTTTCTGAACAAAATATCCAAATCAGGGTGCTAGTTTTCTATACCCAAACAATCCGAGTCAGAGGTGAAAGTTTTCTAAATCTATTTCTTGTTCTAGAATCTGAAACAGTAAGAGTCGCGGTGACAGCCTTCTGAACTTAACAATTCGAGTTAGTGTTTCAAACCGCCTTGCTGCACTCACTTCCGTTTTAATTTGATTTTCATTTGTTTTGCCGAAATCGTATCTCTGAATTATAGGGATAGATGGTGACTTTTGGGGATGTCTATGTCCATCTGTGGACTGCAAATATGTGCTGACGGTAACGTTATCTGGTTATATCTACATCTTTACTTTCAGACGGTAGATTCGATGCTACTGTACGGACCCCTAACTATTATAGTGCTTCAGCAAATGATTCAATTGTCCGTCATTTTTGAAACTATGTACTCCACGGTAAGTTTATGCTTTGAAAGTTTTCTTTATCCTTTCCTCTTCTTCATTTTCTTATGTGTCATTTTGTATATTATTTTCAGTCCACTTTGCATCACCAGCCTTTATGTTATTTAACATAACTTTTAACAATTATGGGTTTTTTTTATATCGGAATCAAATGATGTATTTTACTATTTTTATTAATATTACTACATTTGTATGTTACATCTTGTGTTTTGTTTTAGAACGAGAAGATACAAGAGTACATCTACGGTCTGCCCTGGGAGTGTATGAGTTCTTCTCACTGCAAAATTGTATTGTTAGCGCTACAGCAAAGTCAAAGACGTAACAATATTAGGTTTCTCGGGGTCGAAGTTGGAGTCAGAACTATGGCGACGGTAACTCAAATATTACTATGAGGTGAAACTGTATTAGTTAACTTTTCATTAGTTTCTACTCGGTAAACTGAACAATTGTCATCGAGAAAACCAATTTTGGACTTTAAAAAAAACTATCTATCTATCTATCTATCAGCCGAAAGACGTCCACTGCTGGACAAAGGCCTCCCCCAAGGATTTCCACACCGACCGGTCCTGTGCGGCTCGCATCCAGCGGCTTCCTTCAACCTTTACCAGGTCGTCGGTCCACCGAGTCGGGGGCCTGCCCACACTGCGCCTTCCGGTGCGCGGTCGCCATTCGAGAACTTTACTGCCCCAACGGCCATCTGTTCTACGAGCTATGTGCCCTGCCCACTGCCACTTAAGTCTAGCGATTCTGAGAGCTATGTCGGTAACTTTAGTTCTCCTACGTATCTCCTCATTTCTGATTCGATCACGTAGGGAAACACCAAGCATAGCACGCTCCATCGCCCTTTGGGTGACTTTGAGCCTTCTTATAAGGCCCATAGTAAACGACCATGTCTCGGATCCATATGTCATCACTGGCAACACACACTGGTCAAAGACTTTAGTCTTGAGGGACTGCGGTATTTTGGACGTAAAGATATTGCGAAGCTTCCCGAACGCTGCCCAGCCGAGTTGGATTCGACGATTGATCTCTTTCTCGACGTTGGACCTACCTAACTGGACTGTTTGTCCCAGGTATACATATTCGTCAACAACTTCGAGTGTAGAGTCTCCAACCTTCAGAGGAGTGGGTGTAACACGGACGTTTGACATGATTTTCGTCTTATCCATGTTCATTTTAAGACCCACTTGTTGGGAGACTCTACTAAGTCCTTCGAGCATTGCGCCTAGGTCTTCCAAGGTCTCAGCCATGATCACGATATCGTCAGCAAATCGAAGGTGAGTGATGTACTCGCCATTGATGTTAATGCCGAGTCCTCTCCAGTCCAGAAGCTTGAAAACGTCTTCCAGTGCAGCGGTGAACAGTTTCGGAGATATAACGTCTCCCTGTCTCACCCCACGCTGCAGCCGGATAGGTTTCGAATTCTGATCCTGGAGGTGGACCGACATGGTGGCGTTTTCATACAAGCACTTCAACACTTCGATGTATCGATAATCAATTTGGCACCGTTGGAGAGACTGCAACACAGCCCAGGTCTCGATCGAATCAAAGGCTTTCTCATAGTCCACAAACGCCAAGCATAGTGGCCGATTATACTCTTCGGTCTTCTGTATAATCTGCCGCAGCGTATGTATGTGGTCTATGGTACTGAAGCCTTTTCGGAAACCGGCTTGTTCGGGAGGCTGGAAGTCGTCAAACCTGCGTGCGAGACGATTCGTAATGACTCTCGAAAACAGCTTGTAGACATGGCTCAGGAGTGAGATGGGTCTGTAATTCTTCAGCAGAGACTTATCACCCTTCTTGAAGAAGAGCACCACCACACTCCTGTGCCATGCTGTAGGCGTTCGTCCCTCGAGCATGACGGAATTAAATAGCTTCTGAAGAGCTATAAGTACCGGTTCTCCACCTGCTTTCAGAAGCTCAGCCGTAATTCCATCATCACCCGGTGCCTTGTTGTTCTTAAGCTGTTTGAGAGCCATTCTAATCTCGCACAGGCTGACGTCTGGGATATCTTCGGTATAGTGTCGGGACAATCTGGCTCTCGGGTCTTCAGCCAGATTGCTGACAGGTAAGCGTGTAGTCATGTATAATTGTCCGTAGAATTTCTCAACCTCTTCCAACAGCTCGGGCTTGGACGACACGACTCTGCCATCCTCGGTCTTCAGCTTTGTCAGTTGGCTTTGACCAGCAGACAGATCCCTTGCGAATACTTTTGACCCTTTATTGCGCTCGATAGCCTCTTTAATACGGTTGGTGTTAAATTGGCGTATATCACGGGTCAAGGACTTGGAGATCTGTCTGTTTAGTCGCCGATACTGACAAGCATCTTCAGAGGATTTCAGAATCAGGCTTCGTCTTTCCTCCATGAGCTTGCTGGTGAGGTCGGAGATACGAGATGTTCTTTTTAAACGGCCGGTTTTGAAGGCCTTATTCCCAGCCGTTTGGACAATTTCCATGAACCTGTCGTTATAATTGTCCACATTTTCGCATTCTCCTAGGCATTCGAAGCGGTTGTGCAACTCGAGTTGAAAGCTTTCGGGGTTTTGGAGTTGGATAGGCGCTGGTCGGAGCGTGGACTTCATCAGTCGACATCTTTCTAGCTTTGTTTTTAGATTCAATGTGCCTCTTACCATTCGGTGATCGCTTCCTGTCTTCAGCGAGTTGATCACAGAGACATCATTGAATATTTGCCTTTTTGTCGACAAGATGAAGTCAATCTCATTTTTTACTACGCCACTGGGATGCAGCCATGTCCACTTGCGCTGTTTTGGCTTTTTGAAGAAGGAGTTCATCATGAAGAGGCCCTCCTTCTCCATAAAGCCAGCCAGCAGCTGACCCCACGCATTCCTCTCTCCGTATCCAAATTTCCCCACTCTCAGCTCGTTGTCCCTTCGTTTGCCTAGTTTCGCGTTGAAGTCCCCCATCACAACGGTGAAATGGGTCCTGGAGCTATGTATGGCTCTGGAGATATCCTCATACATAGCCTCCACCTCTTCGTCGGGGTGTTCCGCGGTCGGCGCATATACCTGTATGACCTTCAGCGAATACCGTTTGGTGATTCTGAGTATAAGGTACGCTACCCTCGTCGAAACACTCTCGACCTGGACCACGTTGTTGACTAGGGACTTGTGGACAATAAACCCGACACCACCCTGGTAGTGGGGAATTTAGTGCAATGTCTAGTATGGGAACCGTTTTATTTTGGATCCGGCGCTCAAACTTGGCATAGTTGTTCCCTAGGCCGTTCTGAGTAAATTAAGCCCGGGAGCCACCGAGAGCCATCCCCCGTTTGGTAGGGGGAGGGGGGGAAAGTTTGTTTCTGCCGCGCTCCATTTGAGGGCTTATATCTCCAAAACTATTGGTACTAGGGCAAGTGAGATATCATTTTCGTACGATTCAAGGATAAGAAATTCATTTCTGTAACAAAAAAAATAACTTTCCATATATAAAAAAAGAAATATTTGATAAAACGTATAAAACATGACTACCTTTTTTCCGCATATGTGTCGATTAATTTTTATTCGTCTTTGATATTAGCATGAAAAAAATATATTCTGAAAGCCACACTTCTAAGGATTATAAAAATATAAATTTCATTAGAATAGCATAATAAATACTTAGTGAAAAAAAATATAATTTGATGCTCGGCAGAGTAGCATAAAACGCGCGGTTTTAGTATCTGTTGTTCGTAAGTAAATAAAATAAATCATCTAACGCCCAAATGACTGTTAAGTAACATAGTATAAACAGGTACATTATATTATTATTTTAATATTTCTCGCACGCACAAAATATTTGTCACGTAAAACAAAAAATATTTTTTCCTCATAAAAACGTATTTGAGAAAATCCGCAAAACGTGACTAACTATTTCTCATACGAATTATGGTGTTTTACTATCTAACTTCCATTGTATTATGGTGGTTTACTATGTAACTTGCGTGGTCACGTTGATCAACCAGGTTAACTGACTTCAGAAATGGTCATACATAACCATAATGAGTTTGACTCTTATTGGCGCATTAATTTCGTAACCATTTCCGTGCTTCGCAAGCCACGTCAAATTATTTTCATGACAACTGATGAAGCTTCGACCAGCGCCTATACAACTCCAAAACCCCGAAAGCATTCAGATCGAGTTGCACAATCGCTTCGAATGCCTAGGAGAATGTGAAAATGTGGACGAATACAACGACAGGTTTGTGCAAATTGTCCAAACGGCTGAGAAGAAGGCCTTCAAAACAAGACGTTAAAAAAAACATATCGGATCTCGGACCTCACCAGCAAGCTCATGGAGGAAAAACGGAGCCTGATTCTGAAATCCTCTGAAGATGCTTGTCAATATCGGCGACTAAACAGACAGATCTCCAAGTCCTTGACGCCAATTTAATACCAATTGTATTAAAGAGGCTATCGAGCGCAATAAAAGGTCAAAAGTATTGGCAAGGGATCTGTCTACTGGTCAAAGTCAACTAACAAAGCTGAAGACCGAGGATGGCAGAGTCGTGTCGTCCAAGCCCAAGCTGTTGGAAGAGGTTGAGAGGTCTACGGACAATTATACACGACTACATGCTTACCTGTCAGTAATCTGGCTGAAGATCCGAGAGTCGGATTGACCTGACACTATTCCGAAGATATCCCAGACGTCAGCCTATGCGAGATTAGAACGGCTCTCAAGCAGCTTAAGAAAAACAAGGCACCCGGTCGGTGATGACGGAATTGCGGCTGAGCTTCTGAAAAAGGTACACAGGGCATAGAACCCTTCTTCTTCAAGAAGGGTGATAAGACTCTTCTGAAGAATTACAGACCCACCTCACTCCTGAGCCATGTCTACAAGCCATGTCGAGAATCATTACGAATCGTCTCGCACGCAGGTTTGACGACTTCCAACCTCCCGAACAAGCTGGTTTCCGAAAAGGCTTCTGTACCATAGACCACATACATACGCTGCGGCAGATTATACAGAAGACCGAAGAGTATAATGGCGTTTGTGGACTATGAGAAAGCTTTTGTTTCGATCGAGACCTGGGCTGTGTTAAAGTCTCTCCAACAGTGCCAAATTAACTATCGATACACATCGAAGTGTTGAAGTGTTTGTGTGAAAACGCCACCATGTCGGTCCACCTCCAGGATCAGAATTTGAAACCTATCCGGCTGCAGCGTGGGGTGAGACAGGGAGACGTTATATCTCCGAAACTGTTCACCGCTGCACTGGAAGACGTTTTTAAGCTTCGGGACTGGAGAAGACTCAGCATCAACATCAGTGGCGAATACATCACTCACCTTCGATTTGCTGACGAAATCGTGATCATGTCTGAGACCTTGGTGGACCTAGGCGCAATGCTCGATGGACTCAGTAGAGTCTCCCAACAAGTGGGTCTTAAAATGAACATGGATAAGACGAAAATCATGTCAAACGTCCGTGTTACACCCACTCCTCTGAAGGTTGGAGACTCTACTCTCGAAGTTGTCGAAGAATATGTATACCTGGGACAAGCAGTCCGGTTAGGTAGGTCCAACTTCGAGAAAGAGATCAATCGTCGAATCCAACTTAGCTGGGCAGCGTTCGGAAAGCTCCGCAATATCTTCACGTCCAAAATACCGCAGTGTCTCAAGACTAAAGTCTTTGACCAGTGTGTGTTGCCAGTGATGAGACGACATATGGATCCGATACATGGTCGCTTACTATAGACCTCATAAGAAGGCTCAAGGTTACCCAAAGGACGATGGAGCGTGCTGTGCTTGGTATTTCCCTACGTGATCGAATCAGAAATGAGGAGATACGTAGGAGAACTAAAGTTACCGACATAGCTCTCAGAATCGCTACACTTAAGTGGCAGTGGGCAGGGCAAATAGCTCGTAGAACAGATGGCCGTTGGGGCAGTAAAGTTTTCGAGTGGCGACCGCGCACCGAAAGACGCAGTGTGGGCAGACCTCCGACTCCGTGGACCGACGACCTGGTGCGGTTGCGGGAAGCTGCTGGATGCGAACCGCACAGGACCGGTCGGTGTGGAAATCCTTGGGGGAGGCCTTTTTCCAGCAGTGGACGTCTTTCGGCTGATAGATAGTAAACCACCATAATTCGTATGAAAAATACAATAGTCATATTTTCGATTTTTCTCATATATGATTTTTTATGGAAAATATTTTTTGTTCTACGTGATAAATATTTTGTGCGTGCGAGAAATATTTAAATTATAATAGTATGTACCTATTTTTATTATGTTACTTAACAGTCATTTTTGGGCGCTAGATGATTCATTTTATTTACTTACTTACAAACGAACAACAGATACTAAAACCGCGCGTTTCATGCTACACTGCCGAGCATCAAATTATTTTTTTTCACTAAGTGTTCATTATGCTATTCTAATGAAATTTATATTTTTATAATTCTAGGAAATGTGGCTTTCAGAATATATTTTTTTCATGCTAATATCCTAGACCATTAAAAATTAATCGACACGTATGTGGAAAAAAACCACCCACACTTCATTATCTACTTGTTGGATCGCGCTTCTTTTGGGGCTTATATCTCCATAATTTTATGTTCTAGGGCAAGTCCGATATCATTTTCAGATATTTCAAGGATGACAAATTCATTTCTGTAACAAAAAAAAAATACTTTTCATAGAAAAAAAAAGAAATATAACTCCTGTAATTTAGAACCACGCGGACCGCGCGTTTTATGCCACGGTGCCACGCATTGAATTTTATTTTTTTCACGAAGTATTTATCATGCTATTCTAATAAAATTTATATTTTTATAATCCTTGGTAATGTGGCTTTCAGAATATATTTTTTTCATGCTAATATCTTAGACCATTAAAAATTAATCGACACATATGCGGAAAAAAGGTAGTCATGTTTTATACGTTTTATCAAATATCTCTTTTTTTATATATGGAAAGTTATTTTTTTTGTTACAGAAATGAATTCCTTATCCTTGAATCATACGAAAATGATATCTCACTTGCCCTAGTACCAATAGTTTTGGAGATATAAGCCCTCAAATGGAGCGAGGCAGAAACAAACTTTCCCCCCCTCCCCCTACCAAACGGGGGATGGCTCCCGATGGCTCCCGGGCTTAATCCACTCAGAATGACCTAGGAAATAACTATGCCAAGTTTGAGCGCCGGATCCAAAATAAAACGGTTCATCGCACTAAATCCCCGACTATGGGACAGTTGGTCGCCCTCCCGGAAATAGAGCAGGTTTCCGGACTTAAGGATCATGGTGTCCTCACCCTCTCTTCGGACTTCACATAATCCCACAATATCCCATCGTAACCTGCTCAATTCCTCCTCCAGTTCAGCGAGTCTTTCGTCCGTTCGCAGTGTGCGCGTGTTATAGGTTGCCAGGGCCAAAGGTTTTTGTTTTTGGTAGCCTGGCCTCTGCCGGAGATTCTTCGCACCCCATGCCCCGCCGTTACCGTGACCGCTACCGGAGTCAGGAATAGCGGGGCTGCCGGGGACTAGGGGCCGTTGTTTCGGGTTCCTAATCATATTTGGGGGGTAGTTGCCATAATCGCCACGCTTGGCATGCGGGTTGGCGATCGCAGTGTGGCGTGAGCCAAGATGGTACGCGGGAAAGACGCTGCTGCCCATCCTCCGGTTTATGGATCCCTTAGTCGCCTTTTACGACACCCACGGGAAGAGATGGGGTGGTGCTATTCTAAGGCCACACCACAGGTTAAAAAAAACACGGTGATTAAATTTAGTTTTAGTCCTGAGAATCCAACTTGTTTTTGATTGTTTTTGTGTTTCGTGCAGAAAGTTGTTCAGTTTCATCAGTAGAAGTTAACGGGAAAGAAACGAATAAAATTATTTCAGCCTTATTTCATACAGGCTGTAACAAAAAGGTGTGGTAATATTTCAAGGTGAGCTCTACTCATCAAACTGAACAACTCTTGTTCTACAATAAATTCTATTTCTTACTACGAATAAAGTTTTTTCTATTCTATTCTATTCTACAACTTTGTTGAAATCGCAAAAAAAAATTCGACCTTTCATACAAGCCGAGCTGGCGAGCCAAGTTTGTTCAACAATTCAACAATTCAAGGGCGCCGTCTTCTTAAAAATATTGGGGGGTGGGGGGGCTAGGGCGGAAAAAAATGGTTATTTTAGTTGTTGTGATTATCGTTGAGGGGCCGCAATTTGCGAGCGGCAAGCCACACCAGTATTTTAATATATACCGGGTGTTAGGTAAAATACTGCAGATATTTAAATGGCACGTAGGGGCTGCAGAACCTATCACAAATAAAAAAGAGCGAAGTCTATATTCCCCTTAGTTTACGAGAAATAAGGGTGTAAAGTTGCCCTATTTTTTCTCAAATTTCCGCTTTGCACCCACTTTTTCAGGTCGAGTCAGACATGCTGAACGCTCACAATTAACCCCAGATTTTTTAAATTTAATTTTCCCCACAAAACTTCAATTACAATTTATTTTTTTAACTGCTCCCGTGTATGGCCGCCCTTATTTGTTCCATCTCTTTCTCGCACGTACAATCAGTATCGCTGTCTTACTCAATGACGTCATGCAATAGGTACGCACGCAAACACACAAACACACGGGGCGACGACGTGCGGACGCTGCGGGCGGCGCGGGGATAACCGCCTGCATAGCAACAATCGGGAGTCCATAGGGCAACAGTAATCACAAAAACGATATCCACCCAGGCGAAGCCGTGGGCGATAGCTAGTTAGAAAATATCAAAAAAATAAAAAAAAAACCACCTATCCCCCAATATTTTTATGAAGTCGGCGCTTCTGGACACGGTTTCGAATACTACCAGGGTTCAACTTCAAAAAGTCTCGGTTTGATTGGTGGTAGGGCGTTTAACAAATCGCCTAAGTAATTAGATCTCTTTCAAAAATTGCTAGCAACTACCAAAGTCTTGCCGCCAAACATAAATGTCGGGAATCGAACCCGCAACCTTTCCTTATGAAGCGAGCGCCACACTGCTGAGCCACGGAGGCGATCAGGTGAGATCATTAGCAAATTAAAAAATATTGGTAGACAAGCCAGATACTAGTAGGGAAATCCAAATTAAACAATAAAGTTGTTATTTTTACCCCCAATATTTTTATGAAGTCGGCGCCCCTGGACACGGGAGGCCGCGGCTTCGAATCCTACCGGGGTTCAACTTCGAAAAGACTCGGTTTGGTTGGTGGTAGGGCGTTTAACAAGTCGCCTAAGTAATTAGATCTCTTTCAAAAACAGCTAGCAACTACCAAAGTCTTGCCTCTAAACATCAGTGTCGGGAATCGAACCCGCAACCTTTCCTTATGAAGCGAGCGCCACACTGCTGAGCCACGGAGGCGATCAGGTGAGATCATTAGCAATTTAAAAAAATATTGGTAGACAAGCCAGATACTAGTAGGGAAATCAAAATTAAACAATGTAAGTTGTTATTTTGATAAATAGTTTAATTGTAGAGATAGGTAGATAAACAAATTCTTAGTAGATATTAGAGATTGTTCGAAATGCCCACCGTTTACACGTACACAGAGTCTAGCACGTTTCCGCACAGGTCTATGCAAGGAGCCAATGACCTGGGGGTCCATTTGAATAATATCAAAGGCCATGTCGATTTTGATTCGCATTTCCATTTCACTCTCACTTTTACAAGTCTGTCACGTGGTTCAACACATAAAAA